>OY783199.1:5724892-6458351 GCA_963678675.1 Xiphydria camelus
TGTTGGCATGCACGTAAACACGCTTGGGCCTAAGAACATTAAGTTCGCGCTCTCTCCTCCCCACCCCTCGCTTTTTTTATTTCCACCCGCCGAGTTATTAACGCGCGCCCCGTTTTAATTAAGACACACCGTTACTGCATCGCCAAATTGCAGACTGCCACGATATAATTCGTGGCTTCTGTCAGCGCGAAGGAATTAATTCACGCTTCGGTAGTGCCGCGCCTTGCCTCGGCGCTTCGGGGCGGTCGTATATGTATAGCTGCGCCGTGTTTATGTCGAGTAGGTGTCCGTAAGGGCGAGGATATACGCGGTATTTCTACCCATTTAGAACGGATTCGAGCTGACATCGGACAGTCGCGTTGTCCACGAGAGGGAAACTGAAAAACAGGGACTTTCTCTTCCTCCCACACCGAGGAAGCACCAGCTTATTAACACCTGATAAATGTAATTTCAAATACGGCAAAATGAAATTTCGTTAGGACAAGAAAATATACGTTAATTATTAAAATATTTATTTAAATCAAACGGTTGTCTCAAAGGACCTAATTGTGCCAAATAAATAGTGTAATAGTTAACGAATATTTATGTGGTTCAATACAATGTTTATTTCACCACATTTACACAAAAATGTATTAATTACAAATAAACTGTTTTCTTGGTGTACTCGAAATCTTAATTCGTAAGGGATGATTTTCAGATCGCGCGAATATACACTGAGAAAAATAACTCGGCCAATTTAACGAAAATCCTGGAGATAATGACCAAACCATTTGATGAAATATGGATCCTCCATCTGTGTGTGGTTTGACTGTCCAAGTTTTAGTTAGAATAACTAAACGTTTGGTTGGAATAACTAGATATTTGATTCAATCGACCAGTATTTTGGTCAGACTAACTAAATACGTTTAACTATAATAGATGCGTTTGTTATTTTAACCTAATTATTTTTCTCAGCATACAGCGCGTCGAGCCCTGCAGCGACCTGGTAAAATTAAACGACGATTTTTGACCGAATATGAATCAGATTTAACGACGCGGTACAAAGCTCGGACGATTCGTATCAATTAAGCTCTATTAACTCGTATATTTACGACGGATCGGAGAGATTTTCACGCGCTCTCGACCGTTCAGCTTTCCATGGGGGTTTACAAGATTAACATCCCTTGAGCGCCTTTCGGGAATGAATCGGGATTTACGACGGAATTTGTCGATCCGGCGATTTGCTTCTCGCGCGCACACGCATGTATTTATACAGCTCCCCTCTCGATCAGGAAGCGCGAACTATCCGGGATCGACTGACGGATAATTAATCAAACGGAAACGCGACGGGTATCGAGCGACCGCGCGTCCCTCGCGCGAAGGAGAATTAGTTTCACCCGAATCGGAGGATCCCAAACCTACCTAGCCACAATAAGCAAAACAACGGAATCTCCCGTAATCCAATTAAGCAAAGACGCGCAAATTACCACGAATTTCCTGTCCCGATTCGCTTTGTTCGGCTTGGCGCCCGGTTTGTATAATTCCGCTCTGGAAATTCGCGCTGCGTATTGTACCCCCGTAATGCACGGCTCTCGTTTATACGGATCCCTCGGTGCGGTTCCCGTATTCCTGCGTCCCGCGTTTCGACTGATCGTCGATTTAGAAACTGAACTCGAGAAGGAAATTTCTCTTCGATTATTTTTTATTCTTTCATTTATGTTTTAATCGTGATTTTTCAAACGCATTTTCGCCGTCTCGCCTACGAGTACACACCGTTAGAAATTTCTGTTGTGAATTCAAAAATGTGCTGAAAGCCTTTACCCAACACAAAAGTGTGATAAAATTACTGACAATATTCTGATAGACATGAACATAGAGAATGCAGAGGAAAATCACGATGAATATTGAAGACTCACAATAAAGTATCGTAAATTCACAATTGCATTTGAATTTTACAATTTATTTTATAAATTTAGTGCATTTTTGTACTGCAATTACATTTCGAATTTACAAAACATTCTAACGGTATATAATAGGAAACTAAGAGGAGAGTTTAGCTTTCAACCAACACAAAAATGTAGTAAAATTACTGACAATTTTGATAGACACGAACTCCACAGAGAATGCATAGAAAACTCACAATGAATATTGTAGACTCACAATAAAGTATCGTAAATTCAACATTGTTTTGGAATTTCACAATTCGTTTTATAAATTCAATGCATTCTTGTACTGGCAGTCACATTGTAAATTTACAAAGCATTCTGACAATATAAACTGATTAAAATAAATGTTTATTTATATACAAACCTATTAGAAAGTTTATCAGTCACAAGTAGAAATTTGTTTTCATATCGAACAAATGTCTATTTGAATTAAACAAATGTTTGCGTACATCATAAAACTTTTATTTACACTAAACTTTTGTACGCTCCTCGCAAATAAATTCCTCATTTGTCGCGAATAAATGTTTCCGCCAAATCTCTCTCCGTAGGTATTCAACTAAACTTTTCTCTGGGGGTGTATTGTAATTTCTCTGCGCCGCGCGACCCTAATTCCTTACTCGCGTTCTATACACGCGACGCCAATCCTGCTTCGAGAGAGAGGGGAGGGAAAGAGAGATAGAGAGAAAGAGAGAGAGATTCGCTCGACAAAGCGGGATTACGGTATAATTCGGTGCAGCCAGACAAGCAGCGAGACATAGACGGTGTGGGATTGCAAACATTTGCCGCTTCGACGTTCGTCTTTGTCCTCTTCTCTTCCACCATTTACAACCCATGCGCGTCTCCCGCGCGCTCGCGAGATGAGCGAGTACACTTAGATGGATTTAGTCGCGACAGCAGCTCGCGATCAGCGGAAGGCGCGTTCGTCGACGAGACCGAGCTGTTGCAAAGGATTCGGTTGAGACAAAGAGACGTTACATCGAGAGCAGTCGCGTGATTACGACGCCTCCAACGTTTGCGCTCGCAAGCTGGATGTTTATTCTTGAATGTCGAGTCGTACACTGTGAAAAGTTTTTGTAGTAAACTTCATGTTACCTTTATGAAGTTTTTATCATACACATTTAGCCATTAAAATTAATGTACGCAATTGAAACGATTAAATTTACTACAGGCTTGATATAAATTGACCACAAAACCACTCTAAATGTGCCAAAATTGAAGTACCTTTCCAGCAAAAATTGTAAAATTCAAAAGTCTTTTCGAAAATTGCAAATAATTAATAGTGATTCACATTATTGCGCTTGACATGCAACTTTATAATACTTTTATATAGAAAATGTATATATAAAAAAAATAATATGTATAATAAATTTACAAATCCTCTTAACAGTATACAGGTGTTATTTGCGATAATTTTCTCGTGGAAATATCGCGAGGAACATGTTTTATTCCCGTGAAGCAATTTCCAGCGAATTGCAACGATTATTGATAATGCGTGGGAGCTAGAAAGCGCAGCCGGTAGGCGTATAGAGCGTTTCCTGCAGTTTTATGCGACACCTGGCACTCGCCATTCGAGGCTAAACTCGCCGATAGTGAGATGACGGCGCGTAGGAAGCGAAGGGAAGAACGAGAAACGAGCGAGGGTAGTGCCGGAGTAACTGCCGGTTCTTCGTGGATATGATCCAGAGGCTGTGCTCGTTTCTCGAGGGAGGAGGGACGCGAGCGCTGCGAGGAGAGGAAGTACGATTGTGCAGAAACGCGGTGGGAGAAGAAAATCGTCGGCGGGGTGAAGGAGAATCGCAATGGCCGATTGTCGGCCAATAAAGTCACGGCTTAACGACGCGGGACCGTTGTCTGACGATCGCGGGTCGACGCTTGATTTGGTAACGCGCCGTTAATGCGGGACCGAGCCGTTAAGCGGAGCATAAGCAGTGCTTGCACCGTTAACTTTACAGTCTTTGGGAAACTGCCTGGCAACGGGGATACGCGCTGCCGGGGGGGGGGGGGGCATTTACAGGATCGACGAACGGAGAAGGCGGTTATACGTGTAGCTTGTTAACCTCCCTTCTCTCCATTAGGCGCTGCAGTTGCAGTCTGCTCACATTGAATTGACGCACTGAGAAAAATAACCTAGTGAATTGAACCATATCCTGGAAACCATAACCAAGCCGTTCGGTAAAATATGGATCGTTCGTCGGTTCGGTTAAACTGACCATTTTCTGGTAAAAATAACTAGACATGTAGTTACAATAACTAAAAACGTAATTAGAATATCTAAATATTTGGTTTAACTTACTAGTGTGGTATCTTGCTTAAAATAACTAAACCCATTTAACGACATGCGTTTTGTCATTTTAGTCAAGTTATTTTTCTCAGTGTGTGTGCGTGTGCAGTAGGGATAACATTACTAATGCCTCCTGCACATTCATTCTCTTTCTCTCTCTCTCCTTGTCGAAAGATAAAAACGGAAATGACGCGGCGAGTCGTGGACTTCCTATTTCTTAGAGCAGAGCAGTACAGATCGCGCCGCCCTCTTTTCCTTATATACATATATAGACGCTTTGGCAAAGTCGTAATGGCTTTTCGATAATTCGCTCGGTGCAGCGCATATATATGTATCTGCGCGTCTCCTATCCCGATTCCAGGCTTCCCTCAGAAAATCGCTGATAACTAGGTGTTCCCTTGAGATTTCCTCGATAAATTCATCATTTTCGGAATCAACTCGAAAACATACATCGAATAGGGTGGTCGAGAGTTTTATACCAGAAATTTCAATTTTTACGAAAATATCAAGGGATACATTTCCTTAAATTTCTCGCAAAAATCGAACTCTCTGGAATCGATCGCTCGACCACTCTATCTCGTGTATTTTTTCGCGCTGATTACACAAGAAGCACAATCATTTAGTCGATATTTCGAAGGAAATATGAGATATCAGCGGTTTATGTACGAAAAACCCATAAATCGCCGATATCTCGATGCTCCTTTAAGATTTTCCCGTCATCCCCTCAGGCCTGTCATCGACGGGCGTCGCGGAAACGTCTATAGACGTGTGTTTATCTCCCTCGAGCCGCCGGAGGCGCGAACGTCGTTCCTCCGCTTCCTCCTCCCCGCCTTAGCCCGTAGCCCGCTCGGGGGTTGGTAGGGGTGCACGAGAAAAAAGCGTGCGAAGCTAATCCGGTTGAATAACGGCCGCGATTACCGTTTTTCAGGTCGGCTAACAGTTCCGTAACGATGGAAATACCTGGCGTTCGTGTGCCTGCACCGCCCGCGCATATCGCCACCTCCTCCTGCACCCGTCCACCCCCACCCAATTCATAAATGTACCTCACAAATCACTCGTGCATATCGCGTATCGAAAAAATCTATTATACATCCGTATCAGACCGGGAAACCAGGAAAACTTTAGTTTCAATTTTCGCTAGACACACAACGCGCTATTACTACTGACCGCAGTTTCCAACGGCATTTTCCATACGCTTTTTCTCACAATCAATATAATACCAATCTCTCGTTTGCCGCGATATTCCCCGGCTTTATATTTTTTTTTTAAATTCGCTCGAATTAGCGACGGATTTCGAAACTCGCCCGGCATGTTCTTTCTACACTACTGACGGAGAGGGAAAACGCATTTACATTATACACAAACCCGCGATAAACTCGCGCTTCTCCAACTTACAGCCAAGTCTCCTCCGCCGCGCTTCACGGCGCAGCGGCTCGCGCAATTCGTTCGGCGAGTACGTCCGCAATTATTTTTAATGGCCATGTAATAACGCACTGTAAAACAGGAGTCGCCTATTTCGCATTCATTATTAGCGTGCGCAGCTGCAACGTAACGAAGCAGTCGCGCGACTGACCCTCTACGGGATTCGAGGGTGAGGCGAAGGGGTGAGTCGGCCTGCGACGATGAATTATGCGACAGGGGGAGTCGATAGCTCAATCTCACGACTTTTTTCTCTTCGAATATGTATCACGCACCTTCCTACACGCCCTCTCTTTCTCCTTACCGCTCTCCCTTTGCCTTCCTCGTTCTTAATCTCTCACGAAAGCTCGCGGAAGGGCGCGCTTTTGACGGAGCGAGAATTCTCGTGCAATGCGCTCGGCGCATCGATCGTACCCCATATATATTGTACAAATTTATTCATTTGGCTCTGCGAGCGCTCCGAAAATGATCGCAGGCTGCGAGAGTATATTATTCTATACCTTTGACGGCGCGGCCGTCTGACTATTCGCGGGCGAATCTACTGGCGCGGCATCCTTAGGCGAAGCCACCTCGGTTGAACGCTCGTGAAACAGTATACCACGGTAAATGATTGCTGTTTTCTCGAGCAGACGTTCGTACCCGACTAGGTATTGCCTTCGGGAATAGCGAATTCGGGTTTCCTATAAATTTGTTTTTATTGCAGATTCAATAAATTATAAAATTATTTACTTCGTATTTTTTAATTTTTCATTTTCGGACTAATTTAAATTTGAAAGTGACATTTAGAAATGTAGCTACGTCATCTTTTTCGTTGTAAGCTTATCTCTCTCGAACTCGTTGCTTGGCAAAAATGCGTTTCTCTTGCGCTTTAATGACGTCACAACGTTGTAGAGGGAAATGCGTTTATAACTCTGCGAATAATTACTTTTTCGAGCATTCTCTTTTCGACGTAATATTAAATATGTATGTATACAGATTATAAATTGAGCTTAAAATATGAGTTTTTTTTACGAGAAGACTAAATCAGAACACAAATTAGCGACGATTTAACGAAAATCAATCGAGTGCGACGCTAGGACTCTCGATGGCGAGGGTACACCTTCCCAACACGACCATTCGTCGACGTAATTGCGTTTTAATTGCGGGGATGCTTCGAATCGTAATATAAAACTTTATACCAAACGTTCGCACGACCCCGGAAAGTTTTCCGCGACGGTTTTACGTCATTGTATAAACCGTGATCCCTTTACGAGTCAAGTTTCGCAATAAAGTCGACGCTACACTCTTCGGCGTATTCCCTTCCCTCCCCCTCCCCCCTTCAACCGCTTTCTCGCGCGTGCCTCTAATGTTTTATAATACGACGGTAACCGAGCCTTCGGGACGCGTGTATCACCATATTTACGACGCTCTCCCCCGGCGCCTCGGCGCGCGACGCGCGTCTCAGATTTTTCTCGCGCAACCCTTGACTCGTCGGAGGGAGAGAAGCTCGGCTGCTGCCGCCCTCTTGTCCCTCCTACGCGCCCAGTAACGCAGTGAAACGGCAATTCCAATCCGACGCGGAACGCGAGCCATGCCAGGCACGCGTTTATTAATTAATTACTACCGATGTGGGCGTGCGTAATGAAATCGATGGGGGAGATAAATATGCGAATTCTCGATATGAAAATTACATTCGCAGCAAAATTCGAAATTGCATCGGGGGCAATGGAAATCGGATAGGGATGGAGGAGGGTGAGTCGCTCGAGCGGATCCGTATTGTTCGCGAGCGCCGCGCGCGGCTAGAGAGTGTTTTATTAATCGATAACTTGCGCATTTTTTTGTCGAGCACGCGGTTGGACGACAAGTAATAACGCTCCACTGTAAACAGCGCATTTGCATGGCGAATGGGCGGTTTCATTTATTATTTGTCGAACGCGATACAGAGGGCGTTTGATCCTTTTATCGCTGTACCCATGCGACAAGTGCATCTGCTGCAGCGGGGCCCTTTGAGGTATCCCGAACCGTCAGAAAAATTCTCTCATGTGCAGGATCTTCTCTTCTTGCTGCGAAATAAAAATGCTCTAAAAAGCAATGACGACGAGAGTGAATAACCATTTCGCAGCAATAGAAACTCTCCTTTTAACGAGAGAATTTTCCTAATCGTTCCCGGCTCACGCATTGGCTTCCCCAATTTCCGGCAATTTGATTTCGAAATAATTAATACGGTGAGTGGCTCCGTCTGGAATTACTGCTTCTCTTGCTTTCGACAGTAGATCTTGTGTACGATATATCTGCATTTAAACGTTGACGACAATTTTGTTATGCTCCATTTATGTGTCTCTTTTGGTAGCTTTGAAAGTAATTGCATTTTGCACTTGACATATCGTTGGATACCTACCCTCTATTATGGTTATCTCTCGTATCTACACTCATCACTCTCGTTACAATTTTGTCGCACACTTATGTACCTATAATTAAGCGTACGATGTATCCTCGTATTTTTGACAGTGTCAAATTTATATCATCGTTTCATCATTTTTTAATATCGTAGAGTACCCTTGAAATTTTCTTTCGGTAGCACTTGGCACTGCCAAAAATCGCAGAAGCATAACCTTCGGAGGGTCTTCCTCAAATTCTCAATTCCATAATCCCCTTCAACCCCTCCCTCGTTGCTATTTCCTTTTCTATGCGATAATATTCTATTTTTCTCTCTTCCTATTTTTTTTATTTTGCCCTTTCTATTTATCCCTTCGTCCCGCGTGGCACACATTCACCCACCTACGTCAACGAGATCGGTCAACGCGCGTCCATTGGGCGGAGAGGGGAGGGTGCGTTAATGCGTTTAACACCGCCGCTCTCGTCGGTCAACTTTATGATTCCATCGTCGATCCCGTAACTATTTCCACAATAAATCGCGCTCCACCGAACGCTAATCTATTTATCGTACCGCACGTGTCATCCGTCCCGCGACTAGCAAAACGGTAATTACTCCAATTACACCGGCAGTATGGAAGCGCATTCGTCGTTCATCAAATCCATCGCGCATATCGAAAACGTAAAACCGCATCGGCATCACCACGCGACAGTGACGGGGGAGACTATCGCGTTGCACGCACATGTGCACGCGTGCAAGTACATACAAATATTTGTACGTACGGGCGTACGCGGAGACGCGCGATTATTTGATAACCACGCGATGGGCTCCCCCGGCGACCAAGAACGAATTACCTTGACATTCTCGTTCAATCGATAGCGGTCCGCGTAACGATATCTGCAATTAATTCGTTGCAAAGCTCGCAGTTGAATCATGAACACGACCCCCGCGGCCGCGGAGACGTAACGATCGACGTATCGTCGACGTATTACGCGACGTTAATGACGTCGAGCAACGCTAAGTCATCACCGCTTTCTCGTAATTCCATTTTTCGTTGCAAATGTGAATATAACCGTGGACACCATGTACCGTGTGTCGTATATAATCGTGTTACTGTGTCCACGGGGGCGATGCTATAACGTACCCATGAATTCAGGTGGTCGAGTATTAGACAAGGGCTATTTACGCAAGAGCTGATATATGCGTCACGGTATAGTTACGCCGTATGACGCGTGCGGTGTAAAGAGAGAGCCGGACGAGACACAGTTGGTTGCATAATCGGCTGGTAATTACTTAGGACGGGCGATCGATCCACTCGCGCATACACCCCTCGCGTTTCCTCCGAACTACCGTCAATTTTTCAGGGAGCTCCGATCGCCGAGGAAAAAAATAAGACTCTCCGATAGAAACGAACATCTGTTTTAATAGCGCGAGTCGTAGCTAAGTCTCGTCCTTAAGTTGCCCTAATCCTCTTTATCGAATCAATCTCAATGTTGTCTGTGTGGTTGTGGTTGTTGGGATGCCATGCATTGGACGTTGGTAAGAACGAAACGACAGCCGCCAAAGTGATCACCAGGCCACGGATTCACGGCGCCCTGGTCACCTTCACCAGCCTAGAGTCCCACCTGGTAAGCTCTCTGTCTCCAGCTTTTATCCAGGAAAGCTCTCTAGCTTACTGATTGGCCCGGCCGTACGAGACACGCACCACCTGATTGGCTATATTGACTCACGCGATACTAGCTTAGCGAAGGAGATATATATATACACATATATATATATATATCTATTCATATATATACACCGCACCAAGTCACACTCACCTTGCGAATGGTTATATAGGAATCACTATGTACATACCTCGGTTAGAACGCGGAGCTATTTTGTTCGCAGAGGCGTATTCTACTTTCATCGCGATTATCTCGTTATCTGAGGCTTTTCGTCAGAATTGGTGTAACACTTTTTTGTAGATTGTATTTGGCTCTACAAAAAAGTTCTATATCGATATAGTCGAAAATTTGACGAGTAACGAAATAATCGCGATGAAAGTGCGACGCCACTATGAACGGAATTGCGCACTGCTCCACCCTATGCTATATCTGTATGTATATTATATGTACACACCTGTCACCTAGGTACTTATTGCACATGCACGCAAATCGTCATTCATACGCCTCATGATCTTCGGTTCAATTGAGATAATTCCGCATCTTTGTCAGACTTTTTCTCCGTTGACATTATTCCCTTTCTCTTTCTCTCTCGATCATTATTGATCGACATCGAGCTTTCCAGAGATTTTCCATGGGAGTCATTTCCACCGTCGTTAATGAAACCGAGCTAATTATGCGATGGATCGTATACGTTAAAAAAAAATATTTGTTCTCTACTGGAAGCATTTCAAGAAACATCCATTTGCCCCGTTTCACTCGTCACTCGCGATTATCGATGCCCCGATTTCGCGCTATCGTCACTCATCGTTCATCACTCATACCGGTCAACGAATTGTCCGATTCGCTCGGACATTCGAACTGCGGCATGTCAAGTCTTCGACACGGAGCACTCGCTTGCATGTATATAGTACTCGCATACTCTATACTCTGATCTATTTTCTCTCTTTCATCTTCTGTCTACCAGTTATTATTTTTTCAGGAGAAGATTCGTCATCCGCGAATTTTTACAATACTTCCCCCCTTCAGTATCGAGAAATTGTATGAGATTGTCCCGGATCGCAAAAAGTCGAACCATGCATACAATACATCCCATGTACCTACACTTCATTCGATAAACACGACACACGCGCAACAGACACGGAATACTCCGTCGTGTTATGCGACTGGCACGTTATAAAACCGTTGTTCGAAATTTTTACGCGCAGCGCGTGAACTCTTACTTCGTATACCCGGCGATATTAGCGCGCGGCACGAAATTATCCGCCAGCTGTGTTAGGGTGGGGCTCTGGCAAGAAAGTTTCCTTCGTCGCCGTTTTATTTTTTTCGTTACCCTAGGAACTTCTTACAGGCATTCTCGTAAAAAAGGTTTCAGTGCGTCGTCGTCGAGAGGATATTGTACTGGAGATATGTAATCGTGAAACGAGGTACTCAGTACTGTGGTGCATGAAACGCTCGATTAGTCTTACAAAAAATGGTACGCCTAGAAAAATCTCCTTGTAATAGAAAGACAAATTATATCCTCCTCACCGATATGGGAATATACACTCGGAGAAATAAATGCTGATGTCAAAATATGTTTTCTTCAATCAAAAACGTGATACAATTCCAGAATCAAGCCATGATTTTTTTTCGTGCAAGTAAATATTTGATAGGCACGAGTAGTTATTTTTGTCGTGAAGAAAGAATTTTATGTTCCAATGAAAGTATTACTTGTATCAAGAATATGTACGTATTCTTCGACCAAGAACCTGTACTGAGAAGAAACTCGATCAATTTAATCAAAATTCTGGAGACAATGACTAAATCGTTTGGTAAAATATGGATTCGCCATCTGTGTTTGGTTTGATCGATCACTCTTTGGTTGGAATAACCAAACATTTGATTGGAATAACTAAACATATGGTTAGAATAACTAAATATCTTTAACTAGATGCATTTTGTCATTTTAACCTAATTATTTTTTTCAGTGTGTATTCTTGAAAATTTCTAAAATCATACCTATGTTCTTGATTCGGAACATATTCTTTGACACTAGCAATTATTTCTCTCGGTATATCATGGGATAACTTTACCAACACTAAAAAATCTAAAAATCATTCGGCGATCTCGCCTCCCAGTTCGAAGTGCAGTGCCATCGAAATTATTCGGCGCGCTCGCCCTCGCGAACCCCGCACACCCTGATAGAATACGTGGCACGGTTTCCGAGGTTTCAAGCCGAGCTATACGATACGCATCAGGCCTGAGGTTTGCAGCTTGCGCAAAGCAGCTTGCGGTTTCTGAACCGAGGAGAGCTTACCCCAGCCCCTGCAAATATATTTGCCCTCCTGGCTCCCGAACCCAATGTAACTACCGTTGCAGGGTCGGTGAGCTATACGCGCCCGAATACGACGTACACAAAAGCCGTTCAATGTATGAGGTACACCCTACATACGATACACAGAGGAGTTACGACATCGTTACGCGAGATATTTGGAAGCCGCCGTGAATACAGATATTTCCGCTTGCAAACTTAAATACACGCGCGTGTATCTAGATGAATTGCGTAGGTACTTCCGCGCTCGCATTTCCATTGACTCTTTGTGTTGAAAACAATTTTGAGGCGAATGGCGTACTTGAGGTGAATGTCCCAATTTCTGACCATGTCCCACTTCCTAAAATGATCCTCAAATATCTTTTTATTAACTTATCGTAGACTGTTCACACGAATATCTTTATCATCCCTTATTATTTCGGTAAATATTTATGTTAATTGAAGACACATCAATGTTATACTTTTATTAATACGACTAAATATATAAGTGGTTAGGAATTGGTACACTCACCTTACTTGTTCGGAGTCGAAAGTGCGACGGACTCGAAAAAAAGCAAAGGTCCTAAATATCGTCTCTCCTCTATTTCACCCCGATATCTCTCCCTCCCCAGAGCCTCGTGCGAGAAAAGGTGAGGAAATTTGCCAAAGAAATTTTCTGGCAATTCTCCATCCGCGGATATCCCCTGCCCCTTTACCCCCATCGCGTCCTCTCACCGACGACGAGAGTGGTGGAGTAGTCTGAATGGCTACGTGACGGGCTTTCCCTGGTGACCCTGACCTACACAACTCTACCACGTACATCCCCGCGCGAGACTACCCTCCGCCACCGCGAGTCTAATCGAATATCTCCCTGTGACCTTTCTATATATAGATCCCGGAAGCGGAGAAAAAATGATTACAGTTCGTTTCGCTGGAAAATTGAGATTTCGGAACTACCCGGCAGTAATACTTAGCCGTGCTTTTGACTGTGGCTCGACGACGATCCACGCAAATGGGAATCCGCGTTAATCATTCTTCCTTCGCAATCTCCAAACGTACACTGAGAGAAATTTATCGGTCACACAGCAATAAGTATAGCTATAATAGCTATTGTATACTTCAAGGCTAAATGAGGATAACTAGACAGTATAGATAATACAGCAATACAAATTAATGAACAAACATTTTTAATTTATATATTTTATTATACCGTAATAATCCTTTTTTCGGGCATTTCATTACATATATATATATATATTAAAAATATAAAGAAAAATGTCTAATTAAAGTAATAAATTGTAAATTTATTTAACGCGTTCACTGCCGTCTCGGTCTATATAACCGAGAAAAAAGTTTCCGCACACGCCGTCTCGGTCTATTAGACCGAGAATTTTACATTTACACATAATTTAGTAAAGAGAGAGAATCGGAATTTTGAAAAAATTCTTACGTGAGTCGTTACTACACTTATAAACGTCTGTCCGCGCACTGTCGGCAGTCAACGTGTTAACCCGTTCACTGCGGATGACCTTTCTTCTGTGCGGAAGGGATATTTTGTTAAAGCATTTAAATATTGGGGATGACGCCTTATGGCGTCATCCGCACATAGTGGGGGAGTACGTTGACGCCATTAGGCGTCATCCGCAACGAAAGTGTAAATTGTAAGGGGCGTATACGCCCCACACACACACGGCATGAACGGAAAGTCTTTTAAAAAAACGGTCTGGCAGGGAACGTGTTAAGAAATTTAAAAAAAAATGTTTTCTAAAAATTTAATATTGCTGAAATAATTCTAGGTATAGCTGAAATAAATATACGTTTAGCTGAAATAGAAATACGTATTGCTAAGGTAACTCGAACTTGTTCCTATTGAGCTACTAGCATTGCCGCGTGGAATCTGTAAAATTTCTCTCAGTATATCCCGCTCGAAATCGTATCTCGCTCAAACGCTCATCTCGGATCGGTACCACCAGAGCGCAGAAATCCCTGATTTCGCTCGCGGAACTCTGACCCTTAGTTTTCCCGTGGCGCGCGGGGGCAATCGAATCGAAACGCTCGCACGCGCGCACCCCGAAGAAGCCCCTGAATAGAGATTAATTTCTGGTCCTGAGACGCTAGCGTACAGCTGACAGTAACCGATTCGCCGAGGGGATTCCCGGCAAATGTGGTTTCTGCTCGAATCCCGGGCGGGATAGCGCGTGGGTTAGCCGTAGCCTAACCTTGGCTTTATCGCCCACGCCGTGCCGTATATAGCGTCGAACCGCCAGCCCTTCCTAATAACATTACTAACTTACAACCCCTCGCGTCATCTCACCTGTTTCTCTCTTCGTCGAAAGAGAGGTAGGACGAGGCCGGAAGCTGCGAAGGTGTCCAGGGGGGCGTTAGAGCGAGTCGAAGAAGACCCTCTCTCGCGATTTCCCCCTTTTTCTCCGCTGCCAAACTCGATCCCCACGTGGTTAACTCGCGTGTACAGTCGATATCGCGAGATACGCGATTCCGCAGAGACGAGAGCTTCGATACGCGACGACGGGGTGAGTCTCCAGGCGCGCGCCGAAAGGCAGAGATCCCCCCCGCTGAATCGCGCGGCCCTCGGCGCGCTGCGAAATTTCGCGGGACGCCGAAATCTCTCTCGCGGGTCGCGCGGAGGGTGGCGACAAACGGGAAGGTACGAGGGAAGTTAGCGCGCGGGCGTGTCGCGGAAGTCCCGTATACGCTTCGTCATTCGGATTTTTCCGTCCCGCGCGCGCGAAGGGGCGGCCCGGGAGATAAATGCGAGAACGATTTTGTCGGAACATACGGCGAGGGGGGGGGAAGGTGGGATTTGATATCCGGCTCCTCGAAGCGGCAAAGTGGGACGACGGAATTCGAGGTGACGGAGGCGAGCGGAATACTCGGCTGTCGTCGATTCGAATTTGAAATATCCCTCGGAGCTGACAGGTTTTACGTGGGCGTGCGCCAGGCGCCACCCTCCTTTTTTTTTACATGTACGCGTGGAAAGAACCTCTCGGCGGGGTGCGGCAAAAATATCCAAGGCCGCCCTGAAGAGGAATTCCACTAATTCGAAAGGGAAAGCGACAAAAATCGCGGTACAAATCGCATCGCCGGGTCTCATCGCTCCACGATTTCTCGGCACTGAGAAAAATAACCTGGTCAATTTAATCAAAATCCTGAAGACTATAAACAAATCCGATAAAATTGCTAGTTTCAAAAAAACGTTTCTTGCATCAAGAATATATCTACGGTCTTACAAATTTTTAAGAATACAGATTCTTGATCGAAGAATATATGTGTATACTCTTAATTCAGGAATACCGTCATGTGGGAACAAGAACTTCATTTTGCGTAAGAAAAAAAACAATTACTCGAGCCTATCAAATATTTTCTCGCACGAAGAAAACCACGGCTTGATCCTGAAATTATATCATGTTTTTGATTGAAGAAGACATTTTTTGCCACCAACTATTATTTCTCTCAGTGTAGAATAACTAAATATTCAGTTCGACTTACTATAGTGTTTGGTTAGAATAACTAAACGCGTTTAATCAGTTGCGTCTTGTCATTTGAACCAAGTTATTTTTATCAGTGTATAAAGCTCGATATACGAGTTAAACGCGAATCGTGACGCCTTGGTCCAACTGCAGTCCAATACATTTAACGACTTCGTGCAAACCCTACCCATTAAAACTTACGACACTCTGGCGAACTTCGCCTCATCCTCCGCCACCTCGCCTCCTTTCGAGAGTATTCCCTCGTCCTGTACAATTCAGTCGTCCATGCGATTCGATTGCCGATACACGAAGGGAAGTGGGTGATGTTCGCTATACTTCGAGGAGTCGCGTCAAATCAACTACATAAACGATCGCAGAGACCCTGCTGCGGGGCGATCGCCACGTCTATTATCGAAATGTCGTTCTCATCGACGCCAAGTGTCCGAGGGAAGACAACCGATCGCATCGAAACCTACCCCGTCCAATTCTCCCCGTCAAAGTGCAGTTTTACGGTAATCTAGAGTTTCGACGTGCAGCGCGGTGCACTTCTTTTCTGTTCGTTATTATCGCCGCGATTCTTTTCTTCGCGCGTGACTCTATACCTACGTTCAAAGTCGTTCGATCGGACGCTGCTCTCGATACGGAGAAAAAGGAACTACACGAATTACAGTTTGATTAGCACAAACTACGATTCCTGCCCAGGATTAGGAAGCTTTATAGAATTATACAGCAGTTTGGTACTTTTCCTGGGAAACCGATAGAAATTCCTGCGCAAACAGATATTATGTCTGATTAAACTAATATCACGTACAGTTGTAAATAATGAAGAGAAATATGCCCTTTGTGTACAAATTTTTGAAAACAAGCACGAGTTTCAATGCCATTGAATGAAACAGTAAAAATTACTGATTTCTTTTTTCGCGTGGACGTTGCTGTATTTCGTCGACGGTCAGTGGACGGTTTTCGGATTGCTGATGACGCATGGTTCGCTTCGTGGATTTAACGAGCCCTCCTATCCGGCTTGTTCGGCGGAGGAAAGGCGGACCGTAGGAGGGCATGGGTGCGGTCAAAGCACCGATTACAAAGAAACTCGCCGTCGACTTGCTCCGAATCCGACCGAACTGCGGCTCGTTATCAGAAATTCGAAACCCGCGCGTTTCCAGCTTCGAAACTATGCTTCATCGCGCCAAGTTCTCCGATACCGTACGTCCTCTTGAACGTGACGGAAGGGGCGAAAGGACAAATCCTAGCGGAAATCGCGTCCGCGCTCTTCGCGCTCGAATGTAATTTCCGTGAAAGGCAGGAGCGCCCGGCCTGTGTGTAATAAGTTGAACATCTTCTGGACGTCGGGCCAATGCGAATCGGTCAAGCGAAAACGAGGAACTCCGATGATAACGACAATAATAATGGAAAGGGTTAAATCAGAGGTACATCGATATTTTCAATTTAACTTATCTACAATGAAAGAAATAATTTCTAGTGTCAACAAAATATTTCTCGAATCAAGAACACAAGACAAAGAATGACAGTAATAATGAGAAGGGTTAAATCAGAGATACATGAAGGTCTTCAATTTCATTTATCCGAGTATTTATCTACACTGAGAGAGAAATAATTACTAGTGTCAACAAAATATTTTTTTAATCAAGAACACATGATCTTCGAAATTATTACGGATACAGGTTCTCGATCGAAGAATATACATTCTTAACTCAAGAATATCTTCGTTGGAACAAAAAAATTCTTTCGGTGTGAAAAAAACAATTACTCGAGCTGGTCAAATATTTCCTCGCATGAAAAAAACCATCGCTCAATTCTGGAATTATATCGTATTTTTGATTGAAGAAAAATATTTCTTCACAGCAGCAATTATTTCCCCCAGTGTATTGTAATACGGCAAATACGTTTGATAATGGACACCACACACAAACGCGGTAAACTCGATTCAGCCGAATGTACGAACCAATCGATCCGCCTCGAATCCCCTTCGAATCTACGCATGCACCGGAAGCAAGTTCTCCCGGAGCTTCCGAGGATCATGCGCGCGGCGGCTAAGCAAATAGGAAATTCTAGGATTAGTAAATAATTTATTTCGGGAAGTAATTTAACTTTTCTAATTGATCGTTTCCGCGGCACTCCAACGCTCGGTCGTTCGACCGCAGTTGGAAGGGGTGGATGCGGGACTGGCAGGGGGATCGCAGAGAGGAAAGGGGACGACAAACGGAGCCCGAGAGCGTCGAGGTCGAGGGGGTCGGTTCCCCACCCTCTTTGCTCTCGGAGTGCCGCTTTGCGGTGGGGTCGACTTTGACGAAAAAGGAAACGAGGAGAACCCCAAGGCGAAATTTTTATATTCATTTTGACACTGAACACACTGCTATGACCCTCTATGACTCTAACTTCACGCTGAACACACTGTTTTGATGCTACTTTTCACCCTGACTACGCTACATTATTTCATTTTAACCAATATAAGGCTCGTCAGTGTCGGATAAGGTTCAATCGGAAATTTCATTTTGATACTCATTTAGTCCCTGAACACACTGCTCTTATTCTCAACTAAATAGAAGGGTGTTCAGTGTCATTGTCTTTGCTGAAAATAATAATGACTATAGAAGTCAACGAATTTAATACTTGCTTGCATTATAAAATAGGAAAATTCATTTTATCAACATTTTTAAGAGAAAACCCCCCTTTAATGAATAATAGAAGGTGAATTGTAGTATCATAGTTTTATTGTATAAAACGCGTTTTGTTAAACGAGTTTAGTTATTCTAACAAAAATACCAGTAAATTGAACGAAGTATTTAATTATTCTAATTACATGTTCAGTTATTCTAATTACAATGAGAAAAGAAAAATCAGTTGAACTTATTAAAATTTACTGGCAGAATCGCGAGTAATTATTTATTTATATCAATGAAATCTTTTAATACATCAATTTGGTATCTCTTCCTTATAATCATGTGGAATAGTATGTGATTGCAAGGAAGAAATATCAAAGTAATATGAAAAAAAGTTTAATAGATGTGAAAAAATAACTACTTTCGACCCCGCAAGTGATTATCAGTAGATCCAACTTTTTATTTTTCTTTATGTACATGTCCAGTTATTCTAACCAGAAAATAATCAGCTTAACCAAACAAATGGAGAGAGAGAGGGCCCATATTTCACCAAACAGTTTGATTATGATCTCCAGAGAGGATTTTGATTTAACTGATCAAGAATTATTTCTCTCAGTGTAGTATACCACGCCTTTTACCCCCGACTTTTCTCCGCCGCTTCACCGAGAAAAACCACGCGATATCGCCGAGGTACACCGGCTCGTCGGAGAGAGAGAAAGACTCCAATTTTCCTAAATAAACAGACTGTCCCCACGGCGGATCGATCGATGCGCTTTCGAGCGATAACGCCCGTGGGTTCCCGTACACCGGCCATCCGCTCTCGTTGGACGACGCACTTTACCAAACGATGTCGCGAACTCGTTGGATAGGGGTTTACTTTGAAATTTCAATTTTCCCGACCGAACGACGAAGGCTCCCGTCCGCAAAGCCTCCGGGAGCTCCATCAAGCGTTTCGTAACGAGTGGCTCGTCCTTCTCCTGTCCCTGTAAAGTATTTAGAAATTTTATACGCATCGCCAGAACGTGCTCGCGGAGGTACGCTCGGGGAGTACCGCAAAAATACTCGGATTATTTCGTCGTTCGTATTAATGCGCGGGGCGTGTATTTATGTTTCTTCGTGAAATCGATTTCCCGCTTCGGTGACATCTTTTATACAGCATCTCTCGAAGTGGTTTACGCGACGTAAATTTCAGTTAATCGAAGAGAATTCTTTTATTCCTCGTCGGTCGGCAGAGAAGAGTTCGACGCGAAAAGCTCGTCGCCATTTCTTCGACGAATACTTCGCCCGTCGGTAAACTACCCCCATTCGAACGGAACTCGCTGCAAAAAGTCGTAACAAGGGCAATATCGCTCTCGAAGAAGTTTACGCCACTTTGCCGCTGACCGTAAAATAGTACGAGATCGCACGAATGACGTAACCCGCTGCGAGTGCCCCGCCGATGATACACATATGTTACATATCTCTTAGTGTATACGTGCTGCACCGGAAAAGCAACTCTAGTATCGCTCCTTTCCTTCGCCTGCGTAATTTCCTGTCCGCGTTGCGCGCAGATTTGCACAATCGGTATCTCATCGTCGTGAATTTTACGCCGGTCTCAAACTTATACATATATTTGAAAGTGGAACTCGGCTAAACGCAAAGCCGTTACACGTGAACTTCCGTAAATGCAATGTCACACTGGGAACCGAAATCTTAGAGACGGAGACCAAACTGTTTGGTGAAATATGAATCCTCGATCTGTGTGCTTGGTTAGACTGACCACTTTTTGGTTAGAGTAACTAAAAATTTGGTTGGAATAACCAAATATCTGTTTCAGTATTTTGATCAGAATAACTAAACGCGTTTAACCAGATGCTTGTTGTTATTTTAACTAAATTGTTTTTTTCAGTGCATCCTCGCGTAATATCCATATCTCGAAGAAACAAATTGTCTCGTTAAGAGGACAGACCTACCTCGCGGTCGCTCCGCAATTATTCTCACGGCAAAACGCAACGCGAATCGCTTTTTCCGCCTCTCGAAATAGGTACGAGCACCGCGACGACAGCGTATTTATCAGAATAGCAAAATTGCGAATTATGGAGAGATCACGTCTGGGAGAGAAGAAGAGCGGGGTAATAGCGAAGCTGTCTCGCTTATTCCGAGAACATCATCCCTTCCGACGGTTTAAGTAGAGCTGCCGTGCCCGAGCCAGTCGTCGTCCCCCTTGAATAATGCAGCGCACGCTTAACCAACCCGAATCAGCATCGAGGAGATTTCGCACGGAGAATGTAGTGTCGAGTTGATAGGACAAATCCGGTCCCCGCATCCCCACTGCACACCTCCCGTAACCGTAGCAGGACATCAGTGTATACCAATGACGAATTGAGGGCACTTGGCGTTACTTACCCCTCGCGACATATCCAATTCGGTTTTGAAAAAGATATCGTATCCGCGACACAGTTGAAACGAATCTGCAAGAAGACTCGACGAAGATGTGCGGAAAAAATTTGATGTAAACGGTACACCAGTTGGTGCAAATTGTAACACAGTCTGCACTTACTACACGGGAAGCAATGATTTGTAAAAAATCATGAGAAAACCTAAGAATTTTTATAGTTATCCCGGTAATGGGGCTTCTCGAGGTGAAACATTGAAGTTTTTAATAGACCGCAGCGCACTTCTTGCAGTTCATAATTGTATAAACATCAATTTATACGATACATAGAGAAAAAGAATTAGTTCAATCTACGAAAAATTACTTGCAGAATAAAAAATTATTTATTTAAATCAATTACACTTTTTATTACACCAATTTGATATTTCTTCCTTACAATCATGTGAAATAGTATGTTATTGCAAGGAAGACATATCGAATTAATATGAAAAAAATCAAATTGAATTATATAAATAATTACTTGCGACCCCGCAGGCAATTTTTAGTAGGTCCAACTAATTCTTTTTCTCCGTGTAAAATTTATCAATCTCCCGTTAATATGTGTCGAGCGTTTACTGGTTTATACTGCAATGAACTATAAATAGTACGCTGTGTCTATTAACAAATTCAATGTTTCACCTCAAGGATCCCTGTTACTGAAATTCACTGTAATAATTACTAATCCTTGTTCTCCGTGTATGTGACAGGCGCAGGACAATGTTAAATTTACAGCAAATATTTACCAGGAAAATGTAAAATTAGCAGCATAGTCGGGTACAGTTTATATTTCGAGTAATTAATTGTATACAGAGTCTAGTTGCATTTACAGGGATATATTTACCAATTCGATTGTGTAAATCCAACATTGGCATTTTTTCCGTGTAGATATTTACACAAATACGTTTAAAATATCTAGCAGAGATTCGCCCCACGTCCTTCAAATTCCAAATCGGTGAAAATATTCTCCGAGTGGTTCACCCCCCTCGGCCCACCATTCCATTCCGTATTTACCTCCATCGTTACGGATTGGTCGATTTCACAGCGTAAGGTTTTCACTGCAGAAAACCAATCGACGATATTTCACGAATCGGAGGAACGATGTAACGGTGACGGGACTCGTTTGTTTCAGGTCCTGCCGCCCTGGAAGGCCGCCAAATCCGGCAGTATATCCTTCAAAATTCGGACAAACGAGCCTAACGGACTCGTCATGTACAGCAGGAGCGGTGCGCACGCTCGCGTAAGTATAACGAGATTCGTTTATAAACGATTATAGATTTAGAGGACTTTGATCGATTTTATACACACGCGAGCACCACTCCAACCCCCGATTCCGAAGAGCACGCTTCGTATATCGCGAATCGATCGCGCGAATGTTATTTCAAATTAATCGATCCGCGAGTACAGCCGAAAAGAGCGGTATAATGAGCCAATTAAAATGCCCTCCCCAAATTGACGAAGCGAAATTCGGTCGCGCGCGCGGCCTCCGCCGCGTCCTCTCGTGCGAGTACACCGAGCGCGGGGCGACAACGCTGGGAAAATGGTGCTGGCGTAATTCAATTACCGTCACTCCGTCGTTCCTATATTTCCGACACGGCCAAATCCATTTTACTTCTCACCCGCGAAGGGCGCGGTAATTATTATTAAAAACGTATTGCCCCGCCGTCGCGCCGCTGTTACGCCGAAGCATCGGGGTGAGTCGGGCTCCCTTTGTAAACGGTGCTATTTATTGCTACTTCATTCGATCGGTAGTGGGGTGTAGAGGTGGAGAAGAATGGAAGAGAGGGGAATAACAAATGTAAAAAAGATGTAAACGTCGTCAGACACTCGATGAGTATATAAGAGAAATGAAAATATGTACAATTCTATACGTGTGATTTTTTGCCCCCATGTGCAAAGTTTTTATTGCATAGGGAGAGAAAAGCATGTTAATCATTGTTATACTAGATAACAGATTTGATATTTTGGGAAAAGTATTGCATTCATTGCTTTACTGTATGACAACAGTCGACATACATCTAGTGAAATTGATTAAACATGTGCCAATTGTTATCACGCTAGTAAATCAATGAACACAATGCTTTCCCCAAAATGTCAAATTTGTACTTTAGCACACTGAAGAAAAAAAATTTGATTAAAAGATTTAGTTGGTTTAAATTAGTCGAAGCAACAATACATTCATTTAATTTAAGAAACCCGTGTTTATTTCAATACTCGTTTACTCATAGCAGGTATAAGCATAACTAATATGAGTAAGTATTACTCAAACTAAAAAAATACTTACTTGGTCCAACTGCACATAAATAGTCATATGTGGCGGACTAAGTACCTACGTAAAGTTGTAGCAATTAAATATTTACTTATAGTTATAAAACATGTATTAGTTGTAAACGAACGGGTATGAGATTGTACACAATTATTTAAATTAAGAAAACATTTAATTGCTTTAAATAATTCAAACCGAATAAACCGATTCAACCAGCTTTTTCTCAGTTTATAACAATGATTAATGTACTCTTCTCTCCGGGAATCTCGTATTAACGCTAACATCGGTGATAATGGTATACCGGATTAGCGTCCAAATGATAATTGAAAGATATACGATGTTGGTATTTCTACGTAGTATTCACATTTGTTTAAACTAGTCGAGGGGGCGACAGTCAAATGCGAAATAAAATTCGAACAACTCGAATGAAGGAAATGGTATTTTTTTAACACCACTTTTTCTACATCGCGTTGTACGCCCCACGATGAGCTTTTATTTCAACCACACTTTTAGCTTCTACCTCTCTTTCCCTCTTTATTGTGTACACACCTATATAACAACCCACTCCCCTCTCGCGCACGCGTGCAAATCGCCAGAACGCATTAGCGTCATTTGTACTCCCCTGCGTTGTTCGAGACACTCCAACGTGGTGCGCGCATTTACGTCAAAACAATTCGCTGATTAATCGCTCGTTCGTCATAAAGTAAACTGAAATCTCGTTAAACAGCATCCTGCTCCAGCGAGCTTCCATTAGTTCCGGTGCAATGGTCGCTTATGCGCGAAATAACAACGTGATTTTTTCTGTGTATTATCGACTATTGGTTTCGGGAATTTTACTCTTTTTTTTTTATAAAATTAGACTTCCGGAGAAATTTTTTAAACAGCGCGAACGTGCTTAATTCAATGTCTCAAATAAGAAATTGTTCGGCAATTAAAGTTACCAGTGAGTACTAATGAGTTAATTTAACGCGATCGGCAGGCAAATGTAAATAGTTTTCAACGTAATATCGAGTGTCGACGCAGAGGATGCTGAGTTTATGCCGCTATCTTTTCTTGCAGCCCGACCTCTTCGCCTTCGAAATGTTGGGAGGACATCTCTATCTCCACGTCGATCTCGGAAGCGGTCCAGTGAAAGTGAGGGCGTCGGAACGACGCGTCGATAACGGTTTCTGGCACGACGTTGCGTTTCGTCGGGCGGAGCGCGTCGGTCGCGTTACCGTCAACGGAACCACGGTGGAATTTACTACACCAGGTGAGAAAATGAATTATCGCGTTCGTTTGCCTTAATCTTTAATTTAATTCAACGATCGAGGGAGATAATTCGTTTAAATATGAATATAATACCCTACTAAAAAAACAGAGCTATATATACTTTGCCGGGAAATTACAGCAATTTACAGCGAGGCATTCGGTGAGCGCGATGCTGACTATGTTAAAATGAATTTAATATCGAAACAAAGTGCGCCGTAAAGGATTAAGCAAGAGTCTCCAACGAATCAGAATTTTATTAATCAGATGAAAATTTCTCAGCATCTTATCGATTTGCGATTTGCGACATTCTCAGAAGTGTCGAAATCTTTTTAACGAACTCATCGGGCTTCGTCCTTCAAATATTTTCGTTCGTCTGCTCGGAAAACGAAAATTCGATAGCGGATAAACACCATAAATATACCGTAATTCCACCCTGTAATAACGCGCGCCTTGCAGCCAATTAAAATCCGGAATAACAAACGAATAATTTCAGCCGCTCTCGACTTCCGCTTTCCGTGTACGTTACACCGCAAGCATATAGAGCTGCAGCTTTATTAAACCGATAAATAAACGGATATTTCGACCGCAAGCCACTCGAGGCGGAATAATACGCGTAAACTTTCCCTTCCGGTAATCACTCTGCGACCCCTAACAGCAGATCTGCAAAGTCACATCGCTTGCGGTACAAAGTTTCGAATTTCCGCTATCGTCTTGACTTTGCTCGTCTTGGTTGAGAACTACTCTAAAGGACAATCTTCTAAGATTTCTCCGCGATACTCGACTTCAAGCATCGCAAGTTATAATTAATTACACTGAGAGAAATAATCGCCAGTGTCAAAAAATATGTCTTATCTCTTATAAATTTTTAAAAATACAGATTCTCTCTTGGTCGAAGAATATATATTCTTGATTCAAGAGTACTTTCGTTCGAACGAGAAATTCTTTCTGCACGAAGAAAACCGTGGCTTAATCCTGGAATTACATGATATTTTTGACTGAAGAAAACATTTTTTTGGCGCCAGTAATTAATTATTACACTGAGTAAATAATTATTTATCTCAGTGTACAATCGGAAAGTTTAATGAAATGAATAACTCTAAGGAAAAACTAAAACACAATTCGGGTCTCGTAAAAGGAATTAATTAATAATTCATACAGTAGGACAGAGTTCATGCGCAGTATTCGGTGTTGTGTCATGATAATCAATTTGCATCAATACGAAAAGTATTAAAATTATTATGCAAAGCTGTAAAACGATTAGAATTGCGTGGCATCTCGGCACTGGAAATTGAGAGAAAGCTTCGTTCGCAAAATCCCTTTCGACCTCGATCGTCCTTCCCGTTGGTCTTCGCAGAGATACATACAGAATCGTCTAAATCGCTGTCAGCTATCAGCAACGCGAGCACGTCGCGCTTCCACGGCTGGCGGTTTTAAATTCGCCCCCTTTCAGGCCGCTTTAATCCAGCGCGTAAGCTTATTCGAAGAGCAAACAGAACCCGCGTGTCCAACCTCGGCGAACACTACTTCAAAGTGACTCGCGACCTCGAAACATCAGCTTACATCTCCCGCTCTTCTGGCTAATTACGCACAGCCTTTGAGTCTGCTCGAACTTCCGGCGTCTATGCGTTGCGATGCGCGAGCACGAAAGAGACAGTCTTCCGCAGTTGTGTACGGTAGCTCGGTCGCATCAATTGCGCGTAATCCAATCGCTATTAGGATCGATTCGACGGCAGTTAGAATACTTCCGCCGGGTCTGCCCGTATTATTCGGCATTTTCGACGGACTCATCTACGCGCCTAATTACCGTTTCATTCCACCGCGACATATCGGTAATTGGCTAATTTGTGGTCGGACGTTGCGGTGCTCGATCGGAGTCGAAAGAAATGGACCACCCCGCTATTCGCCGTTTACCTTTCGAAATTGCTGATTGCTCGGTCGGCTGTAACCCTCATTACCGCCATTACCACTGTCTGGCTGTCGCTGGTAACGTCCCCGCTATTGTTATTACCACTGAAACGTATGAATCCCCGCTTATAGGTCAAACGCGGGGTCAGCTGTAGATTTAATTTCGACGAGCGATCCTCCCAGTTTCAGATATACCTACTCGTTACACGAGTTATCACTGGACAACACATCGGATGAAATTACACTGAGAAAAATAACCTCGTCCGTTTAACCAAAATCCTGGAGACCATAACCAAGTCGTTTGGTGAAATATGGATTCTCTCTCCATCTGTTTGGTTAGACTGACCATTTTCTGATTAAAATGACTAGACGTGCAGTTAAAATAATTGAACATGTAGCTAGAATGATGAAATATTCGGTTGAATTTACTAGTACTTTGGCTAGAACAACTAAACTCGTTTGATCAGATACGTCTTGCCATTTTAACCAAATTATTTGTCTCGGTGTACAGGCGAACCGATTCCGATCGTTTCGCCGCTCTTGCCGTAGAATCGCCCACGGATCCTCCCTTCCGCTGAAGTCGGAATAATTTCACCTTCCATTTCCGCCGCTCTTTTATTTCCGGAGCGGGTATAACTTCACGACAAGGCCGGAGAGAACCGATGTAAAAGTTCTGGGGATTCGCATTAAAAGTTCCTTCCCGCTATATCGTTATTCGGGAAACTCCACGCAACGTTGAACGTTAAAGCGGTTGAATAAATCGTTCGCCCCACGTATGCCTCGTTTTTTTACGCGATGCCATTCGGGCATTCTCGGAGCGGTATGAGAGGGAAAGGGAAAATGCGATTTCGAGGAAAGATAGTTATCGTCCTCCCCGCACGCCGGGCCTCGCGTCTCGAACGCGACGGTGTGAAATATATCGCGCGGCGGTATCTGAAAACAAATCGCCGATAAGTGATCGCCGGCCGAGAGAGCGAGGCCCCATCGCGCCCGCGACGATTTTCTCGCTAATGGAAGCGAGCGGCAGAGCTCGGAGAAAATAATCATCGCCGCGGCGCTCCCCGCGGTTGCGCCACCGCAAATTTTATCATCATCGACGCGTTTTACGGCTCGCGGAACGGGATAACGCGGAGCGATCGCAAATCGACTGTGCGACGCGGTGCAAACGAACGATAAAAGGTCGCACGGGGTGTGCGAAATGTTCTCTTCGAGGATTTTTGTCTCTCTGTGAATTCTTTTTTTTTCGAACCGTATACGAAAACAAATACACTCGAAATTCGAATTTGGCGCCACCAAAGGAATGTCAACCCTTTGATCGCGTTATTTATATTTACTCGAAGAGGTTAACGTGAGATAAGTTAACTCAGAGTATAGGCTTTTGTAATTTCCTGCGTATTTACGCGTTGGATCGAATGGATCTCGGGGTTAGCAGATGACAAACAAAACCCCGTTTCGAAAAGTCCTAATTGAATCTTAATGGCACCAGCTGTAAAGCGCGTTTGCCCTCGCCTTTGTTATTTGCCACGATTGAGAGCTTTCGACTCCGTTTGATCGATCCAGAGCTGATCTCTCTCCCTCTCTCGTAATAAATCGCCTCGTCACAGCTCGAGGTCCTTCGGTGCGCACTTTGCACTTTCCCAAGAAAAGCCAAGCGCACTCCGCAGCTCTGCAAATTGTATCTATGGTGCTCCTCGGCGATGCTGACCCGTAATCATGTATCGTGCAGGCGATTCCACACAACTGGACCTGGATGGACTATTGTACATCGGCGGAGTCGGAGCCCCTTTCACGCCTCTAACCGTGCCGGCGGTACTGTGGACCGGTACCCTCAGACAGGGCTACGTGGGCTGCATGAGGGACCTCGTCATCGATGGACATCCCATAGACATCGCGGGATACGCCCAGCAGCAGGATTCCGGTGAGATGAAAATTGATGCCGATTCGATGGAATATTAATACAAGTACACACTGAGAGAAGTAGCTTGGTTAAAATGACAAAACGCGTCTGCTTAAATGAGTTTAGTTATTCCGACTAAAATACTAGTAAGGGCCGGTTTTACCAACACGGTATAAACGCGGTATAGCGCTATACTGAGAATAACCAGCAATAAGCCTTATGGTTATTCTCAGTATAGCGCTATACCGCGTTTATACCTGTTGGTAAAACCGGCCCTAAGTGTTGAACCAAATATCTAGTTATTCTAACTACATATTTAGTTATTCTAACTGTATGTCTAGTTATTCTAACCAGAAAATAGTCAGTTTAATCAAACAGGTGGAAGATTTATATTTCACCAAACGGTTTGGTTATAATCTCCAGAATTTTGATTAAATTGTCCAGGTTATTTTTCTCGGTGTATATTGAGTGGGTACTATTCCGATTAGCTTCCATTACGATTATCTCGTTACCTATAAACTTGCGAACCAAATTGGTATAATACTTTTTGTAGATCAAAATACGATCTTCGAAAAACTTTATATCAACTTATCCCGAAAGTCTATAGATAATGAGGTAATAGTGATTGGAGTAGAATTTCGTCGTTGTCACGGCAATAGCTGCTATGTGGAGAACCTGCTATATGCCGCTTGGCAGTTTTTAACTAGGAATAACTCTCTTTTTATTTATATGACATTCCTTCAAAAGTAATCCTAAATGAGTTCATATCTATGAATTCATTTAGAATTACTTTTGAAGGAATGCCACATAAATCAAAGAGAGTTATTCCTAATTAAAAACTGTCAAGCGGCATATAGCAGGTTCTCCACATAGCAGCTATTGCCGTGGCAACAACGATTTGCTATTTAGTTTGCCTCTCCGTGCTCCAAATTCTGTGTTCTGTAGTTCTTCAAGTCACATTCGAGAAGTATACCTATGGGTACTATACTATAGGCGTGCGAGGAACGCTCGTAGTGAGCTATGTATATCGACGACGCTCGCGCATCAATACCCCTTATACAACCAATATCACGATGAAAATCCATTAAACGTCGAAATAAACATCAACAAATACGTTCACTCGCGGTTCGAATGTAATTCGAAGTGAAAAAAGGAAAAAAAAAATTTTCGCTGCGGACAGGATTCGAACCTGTGCGGGCATAGCCCATCAGATTTCGAGTCTGACTCCTTAACCACTCGGACACCGCAGCTGACACATGACATTTGTTACTATTAGTATTAGAGGATGTATCAAGACGCAATTTTTTTCGTTTCATTCGAAATAAAATTCGAAATTAACGCAAAGCACTTCGGTGAAAAATCTTATTAACATTATTATCATTAAGCAGTACGAGAGAGAAGGATTCCTCGACATTTTTAATATCGCCATTAACTTCTCCCCATTAACCCTCGTCGACCATAAAAACGGAAAAGCAATTAATAAAATTATTTGTGGTCCATTAAAAATATTGCTACTGGATTTGTCGCTCAACGACGTAACGACGCGCGACGTTTCGCGATGTAAATGCGGTAGTCCCCTGTGGTACCCGTGAGCCCGTAAAGGCAGGTGACTACTTGATACCTGAGATCACGATGTACACTTTCGGGGCTATGAAAAGTAATGTATAATAAACCAATATTCCCCGCGCTTTGAATAGCAATTAAGAAGATTGAGCACGGACTGAAAAATCGCTTATTTAATTAAAATTCATCCGTCTGTGATACCTATTATTATTGGGCTTTTATAATATATCTCCTCTTTCTCGAAAGCCGAAGAGAGAAGACTCTATATATGTATATTGTCGAGACATTGTATTCGACAAGAGAGCGTCGATATCAAGTAATTAAGACGTATCACTTGTCGTTACGCTCAGACAAATGCGATCCCGATAAATAAGTATTGATTTTTCTTTTTATCGTCCATTAATAAGTGTAATCGAATTGGTGAAACAGTTCCTATTTTAAAAAACTTCTTCAGGAACGGCAGTAGACTCATTTATGCGAACTATGGACATTTTCGAATTGTGCAGGTGCCGTCAGACCTGCATGTCGCGTTCAGCCACCGCACTGCAATTCTCAACCCTGCATGAATAACGGCCGATGTGTCGAGGGGTGGAACAGATTTCACTGCGACTGTACAGGAACGCCCTTTACTGGGCCGACGTGTGGAAAAGGTTATTAATATTGCACGCAAATTTAATCTTTATCTTTACATTTTTTTATTCGTTTGGAACCAATCCAATTTTTACAACATCAACGCAATGTGATCTTCGGATATTTTTCTCTCCTGATTTCTCCTATTTTGACATAAACTACGTTTGATATAATTCAGATTTATACTTTTTAAGCTTCCTAGTAAATCTACCATGACTTTACTTTGTTGTGTTTTCCTCGAACGACGATGTACAGACGCCTCGACGTTGCACCTCAATGGAACCCAGCAAATGACTGCCCTCATGCCGGAGGACTCGAAAACTCAGGCGGAGGAAGTCGTCATTAGATTCAAAACCACCAGGCAACGAGGACTCCTCCTGGCAACCAGCCTGGAGAACAGCGCTGATCGATTGCAGCTGTCGCTGGAGGAGGGAAAGGCGAGGATGCTGATCCGCATCGGAGAACGCGAGAAGGTAAGTCAAACTGCGGCATATTCCTTCAATTTTTGTACCGTGATTTATAACCACCTTATGAGAAAGATACTATCTGCCCTGCCCACTACAATCAGCAGTAAAAATCGGGCGTTTTAATTCGAACGAAACGTATCTCCCGGAAATTATTATTGTATACATGCGCCTCGCGCTTGCACGTCTCGTGCAATTATCCGACAGCGTCATTTTTCAGAAGGAGCGCGACGCTCTTTTTACTCGCGGATCGAAAAAAAAAAGAACTCGGTATCTCCGGGTACTGCTCTACAAGGCGGGCGTATCACATTGTGGCGTAATTAATGACAAGGCCTCTAATTAATCTCGTCGCGGGCGACGTTTCGCGAGCAATTTATCGCCATGACACGCGTTCCTCCACCCGCTTTAGAAACCATATGGACGTAGAGACGCCGCGAATGTTTCGGTAGACAGTAATGGTATCTATTACCGCGACGCTTCGTAACCCCGTTACAGGTCGTCGCAAAAATACGCGACGAAGATCTCTCGATTGTCGAACGATCCCGTCGTGGAGGTCGAACGTCTCGGCTCGTAATATAGGCCCTTGCTCCTGTTTAACTCCATAAATGGAAGGCTCTCGCTCGGGACAGCCACTCTCGTGTGTCATGATTTATAAAGAGCTTCGAACCATAATGTATAGCGTCGCAGGAATCCAGCTTCTTTGAAAGCACTTGCGAGGCTGTCACTCGTCCCTTACTACTTTACTCTTACTATATCTATACATCACATCCACGTATATCGCTCCTCCCTCCCTTCCTCCCTCTCCGTGCTTCTCGAACGTTTACTTAATACTCGAATATCGAGCAGTTAACTCAATTTTCGACGAGGACCTACGTACACAAATGGAACTCGTCTTAACATTCCGTGTAACTCGATATACTTCGCGCAAGAAATGCTCTCGTTTGCAAACAGTCGAAGTTAACAGCCGGTATAGATACGACTCGTGATGTACGTCTATCGCCTTACCTGGAAAACAGTACATCATCTAGCGTATTTATTTATACTTTAACGAACGAATGGAAATTTATTGTATTTATATAAATACGTGAAACAAAGTCGTACAAAATTTAAACGTACACGGAAAGAAATGATCAGTAACATTTACAGTTAGTCCCAGTAACAGGGCTTCTCGAGGTGAAACATTGAATTTTTTAATAGACACAACGCACCCTTTACAGTTCATTGTAATATAACCCCGTAAACACACCCGACATATATTAACGGGAGATTGGTGAATTTTTCCGTATAAACTAATGTTTATACTATTACGAACTGTAAAAATTATGTTGTAGTCTCCCAGACGGGAGTCTTATGTATTTTCTATACACTCAAAAAAATTTGGCCACAACTAGAAAATTATAGTAATTGCAGTGATAATTTTCTTCGCAATAGCAAGAATTCTTGCTATGCTAGCAATATTTTTCTAGTTGTGTCTGAGGCAGCCAGAAATATAGCTGGATTAGCTAAATACTTTTTTCAGTGTATGATCCACATGTGGTTTTAGTCATATATGGATTATATAATGATTTTTCTATATTAACCATATAAAGACTGTAAGTAGGTATATGGATTATACAAACATTAAAAAATCTACCTATGCATAGTCCTTATATGGATAATATAGAAACCATAATATATAATCTGTATATGACCAAAACCACATATGGATTATATACCAAATGTATAGAACTTTTCCGTCTGCGCTATTAGAAACATCAACGTGTCACCTCGAGGAATTCTGTTACCGCACGGAAAGAAAGAAATTGTAACATTTACAAAGTTCGTGGGAAAATGCAGGACAAGGCCAATTTATTGTTATGATAACTACAATTTTAGTAAAAATTACAGCAAACGCTTGCAACTTCTACAAGTTTTACTATAATTTTTACTAAAATTGTAGTTATCATTGTATCTTGTATAACAAGAAAGTGGCCTTGTCCCGAAATTTACCACAAATGTTTTCTCCGTGTGGAATAACTATAGAAATTCACGGGCTACCCCATGATTTTTACAAATCGTTTTTCTCCGTATACGTTCCGAGTTTTCCGAACAGCGCACAATTGAAATCCCACCGCTTTCTAATTTTAACGCGGTTTCTTCCATCGCAACCCGTACGAGTCCGGCTTCGCGGAAGCGGATGCGTATGCGTTTCATTGTAGACCGAGCTTGCGCTTCGCTATACGTGTGCATACCGTGCTGTGAATCAGCCGGATAGAGCAGCGTATACACTCCGAGGGGCGAGAGTTATATTATCGTCACGCTGCGCCGGTGAAATAGGGGTGAAAGGAGGGGGATGCACCTGTTGTATTCTGGAACAATATTGCGAGCGACGTTTCGCGCGCGATGCTCGGCGAAATCGCGTTTCTTTTTACGCGAAATAATATCCAGCGACCTCGTTAACGCGGCTCTCCCCGCGCGGGTTTTACTTTATTTTCGGTGGTAAAATTTACGGTCCCGCGCAGTCATTCGTCGCCACTCCCAATCAACGCGACTCGGTGCTTCCACTTTCTCGGTTTGACTTTCGGGAGAGGAGAGCCCGAGGGAGATTTAATTCGTAACTTTTGGTGCGCCTCTACGTACGTACGTACGTATCATATCTAATCGCCGCGTCACGGAATGACGTAGCGTCTGAGCGATAACGCGGGTGCGTGTACAGTTTAATTCCCCGCGATTCCGCTTCCCCGATACGGAAGGCCGACGAATTATTGCGTATTCGCTTCGAATCGCGTCTCTTCGATTGTTTATCTGGATCTGTCGTCCTTGTCCGTAATCTCGTCTATTCCGTGCACTCGGTAGCGCGGTTTGTGGTTATCGCGACGATTAATTTTTCTAATGTATTTTACCTTTAATAAAATTTAGAGGTTCGAGCGATTTCGTTGAGTGAGACGGTATAGTTTATCAAACCGAATACTACACCGAGAGAAGTAAATATTTGTTGCTGCCAAAAAAAATGTTTCCTTCAATCAAAAACACACGCCACTCTCAAAAATATGCGCTCGTCGCAAATGGAATTGTTATCGCTGCAAATAGAATCCTTCTTGCCGAAAGAAAATTCTATTTGCAGCGAGTAGAATTCCATTTGCGACAAGAGCATATTTTTGAGAGTGTGACTTAATTCCAGGATCAAGCCATGATTTTTTTGATGTTAGAAAATATTTGATAGGCTCTAGTCATTGTTTTTTTCATGCAGAAATAATTTTTTCTCCGAACGAAGGTATTCTTGAATCAAGGATATGTACTCTTCGATCAAGAATCTGTATTTTTGAACTAGCAATTATTTCTCTCGGTGTATAATTATCTACCGCAAATGATAACCGAGCGAATTGTAGGCCACTGAAATCTAAAGTTAACCGCGTCCCTGTTTGAAGAACTGTGTCGGTGGGACCGCTCGATATCCGAAGGCCTGATAAATTATTTCGCCTTAAGTAATCGCGCGGCAATTCTCCGCTCCCGACCTTAAGCCCCTGACTGCCGCTGTACGTCGTTTTTCCCGAACAATCGCCATTGAAACTCCTTATTTCGACAGCTCGCTCCCCAATACCCCGAGTTTCCTGAAATACCCGGCGGAAGCCGGCACCCGCTGAGCACCGCGAGGCAGTAATTTACGCTAATGTTTCAATCTCGGAACGCGGGCTCGATAATTGAACGGAATAATTAATACGAGGCTGCACTATCCTCGGATTGGTCAGGATAGAGTACAGGATTGTAGACGGGATTCTCTTGAATATATCGTCGTGCTGATAAATACACCGCGGATTTCACCCAGGGCGACATGTTTTCCAGACGCGGGCGTAAAGGATTATTGTTTGATATTTTGTATTCGCGGCGTACGGCTTCGATTCGAGAGAAAAATAGAGCCTGGGGAGGGAGGAAGCGCGCACGAGCGCGGGCGGGAAAGCACTCAACCTTATTAAAAAATCATAACCTCCCGCGTTCCACAATCAACTTTTTTCCCCTTTGCACAAACGAACGAATAAGTAAATTTAAGCTGCTTTTACGTTACGAGAAATCCCTCCATTTTTTGAGTACGTATCTACTCGCGGAAAGGAGCGTCGAGGCGGGGTAATTCTCTCGAGATCTTTTTTTTCAAACACACTCGAGGTAATCCTCTTAGAAGTTTGTCATCCCTCCACTCAATGCTTACATCCGCTTTGTGCCAGAGCTCGGATAATTAGGGGAGCGCTTCACTCGAGATTGTTAATTACGATTGAAATTGAAGCAGCCTCTTATTTGCTAAATATAGGTCGATACTGAAAAAAGTTTGCAGCAGATCTATCATGTGAGGCTAAGCTTATTCGCCAGGAAAGAAATTTCAATCACTATATTATCTCATTATTTATAAACTTTTGGACTGCATCGATATATGTAAGACTTTGTTATAGATAAAGATACAATCTTCGAAAAAGTATTATACGAACATGAGCCAAAGGCTCATAGATTATGAGATACCTAATAGTGATTCAAATTTCTTTCCTGTCGAATAAATTCAACCTTGCGTGATATTGCAATCATTCCAGCTTCGCCCCAAAACCGTATCTCCCCTTTAAATCGAAAAATACTCGTTCGTTTATTTACGATTTGCGAGAAGAAATACCCAGAGACAAATGCATCGCTACCCAGTCAAGCGAGTCGTCTCCTATATGAGAATCCAGACCATGGGATCGCGCTTCATCCCATTTCCGTCCTGAAATAGTGAAAAGCCAATTGGAGGGAGAAGAAAAGGCGAGTTGCGGTACAATAAAGAGATTACTTGTAGCGTACAGAAGCAGTCTTCTTACCCGTGCTACGAGCAGATGTATGTACCGTCGACGTGCACTACAAGTTCAGACCTTTCGTCTGCAATCGGCTTTGACGTACCTGCATGTGTGTGCATCACATAACTCGTAAGACTTCGAACGAGATTATGCGAAAGATCTCGGAGAAGGAGGGTACCCCTTTTGTAAGGCATTCTATGTATATCGAGTTCAATCCGTCCCGACGCGAATTCATATTCATATTCAAATTCAAATTTAATCAAGACGGACGGCCTTAATTTCCTGCCTTCTCAAAACTGAGTCAGCTTCCCTCGGGACAGATGCATTCATTAACACGCGGCGATCACGATGGTCGAGTACGGTTCTCTCGAGTGGCGCGGCATCATCTCCTCCGCATCTCCCGATATACGAGCGAGTAGATGGACAATCCGGACTCCCCTGCGAGGTCGCGCGCCGCGAAAAAGGCGTTGGCGCGTCGGTAGGGGGAATTGTTTGATATGGGTTCGCATTTAAAATAAAAGGGAGAGGGAGAAAGTACACTGAGAAAAAGAAGTTGGATAGAATGACAAAACGCATCTAGTTAAACGCGTTTAGTTATTTTAAGCAAAATACTGATCGGTTGAACCAAATATCAAGTTATTATAACCAAATATTTAGTTATTCTAATCAAATGTTTAGTTATTCTAACCAAAAAGAGTGGTCAGTCTAACCAAACACAGATGGAGGATCCATATTTCACGAAACGGTTTGTTCATCCTCTCCAGAATTTTGGTTTGACTGCCCAAGTTATTTTTCTCAGTGTAGCGCAGAAAATTGTATTATTCTGAATTAATTTTCCTGCGATATAGATAAATTTCAAAGAAAACATTTGGCTTTCGACGTGTGTTGGGAATGTGATATAATAAGCGGAAGTCAAATTCCTCTATTATCCTATAGATCCCGTACATTACACCGCCGGTCAGGACCATAAGTGATAAATGCAGCATCCCCCTCCCCTTTCCCTCTATTATGACCAGTCGCACGTAACGATTTGCCATTATGTATAGGAGCTAATGAGCGAATCGCCGGGCGCGCTCGCCCGGGGAAATCGCGCGTGGATTTATCGCGCAGCTGACTGGAAGCATCGTGATTGCAAAATTGCTTGCGTTATCCGCCTCCGCTCCTCCCTGGAAATTCGCGAATACAACGCCCCGTAGGAATATATACGCCGTATACGCGACGCCCACGCGTTTCCGAAAAACGATTCGCGGCGATGCGGGAGAGGGGAAATTGCGCTTCGTCGATCGACGGTGACTGTACTCCGCTGTTGTTTCTCTTCCGCCTCGTATCGACGATGCGTCAAGCTATAGGAGTCGCTTCGTATAATACGTCGATACGGAGGAGGCAAGATTGGCCCTTTGCGGAGCACGCTCTTAACGCGGCGATAACGGACGATCGCCCGGCGGTGGAGAAAAGGAAAATGGTGATCGCGCATCCGCGAGGTAATTCTCCGACGAGAAGCGAGGTCGCTCCTTGACGTGATGTGAATTCGCCGGGAGTTATTTTCCTCGGAATTTTTCGTGCGCGGACGAAACAATTCCGCGGTCCGGCCGCGAACACAAGGGAAGTTTATATCTCGTCGCGCGCGCAGCGCGACAGACTTTCGGGAGCAAAAGAGAAAATGAAGATAGGTCGAGAGAAGAATAGATGTATGACGTATAATCCATCTCGCGCGGCCAGTAGTATCAATTTTCCCTCCTCCTGCTTCGTTGACTGAGAAAAAAGTGTAGTTGTTCCAACCAATTCGTTTGGGTCGAAGGTTAAATTTCGTCAAACTAACCATTATGTGTTCGGTTGAACTGTATATAGTTGAAATAACTAAATATTTCCGTTTCATTAGACTGTAAAAAATATTCACTTCATTCGACCACAGTGAGGTTTAATGAGGCGAAATTTGTATTACTTCATTCGATAAAATTCATTTCGTCGGTTTATGGAAATCAATTAAACTTCACTCTCTGTTAAATCAATTCGAATTGATTTATTTCAACATAAATTTTTGTCAGATGAACGATGGAAGTACTGTGTTAACTACACTGAGAAAAAAGCTACTGGCGTCCAACTAAATAAATTGTTATTCGAACAAATATTTAGTTGGGAATTATCCCAACTAAAGTTTAGTTACTTGTGTGAACTACATATTTGTTGAGATAACTGTATATTTAGTTGGTCGCTCGAAAGGCGGTAGTTTAGAAATTTATATTCCAGTGTTCCATCTCCATTTCTTTTCTCCCTTCGGAATTCGAGTTATTTAATTTATAATTAAAATTTACACCGGGTAATGCGTATAATGTACAGAGAATATCTCATAGTTGTGTGTGTGTGTGTGCCAATTAATTACCCCCATAGGGATATACATTGTATTTACATCGGACTCTCCCTCCGATCATCACGGAGGATTCACGGTGCGAATCACTCTCGAACTTCATTTATACATGACTCTTGACCCTTCGCGACCCTTGCTCAAAATACTCGTCCCCGTCCCAACACACGTGACTTACCCGAATCGACGCCCGGTCGTCTTTCAACGTTCGCGCTCCTTTGTATCGGAAACTCCATCTTCGATGAGATGCTATTTTAATCATCAAATGGACGCCGCGCGCGGGTGGCCAACCCGAGACTCACCCCATTTTCGCAGCGGCGCAGAGGCAAAGTTCAACGACGCCGTAATATCCGGTGGCTGATAGACTTTCGATGTAATTCCCCATTGGCAAAGAACTCTCCGTCTCTCTCGCTATTTTATTTTTATTCGCAGAGCCAACGAGAGGCGCCACTTTTTTTTTTTGAAAAATCGTGCGACGCTGACGCCGCGGTACTTTTTTCGAATCGTCCCGCGCCAATCGCGCGCGTGATATCCACCCCGTTGATTTTTTCCTTCTACCCTCATCCGCGCAAATATCGCGACAGCCGTTAAAAATTTTTTTCCCTTTGTACCTTTCCGGTCTTTCAGAATTTTCTCCCGCTGCATTTGCAGAAATTAACGATTTATTCACAAAGGGGATGAAAATCTGATTCGCTGTAACTCCCACGTGTAGCCTATTTTTTTATTCATAACATAACAAAGCAGGTTAAATGATACAAATGTTTAATCCGTAATTCCCGATCCATTCGTGGCCTGCGCGATCATGAAGCTAATAGATCAGCAACACTACATTTTTCGAGCGTCTACGAGCATCATTAGGATAAGAGGATGAACCGGCAAAAAGTGCATGGCGACTCCTATGTCCCTCTCGTTACGGCGTGGGTGCTAAACCGAGCTGGCTCGTGGCTTCGAGCGTCGGTGATAAAACAGGGGATGATAGCGGTGACATAGGGGTGACGCAATGTGACAAACGTGTGTCGGGAGTCACGTGATACATGATATCATGCGTCGCGCAGCGCGCGCGGACTGCCTGCTGATAGTGAGTAGAGCCAGCTCGATTTATAGGGGCTTAGCTAAATGAGAGCTCGACCGCGGGGCAGAGTTTATCGATCGCACTGATAAGGAGTCCATTTCGTTCGATCTCGATATCGTATCGCGGTTGCGTCTATGCAGGTAGCGATCCTCCCCCCCCCCCCCCCTTTTTCATTAACCTTTTTCGGGAGAGGTTTCACCCGCACAGTCCATTATCGAACATCGCACGGCTCGACAATTCCGATTAAATGAAAATAATTATCACATCAAGTCGACGATGATCATACACGGGACAAAAATTATTTTGCAGCCTCAGCAAAAGTATAGGTTTTGCTGAACAAGGTTTGCTGTCGTGAAACAAATATTGTCTACGTTAGTGAAAAATATATTTAATAATAGCAAATATAACTGTAATCACAGTGAAGTTTTTTTTCAGTAAAAATGTTTATTATTCCGGCAAATATTCTTACTACTATTGAACATATGTTTTGCTGCCACAGATAATATTTTTGTCACGATAGCAACAAGTTCTCAGCAAAATCCAGTTTTACCGAGACTGCAAAGTCATTTTTTTCCATGGACACTGAGAAAAATAAGTTGGTTAAAATGACAAAACGCATCCGGTTAAACGAGTTTAGTTATTCTGACTAAAATATTAATAAGTTAAACCAAATATTTAGTTATTCCAACTAGATACATGTCTAGTTACAATAACCAGAAAATAGTCGAATTAATCAAACACAAATAGGAGATCCATATTTTACCAAAAGGTGTGGTTATAGTCTCCAGGATTTTAGTTAAATCGATCAAGTTATTCTACTCAGTGTAGTAGACGCGATGCGCTTCGATCGAGTAAAAGCGCTTACCAAATCAAAGGTCATCGAGTTACGCACGACTCCGTATCGCGATCGCGGCGAGGCGAGGATCGTTGACCACACATCGCCGTGTCACTAGCGAGTAACGGCCATCCCTCCCGATTAATCAGCGTTAAGCATCGGTGTGCGCTCGCGGATAATTTGATCGTTCGCATTTTCCCACGGCGCGGCTCGCTCATATTTCCACGACGTCGACTGCCGCGCGCGCGGCGGTATATCGCGTTACCGTCTGCTATTATCGGCGCGGTCGTATACTCGTCCCACAATCAAATTATCCTTTATATAGCTCGTAACGTCGACTGTAATTTTACACCGTCGAATTCAATTTCCCGCTCATATTCTACTTGCAGGAGCTCATCGCCGGGCAGGGACTCAACGACGACACCTGGCACACGCTGAGGTTCTCCAGGAGGGCGAGATCCCTCAAGTTCCAGGTCGACGACGAGCCTCCGGAGAGGGGTGAGTCCCGCTCGCGGTTATTTATCGTAACGGAACTCAATCAACCTCAATTTCTCGTGATTTTATTCTCGACTCGATATCGCGCACACACACACGCGTCGTCTACGTTTCTCGAAGCACGAGAGACGATCGATCTCGAAATTACGAGAAAACCAGACCGAGGAAGGGAGAGGAAGATGATACATATATCGAGCGAGCGAGCTCGAACGAATCTAACTCGATCTCGGAATTCTCCGTTCCTTTCACTCATCGCGTGGCGTGTATCTATAAATATGTGTACAAGGTACACGGTGTCTATATGTATACACGGCCTACCAGCAGCCATGGGGTAAACATCCCCTGATTGAACGCCCAATATGTGCGATCGGTAAACAGAGAATACGACAGGCATCGACACAGAACGAAATGGGGGGATGATTATAAGCAAAAACCAGCCGGGGTCCGGCGAAATCAATCCGAATCGGCCGGAGCCCATCCGCGCTGCAGCTCGCCGCAAAACTGCATCGCGTGAGTGGTGTCGCGCCGCGCACCACGCGATCTCGCGCGCGCCGAAACCAATCAACTATTTTGCATCTGGCCCCAATGTACAATTTGCCCCGCTCCCGCGTGCCTTCGTAATGCGCAAACGAGGGCGCGCGGGGGGCGCATTGGACGATTTGCATTGTCCGTCGTTTGCCCTCGCTTCCTCTCGGCGATATTCGCCGCGGTTCTCCAAGGATCTTCGCGAAGGTGGAGAACGAGACGCGGAGACGTCGAAGAGGGAGGAAAATACGCGCGACGTCTCCGTGTGCAAAGGACGAAGGAAAGAAATCCGATCAAGAGGAAATAGGAGAGGTAAGACGAGGGTGAGAGATTTTCGCTCGAGAGACTCGACGTTTTAAGAGTCGAATTTATTCGCGTCTAGCGGCGCCTGTTGATAATCCAGGAGGAGATCGCGTGATTCGCATATCGAGGGGCTGCAGGACGATCCGGGTCGTCCTGCAGGGTTCCGCTGATCGGTATAAGAACTCGCGCGAGTCCGAAGTGAATAGGCCGGGGAGGTTTAGCATATTTATTGAAAATCGCGGAGGGTTTCGCTCGACGCTTTTTTATTTGTTTCGGGGAAATTCGTCCATTCTTACGTCGCTCGCATGTCGCGTGCACGTTGGACGGTTCGCTCCTCCGGTTTTCCCGTAAATGCTGGGATTTCAGTGCGCGGGTTCCTTTCTTCTCGCCCTCGTTTCCCTCTCCCTCCCAGCTCGGGCGCGGTAAACTCGCCGCAAACTTGGAACGCCCGGGCGGAGAGACCGGCGGCGGGGAACTATAAATTACGAAATTTGCCGCAAGTTTAGATTGAGCACGTTGGACGACAAACAGCCGGAGCAGCCCGCGCGGTCGGTCCTCTAGGATAAATGAATAAAGCTCCGCTTTCGTTAGAGTTCTCTTACGTTCATCTCTCCCTCTCGCGCTCTTTCTCCTCCTTTCGCGCGAGACCGGGAAACTTGCTAGCCCGGATTATCCCGCGGACTTACGGAGGAAAAGCTGGAGAGTGCGAGAAGAGTCGGTTGCTTTATCGGGAGTGGAAGAACCGAGGATTTAGGGAAACGAAGGGTGAAGATTTTCTCGCGTATCGACCGCACTCCCGGCTTGGGGTAGATCTTTTCCATTCTCTCTTCTTCATCCCGATCCCTCATTCCTTTATTACGCCGAATGCGCAAGCAAAATTCTGCGCCCTCGTATTATTTTGTCCTCGTTGCGTCAATTCCGCTTCGATTTTCGATCAAACTATACCGAGAAAACAATTTATTTACAGTTAATAAATGTTTGTTTAAATACGGTGAAATAAGCGTTTTATCGGATCAAGTAAATATTCATTAACTATTGCGATATTTATTTGGCACGATTAAATCCTTTCAGGCAATCATTTGTATGAAATAAATATTTTAATAAATGACATATTTTTTTTTATCCCAACGGAATATTAGTTCACTGTATTTGAAATAACATTTCTTAACTATTAATAAATTGTTTTCTCAGTGTAAGTATCGTTATTCTCCTTGCATCACATACTATATGAGACTAAATTTACTCGTCAAGAAGAAAACTTCAATCACTGTTATCTCATTATTTATGAACTTTTGGCATACATCGATATAAGACTTTATTAAAGATAAAAATGTAATTTTCAAAAAAGTATTATACAAGTATGAGCCAAAAGCTCATAGTTAATGAGATAATAGTGATTCGAGTTTCTTTCCTGGCGCGAGTAATAAGATTAGCCTCATATGACATGTGCGAAATTTTTCTCTCGATGAGTCTTCCCCGGCACGTGGTGCATTACGCAAATTCAAAAAAAGTTTCGATCCCGCTGCCGAATCCAAATTAAAAATTTCACTTAAACACTCGCCCGGTGTAATTTTTCACCTAACTTTTAAGATCCTCTTACCGAAGTTCTTATAACTGGCGCGTTTGAAGGGAAGGGGAGCGACGGAAGAGCTCGCTGCGAGAGCTGCAACGTTAAAGCGTTGCTGCGCGGGTTTTAAATTGAAATTTCGCTCACGTGGAAGGGTTAATCGTATCGTTACGGCGGGAATTATGAAAGATAAGTCACGAAACGTAATCTTTGTAGAAGAATTCCATTCGCTTCGCTCAAAAAAATTCGTGAGTGACAAGATAATCCAGATTGGAAATGAATGCGCGTGTTTCGGAACAAGTACAATTATTTTTCCGTGAAAACGAGGGAAAAGGGAAATCACTCTAATTCCTACTCCACCGCCACTGATCGAACGGACGTCCATTCGTTCGTTTATGTACTCTTCCATTTTTTCTCTCCACTCCCAATTGTCCTCTCCCCCTCGTGATAAAAAGGTCGGAAGAAAACACCCGCCAGTGTCACATTCATGGAAAAACGTTCAATTTAAATCGCCGTGACTGCCACTCGGTTCGCTATTAACTACGTGCCCGCCTCGAGCGAATTTCACGCCGACGAGGTGGCGAGAGGTTCCCTCTTGGTCATTGAACGCGCTTTCCTGAATGTACCTCTCCCTCGGTGGCGATTTCGACTTTTCGGAAAGCGTTTACGATGAGGTCTGATGTTAAATTTGCAATTATTTTATAAGTAATTCGTCTGCCAGGACCGATTAACGAGTGCTCTAATCGGCTATGTCCAGGACCGATTAACGAGTACTCTAATCGGCTATGTATTAATGGTTGCATGATCGAAGGGGCAATCTTCGACCGTGAATTTGTATTCTTGACAATTTTTAAAATCATATGTTCTTGATTCGAGAAAACTTTTTTTGACACTAATAATTATTTCTCTCACTATAGACATATGCTAAGGTTCACGCGATACAGTTCCTGGAAACTTTTACACATCCCCCTCCTTCCGTCCTCTCAAATCGAACGCAATTCGTGGAAGAAACGCGGACGACTCCGGAGCCGAAATCCCACGTCTCTCGCGAAGTACGGGAGCTTAAGGGACTTAAAAGTTTGTTCCTTTCTTTTCTCTCCGCGATTATAGCACGCTCCGTCGGACGCAATTGGTCGATTGACAACGAGAGTGGATGAGCAGTGGGGCGTAAAAAAAATACTTCAAACCTACGGGAACCCGAGCTTTCTCTCCGTGCCCATCCCATTACATCGCCGGAGGATGGTGCAACATATATAGATATACACGGGGCGACGTATAACATTTCGATACCGCATCCAATCGCTCGCGAACCATCGATATAATACGTATTCGTTTCACGGAAATCCATGGACGAGCTAGCCTACCTATTTCTCTCTTCCTCTCGGTCTCTCTCACCCCCCCCCTCTCCCTCACCTATCCATCTATTTCTCTTCGTCTCTCTCCACGCCCCCCACTCATCTCTGCCTGCGTATAACGAATAACCAATATAGTGTGGAATAACAGTCACAATAGCACCTCCGTACCCTATTACGCTTTACTTTATTGGATTTAGATTTACGTCCATTTATCATATAAATTGCATTCATTCGTTTTTCTACCGGCCCTCCCGTCCACAGTACTCTCGTTCCACCCGCTTAAATCCGACACTTATACCACTGCGGACGGGTCGCGTTCTGATAAAACTGTCGCGGTTGATTTAATTTATCGACTAGAGAGAATTCTTTCGCATCGTTCCACTCTATCAGCCGGCAGCTCCTTTACCGCAGGGGCAACACCATAAGGAAAAAGGCTTTACAATTTTTGCTAAAAATACACAGGGGAAAATATTTCGTCAATTTAACCAAAATCTTGGAGACAATGACCAAATTGTTTGGTTAAATATGGATCCTTCATCTGTTTGGTTAGCCTGACCACTTTTTGGTTAGAATAACTAAATATTTGGTGCAACCGACCAGTATTTTTATCAGCACAACTAAACGCGTTTAACTGCCCAGGCGGAAAAACTCTATATATTTTGTGTACATATAATCCATATGTGGTTTTGGTCATATATGTGGATTACATAAAAAATATATAGAATTATTCTCCGCCTGGATAGATACATTTTGTCACTTTAATCTAATGATTTTTCTCAGTGTAAAATCCGCCTTACCCGCGTCTGATATCGTGTACAACGGTAAAAATTGAATCCCGTCCAGCGCGATCCATATCGCTAAATGCCGTGGGGTGCAGACGCGCGAAATGAACACCCCATTCGCGGCATTTATCCAGTAACAAAATTAATTCCGGTATCCTTCCCCACAATGCAATGGGGAAGGGACTGGAGTAGCCTCGCAATATCGATAATATAATCGATATACGCTTGGCTTGCCAATCAAGCGCGTACAGCGACGGGAGTTTCGTCCTCCGTCCACCCCTATGAAACACCCCCCCCCCCCCCCCGATCGCCCTATAAACGGATGGCGAATACCGCCAATATTGAGTTAAGTGGCAATACCCTAAATTGCTAGGCCTGCCCGTTCCATATAACCGACGGTTCGATGGTCCACGCCGAAGTATGTATACGAGCTGATCGGTTGGAATCCGCTATACGTGACCCACATACCAACTTTTAATTATTGATAATGCTTCGTTAGGCAGTTCAACACTGAGAAAAATAATTTGCCGATCCAAGTAACCGTCGACATGAATAGTGCCAAGAACATATTTATTTAAGACTAATATGTGTTCATTGAATTGAACAAGTCAACACTTGATTCGCACTTAATTCGAATAACATACATACTTGATTCAACGACAATATGTTTGAGTTAAATAAATATGTATCTATGTTCTTGGCATTATTCATATCGACAATGCACGCTTTGCTATCGGGGTTATATAAAAGTGAATATAAATTAGAAGCAAAAAAGAGAAGAGAGAGATAATAGTTCACTTTGATATTCTCCATATAATACACACACACACACACACACACACACACACACACACACACACACACACACACACACAGTGTACTAATATAAAGTATAAACTATTCTCTGTAATACTATCAATAATATTCAGCTGTTAAAATTCTATAAATCTGATAATAGGTTTGTTATAATATAGCAAATTTTGGAATTTGTGAAACTGATTATTTATAAATTTTAATGACTTTTCATCAGAACGTCTGTTATGTAGAATAATGAGGCTGGAAATAGAGTTTCAATTTTGTCTGAGGTCCAGCAGGTCGAAATTAGAGTTGGAAGTATACTCACACAAATTCTAATTTAAACCTGTTCGTGATCATCTGAGCACGATGATCACGAAATTAGTGTTACACCTACAGCGGCAAACTAATACTTCGAAGAAATGAGGGGTTCAGATTAGAGTTTAAATTACGACTCGCGGGAAGGAGCGATAAAGGTCCATAAGATCGCCGGGAAAACTCTCGACTCGCGAACCGAGTATAGAGAGTCGGGAGTACCTTGCGTTCTACACTGAAAAAAATCTTTAGTTTTAACAGCAATACATTTCTGGCTGAGACTTTCTAGCCATTCCCCCCTAAAAATATTTTTATTACAGTAATTCTATTAGTTGTATTTGAGATACAGCATTGCTGTGTTAGCAGTCCAAGTATTGCTAACAGATATGTTTGATGCAGCAATATGGCATCTGATTACTTAATATACTAGAAAGGTTATCCTAAGCAGATGACGTATTCTTACCCCAACTGTATGATTATACGTAATATAGGTATATAGGTATAGTTAGCTGGACTATAAAACGTATGTTTACACCAACTGTAAACTTATGTGTAGTGTGACTGAACGGTATGGCTGGGTGGACTATACTGGATGCCTCGCGCAGTTCCACACAGTTGCAGGGACCCCTTCGGCCGGGCTTAGTCGGTATTCGAGCAATTTTTACCGGTAGAAGTGGCTCCAATACCGACCAAGCCCGGCCGAAAAGGTCCCTGCAACTGTGCGGTTCTGTGCCCGAGGCATACGAAATACCGGTAGAAGTCGAGTCGGTACCCCGATAGCAAATTAAATATTTATTTAAATATTTTTGCCGAGATATCTCAGTGTTGCATTATATAAAGGCCTGTTTTAGCTAAGACCACTTGAAGAGTCGGTGGCGCAATTGGTAGAATGCGAGCATTCCCAGTCTCGAAGCATCTCATCTAAGGAACGCAGGTTCAAATCCCGGTGTGGGCCCCGCGACATTGCACTTTCTCGTCGCGGGATCACCCGAGCTCTCCACACACCTCCGGATTTCTAGCCAAACCTGGGGATGGTGCGTAAATGCATTTCCCCTTCTATAAAAAAAAAAAAAAAAAAAAAAATCGAATCCCGGAAGGGTTGGAAAAAAAACCGACACCCCAGTAGGCGGGTTGGCAGGCGGCAGGATAGGCGTGCGCGCCCTCTTTTTGCAAAATCCTACTTTCAATTTAGCAATACGGTATAGCTGACACAGCTATACTGCTTGTCTAAACGAACCAAAATTCCCGCGCAATTTAGCAATACGGTATAGCTGACACAGCTATACTGCTTGTCTAGATGAACCAGAATTTCCGTGCAATTTAGCGATACGGTACAGCTTACGTAGGCATACTGCACGTCTAAATCAATCAGAATAAATAACTGGCTCAACAGTACAGCGCAGCTTGACACAAACATCACGATATTGTTACTTTAAACATATTAGCTTAGCCATACTCGGCTGGCTGTCTTAAGAAAACTTCTGGCTGTGGCCACGGTGGCTAGAAATTCTGGTTGGTTCAGCCAGAATTATTGCTCAATTCCCTGAAAATTTTTTTCAGTGTGACGTTGGACGAAAGCGTCCGTCCGTGCGAGGCTCTCAATTACAGAGGCAGCCTCCGCGTAAAGCTGTGCGTCTCTACTACGTCGGCATTTGCCGCTCGGCGCGGCCACTTGGCAGTTTCGGATACGCGTGTGCATTTCCACGTGAGTTCATACATATAGACACTGCCAAGTGGCCGTGCCAACCGGAAATGTCGACGCAGCGTGGACACAGCTTTACGCGGTGCGAGAGGTCGCCTTGACTACCTGCCAATCGTCTCAGTTTGCGACGCAATCAAACGACGATTAATTGGATCGTAACTCGACATCAAAGTTCCATTGAATCGCCAAATTGCTCCCGGGCTACTCGAAAACTCACCGTCGCGAGAATTGACGCTGTTCGCGGCTCTACGCGAAGCGAGCGAAGCGAGAGAGCGGAGATAACGCTTATCATAGCTCCAAAAAGATGCGTTTTAGCCTTCCTCGGAATTTTATAATAATTTTTCGGGCAGACGTCACTTCGATTCTTAAAACGTCACCGTGCCATTTTTAGCTGGAGATATTTCATACTGTAGGAAATTAAATCAGAGTCTATAATTAAGAGTGCCACAATGATAGGAAGCTCCGATATAACACCGATCCATTTTTAATCGATTATTCAATTCTTGGACCAGCTTTATACGAATTCTTTAGGCGCTATCGCGAGAGAAATATAGGTCTGCACGCATTAAGATAATGTGAGGGGAGGATAATCGAAGTGCAACGATGCATCGATGCCGTTGCACCGCGAGACGATGCACCGCTACAATAGCGAGAACGTAAAAGGGAAGTCCACAATTGCTCCGATAACCGAGCGGAGCTGCCGTCGTAAAAATCAATTCTCCGTGGTAAATTCCCTGTAAAAGTTTTACTGTGGCCATTCGAAAGGCGTGACGTCATACGATACACAAGGCGTACCGGCCGCGGCACTCAGGCCGTATACGCGAGCGCGCTATTGTGTCGCAAGGTCGGTGCCTAACCGGTCGGCGAGCGTAAACAAAAACGACCGCTTCCTCAGTTCACTCTCAGACTTGATTAGGAACGGTAAGCTCGCCTTCTGTTCTGCCATTGTAATTCAATTTCACTATCTACTCATATTGCGAGCACTCTAATTACGCGTTCATATACTCTATTTGCTACTAATTATCGCGTTATTAATCACAGTGGTTCAGCATCGAGTCAATGTGGTCGTTTAATTGAGTTCCAATGAGTCAGAGTAAGAATAATAAGTGAATACACGATATTGAATTATATATTTACGAGTACAAAAGGCGACGATATCTCATTCTCTCTTTCTCTCTCTTCCTCTCTCTTTCTCTCTCTCTCTCTCGCTCTCTAATTAATCAATTATTTATTGTGCACTGAAGCCAATTTAACTACGTCTTCGTGATTTTTTATATACAAGTGAAAGGATGGATTAAAAATTACATATTTTCGCATCTCTATTAAATTTAGACTTCCTCCGAAAATTTAATTGTGAAATTCTATCTTATTCTAACCCATTATTTAATTAATCAGTTTTATTATATCATTGGTTTCCGCAGATTGGCTAATGAAATTTAAGTAGATCGAACTAATCTATCGCGTCATAAAGCGAGAAATGAATAATTAATATGTTCGCGTCTCGATTCATGTGCTACAGCCGAAACTTTACTCAGCAAGCAGAGCATCCTAGAATTTCGCACTCTCCACGTCGGCGGTTACCTTCACTCCGGCGAAGATACGCCTCACTTCATCGGACAACTGCAGCAGGTCTGGTTCAACGGCTACCCTTATCTGGAGATCGCCCGGAGCGTCGGTTCGCATCAGGGATCCCATCAGGGCGTAACGCCCATCATTAGAGTTACCGGCAAATTCGGGAAGAGAAATCATCCCGTTCATCACCCCGTCACATTCACCTCCAGACACACCTACGTCGGCCTGCCCGTTCTGAAGGCTTACGTCGAAACGAATATCTACTTGCAGGTGAATATGTCAGTTGCATTAGTCGGTTCGAGCTCTCCCTATGTACGTCAGCTGCAACGATCGCAGTTGATGAGACAGGGCGAACTTCTGGTTCGCGGCACGATCTCTCGCCGCGTGCATATCTCGGCTCTGAGTGCAGCGGATGCATCGCAGTCGCTCTTAGAAACGAGGTATCGATGAAATGATAGTCTCTTAATCTGAATCAGTAAAAATAGCTGAGAATCAGTGTATAGGCTCTGAAATCCAGTGAATATAAGGTTACGGTAATTCCATTATTCACTGGATTTCAGTGACTTTTTACCGATTTTCAGTGATTTTCACTGATTCAGATTAAGAGTATCTTGAAATTTTGAAAAATCATATCAACTACATCATGTATCGAAACTGTAACGGTAAGAGATAATCGGAGTTCAGAGGTGAACTCCGCGGCGAATAATGGAGAACGCAGGGATGTGCACTTTTTACATAATGCTCCCGATATGCCGATGACGCGCGGAATCGCGCATGCATCGCTCGTTAAACCGATCGAGCCATGTGAACGCAGACGATGGTCCATTTCCATGGGAAAATCTCATGAAATAACTGGTTATACGAGCGGTACAACCAATGCGATTGCGTTTTGCATGGGTATTGGCTATCGCGTTACACATTTAACGACGATATTCCATTACGCGCCATGGTCCGGGGAACGCTCTATTCCTTGCTGTTCGGAATATTTATGTGTACGACCAGCAGCCATTGCGCGAGGAGCTGAAGCGCTCCATTCGCTCGAAATAGGTGCCCTAAAATTTTATTTTGAAGCATTTCGAGGAGAATATCTACCTTGAAATATCGAGAAAATACTTCGCGGCATCCTCTTCGTGTCCCTTCCTCCTTCGAAACGAAGAAAATACCGCGAAGAATTTATCGACGCTTCCGGGAAAAATTATTGCTCCCCTTTATTTTCACCTGCCGATCCCATTTTCTCGTATTCGTCGAGAAAGAAAAATGAGCTGGTGTTTTTCCATCGCCTCATCGAAACAAACATTACAAAACCCCTTCGATGTACCTTGCAATAACTTCTCCGGTTATCATCAAAGTATCTAATGAGAAACCGGAAACACGCCGCCTCTAATCCAGCCGAGGAGTCGTCTCGCGATCAGCGTCTATCATTCGCAACACTCGCGAACGATTAACGCAGAAATGACAAAGAACCTTTGAAGAATTCTCAAGGCATCGTGTCCTTCCTCCTTTTACCGTCAAATTCCTCCACGCCGGTGAGTATAAAAAACGTTCAGCGACAACGTGGAATTCTCATCGCTCGCCCCTGACAGCCGCTCCTCCGAACGTCACTTCGAGGCCTGGGCGGACGTGATCCTTCAACGCCTTCCAACTTCTCCCGGCGTCGTGTCGAAAGACGCCGCGCGACCTGGATCGACGCGGGAAGCGCGTGGGGGGGAAAAGGACGATCGAAGGAGGAAGGGAAAGGAACCCAGAGTCTGATCTGAATATCAACCTAATTTATGCGACTCTCGCTCGGCTTTGCGGTATTGCGCTGCCCTGCGGCTATCGAGTTAGGATTTGTCCGGAGAGAAAACGGCGAATCTCGCCGAGAAACGCTTTATCGCGAGGTACATCGACAGCTGGTAGATTTATAACGCGATCCTCTCGATCGACCGAGCAATGGCTGGTGTACGAACGCGCGCGTACGCGGGACCGTATCTTTTCACTCGCGAACGAACGTCTCCGCGAGTGCACCGCCCCGCCTTGCCCCTTTCCAGTTCAGGACCAGAGAGGCGAACGGACTTCTCCTCTACAACGCCGGCAGGGAACGCGACTTCATCGCCGTGGAACTGGTGAACGGCCACATTCACTATGTCTTCGACCTGGGCGACGGCCCCGTCAGGATCAGGGACAACTCGCTGTCGCGACTCAACGACGGCAAGTGGCACGCCGTCAGCATCGGACGCCCTTCACCCAGGAGGCACACCCTCGCCGTCGATGATCACGTGGCCGCCGTGAACAGTCAGGGCAGCAACGAGAATCTCGATCTGGATGGAATTCTTTATATCGGTGAGTGGAAGGTCGACGAACGCTCGGAGTATCGAAGGGAGGTGTGATATAAGGGGGGTTGGGAGGAAGAGCTAGGGAGAAAAAAAGAACGGGCCTACGCAATTCGGCTGTCGAAGTCGAGAGAAACGCGCCGGTTTCACCGACCCTCGCTCGCTCGCCTCGAGATACTTTTCTACGTGCTTTCCGCGAGTTCTTCGTGGCTGGCCGGGCAAGAAGGAGAAGGGGCGGAGGACGTGTGCGCGGGCGTTGGAGAAACCGAAAATCCCCCACAAGGACGCCAGCCGCTACTTTTCGTCAGGCCGCACGCGCGCCGTCAATTCGGGAGCCAATATAACGTCTGGAATGATTTATCGCGAACGATTGTATACACGTTGGAAACGAGACGAGGCGTTCGATCGTTACACACTCGACTGATATCGACGCGACGTTGATTGCCGCACGATTCATTTAGACCTCTCGCCGGTTTAACTTCCCGGTTCGTTCCGCCCCCGGGAGGTTCGCCGGGAGCGGGGAGTCGAGGGTCGTCGAATCTCGCGGCGAACGTGGATTTCGACGGGGTGCGAGATAAAGGTTGGCAGCAAAGGGCTGTGCATCGACGAGGCTCGAGTTGCGAAGGAAAATTGCTCGCCTCTCCTTTCCGCGGGTCGGTAATTTTCACGCGGCTGATGGACCCGGGAGTGCCTCGTCTTTTTTCCGTGGAAGAGATACCGTTCGTCGGGTGAGTCGTTTGATAATATTGCACGGTGAAATGCATCCGACAACGTGGTCAAGTTTTCACCCAGCGATGACGCCTAATTCGGCGAACGTCACCGAGGCAACGTAACGAAGGTACGGTAAACGGTTTCGCCAGGATAATTAATTCTTTCGTGGCGTATCCTCTCGGATGATCGCTCTCGGCGAATAGCATCCCCGAGGAATACGAATTGACACCGCGTTCGATCGCCCGCCAAACGAAATTTCCTCCCCTAATTCGGTTCGCTGCTTTTCCCCGCTTTCTCTCTCCCTTTCCCGCCGCTCCTTCCTCCTCCGATCTCATCCGAGCTTCTCCGCCGCACCGGAGGATTCGGCAATCAGCAGCGGGGCCCCACGAGGTCACCGAGACGCGGGCCAATCATACGACCGATTGTGGTTTTCCTTCCGCGGACAGCGAGTGGTTCGTTCGACGTCGACGGGAAACGGATAAATCATTGTTCACTCGAACGCGGGGGGCATGTTTCGGAAACGAGTGCTTCTGTCCCTGGTCCGCCCCGCACCCTCTCATCCCCTCCATCGATACCCACTCGGCTCTCTCGCCGCGAATCGACGGCCTCCGTGGTCCGCGTGGCCAGTGACAGCTGGAAATATTGCCCCGGGATCAAGTGGCGAGCGCTTCGTTTCACCCCCGACCGCCACACGTGTGAATTCGTGCGAGTGAAAATTTCGATTGGCGGGCGAAAATCATTTTTGGCCAGACCCACGTGATCATACCTTCTCGCACCCTCTCTCGCCGGAATGTCCGGTTAAACTCGATATTCCGCGATAAGGAGATTCTACACGGAGAAAAAGAATTAGTTTACAGTTACCCTACACTGAGAAAAATATTTCGGTCAATCTGACCAAAATTCTGCAGACGATGACCAAACCGTTTGGTGAAATATGGATTCTCTCCATAGGTTTGGTTTGATTGACCATTTTTTGGCTAAAGTAACTGAACGTTTGGTTGGAATAACTAAACGTGTTTAACTAGATGCGTTTTGTCATTTTAACCTAATTATTTTTCTCCGAGCGGGAACAGGGCACCGCGAGGTGAAACATTGAAGTTTTTAATAGACCTCAGCATACTTTTTACAATTCGTAATAGTATAAACATCAGTTTATACGGCAAAACTTACCAATTTCCCGTTAATGTATATCTGATGTTTACGGATTCATATTGTTACGAACTGTAAAAAGGACACCGTGTGTATTAAAAAATTCAATGTTCCACCTCGAGGAGCCCTGTTACTGGGATTCACTGTGAAAATGACCAATCCCTTTTCTCCGTGTATCGTTTACTCGCATTCAGAGTATTCCTACACATCTGACATCGAATTAAATATACACACACGTTCGTTCGGAAACTGTACACCTGCGAAATTAGACTATGTGCCGATGAGGATGACGCGGAAAACCGGAAGCAATTGAAGGGTACACGAGAAAAAGGGGCTCATCGACATTTTCCCGTTTTTACAGGAGAGCAATTTACGGAAAGAAATGAGCCGCTATTTTTTCCCTGTATGCCTAAATTTTAATCGAGAATATCTCTGCATTGAGCCCGTTTTTTCCAGTTTCAAGAGTATGGGGCAATATAGAACAGTAAAAATTCTATACAACGTGATAAAATATTCCAATTTTTCGATAAAATGTCGATGAGCCCCTTTTACCCGCGTGTACCATTCAATTACGATCGAGCGAGCGCAGAATATGACACTCTCGAGCCTCTTCCTCTCTCTCCCTCCGCCCGATACCCCAGCCGATTTGAAGCCACCTTCCAATTGAGAGGTATATGATTAAATACAGGCGGGGTCGAAAAGGGGCAGTACTCTCAGCTGCCCAAGCACATCCTGAGTCGCCACGGCTTCGAGGGGTGCCTGGCGTCGCTGGACCTGAGCGGGGAGAGCCCGGACCTCATATCCGACGCCGTCGTGCCGAGTCCTCTCGTCGAGTCCGGCTGCGAGACTTCCGCGAACATGCACTCGGCCAAGAAGTGCACGCACGACCTCTGCGCGAACCACGGGACGTGCGTGCAGCAGTGGAACAGCTACACGTGCGACTGCGACATGACCAGTTTCACCGGGATCACCTGCAGCGAAGGTGAGAACTTCGCAAAGAGCACCTGGTATATTTGCAGCACCTCGATGTTGTGTTTAACCCATCGCACATCTTTACCACAACAACCGAATGTGCAATTCACCCGCAATTATCCCTCCCAGCATACATTTGATAAAACTGCTCCCGCGTGTGACTCGTATTCGCACCGCTACACTGGGAGAAAAATGGTATATTCAATTAAATCGGCGTTTATCAACGGGGAATGCAGAATTATTTGCTTCAACTAATAAAAACGGCTAACAGTCAATTATTAGTCCAAGTAACTTGATCTGCAATCCCCCACCCGTAATCGCCGATTTAGTCAGATCTACTGCATTTTTGTCTTAGTGCACGCGGTAAAATATCAAAGGTCGCGCGATTCTCGGACGTTTTGCCTATTTGCGAGGCGATTTTTTCTTCCCCCCGATGCAGAAGCAACGGCGTACGAGTTCGGCGCCGGGAGAGGGCTCATCGTGTACACGTTTCCTCCCGATCGGCGACCGGAGATGAAGAGCGACACGGTGGCCATGGGTATCGTCACGGGGGTAAACGACGCTGTTCTACTGCGGATAGAATCGGCATCCAGCAACGATTACCTCGAAATTGAGATCGTAAGTATATTCTTTCGCTGTATTCCCACTAATTTTCTGAGTGACCCCGCGAATCATTAGCCGCAAAAATTACTTCCGGAGATGAGATTAGTTTTTTTTATCTCATTCACATTGCGAAATATCGACCGTATCGTCGATTGAGCCATTGTCAGACGGAAAGAATGGGATTTGAGAAAACGTTCTCCCTTATCCCCCCTAATCATAAAGCGAGAGACCTCAAATGCTTCCTATACCAACTGCCTTTCTATTTATGTCGAACCTAAGGCCTTTTACGATCGTAAATCAAAGCCTCTCCGTGGGAGGCCAAACCCAAAATGTCTTCAGCACCGCCGATAAAACCGCCTCCACCTTTTTCATATCCTCCTAATTCCGTAAATTTCGAGATACCGATTTTTTTCGAATTCTTCCTCCACCACGATTGCCCCCGTATCCGACGAAACGAAGCGTTCTCCCTCGCGAATGAGATTTCCACCGGGAAACTTTGATCATTTCGCCTAAAAATTAAAGCGAATGACTTTCGAAGCATATTTCGCCGTCTTCGCCGCGCGGTCGAGGGTCGCCTCTTTTACAAAAAAAGAAACCTTCGCTCCTTTCATGCGCTCCTCATTTAAAAGTTACGATGAAAACGAGTTCCTCTGCACTTTTCCGTCGCACTCGCGCGAGCGCGCGCGGGGGGATGCGCGCAACTCCGCGGATGACTTTTTTCCATTCCACGCAGTAGACAAGCTGAATAAACTTCTCGCATCACGCGCTCGTATTTCAAAAGTGCGGAGGATCTCTTCACGCCTTGGTGCGCGCGAGTATATTTACATGCATATTGAGCGCGTAAATGCGTGCGCGAAACTCGACGAAATATGCTGAAATATGTAAACGAAATTTCTCATCCCGCGGTCGAGGAAGCAACGTTCCTTGCGATGAAACGTTCCGAGATGACGTCCTCCGATTTTTCCTCCTTTTTTTTTAAAATAATTTACACGAATTTTTCACTTTGCACTGTGCGTCGGTTACCAGAGGGCTCGTGTGGCCCACGGGAATTTACCTCGCCCCCGCGATATCAGCGGCTCGTAACGCACCCTGGGATGTACTCTGTGCGTACAAATTGCGAGGACGTTAATGCAATTATATATACCGAGCGCGCGCCACCCCATTTTCCGCGGAATTGTTTTAATTGCGTCGGAAAACGCGTCGCGACCGACCAACCTCGTTGGACCCTTAAGCACAAACCACTGTCGCAAATCAACTCAAGCGAATTACGGGTTCATTTGTTTTGACGATTTGCGCTAATTCGCTTATCCTGACCCCGATGAAAATTGCTCTGGTACCGCTCTCCAATTGAGGCCCTAGATATTAGCCTGCTACTTTGACGGATTCCCCGGGCAATTTGTAAGTGAATAAGCTTTAACGTAAGATCTACGTGACGTGCACACGGAGAAAATTCGGTTTTTGAGCAATTTTTTTTTCGGAGATTCGACATATCGCACGTTTGCTGCAATAGTGTCATAACTCAAAATTGGAATTGTCCCAAGCGACGACTTTAAAAGTTGAATTATTATATTATACGAGCGTTGACCATTTGCTGCCAGATTATGATAATTATCATAGAATTTTCATGATAATTATCATAATCTGGCAGCAAATGGTCAACGCTCGTATAATATAATAATTCAACTTTTAAAGTCGTCGCTTGGGACAATTCCAATTTTGAGTTATAACACTATTGCAGCAAATGTGCGAAATATGGACAGAATTATTTACCCCGTATTTTTTTGTTTTTCATTTTCGGTCTTATCAAAGCCGGAAAATGACATTTAAAAATGAGGCTACGTCATCGTGCCGTAAGTCTATCTCTCTCGCACTCGTTACATAGCATAAGTGCGTCTCTCTGACATTTCGATGACGTCACGATGTTGTAGAGAGAAAAACTCAGCGAATAATTATTTTTTCTATATTATATGAATATTTTTTTTATTTAAAGACCGAATTGAATAGTAACGATTACCAGCCAGAATAATAAACAGGTGACAGCTTCGACAATATCGTATTGAAAAATTTGCCGCATAGTAATGATTGCCATTCGAATAGTGATGATTACTATTCTGCAGATTATTCAACACGATATTGTCGAAGCTGTCACCTATTCACTATTCCGGTTGGTGATCGTTATTACGCAATTTTCTTCGTGCAGCGAAGCTTATTTTATCGGAAAAGTTTTTTGTATTTGATGCACAGCCCAGGCATTGATTTGAAGAACTCTTCTCGCCTCTCTGTCCAGGTCGAAGGGAACGTTTTCGCCGTGTACAACATGGGCACTAACGATCACCCGATCGGCGAAGTTGGCGTCAAGGTCAACGACAATCAATACCACGTCATCAGATTCACCAGATCTGGAGCGAATAGCACTCTTCAAGTCGACGACTACAACCTCCAGATCAATCATCCTTACGGTGAGAAATTGATTATCACTGTCTACATATCGTTTCTCTCGGCTCCCTCGCCGTTATACAACGAGCACACCGTATATCGCTGAGCAATGTTCTACAAATGCGAAAACGAACGAGCCAACTGCAGAGCTGATTTAATAGTTCGCCCGATAACAGAGCTACGGTGAGTTGGACGATGGAATATGTTTATTTTACGCTCCCCCTCTGTACATGAAATTTATAATGTTTGCGCTACCCGTAAACTTGCTGGTTAGCTGATGCAAACTAACTACATATTGAAACTTTCACTCCGTATCATCTGTACAACCACATGGCGAGATCTCACTCGTTGAACACAATTCTAATGGATCAAACCGGTGGACGTTCATGCGAACCGAGGTCGCGCAAACGGTCGCCACAAACGTCACACCGTAACTGAGCCCCCTGCAGCTGAAAACCCCCCTTTATAAGCTCGGTTCGGTGAATGCTGCAGTAACCGTGAGAACGTGCGACCATTGGCCGCTCGGAAGGTACCCCACTGATGCGGTTAGACGTTCTTTTATTGGCTGAACGAGGCCTTCTCGGGAAGTGCCTTTCGTGGGACCTTTTCTGGAGGAGTGGCTTGGTTCGTACTGAAATAACATTTCGTTTTTTCGTTGGCCACATACTTTTTTGCTCGCGAATGGAATAATATAAAAATTGTTTCGTGGCTCGATTTAGCACTGTGAAAAAAAAAATATAGGAACGTAGCATGTGCGTGTGATATAGAGGAGGAGGAAGAGGAGGAGGAGGAAGGGAGGAAGAAAAATAGGAATTTGATGATCAGAGCTCCCTGACCGAGCGCCTATATACTTGTACCGATTTCCGGTGGTGCGGGTTTCTTCTTTCGGATCTTTCTCCAACCTTCATAAATCAGTAGGACCCTTCTCACCAAGGGGCGGGTCCCAAAATTCCTCCAAAGACGTACCTTCGTCACTCTCCTGAACTCCTGACTTTTGGAAGCGAGATAATTGGCTTCACTTTCCCACGACTGCCGTACGAACGTCGTCCCGCGGCACGAATCCTGCGGGTCCTTAAGAATTTCGAGCTTCGTTGCGTTTCTAAAATCCTATTATAGTTGGCACCGTTGCGACGCAAAATAGGTCTTTTCTTTGACGTGACAAAGAGAAAGAGAACTTCTCACAGGAAATGTGTACCTCTCGATTCTCTATGCTCTCCTGAGGGACGGCCTTGAAATCGTGTCTTTTTTTTAAATCACACTGGAAAATTCGATGCATTTTCCAAAGTGCGGGAAGCGCTTCTAACGACGGATACACCCTCGAACTCCTGTTGTCCTTTTCACGTAGTTCACGAAAGTCATAAATTCATTAGAACCCTGATCCGTCGGGATGATGCGTTCGGTCCACCCAAAAATGGTTCCGAAATTTTCCCCGACCCCGCATGCGTTCCTGTTAATTCGTCCTTGGGAAAAACGCTTTCTCTAGCCAATAGACTAAAAATGCACATCTCTCTCTATTTTCTGGTTATGCCATTTCAGACGAAATATATCGTCAGATAATATCCATATTCCAACCTCGCGTTATCAATTATTCTTCTGAAGGAAAAATTACGGTTTAAATATTCCGTTGAATTACTTCTCATTTCCGATGCTCAATATTAGCCGGGTCCGTTAAAAATCTCAACCCCCGTGTTACCACGATAAACGTTGCCCGAATAACGCAGCGGAAATTACAGTAAAATTAATAATTCAATCCCCCTGCTCCAGATGCGACTAAACAAAGCAAACGTCGAACGATTTCACGCCTTTCAAAAACAATTAAAAAAGTAAATAATTCAGACGCGGTGGTTCAAAACCGAGCCTCTCGACATAATGAACAAACGGGCGGAAAATTCAGAGTGAACGCTTTTCTAAAAATTTCCGTTCCAGCTATTTTCATCGAGGTACCTTTTGGCACGACCAATTAATTAATTAATTACGAGTCCCTCGCTGATTTAACGTCCGTCATATAAAAAAACACTTCGAACCCATCCGTTTGATTTCTCAGAAGCAGTCTCCCCACTCAGAATTTTCAAACTCGTCAATTAGGGGTATCAGAGCGTTTCCTTTGGTCAAGTCCTTTGTTAATTCGCTTTCACTAACAGCTGGATTAACGAGTTTGGCATCACTTTAACGCTGAAAATTTGACACATACTTAGAAATAATTTATTCGAGTATTAAACTGCTAGAAAATGCATTTAAGGCCAATTAGAATGTATTTCCATTGAATTATAGTGATTTGGCAGTATTTAGATTGTCTGCCCAAGATTAATCTTCGAATTAAAAATTTCTGACACTTCGTTTACCCCAGATTAAACTTTGTTCGATGCAAATAAATTCTGATTTCCCGCGTATAAATTTTGTAGTAGGCGCACACGCGAATAAATCATTTTCCCGAGCATACACTGAGAAAAAAATTTACTTGATCGAAATAAACGTGCCTTTGGATAGTCCCAAGAGCGTATTTATTCGATTTAAATGAATATTGGTTCGACGCAAATATTAGATTATTGAATTAATTAGATGTTATTTGAATCAAATCAATATTCATTAAAATCGAATAAATACGCTCTTGGGACTATCCAAAGACACGTTTATTTCAATCAAGTACATTTTTGTCTCAGTGTACCTCGTAACGAGGTGCTGACCCTTCTGTGGGTACGCGGTGAAAATTTCTCCTCAAAAACCCTACCTTCGATATTTCCATGGAACCCTAATAGCAAAAGCAGGGATAATTGGTGCGACTTGGTCGTATACGATTTTCTCCGCTAGCAACCGCTAATTAGTTCCCGACGTGGGGCGCCTCTTAACTAGGACGGTGAGCGGTGTTATCCGCGGATATCTGCCATTCGGCTTTGCTCGGAAGAGGGAAACAGTGGTTCGGCTCGCGTTTACCAGGGTCATTAGGATTAACCGTTGCCATTTCCGACTCGGAAAAGGATCGTAAAAGCGAGGGTCTGAAAGGTACACGAAAGGTTACCGCCTTCGGGTGGAATTTCCCAAAGATTTTGACTTTCCGACCACTCATGCATTCCTTATTCGTGACCTCGACGCACCTCGATTTTCCCGCCCGACAATGCACCCGCCCTCCGTCCCCCCGGCGATTTTCCGAAATTCGTGCCTCGTTCTTCTGACGTCCTAGTCGAGAAGTAAACAAGCGCGCTAATGCGTGAAGGATCTCGAAACGGATAGAAGAAAATCTAACTTTTACAGTGCTCATAATTTCCTGACTACTTGACCTAGAAACTAGACCCAAAGAAATCATTTCAATGTTTCAACAAGAAAAAAGAACTCTCGGATTCTCCGTTTGCACATCGATCCCCGCGTTGGCATCAGGTTTCTATCCAACTGTCGAATCTCCTCTAGATTTATACCGGTATCATAATATGTAGCCATTGCATCTCGATCGTGGTGTCGGCCCGCAGCGGGGGTAGTTTTTCTTTTAGACCTCTAAACGTTTTCTAGAATCCTAGTACCTTCCGAGACGGTAATCCGCCTCGTTAGTTTCGCCATTGAGACGATGCGTGGGGGATTAACCGTGGTTCGAAGTGAGAAAGAAAGAGCCGGGAGGTGGTTCGTCGAGGGTCCGACGCATAAATCAACATGACAAACGTTCAAGGCGGCTTTGGCTCACGTTTCACCGCTGCAAAGAAATAATCTATGGGGCCCCATGGCAAACTTGTCGTCTATTTATGCTATCCTGGCAAAGACTGATACGCTCACGGGGTTTCTTTCCTCTACCCCATAGCAACAAACGACCCTCGACGACAACCCCCAAAGGATACGAGTATGTCGCACTGTTGAGCGAGCAGTATTATTCCCCTCGAAAAATACACATCGTGTGACGGAATTACGTCAAAAAAATGTTTGCAATCCCACCGCAAATTAATTAGCCTGAAGAAATTTTTCTCCGCGTGAAATTAATTCCTCCAAATATGCACGGTAAATAACTCTCATCCACATATTTATTTATTATCGTGGAATGAATATATTTGCTTGGTTATCCGATTTTTGCCGTGCACTGTGCTCACATGTTTAACGAATCCATAATTTTATTGTGTATCGCAGTAATTGTAAACATCATTCCATTTGGAACGTATAATTACAGCGGAAATAACGTAAAACAAGTTGCACCGAGCGAAATTTAGAACAGAATCGATATATTCGCGCGTGGAATGGAGTTGCAGTTATTAATGTCACGTTGCAGTAATGCCTGTTATTGAACTCTATTAATTTTTGGATAGATACGGATATATCATCATTTCATTGGGAATAGAGTAGAGTATGTATTACATTCGATATCGTGAAACTCTAATAACATTAACACCTATTCTTCCATTGATTACAACTCGACCCTCTATCATTATTTTTAAATTATCCATGCCGTGCATAAAAAGTCCTATGCTTATGAGAAACCGCCGATTAATTAGGAATTAACTTTAAATAAATTAACGTCAAAAATCCTTTTTAAATTTGTCAGATTTTCATATCCACGCGACAATACGCATTCCTTGAGAGCGAAGGAACACCCGGAAAGTGTACAGACAAAGTCAATGTATACCGACGGCCGCGAGAAGAACGATGCGCAAAGCGCCGCTCGTCGAGTGCACGCGAAGCCGTGCACTCGCACGTCACCGACTACTCTCCGCGCGGGGTGAATCTAATTTGATTTAATTAGAATACATTTGCCTGGTTAAAAGTTCCTAGCTCTACGGCGGTATATCAGCCTGGTAACTAAATTTATCGAATTATGCGTAGAGCGATCCTCCTCGGAACCCGGTTTTGGTTGAAGGTTAGGGGGCGGAGAGGGGATAATCCCTAACGATGTACAGCCGTGGGTGGGGGCTATCTCGCCTGGCCTCGGTTCATCCTCCTGAAAAATGTAAGGGCGGTTTCAACCAGTCCCTTTAACCTCATGCTAGCCGTATTCCTAAGCGGTACGACCGCATTCAAATTTTAACCCTTTGCTCGGCGACAATTTATCGGCGCTAATTGTAGCAGCCCTCCGCCGGCAATTAGAACGATGAACGCAGACACGATTATACGTCCCGACCTGCGTATCCGTACTTTCGACCGACATTGGTCGCGAACGCGTGTCATTGGAAGGGTGTATTTCCGATCTATAGAGGGGGAAAAACTCGACAACCCCCTAAGCGGATCATGTTAGCCTGATGGTTGTAGCCGCAAGCTTTTGTTTCGCTCTCGGGGTTGACGTGGTTGCCATACGTAACGAGGGTGCTTCCGCGACGCGAGAGGATTCGTTTTTCAAATTGACGAGGGGAATTTTAAAACGAAGGGAAGAATCTCTTTCTCGGTGCCTTAATTTTATTTTAACAGATAATTCTGTTCTGTCAATACGACGAATGTACTTTTGGCGTTTATGCAAGAATTCTTATTTCCTTTATTTTATGGATTAATTTTGAATTAGGAAAATTCGAATCTACATTCAAACTGTTTTGTGGAATTTTTCTATTCACCGCACACACTCATCGTTCCCGAAAGAAATTATTTAACCAATTTTTCAAGGCGCTACTACCCGAGCAAATGTGGCTACGATCGAAGTCTTTTATCAAAGGCTTAACCCTTTCAATTGCGCGTCGCCTTCGTGAATTAATGTTTATTACATCCTTTGAGTTCGTCGTATAACGACAGGTTCCGTTCGCCTTCAAAGGAGACTCCTATAAAAAGACTCCCTTTTGATTATGTTACCCTAGTCCGTCAGAACGTAAGCTTTTGTCAAATCCACCCTTCGAAGCTTCAATGAAGCCTTGTACAATTGCCCGTTCCTCTGTCCCCAATTTGAGGCTCGTCGATCGAACTCCAGGCCTTGTTTGCCATCCTGATCATTCTCTAGATCAGCGCAGAAACTCTGATGCAACTCCCGTTATTATACTCTTCTAATAGCAACCACTTTCTTGCCACAGCGCATTATATGCATTTATCAAAAAGGTTACAATGCTTCGAAGAATTATAAACTTTCCAAAGTCTTCGAGTCAATTATTGTCATACGTCTCTCAGCAGTACGACAACGTGAAAGAGTCTGGCCCGAGCTTAATTTCAATTAAAATTCATAGTGAAATTTTATTTATCTGATTAATTCCAGTCGAATTTTTTTTTTTAATATATTGAAACACATAATTGAATTTAGTTTACGTCAAGTGATCTTAGCCAAATCCTTTGCACGCAGCTCTACACCGGGGCAAAATTTTAATCCCTCCTCCTCCGCGGAGCTTTCCCCCTCTAATGATGATTTGAAAGAAACCAACCCCCTGGAAACTCTTTGCTCCTTCTGGCGTCCTGATGCAGCGAACCGCTATCGCGTTAGAAACTCCAACCCTTTGCTAGCCGGGCGAGAAACGCGAAGGGCCGATTGAGCTCGATCGACGAGAAACTCCCGTATATCGCATCATCCCCCCATCTTCCCCCCACCGCGTAGTCTCGCGGATTCCGCCGCCGCCGAAATATCCTCTTCCTGCTTTCTGCTTCTCTACTTCATATGTGGAGGGTAACGTGTCCCCAAGCTACATGTTCTCACGCGCGGCTCGTCGAGCGTCGCGTCGAGTGCGTGTGAGCCCGATAACGCGTGCGTCAGATGTGTTTGAGATGCTTGTTTTTTCCACTCCCCGTCTTCCTGGCACGCGTGAGGAGCGGAGAATGCATTCTCTCGCTGTGTCGCACGTGCGTTACCTTCCTGGTGGGTCGTGGAGTAAAAAGGGCGAGGGAGAGTTTATCGGCACTGCGATAATGACGTCCCACGCGAGCAGTGCACGCGCGCGCGCGCGCGTTAGCTGTGTTAATCTCTTCCCACCGATTTTGACGTAAGCTATATACGCAGGGTATCATATAAGAAAATGTCACATGCCCACGCTGATGATTTTGTACTGTCCACGTGTTATACACTAGCAAATACCGCACATTTTCATAAATGTAATTACTATTTACTTAGAACTCAAAATCAAAGTTGTACCTTTTGCGAAAATCCAAAAAGGATACGACCACTCTGTAAATTTATTATGATTTCCCTCAGAAAAGTCGTTGATATCTCACTGTTTCTTTGAGAACTTCTCAATTTATCCGTGACTTTCGGAATTAGCATGAAAAAAATACGTTCAATGGGGTGATCGAAGGTTTAGCTCCAGAGATTTCGATTTTTGTGAAAAATTACCCCTTCATTTGATGCCAAAAATCGAAATCTCTGGAATCGATTACCTGACCACGCTCTTATTTATCTTTTCACGCTGTTTATGAAAAACACGGTTATTAGATTGACATCTCAAGGGAAATATAAAGTATAATCGATTATGTGTGTGTGCATGAGAAAATTTCTTTCTCATCACTCTCATCTCTGTACTTTTTTTAAGTGTTCTCAATAAATCGGCGATTTTCCGAATCAGCGTGAAAAAATAAATCAGATAAGATGATCCGGAGTTTAATTTCAGAAATGTTATGTTTTTTACCTCTTCAAACTTTTAAATTTTTCGTAAAATTTGAAATCTCTGACATCGATCGCTCGACCACCCTACATATACTTTTCCTCGCGCTAATTCCAGAACAAGTGTTTCTGCATCGCTGAGCTTGTCGGAAATTTATTTCAGAAGGTCAGTCTTTCGAATCGATTCAACCCCTTCGAGCAACCGTCTCGGCGGGAGAAGGGGGCGATAGAATCGTTTCAAAAGCCTCCTACGTCTGCTGCGCTTCTGTTGCGAAAGGTCATAAGAGAGGCTCGCTTTTCTCACAACTTCGATCACATCCCCGGGATTCCGTTATTCGCGCCCACCCGACTGGAAATTTAGGGACAATGGGCGGGGTCCTTCGAGGGGTCGTTCGATAGCCGTAACCCCTGTTGGGGTTTACTTTCGGCGCGTGTACTTCCTGCCTCGCGTAGTCTCCTGGTGCGTAAATAGTTCACGCCATGCGCGGAACATTCCACTTTTCACATGCCATGCCATCGCGATCTTCTCGAAACGATTTACGACGCAAACTTATTTATTTAGACGCATGGGCGGGAATCGCGCGGAAAAACTTTCGTTCCCTCGTTGCGACGTACCTTGAATAAATAATGGAATAAAATATGAAGGATGGATTTCATTCAATGGTGTAGACCCATGGGTAAATATTTACATAAGATCCCGTCACGGTATTCTTCATTCCTTCAGGTCCTTTTCACGGGTAGATACGTTTCTTTACAGCCTTCAAGATATCGTAATGATTTTGTCTGGAAATCATAAATGGACCAGTAGAAAATTGAGTGTCTTCGATATTTCATTCGCAGAAAATTAAAAATCATAGAAATTGGTGAAAATTACTGAGTGGCAAGAGAAATATTTGCGTTAATAAATTTCCTTCATCTAGAGTACTCAATTCCCTGAATGGACGTATGATTGCCACGAAAAGTCAGAAATGTCAGTTAGGGAATAAAAGAATTAGCGATTTCCACTATCGAAAATGACATCTGGTGGCAGAATCTGGAACTAGTCTATTTGGGTTCCAGGTGTAAAAAAACGTGGCTTTTGCATGACGTGTGGTTTGTTTTCAGAAATAGTTTGAAATAGAATAGTGAAACGGTGAAACTTTAAAAATGTCAAAAAGTAAGCCTGAATATTGTCCACGAAAAGATTCACATTTTTCTTCAGCCACAGTGCCATACAAAATCACGTGCTTTGCTTGGAGCACTTCTTCACCTTCACAGAAGTTCCTCGAATCTGCGTTACACTTCCCGTAATTAAATATTGTCTTTAATTTTAAACACGGCATATTCTAATAATAGTAATGTCGTAATATAACAAAAATGTTGAGTAGAACGCAAAAACACCAGTAACACACTACAGCTGTGCGGTTGTTTACAAAATGAACCCAAATAGGACGGCCATTTGCATAACTACTTTGGTGCCACCATCGGTAGTGGAAATCGCCAATACCCTGGCGAGTCCTTGCGTAGGTTCCGTTGGGTCTAGGTAGAAATCCACGACATCCAGGACAACCCTTGATATTCCGCACCCTCCCCGACTCGTCTGCTCGCCTGATACCTAACTAGACCACTTCGCCCAGAATTGGTAACCCTTTTCTTGTCGTTACGTCAACCCAAACGAACCGTCGACCCCTCGTAATTCATTGGAAATACTCCCCGAAGGCGAGAGCGACGTTGGTTGACGTTCAAGTGCAACCTGTTCGAACGCTCGGCCACTTTGAGCTTTTAATTTAGTCGATTTTACAACCACTTGTCCCAGCCCAACCCTGCTTTATGACCTGCTCGTCCAACAATGAACCCTCGAACCTTTGCCCTCATTTCCAAACTTTTAATAATTACCCGCCTGTGACCCCGAAATATACGAATACCGCCGTCTCGCTGTACAACCGCTGTAGACGCGTCGATGGTTAATCACTGCCGACATTTCAGAACACTTCTCCTGGGCGTATGCTACCCTGGCCACTAATTAGGGATTCCTATTCAATGAATTTAAATCCCAGGGGCGATTCAACTCGCTAGAGGCCTGCGGGATGGGTCTCCCCTCTCCCTTTCTCTCCCGAGCACTACGGATAGACTCTGATTATAATTTAAATGCCAGCTCGGTCTTTGTACGCATCCGTCTCTCTGGAAACTTTCTCGCTTTATGATCCGAAGCTGTGCCTCGGAGAAATTTGACGGTCCCTTTCAGTGCGATCGCGTTGCAGTTTATCGGAATGTATTTACGTACATTTACTAATCGTAAACGGAACGGAGCGTTTAAAATCTCCGTGTCACAATGCGCATTGCGATCGCCGGGCCACGCTTCCTGTCTTCCTAATGCCCCGGTCACGCTTCGAGCTGAAATTTCACGCGTAATCGTGAATCCGTCGTAAATTATTTCCACGCTTGGCTCGCTCTCAAAACGTTCGCACTGCGGGGGTGGTTTTGAATCCGTCTCGCTGCTCCTACTCTCCTAGTGTACCGTCACGCTTTAAGCTCGATTTTCACACGCTCGATGCTTTTAGTGCTTCCCTGTATGATTGCAGCCATGGTCTCGACTGATTTCGAGGCGTTGTCACTTGCAAATTGATCGACTGCCAATCGAGTTCTTGCGCTCGCATCATACACTGTTTATTTTCAAAATACATTCATATACCCCTTTAATCAAGAATTCCTTTATTCGACTAAAAGCTTATTTGCTCAAAAAACATTTATTTCATTCGTGTGAATTTTGCGCGTGATCTAAATAAATATTTATTCAAATATATCTATCAAACTTCGCATTATTTTAATTACGTAAATATTTATTTAGATTAAATGAAGGTGATGGGCAGTCTCGAACGAAGAAATATGATTTTCTCAGTATATCCTTTGTTTTATATGTTTAAAAAAATTATTCAACGCTTCCTCAGAGCCCTCCTCGGGGGTTAGTTCCTAGCAGAGCCTGCATCCCTAATACGGGATACCAGAAATTTGACCGTTGGCAAAGAATCTTTCTCACGGTCGTGTATCGGGCGCGGGATAGGCGGTCTTCGGGGTCTCGTAGGAGGATAGTATTTTTTCGAGGAAGAAGGAGCCTCCACTGATCCGAAGGAATTTCCCGCAGGCTCCTCGAAATTCGAGTCGCGACAGACATCCGCCTCGCGGGGTGTAGCGAGCAATAATTCGTAGATTTACGCGCACCCGCGCCGGCATGAAGAATTTCCGAAGAGAAGACGCCACCTCGACGGTGCCCTTTCTCGCACAGGGCGCGTCTGGTAACGAAAATTCGAGCCTCGTGGGCGTCGAAATTCCTGGAAATCACCGGCCCGAGTCACAATGGCTCGACGGGCGATTTCTCGAGAGAGGTCCTCCCTCTACCCCGTCGCGCCTGCTTTCGAGGAGGAGATCCGCGAAGGCTCTCCTCTTCATCCTCCTACGGTGCCGCCGCGTCACTTTGCGTTTCGTGGGAACATGGGAAATCGTAGCCGGGCCGTGAGAACGCAGCTTCCACGCGCGACCAGTTCTTCTCAGAGCTACTAGGGAACCATTCGACTTCAAGAAGTCTTATGGGGAACACGTGGGAACCCCGTACGCGAGGGTTGTCCATGCGCGGAGGTCGTCGACGACATTTCTTCGACGGCGAAGCCCTTCTTCCCTGATACTCGAGAGTAATTATCGCTGATGACGATTTTATTAAGTATTGGGGTGGTGGATTTGAAAATTCGTATGCACTGGTTGGTCAAGTCGTTCTGTGTCATTCTAGGATCACCAATTGAGCTGTACGCATTGAGAGAAATAATTGCTGGTGCCAAAAAACATATTTTCTTCAATAAAAAATATAATGTACTTACATGATTACAGGGTCAAATCATGGTTTTCTTTGTGCAAGAATATATTTGATGGGCTCGGAGTAATTATATTTATTTTACGCAGAAAGAATTTCTTTTTCCCTCGATGGTATTCTTGAATCAAGAATATATATTCTTCGATCAAGAGTCTGTATTCTTAAACATTTGTAAGATCATAATATGTTCTTCGTTCGAGAAATATTTTTTTGATTCTAGCAATTATTTCTCTCGGTGTACAGATGATCGAGCTGATCCATTTTCTTTTCCGGCATAACGAAAGCTTTGAACGATTTCTGATATTAACGATCAACGATTTCTCGTAAACTTCCATTTTTTTATATCACCCTGTAAACCTCCGAGTCCCAACTTCAACGTCTCTACCCGCCACCCTTCGACCCGTCGCCGAAGACACATCTCCTCGGGCTTGTTGGTCACTTGGTAACCCTGAGAAACGTAAGCCACCGTTCGGACTTTGGTTCTCACGCTCGCTCCTCCGAGTCTGCCTTCCTCGGATGATCCGGGCGCGCGAGGCGTCGTCGTCTTCGGCGACGGCGTTATTAATATCCTCGAAGGGTATCCGAGAGGCGCGTTCCTTTCTCAAAATTCCTCGACGCCATCTGCTCGGTCCCTCGTAAAAATGTCTCCCTCCTCCCGAATTCAACGTCGAGCGAGATATTTCGACCGACGCGGGCGTCTCTTCTCTTTCCTTTTTTTTTTTCTTTCTTCGCACAGCACTCACCTTCGATACCTTTCCCTCCCTTCTCCCTCTTAACGTCTATACATAATATATAGGCGAACCCGTAACGGTATCGGCAAAATCGACGTGGCAGGCTCTTTTCCAAATTTACATTCATCGACTATGCAAGGTCCTACCGAGGACGCGATCCTCGGTTGGATGTTCCTTTACCGATTTCTCACGGAGCGTGAGAAAGCCGCGACGCTTTCATAATCTTCCTCGGGGTGCTTCGCGATGATAGCTCAAGGGAAAAGAGGTCCTTTGGAAGGTTCGGGGAAATATCTTATTTTTTTTTGCCGAGATGAAGAGCGCCGATTTTGGGTCGTGGCCGACGGGGACACGCGGGGTCGAGGATGTCGGATGTAATTCACACAGAGAAGGATCGCGACCGATCCTCGGCTCGTCGTTTCGTGGGATCGAAGGTAGTAGAATTTCGAGCGTGAGAATGCACCGAATCTCGAGGTGTCGGGGTTCCTTCTCACGGACACCAGAGGATCATGACGAGAGAGCGGATGATCTCGAAAATTTTGAACCGAGAGGGCGTGTCTCGGTCGGCGGTTCATGTGGAAAATTACCAACGATTTTCTTCGGGAATGTCGCCCGGCGTCTTCCTCGCCGTGAGAAGCGATCGTTCCCTCTCGGCGTCGGGGACTCACCTTCCCATGGATAACAGAGAAATAGAAGGCGCGAGGAGACGTTTCGAAATTTGAAACCGTGAAACGAGAGCTCGACGTTCCTGGAAGGCACGAATCGAAACCGTTTCACGCGTGCGTGATAACGCGAAGTATGTATAATATTATATATATGTATGTCAGTTCACTGAACTACACATGATACGTTGACGAATTTCGCACCGATCCCTGATCCGTCTCTTTGACTCCAATTACTCATTATTCTTCTCTCAGGCGTCACGGAAAAATGTAGTGGCTTTAAATTGTTTCTAAATATTTCCAGAGAACTCAACTTTTACTTCCTCTGAAGACTATTTAACACTTTTACTACTAGATCTTCCTAGTGTCTATTACTATAATACTAAATGCAGTTGTGTACCAAATTTGATACACACAGTAGTAAAAGTGTTAAAAATGTTCCGAGTGGATCAAAACTTCTCTCTATCGCATTTCTGTGATTTTATTGGTTGATACCGTTAGAAAGTTTCGCCAAAATGTTCACCTCCAATCCCCATCTGTATTCCTATTCCTTGTATACACTACACTTCCTTCGATAGAATGGAGGAACGAGCAGTACAATGGTATAGATGGAAAACCCCCTGACAATATAATCCCATTGTCTCCAGGGGTATTTCCTACCTGATCCTTTGACTATTGCGCTCCATCGTTGCGATGGGTCGATCCGCTTTTTCAATACCGGTTTACACGAGATATCTTGATCCACATATCGCAGACATTTTATTTGATTACACAAGAAGCAAACACATGTAGATTAGTTCACTAGAATGAACATTGAGAACGACTCTAGAATATCGTCTTATCTGGGGAATTTCGGGTCAGAGAAACAATTTCATTTGTATTCTCATACTCCTATACTTTTTTCTACATAAAATAACGTGAAAAGACGATTCGCGCGAGTCTTAAATCAACGCCTAAAAATGACTGCTCGGTCCGTGGGTATTGGTACAAAAGCAGGGAGGCGTTCCCTGGTTCACCAAGCGAGACCTCGTCGGTAAGAAGACCTTCTTGCGTCGTATAGTTGCCTAGTCGAAATGGTACCACATGCCTCGACGAGTGTTAACCCTTTCTCCGTTTGATGAACCCAGCAAAGTGGTTCTCCATTCGCGAAGATCCAGTCGACTTCCGGGATTCGTCCTTGATTTTAGAATAAATGTCAAAATTATTCTGCAATTAATTCTCGAAAAATGGGAGCCAACTTCGAGATTGTAGTGAAATTCAATGGAAAGGATCTAGATGATTTTTCCAAATTTTCAAGACTGATATCACTCGACCTTCTTCCCTTTACGAACCCCTGTCTGTGGTACCAACAAAAATGAATCCTTCCGGGGGGAAAACTCGTTGGGCTACTTACCCCCGTGGTCCTTCGAAGAACTTCCTACCAGCTCGTGAGATCCTGGTAGAAAGTCTTCGATTAATTCGTGTTTACAATGTTCCTCACGCCTCCCGACAAATTCTAATGGACCATTAACGATGGGCGGCCGTCGTTTAATAAAGTCCGCCGCTGAGGGGAATCTACGAACGTGCGTGGGACACTAAACAAGAGATTAATATTATCGTCTTTCGGCATTCCCGCCAATCGTGGTAGATGGGTACGCCGTGTGTGCGCTTTCTGCAGATCCATGCAGTCCTGTTACATCGAGGGTATGAAATTTCCGTTAACATATTTTCGTACGCTGAATACCATTCGAACGGGGTTCGTTCATAATTTCTGTCCGTAGAATAACGAACCTATGACTCTTCGATATTTTTGGATCTAACATCATTTCAACGATCATTCATATTTCATAAGAAAGTTTACCATTATTTTTACAGGAATGTAATGTTTGCTAAAATAATGTTGAAACTTCCGAATTTGTGGTAACTAGCCTCAAATTGACATAATTATATTTGGTCGCCTTATCTCATTGAAGTGATCGAACAAATAACCGATTCGTCAACCGATCTACCTATTAAAATGATTATTACAGCCTGTTTTTCATCTCTCCTCGAATGAAGGACCCACCATCGAACCTTGACGACTAAAATGTGAGATTGCCGATCTTCCTGTATTTTCAAAAGGTTCCCCAAGTCTTCTGAGTTCCTGATAGAAAATCTTCGACTAATTCGTATTTACAGCTCTTTTCACGCCTCCCAATAAATTTTAATGAGATAAGAAAAACGAGTGTTGGCTAGCCTCGACAGAACCGTCATAGCTGCGCCAACAATGGTAAAATCGAACGATCCCATCAAATTCCCCCGGGGTACCGGCGGTACCGGTACCGCGTACGCGCCTTTGCTAACTTCTCCGGCTTCTCGTGTCCATGTTATCCTGCTATATTGGGAGCATAAAATGTCCGTTGAAAAATATTCGAATGCTTGGTACGCAGCATACTCGCCTGCGCGCAATTCGACTTAGTATTTATTGCGAAGGTTCGTACGCCTAGGGAACGCGATCGAATTATCGCGCACGCGTATATCGCGGATTGAATGTCTCAGAATGTCGACTATCTATCCGTGAGAATTGAGATGACTCAAACTTTTCGACCGCCCGTAGTACATTTAAATCGCGAGCGCGCCATGCGATGCTCAGGATGGGGCGCAGGGAAAACTCCCTCTTCTTAAAGGCGAACCCAGGTTTTCCTAAATTTGGTTCCAAACTGCTTATGCTAGCCTTGGAAGCTTGTTTACCAAAGTCATTTCTTCTAAATAGGGGGAATTCTCGAACACACTGTCGGAAGGGAACCCGGCGGTCGGTTACCTGAAACACCAGTATCCCTCGAAACCGTTTCAAGGGAGACCGCTCTCTGTGTCATGGTTCCCTAGTCCGGGATAGCGACAAGTAGTGAGATTTTTAACCCTTTCGGTCCAACGACCGTACCATAAACATAATTACGATTCGTGAGGCGTACGCACGTGTCTTTCAAGAGTTTGAAAACATTCATGCACCAATTCCCCGCGCACGGATAACTCGATCGTCCTTTTTAAAGGGGTTCAGCCATTCTCGGAGAGATGGGGACTGCGTCGTATGGGATAGTTCTCTCATGGTAAAAAACGTATGTCATAGGTATGTTGCAAACATTTTTTTTTAAATAAAGACAAGCTACTTGATTTCGAAGTACTCCTTAGGGTTATATCGAAAACCAAAATCTCTGAGATCGATCGCCCAATCACCCTATCTTATGTATTTTTTTGCTCTGATTACGAAAAGCATAATTATTAGATCGATATCTCAGAGGCAATATAACATACTATCAGGGATTTTATGGACAGACATTTTTTTTTATAAAATCATCGAGATCTCGATGTTCTTCTGACATTTCCTCAATAAATCGGTGATTTTCAGAGAAGTAGTGTGAAAAAGTACATCCACTAGGATGGTCTCGAAATTAATTCTAGAAATTTTAATTTTCGGTGAAATGCTAAGGGTTGAAATGTACTAGAACCCCTTTCTTCCTTCTGCAAGCCTAATATTCCTGTTTACAGGAAACACTTCTTCACATGCAGATAACCACGTTGCTTTTACGAATGATGATGACGAGAGACGATTGACTCGTTACGTTGAACTCAAAAATCCTTCTTCGGTTTACCGCCCTTCCTTAAAAAGACTTTCGAGCGATTTCTACCAGCCTGTGAGTTTCATTGCCAGAAATCGTCATTGTGAATAGGCGTCTTCTTTCAACCGAGAAATTGTTGTGTACCTGTGGCATTGTCGAAATCTTTTTGTTGCGAGGATCAAAAGAAAATCAGAGTGACTAACGTTAAGGATCTCTTGCTCCTCGCGCAGTCCCTCCTTTCCAATAGCCAGGACTACTTCCCAGATCCTCATGTTAACCTGGGATAGTTGTTTACGCAAGTAATTTCAATGAATAGGGTGTTAAATGACCATAAAATTGACCGCAAATGCAGGGTTACTACCCGTGACATCCCGAAGACCTACGGTCTTTGAAAAGAGGGTGGCCCGGAACGGACCTGTTATCCTGTTAAGTAAATGGAGCACGTTCCTCGTATTCTTCCTTCCGTATATTTAATATCCCATTCTTTTTAAATTAGATATCCCTCACTCTCAAAGAAAAACTTCAATATTGACATTTTCATGGAACAGAAAATTTATCTCATCCACATAAAAACGCTAATACCTTTCATCCCCTTTGATTTATTCGATTTTTGGACTCTCCTTTCAGACCGAAAATTATTATTAATTCAAAGGATTTCCGTCGCCTTGGCTGGCTTATTTATTAATGTTATTTTCACGAACGGAAAAATCATTATTCGCCATAAAATCCGCTTTAGCGAAATTCGCTATACCTCCTGAAACCTCAGAGGAGAGCCGCCCACCTGGGCATGGTGCCCTGCTATATAAACGGAGCAAGTTCCCCAAACTTTCAACCCTTCCTCAACTAATTTGTAACCCTATTTGCAAAGATTATTTACGTTTGCTTGTTCAATGGCATCTTCCACTCTCGCACTTTACACGACATTCTCTCCTTCTCTTTCTTTTTTCAGCTCTCTGACAGGAAATATAACGTAATATTATTCGTGTACGCGAACGATGGTTGCTTTCGCTATCTAGTCTCATTTTGCATGGTAACGCGAAAGGACCAACTCTCGCGATCCATGCATAAGACATTGAATAATTAAAACGAACGACCAAAAAAATTCCAGCGAGCCAGACGTACCTTCCAAGCCCTTACACGGGCTCGCTACACCTTCTCGAGACCTATATGCCCCTGCTGCAAATATTCTCCGTAGATGCCCCTTGGAGCCGGCGTTCTCACGCTGCAGCAGCAGCAGCAACAAGCGCCAAAGACGGTTGGGATTTTTTCTACGAACAACTGGTCGAGGAGGATCCCGAGGATTTAACGGTCTTCCCTTTTTTCTTCCGACGGCCGTCTTGAAGAGATTATCTCGGATCCTGGATCACGGAGCAACAAACGCATTCCTCGGTGGGAGCAGGGTGTAATCACCTCGACAAACAGCTGTTCCCTCGACACTAGGCGACTGCCCCGAGGAGAATCTTAAGAGGGAGAATGTCTTTGACGCGTGGAACGGACGAGGACGTTGTGGTGTGGTCACTCTCGAGTGGACACACCCTATCCGTCTCTCCATTCTAACGTCATTTCAAAAACCGTTATAGCACGGTCCCCGTTTTATCGCAGCTATAAATTAATAATCATAAACTCGATCTAGCCACGCCTCTGCCGCCCCTACGCGAGCATCGGCTACGAGGTGGCGCACGTAGGTACGCGCACCTGACTCCAGGCGAGCACCTTGCGCGTCGCGCACGCTCGATCGCCCCGACGGGGGTAGCACAGCAAGGCACGGCGCAGGTGTCGACCTCCTCCCGCGTACTCCTGCTTCCTCCGAGGATCCATAGGGGGTGGTTCTTGCTCCGCTGCCCGCCAGAACCCCGATAGAGAACCTCCTTCGTTCCTGTGCACTCCTGGTATCGGAAGCGCCACGCGCCTTCGCCGTTTTCCCACGCGCCCTCGCTTCGTTCTCACGCGCCGCGTTCCCGTCGCTCCGTCCGACCGATTTTTTCACTCGTCTCACGTGAGAAAAAATCGTTTCGCGAATCCCACGAACGAACGGCCAACCGACGGGGTCGCTCCGCGACACTGGTCGGCCGTGCGCGGGTGGTGGCGGTTGGTGGTGGCGGTTGGTGGTGGCGGCGATGGCGACTTCTTGGACGGACATGGAGTCCTGGCCGCGCGGGGTTTCGATTTCTCGTGTTCCCGGTGACTCTCCCACGGTGCAATCCCGTGGGAACGATTTAATTGGTTGGGAAGCCGAGAGACCCGAGAGGCTCCGGCCGTGCTGCGCCAGAATCTTATCTCCTCCTTCTACCGATCTCCTCTCCTCCTTCCCACCCGTCCCTCCTCCGCCGCGCTTCGCTTAACCCTCGGCTTCGGGATCGCTTCGACGAGGGGGACCCTGCGTCAAATTTAATTCCACCATAAAATTGACCCTTATCCACGATCGCGCCCTCTCGTCGTCCGGCTCCACGTGACGTCCGATCGTCCGGGTCGTAATGGAGCGCGCTCGGGACGCCTGTGTAATTGAGATTCCTCTTTCTCGGAGAGAGGCGGTTAGTTATCGCGGCGGGGCAAGAAAGTCGTTTTGAAAATATGTTCATTGAAACGTAGACTTCGTCCGTGATCTTTCAGCCCCTATCCCAACGATGAGTAATTATTTCTAGAATGATTCGGTAATGAATAAGCGGCCTCGCAGTCTACGAGACAATATTGTCCGAGTTGCGTCGCGATATTTCTACTTGTCGCAACCGCAGAACATCTTTTTATCGCAAAAGCCTTATTATACCGGGTTAGTTTTGACAGCGATATGAATCTCGTTCAGTCGTCGCACGTCAAACTTCTCCCGGGGTGGCTCCCGCATTTTATTATAAAAATTCAGCGATCGTTAGAGCCGCCGTCGATCGAGACGATGCGAGCGCAGTCTGTCGCTTTCCCCTCGCTCGGTTTCTTTTCCATATTATATCCTCCGGATTATTCCCACGAATTCCTCGGGTTCTTCGCGAGATGTTCCCACAGGTCCGCGGATGACCGTGGGATAGTTCATCCCTGGGGGCAGAAATCGATCTGGTTCGGTAATAGGCGATCAGCTTGGCGAAAGAGTTAAATCCTGAACTATTTTTTCTTCTCGCACAGCCCTCTACCAAAACCTTCCCACGGGACGCGCGACGTCCGACCTCCCGAGAGCGGCGGCTCAACCTCGCTCTCGCGATCGTGAGAATCTTTTCAGCTTCAGGGGAAACGAATTCCCAGCTCGATTAGGAGACTAGACCAGGAAAGGCGGTTGGTACTCCTTCTTCGTTTTACCCTTCCCGTACTTGGTGGCTTCTCGTCCTTTGTACCTACCTTGTGGACTACATATCATATATCTATAGTGCGGTGGTGAAGTAATCGAAGTTTCGCCATTTCCTTCGCCAAACTATACGCCTTTACCGAAGCTGAACGAACTCGGGATTTGGGCAAAGCGATATCAATCACGGTTGAAAGTCGAAAGGGTTGAAACTCGGTAGTGGGGCGAGAAACTATCGTATTTTCTCATTTGAAGCATTTATCGTATTTCCAGGTGCAAATTTAATCGGTGCTACGTATTCGAATTGGTAACTTTAATGAGGAAACTTAGCGATATCTTTTTTATAGAAACCGGTATACAGGTTTCGATGAGAAATCTTTCTAGACATACCTATTCCTACCGATACTTTTAGTGCGTGCGATCGTGTGACTGAATTCACCTCATGAGATCTTGGATATTCTAGATAATCAGGCGGGAACGATTCCTCAGCTCGTTCAGAGAGACGATATCGTTCGTCCTTTCTTTTTTTTATTTCTCCTTTAAGCAACCCCGGGAAAGATACGATGCAACCGGTCGACGTTCCCATGTAAATTATCATGTAAATTACGAACGTTTATTTTCTGTAGGACTCCGCGACGGATTTAAAAACTTCGCTCGTCAAGTCGATAAATTCCGTAGTGAAATTACGTATCTACTTACCGCTTTTTAACGCGCGATTAAGACTCGATTATTCGCCGAGGGAGATCCGACATTTTATGAGCATAGTATGTTCGTCAAGCTGGCGGTACAATATCGTATAGAGACAAATTTGAAATAACAGCAACTAATTAGCAGCAAATGAAATTCTCTTGTATGCTTCATTTCAACTTGATAGACACGAGTAGAGTCACGCGATGGGTACAGAATCTTAAATTTGTCATTCATCGCTGTTTCATATTGCGTGAATTAATCCCGAAGAGCATATCGAAGCCCCAAATGGAATTTTAGCCCTAAAACATTATCTGCTTAATCTCAGGAGGTCTTGTATACCACCACAACTTGATAGCACCCTGATATGACGAACACTGAATTCGTCGTCGACTTCGGCATCTTCTCACGCCTCGGTTGGGGGCTCGAGCCAACAGTCGCGCCGTCAGGGCAGGCCGTCGCGATCGCTGCGCTCGTAACCGTCAAAATCTCATTATTTCTTTTTAGTCGCGTGAGAAAACGAATCCTGGGAAAGCCAACGCGTCGCCGTGTCCGGTCCCATCGGCGGCAGCGGCGGTAAAGCCAGCACGTGCCTTCCCACGATTTTAGAATTTTCGATTTCAACTGTCTCTGACGTGTTGGCTCTAGGCCCAGATTTAACGCATGGGGTTACTCGGAGCATGTCGCGACCACACCCCCATGGCGGCGTGGGAAATATTTCATTCGAACAGTCTCGAGTAGTGCACTGTGTGGTGCATCACTGTACACTGAGAGAAAAATATAGTGAATTTATACTAAATCTGCAATTAGTTACTTGGACTAATAATTGACTCGAATGGACTACAGCCCGTCTTCTTCAAATAGCCGTTAATCGTTATAACAAAATTTGTTAGTCGAATGCAAATTTGGGGAAATACAAATTTAGTTACTTGGACTAATAATTGACTCGAATGGACTACAGCCGGTTTCCTTCAAATAGCCATTTATCGTTATAAACAAATTTATTAGTCGGAGCAACTAATTCTGCATTCCCCCACTCGTTAACGCAGATTTAATTGAATATACTACTTTTTCGCTCAGTGTAAGATCAGTAAAGGTCGAACTGTACAGCAACTTTTAGAAGAATCAATTTTTCGAAAAAAATTAATTATTCCATAGAAAAATACAACCCGGGCAGTAGGTTTAATAGCACCGGCTAATTATTTAGAACGAACATAAATATCAACGTTAGCCTTATTCTTATCGCGATGTTTATGGATCGAGCGCTTTATATACGCATGTGTATAGTAAACTACCAAAGTAGCGAGAAAGAAATCGAGTACGAAAATAATCGGGCTCCCGATAACGTGACCTCGTGGTGATCCAGACGATGTCAGAAAGGTTAGGGACTGACTAAGCCAAGTGTTTAGAAGCATCAGGCGAGTATGGAAAGCCAGCAGCTCGATTAAGCTCGAAGCTGCGAAGGGGAGCAGGTGGAACCCATTATCTGGTTGATCCACTCGAGGCTACGACTTGATCTGGAAAGCTTGAAAAATGGTTCGAAGTATATATTTCCACATGTGTGTGAAAAATCTTTCGCATCATCTCATCGTTGCCACGCGCCTTGGATTAAAAATAATGTCAAAAAATGGACGCAAGAGAAATTTTATCGAGGTTTTCTGGAAAACGAATCATTTTGGAGCACAAGGAGTTTTTTTTTATTACAAATGTGTGGAAATGGACCCGAAAAAATCCAAGAACGATTCATTCATTGATTACGCCGGCTTTTTGCATCTCGCGGTGCTTCCAAAGACGGCAAGATAAACCCTTGGCGAGCGATCGCAGACGCGCAGCACCGCGACGTCCCGAGACGTGCAACTACATCCGCGGCAATTACTCGGTCACCGGGGGACGCATTCCCCATGCTGCACGTGACGTACCTACGCCAGCGTTCGAACGTTCGAGTCCCGACGGGACATTCATTGCCTGGGAATCATCAATGTTTCCCATACCCAGCGCGTCGCATTCCTGTTTCCCACTGCTGGCGGCGATGTGAAGTCAGACGTTCCTAAACGGTCCGTGAGAGTCGTCCGGCGGCTCGTTTTGGTTTGATATCTCGACGCGCACGCACGCGCGCGAGCGGGGATTTTTAATTGTCGTTAGCGATGCAGTAATTCCGGCGCAGCGAGATGTAAATTAACAGCGCTCTAGGAACAACTATTTGACAAGAAAGAAAGGAGAGATCAATTGTTACAGAAGTACAGAAACATCTACGAGCATTAATATTTGAAAATTTGAAAATTATAGCGCGATCTATCCAAAAGATAATCATCGAGTGAGTACGTAATTTCACGTCTGTCACGCTCTAATCAATCATTTCGTCGATGAAAGTGTGTTTAACGGTACTAGGAGAACAAGCCGACCAGAGGTCCTTCCAAACGCGCTGGGTCGATATAACGCGTCGGTGTATTCGCCTGCACTCTATCCTACACTCGTGGGATAAGTACCAAGGCATCCAACGGAAAAGTCGGAATCGACAACGCGGGGTACCGGGCTCTGCTCGGTTCCGCGAGCAAGGCACGAACAAACGCTTGGGAACGCTGTTCTCAGGCCGTGAAATGCTAATTCGGGCCGCGCGCCGTTGAGAGAGCGTGAGAATTTTACTAAATCAGAGAACCGAGCACGTGGTGCTCTGACGCATATGCGACGCGATAAGCGACCGCGAAAACATCAAGGAGTGCTTGCTGCACACGTGGGACAAGTCGGAAACTCTTGTCACGTGCGTGTCGCGATCGAGAGACCACGATGGGAAAAAGATTAACTTGGAATTGACTGTATGCAGCTCATATCGATAGCCAATGGTCACGCGCAACTCGAAATGCCGACGGAGAGCGAAGGACCAGCCGTTGATGTAAAAAAATTAGCACGCACACATACGACGAAATCCCACTCGATCGGTCAGACCACACGTGGCCCGTCGAGGATTAGGCCGGGTTCCATCCTCGTACACCTCCTCGTCTCCTGATCCAATTTAACCGAATGCGCCACTTGTCTAAGCGACCGGTCGCAGCCTTAACCCACTTTCGGGCGACCACCTCTCGCGGTGAGATACTCTCCTGGCAGTTTACTTATTAATTTAGATTATGTCGTGTAAGAGCTAATTGCTTCAAAAGGGACCCTCGTTTGGCTTCGCACCTTGGACGAACACCTGCCTCTAGGCAACGCTCGAATACCTATACGCTTCACCAGCTGCAGAAAGTGGAGCGTTGCGTGTGTTAGTGGTGTTATTCCCGAGGGATTGATGACCATTTCGGGGATCTGCGATGGTCGAGGAAAGTGAGTGCTTTTCTCTTATACTCTGCAGACAAATTGTAAAAAAAATCTCTATTGGCTCTCCTTCTTAATGGGAGGAACAATCACGATTGTTGGTCTGGAACTTGATGATTTTCTAAAATGACGTTTTACGAGCCCGTCATGAGGAGAGAAAAGTCGAAGAATAACTCTACTCAAGGCTAAGCTTTCTCATGGAATATGCGAAGAAAATCGAAGACTCCTCGTAACTCTGTTTCGTTCGGTATAGCGGTAAGCTTGATCGGCAAGAACCTGATCTTCGTGTTTTCAAGTGCCGTACAATCATCGTAAATCAATATTTGACGCCGGCAAAGCATTATTAATATTCCAACGTCTGCTGGCGAACGTCTTCCCGCCGATGTAGATTCCGCTCGATGGTTCTTATCAAAGGGGTATAGCTAGATATACTCGAACCCAAAATTCTTCCACATTTGGGTCATCAGCCACCACCGGCGGCACACGGCTTTGCTCGAGCGACGACCACCCCAGCCGCGCTCCTGCTCTCCTAGTAAAGTGATACAGTTTATTGGACTTCTTCAGATCGGAATGTGGCGTCAATGACACTTGACTCGAAGAAGTACCGACGAAGGATCGACCGAAGTGGCCGAGGGCGGAAGTGACTTCTTTCCCTCCGCCGAGGCGCTAATGAAAAGTCTCGGTCCCTCTTTCTCGCTCGCATGCGCAGTGCATATGCTCGCACGCGACCGGCACGCGCCTCCTTCGCGGTAGACCGAACGCCAGGAATTGGGAACGAGATCTTACCAACTACATTTTTATACCACGCTGTTAGACTGACTATGCTCGACTAGCAAGTGCCAGTGGAGGATTTCGGCGAGTCGTGACCCGGGACGAACAAGGACATCGGGGGAGTGCGGTCACTTTCTTACTGAGGAATGAAATTTGGAAATCCACTCTCGCGGACGGTGATAAAGGGACTAGCCGCAAAACTCGGCGCAATGACTATCGAAGGCTGAGTCGCAAAACTGTCAAAGAGGAACGTTCCACGTTCTCGATTCCTTTCCAAAGACCGAAAAAGACCTTGAATAGTGAAATCGAAGAGACGCTCTACGTCTAGCCGAAAGTGTCAACGTTCATCATATAGTTTATTTCCTCGCGTTTCCTTTTTTCGATGGTACATTTTCTGTACAAAAGCCTCGCGCCTTTCTCTCGCGAAGGGGAGGGGAGCGTACCAGCTACATTTTTATACGTCTCTGCTGATGTGATGCCCAACTCCCGATCGCCAGGTTGGAATTGTCGGAAATGCGTCGGGAATGTGGTGTCTTCTAGCCGCGGACAGTTTTATGGAGAACGGCAGGTGCGTACGGCACAGCCAGTAGTAGTGATAACCTACCACACGTGCCAGCCTTAGAACGCGGGAGGATCTCGCGGCTAAAGGAGCCATCGAAGAATTTCGTTCTCGTCCGTTCATATTTTCCTGTTAGCGAGCACAGCGATTCGAGACTATCGGTCGTTTCGGCACTACGGACTCTCTCTCAACGATACACCGACGTTATCGAACCAAACTAATCGATGGTCGACCCCCGTTCAACGCGTATGTAATGTATCTATACTCCATATTTTCGTACTATATGTCTACGACGATAGTCCATTCGCACACGAGTCGACGAACGCTCGAGAGGGAACGATTCGGACCACTGGTCTCCGTGGGCGTAATCGGTTTCCGCCGGCCAAACCGTGAAATGATTCTCTTCGAGAAAGCGAAGCGATAGTGGGGATGACAAAAATGAAAACGGAGCCTAAAACCTCGATGGAAGAGAGAGCGCTTCCTACTATTTTCTTCTGACAGCCTGGTAGGCCTGTCAGCTAGACCCATTTTTTCTCGGAGCCGCCTAAAATTATCGTCCGGACGCAGCAACAATGGCCGGCTTCCCTCACCACGCGATAGGAACCTGTTTGGCCTGTTACTTCCCTATTACCGGGTGGTATTTAACCTCGCCCGTGGCGGCGTGGGTGTAGGCGTTGTCGCGTTCATCCAACCAGCTCGACGACTAATGCACATCCGGTCTCGACAGATTGCTGCCGATCCTAGTCGCCTAGTAGAAAAATAGCCGCATTATCGATTTTTTCTAATCAAGATCTTCGGGGGCCCTACGGAGGCTCACCTCCGGAGCAACCATGCTGGCCTGGTTGATGTCTCCGATTGATTTACATATCTGGAACGTCGAAACGTCCTCGGTAGAGATCGGTAAAGTGTCGATTTGCGAGAAGACTAGAAATGCGGGCAGGTCGGAAGCGACCCTTCGCTGAGATCGGTTCCTGGACAGGTGTAAAGTTGAATGTAGCCTGGTACAAATGTGTTACCAATTATAACACCTATGCTGAAGGCTCCGATCTGATAGTGTCAGTGACTGTCATTGTAAGGAACTTCTGACATACTAGACGCGATCGGTATAAATAGCTTCGAATTGGCACTATTCGACTTAAATACTTACTCTGACTTGAGTACTGAAAGGTTTTATTCTTCTGGAAGTGATATCGATAGGTTTTATTCGACATACTCGTACAATTGTGGAGGCTAGGTTCGTCGAGAATAGATTTCGACCATCGTTCGAAAGTTACACTGGTCGTCGCCACACGAGTCACTCACTCAACGCCTTTTCGTCCATAGACCTCGTAACATTTTTTGAAGAGGGCAACGACCGCTATCACGAAGATTGTGCAACGTGCACGAAGGGCCGGCCAGTCCCTAAACTCCTCCGTGGAGTGCATGCTTGCCTGGTGTCAAAACCAACCAAATTTAGGCCCTACAAAGGTACACGGTGCCCTCTTCTGGAAGTTAATGTTGCAGAGAAGGAACAACGCTTATCAGACACTCCCTAATTTTTTATGATATCAGACTAGTGCATGCGACATCAGGAAATAGTTTGGTACGTGAATCCGTTTACCTTAAACTGAGCGATGTTCAGCTAGTTTATAAATTCTCGCTAACATTTCAATCGAAACCTTCGAGTTTCTAGTGCTATAAACTGACCACTGGTCATTTTAGGCAAGGTGAAGTAAAAGCGAACGCCTCATGCTCGCCTAATCACCGGTCAAACGAAAACGTCAATCGAACAAAAAAAAGACCAGACGAAGAATAGACTATTCCTGAATCCATCTCGCCGAGCGCTCGGAATCTATAATCTGCAACAATTCTTCACTTAAAGAATAAGCTCGTACTATTTATTTTTGCAATACTTTCAACGAAGCCACCCGACACGTCGGCAATGAAACCATTTCCCTTACAGGCTACCAGCTAACGGTCTTCAACAGCCAATCGACGATACAGCTGGGAGGTCGATGGAATCGCAACAAGGGAAAAGTGGAAAGGCCATATTTGGGAGTGATCGCTGGAGTAGTGGTCAATGGAATACGAATCCTAGAATTGACCGCTGCCAAGGATCCCAGAATTACCGAACGAGGTGACGTTCAGCTTTTACCGATTGGAAGCCTGCTGGACAGAGCAGCTCCCCTGCAGAGGATGCAACAGGTTAGTAGACCGAAACTAATGAAAGAAAACACTACGAAACTTTGCGAATAAATACTTCGATACCGAATTTGGGCAATTATCTCATCCCAGACGCCCGCCTCCGGACTTCCGGGTGTAATGGATGACCTCATCTTTTCCGGAGCCGGAAGTGGTTGCGCCGGAGATGACGAGGATGAAGACTGCACGCCGGTCATCGAGTCAGGCTCTGGTAAGTCTCGATAACATTTTGAAAAATGTACACCGTTTTTTCTGCTGTTTTCCTTGTATACGGAGGAATTTTATTGAGAAGCAATGCGAAGATTATTGCGTATTGATGAAATACGCCATGAAGATTCCAATCGATGGCAGACCTTCAACGTGAAGGAAAACCTTGAGCTGCAAATTGAATTTCAGGTTTAGCTTACTGTCTACCGTTCACCTTAGTCGTGTGTATGATTCGTAAACGTATTATTTTAACCCTCCATTGGTCGCGTTGTTAGATTTTGCCTAATATAACACGCAATCTCTTATGTACTGAAATTAACGCGACCAATGAAGGGTTAAAAATCATACAGTTGAGGAGCAGCCTTTCTAAGTGCAGTTTGTCCATTCGCAGTTTGTCCTATAACCGCTAATAGTTTGTCCACGACTGAGGGATACAATGTAGTTTGTTTGTCTAGGACATTTTAAAACGTTTATATAAATGACGATCCGGCGGGGAAAGTGGTATAAGTCTGAAATTGTGAAAATAAGATGTGTGTATTTTAAGCTTCTCCTGGCTTAGTTTAACATTCGTAAAAAGCGATATAAGTTACCCAGGTAAAGTCTATTAACTTATATCGCTTTTTCCGAATGCTAAACTAAGCCAGGAGAAGCTAAAAATACACATATCTCTCATTATCACAATTTCAGACTTATACCACTTTCCCCGCCGGACCGCCAAATGTAAAGAGATGCATGTAGGTTGTCCATACAAACACAACTTGTAAAGGAATTTGAAAATATTCGTATGTTGGCGCAAATCGGAAAAATGGACAAACTGCACTTAGAAAGTCTGCTCCTCAGTTATAATACGAGACCATGCGTAGACCAGCAGAATCGAATGTTGATAATGCTACATACTCCCAGATAGCAAAGTGGCGCCACCGTGACTGCACACTGCTTTCACGCGGTGTATTCGAGTGCATGCACTGGGGTGTCCATCTGTCTGTGCACCGTGAAGCCACGCTGCAGTCACGCAGTGTGAGCACCGAGTGGAAGCACTGTGGCATAACAGGGTGACTCCACAGTGCTTGTACTGTGAGATGATGGTGTAGACCCAGTGGCTTCGCTGTGAAGTTATCATATGGACTACAGGGATGTATTCTAATAAAATATTTATATTAAAAAACAACATTTCTTTTACTATTCCATTTATTAAATGAACATATTGTAGCTGGAGATCCCAATATTAACATATCAAAATGTATTATCCGTCAATTCCCGGTAAAATTTATAATTAATTAAAAACTCGAAGTTTTGGCCCTAAGCCACTTTATAGTATAGTCTTATTAGATATTCGCGAAACAATTTATTAGTGTCAGGATAAAACCGGTACCAATCGATAGGAAAAAATCTCCTGAATGACATATAGAAATGGGTAATCTTCAAATTGACGAGAAATAATGTAATTAATTAAAAACTACCTGTCAAAATCACATGCCAACAAATCGCGAAGCTATATTTTTTCTGTAACCAATTTCATAAATAAAAATATCCCAATGTAGAGGAGAAAATTCTTTACAAATTTCAAGTCGGAACTTATAGTCTACGATGCACCGTTTTTGTGTAATAAATTATTATACATATCGATACCTTACTTTGAAAACCTCGTAAGTGCACTTTTGGACAAAAATGCCATTTATAGCTTACTGCGTTAAGATTTAAAATCTGACCACACAGTAAGCTATAAATGGCATTTTTGTCAAAAATTGCACTTACGAGGTTTTCAAAGTAAGGTAATTCAAATTGGCTTAAATCGATCAGCTGATCGTTACGCGACGCTCCTTTATTACGCGTGCAACTAACGGAGGAAAGCGCGTTCCGCAATCTATTCAAATTTATACTCTTTTTCCTGGGCATCCTAGATTTACTCGATCAAAAAAATGAAGCTACCAATTTGTAGCGGGGAAAATTTACTATGAAATTGATGCAAGAACCTACTTGACAAAATGCACGGTTAATTTATAATAATTTTTTGAAAGTCCCGGTGTATGAAAGTACAATAAGCTGCGCATGGCGCGTTTTACGTGGTCGCCATGAGAACAGCTGATTGCTTGGCGAAATATGCTCAGGGGTGCTATTCTTGACGCGTGGGAAATGCTTTTCGTGGACGAAATATTTTTCGTTAACGGACGTAAAATTTCGTCGATCACTTTCGTTAACGATTCGAATATCCCTTCCAAGATAGATCTCGTCAACGAAATTAATTTTCTCACACGAAAAATGTGTTTACATCCCTTAGCGACGTCTTCTTTTTAGAATCTCGTTTAATCACTTAGCAACGACCCGTCGCATCGGCCCACCACCTCGTCATGCAACTCACCGGCATACAAATACCAAACAACATTCGTTGACGAAAACAGCGAGAACGACGAATGACAATTTCGTCAACGAAAAAAGTAATTTCGTTAACGAAGGAGTTTCGTATGGGAAAAAATTCCGTGTACAAAATTTCTCAAACGAAATAATAATTCCGTTCACGAAATCGTTTCTAACGTGTCGAGAATTGCCCCGCAGGGGCAATTGCGTTTTGGTTGAGAAATTTTGTACGCGAAATTTTTTCCCATACGCGCGAAACTCCTTTGTTAACGAAATTACTTTTTTCGTTGACGAAAGTGTCATTCGTCGTTCTCGCTGTTTTCGTCAACGAATGGGTTTGGTATTTGTCCGGGGCGGTGGGCCGATGCGACGGGTCGTTGCTAAGTGATTAAACGAGATTCTAAAAAGAAGACGTCGCTAAGGGATGTAAACACATTTTTCGTGTGAGAAAATTAATTTCATTGACGAGATCTATCTTGGAAGGAATTTTCGAATCGTTAACGAAAGTGATCGACGAAACTTTAAATCCGTTAACGAAAAATATCTCGTCCACGAAAAGCATTTCCCACGCGTCGAGAATAGCTCCCCTGAAATTACTTTCGTACACCGTGTTCATTTCCCGCATGTCTCCCTTGAGCTTCTCCATCACCACGAATATCCTCTCCGGCGTCTCGAACATCCTCTCGAGATTGACGACTCCGCTGTGGGAGAGATTCTGCAGGATGGCTACTTCGTTCTTGAGCTGGGCCTTTTGCTCGGTGGGAAAACGCAGCTTGTCGATCACCTTTATCGCCATCGCGCGGCCGGTCTTGCGATGAACTCCGCCGTAGATGATACCAAATTAACCCGAGCCAAGAACTTCGTCCGGGAAGATGTGATAGAGCTGTGACATGTCGGTTACGCGTTCCTCTGGCTCGGTTGTCGACTGCTCCTACCGACCTGTGGAAAACGACGCGTGTTTTTCGGTATAGCGTCGGTACGCGTTCGCGCGCACACTCGCGAGCTCTGAACGTACTTGCCGATCCGGAGGTGACGGGCATCAATGCCTGCCTGATATTCGTTTTCCAGGTCCTCGCCAAGTGAGCGCCAACGCCACTTTCCGGCGGTGGAAGCTGACCACTAGCACCTCCGTAGAGGGGATCTTCGCCGACGTAGTAATCGACGTTGGCCGTTCTCAATTCGAAACAATGCATCGTGCCTGGAAGGAGAGAACGCGCGCGTTGTACATCGACTAAACGCGCACAGACAATTTCTAACGATATACATATGTACTCACGAGAATGTTGTTCCCTGGTGGCGGCGACGACTAGAATTTCAGCCAACGGAATCTCTTTGAAGTACTTGGAACTGCTGTCGCTTTGGAACAGAATTATGGCCTTTGTGTCCAATCGCCAGTAGTGTCTCTTCCTCTGAAAACATGCGCGCCTTAATGATGGGGGAAGCGAAACCGAATCAGCGCCACGTCGTCAACCTACCATCGGATCGCGATTCGTCGAGTGCACCATCCATCCTTCCTTCAGGATCTTGGAGCCGCGTCGTTTCATGTGCTTGGCGCTTTGAACTATTCACATCAGCGGTATATTGTTACTGGGCGATGAGCTGCACCTGCGTTATCGCGTACGAGGTACCAAGTGTGACGGAGGGAGTGATGGAGAAGAAAAAAAGATAAAGTATCGCAAGTGTCGAGATACGACGTTGATTGAATAATTACCTCGATGGTCTGGAATTTTGAAATTCGTCGGAAGATGCGTCGTCATGGCACGGAACGAGGTCCTACGGAAATATCATACGCCTAAAACGATTCTTAGTGCGCTTTCCTCGTGTTTCCTTGTGTTTATGCGATTAGAGGGGGGATGATGACAGGTTGGCTTATTGTCACTTCGCTGTAGACTCCCAGCATAGCTCGGTCGTTCGCAAGGGCCTCTTCGGTGTCCCGGAGCTCCCGAGGCGGTTTCTCGCGAGGGTCGCTCGTCTGGTGTTTCTCTGCTGGCCTTTTCGGTCTTTCGTCAACCGACGCTATGTAGCGGCGGCCATGATGGCGTTCGTGCCACGAGGGAACTCGATACGACAGACTTCGTAATCGTTGCATACTGCCTAAACACCGGCCTCGCCGCACTTCCATTTCACTTATTCGCACTGCTCCGTGAACACCACCATGCACTTTTTATCGCACTCACTCGCGAAAAACCCGACTAAAGTTCCGAATTTCGTAGGAGCGATCCGCCACACGTCCGCACTGCTCGACCACCGAACCTTTAAATTTAATTACGAACACGCGTTCCCTGCGTATTAAAATGATTGAGTTAACCCCCGTACTAAAATCTTGAAATTTGCGTAAAACTATGTTGGCGTGCCGCGGGAGCTGCGTGTTCCGCAGCGAATTCATTAATTCGTTAACAATTTTGTGAAGACAGTGAATTTACCGATATTCATGGTCGGTAAATTTACGAAGTGTGCACGTCGAAAAGGCACCGTGACTGCACTGAGTGTAACCACTGTGTCTTTATCCTGTGAACCACTCCGTGTGCTCACTGTGTAGCCACGGTGCTTTTAGTTTGTGTACGCCACGCGATCACGCCACGGTGAGACCACAGTGGTGCCACTACGTGGCAGCACTGCGTGCGGCTAGCGTGTGAATCCACGCTTTGCTGTCGGGGCTCCCGTGCTACATACCTCATTACCCTGCTAGTCCATTACCCTATGTTACATTCTCCTGTGTCGATCCAGTCATAGAACTTCCCAACGCGACCGCCTTATCTCGTGTTGGCGCCACACGTTGAGCACGTATTCTAGTAGAATGACCACTGATAAGTTCAAAAAAATAATAACAATTACGACAATCAAAGTGATACCAAAAAAATCACATCCGTATTCTCTACAAATAAGTTTGATACCGCATTGCTCTATCTTTAACCGTTCTTGAGTTATTTCCGAAATATGATTTTCTCGCAAGTGGTGCATGATTACTACAGTTTGTATATAAGGAGTCGACGTCGCTATGTTACTTGTGTAGTATGAAAGGAGAGACGTTTAGCACTCCCCTAGACAAGGATGGAACACAAATACAATGGTAAGGCACTGGTCGCCTTTGGCGGCCTCTTACCACATTTTTTTAAAAAAATGCTTTTTTGATATCTCGAAAGATTTCCGATAAGGAAAAGATTCCAAATTTATCGCATTCTTCTGCATGAAATAACTGCACGTGCGGCGTTCTTATGGCAGTCTTCTTATTAAATGCTAGAATTGAGAATAAATCAAAGCTTCAGTTTGAACCATCTGGAAATACTAGAGAATTTTTTTATCTGCTCCAGAGTTTTCATATAATAATCTATATTTTATTTATCCTATGATAAAGTGATACGTGAACTATACGATAAATATTTATATTTTAATATGTGCGTTTATGTATCTCTTGCAATGGATAGACTTGTATCTCTCTTTCACCGTCGTGGGAATCACTTATTTTTTTACACCTTCGCCAAACAGATCGACGCCCACACGCCTCCGCGTGGATCGCATAAACTCGAGCATGTGTCGAGCTCCCTCCTCCTCTTCACTCTCTCTCTCTCTCTCTCTCTCTCTCTCTCTCTCTCACTCCTCTCTCTCCCGGTTTCACATATCGCTTCGCATGCCACCTTTCCGCCTTCATGCTTGCCTGGTTGTATCTTCAATTCATTTGCATATTTAGGATCCCCGACCAAAGATAAACTTCCGTCCCCTCTCCTTTCTCTTTCGGCCTCTACCTTCTCGACCCGGCTGAGCTCCCGATGTAAAATCTTCTCCGACTGACTAAAAACTGAATTAATGATCGCGAGGTTAGCGCGTCAGTGGGAGGGGTCCACGGCAGTTACACGCGAACCTTCTTCGGTAGAGGATCGCGTTTCCCTTGAATACCAAAGACGATCCAATCGATCGGTACGCATTTCTTTCGTATCGCGATAACGATAGTATTGTCATTGTGGGCGCTGAACGATATGTTCCCTTTTGTATTATTATTATTTTTTACATAACTGTAGATCTTTTTACCTCGCGTCATACCATAAATCACGATGTTGGCATAATTATGCAGCCACCGTCTTATAATGTGAGCGATATATTCTAACTTAGACCGTATTGTGGTATTTCAAATGGCTCTTGAAATGAATTCGTCAGAATATCGTTAGCTACATTTTCATCGTTTTTCATTTATTCATTCAAACCATCGACCTTATCAATCGGCGTATACATCCGATCAATTAAACTCTGAAAAAGTCGGCCAGGAGAATCGACCCTGCTCCACTGACGTCAGCAGGGACCATTTAATCGTCGGTCAGTTTTCCGACGATAATCTTCTCACCGGGTGGGCTTTAACTTTCTGCCTGCAGACGACCTAATAACGCCGGTCTACGTAGCACCAACGAGGTCGCCGACGACTTTTAGGCCGAAGGGCAATAAGGAAAGCTTTCGAGAGCGACCCACGTGCGACGACGAGGAGGATTGCGAGGAGGGCTCGGGCGATCCGGGCACCACTGAAGAAATTATCGTCACATCGGCGACCGGTGGGTGTGAGGAATTTACATAAATTTTCAACGTAGGCGCGTAGTCTCCCACGCCACTGTGGTATTGATCCTTCCATACCCTTTCCATCCTTTACTTCCCAGTGTTCGCTACCGCGTGGACGGCGCGAGTACTTCCGAAACATAAGCTCTTTCGAACTCGCGAAAATTCGACGCGCCTATCGAAACTTTGCGAGCCGAGTTCGCAAGAAATAGCACTTAGCATCGACTCGCGTCTTTCGTGAGTCAACCGTCCAATTAAGCGAGTTCTTGGCTCGTAAAATTGGAAATATCAACTCGAGCTTTCGTGCTTTAACTCGAGAAAATGTATTTATTAGTAGTCGCAAGAAGGGAATGATTTTCACAGACATTATCGCTTGAAGAAATTCATTTATTTTGGAATTTTATAATTTTCTCCTTGTCGTATCTTCCTCGTCACACGATTCAAAGGCATTGTTACGGAAACGTGTACACGGCTGTTCCACGCGGTCTGAATTTCCCTCTATTTCTCCCACGCGCCTTCTCCGCGCGAGCCTCGGCGTCCAATGGCTGACTTTGCCGCTTCGAAAACAGGGGCTGCGCTCGCCCCTCGCGATCCCGTCGCGTATTCCTTCCGGTCGAGTGTCGCCGTACGCGCGATGCTCTTCGGATAGAATTTTGGTGCCGATCCGCTCTCAAGGTATGTAGGACCACCATTGAGCCAGGACGAACTCTCTTGCAATTTCCTCGACAACCTTCTGCCACCGAAGACACGCGCGTTCGGCGGCCCGATAATTTGCAAATCCAAACGGCAGACCCTCGGGAGAGTCCGGTCTTTGAATAGAGTCCTGGGGACTTCAGTGTTTGTGCGACGAGGGGGACACCTCAAATTTCAACCAGATGTTACACCCCTGAGGTGTCCACGAAACACTTCGATATCGTGCGTGCAAGCCAGTCTCGTTACGCCGCTGCCTACGCACGCGTAAATATAGTCGAGTCTCACCTACCCCGCCGCAATTACGAGTGATTATACCCCGACGACGACCGTCCTTCGTGTCATTATAGATTCGAGCTCGGTGACGCACACGACTCAACAACGCGGAAGCTCGACCAGCCATATCACAACGCAAACCTCGTCGAGATCCACCACTTCGCAAAGCGTCACCACCCTCACGCCTCACAATGTCTCCAACGTCAGCAGCGAGTCTAGCCATGACAGGTGAGTCTACTCCGTCTGTACACCACGCGCTATACGCGTATGTCACCTGAGATCTAACTGAAGAAAAAATAACATCCATTCGCTGAATTTTCATTTCGTTTACGCGCCAACTGAACAAAAATCTTCCCCTTGCCAATAAAGGCTTTTTTTTTATCAATGTGATGTGACGGAGAGTGTGTGACTCGATTCTTCCACCCCGTCTTTCCGATATCCAGAGTCAGTCGTTCACAGAGTTTAATTAGAGAAGCAGGCAGAGCACCGATTAACATTTTCTCAATCCTCACGAGACTCTTTCTTTTTTTTTTCACTGTCCGCGCAGCAACACCGTGACGCATCGGGGAAGCAGCGGCAGCACAACTGAGACGACCACGACGGAGACGACCACGACGGAAATGACAGAACCGCCGAGCAAGTCTCAACCGCCGGTGTATCCGCCGCTGTCGGCTCCTCCGAAGAACAACAACAACAACAAGAGGATAAACTCGGAGGCGGCGGAGAACGCCGCGCTGATAATCGGCATCATCGCCGGCGCTCTCATAGCGATAGTTCTAATTATACTCATAATACTAAAGTTCAAGAACCGTCCGGAAGCGAGCTACAAGGTCGACGAGAGCAAGAACTTCTATCAGGATCCGAACGCCGCGCTTCTGGGCGCCGCCGGTTCCGGTCAGCCGTACAACGGCGCTCTGAAGAGCAGCGCGAACGGCAGTAAAAACGGGAAGAAGCGCGAACTCAAGGACATTAAGGAGTGGTATGTTTAAACGAGTTTTGCAGCTAACAGGTGGCGTGGGTCCCATCCTCCGTGAACCTTATCGTGCGTAGCACACGCGTAGAGATATCACGTGTCAAGGTGGACGAGATCCTTGCGTTTTACGTTAAGGGGATACGCGCTGGAGGATCTTTAACGTGGCTTCGGAACGGACCGTAGCGAGTCGAACGATACGACGATGCTCCACGTGACTCTGCGTGAAACTCGGAGAGCGCCGGTAAGTCGAGACACGGAATATCACGGCACGTTGCCGAGGTGATGGTGGGATCTTAGTTTAATAAGGGTGCAACGGGGGAAGCACGTGCATCATACGGAGGCGTAGGGGTGGGTCGCGCGAATTATCCATCGCTCCGTTTAGCAACCCCGTTCGGTAAAAGAAAACGAGGCGAGCCAAGACTGATTGTGTTACGACAAAAGAGTAAACAATTAATACACAAAAAAGCGTCGCACGAAAGGGAGGGAGAGAAAGGAAAGAGTGCGCGTGTGTGTGTTTGTATGCGCGTGAAATTTGATCGCAACGGCATAGCATAAACGCCGACGACGATTTCCCGACGTCGGCGCAAGGACGTATACAGGAAACGTATGCTCTTAGAGACTCGACATGGTATATAGAGGGTTTCGTACGTTATAGCGAGACCGGGGCACTCGATTTTAATTACCATAGTTTCCACGAGCCACGACGAAAGTGGCGGCGGGGATTTTCTTCGACGGCAGCGGGTAAAGTGGGCGGGGGAGGTTCGAGGGAATCTCGAAAATAAAAAAATGCAATGGCGGAAAGTATATAAACCTAAATCGATCCTACCTAGTAACTATTACATTCATTGTTGTATAGAAAGTATATGTATATGAGCAAGAAGTATATAAATTATGTTATACGTGTAAATTGTTTATCGAATTATAGATTTTAATAATAATTAATTCATTGGTGAATTAGTCAAAGGGAAGGGCCATCAGTCGCGTAGCCGACGTACGAATAACTCGCGCGAATGATCGGGCAAGCGGGCGCCAAGGGTCGTGGCGGCATGTAGACGCGAATAAATAAAAAGCGTAGGTATAACGTATACCAGCACCCGGGGGAACTTATAATAATTATAAGCGTAGCATGCAAAAGATGCTTATACATACACAGGGTGCGAATGCAGTATTGCCAATACGAATTAAGTGATATAAATAAAGTATCGTAATTCAATAGAAGTCGGACTGCGAGGCTCAGGAAAGGGGCAATGCCGACGAGCTGCGATCCGCGCGCTCGGTATAATACTTGATCGTCGAAATCGTAGATATCCGTTCGAATCACCTGAAATAATATTTATTAATCTTATTATTGCGTTCCATCTCTCTGCAAGAGAGACTCCCAATTTCATTCGAGCCTAAATCATTCCGGAAAGCCGTCGCATTACATCTTTTTCGCAATACTTGCCGGGTACATTGAAAACCGTTCCCGATCCCACCAACTTCTTACTTTCCGAATAAGCATATTCGATTGAACAAATTTCCTCGGGCCATTGATAATGGCACAACGCTCTAAATATCTACGGGTTCGATTCGATGAGACGCTGTTTCCTGTTTGTTGTGAAAATCGATTCGCTCGTTAAAGAAGTCGAGCTGCTATCGCGTACCGATTGCTTCGTGACTCGCGATCGGTGAAACAGGCGTATAGATCAACGGAATGATGAACTCCGTCGATGAACGATACGGGGTCATTGTAGAACGATTGAAAGGATCGCGCGACGAGCTCGTTAAAGCAATAAATCGTCGGATGCTCTCGGTACAGTAGTGCTGCACGTCGAGGTCAACGGAAGAAAAATAGTAAAGATACGCGGAAAGCAGATAAAAGCCATTTGTATAACAGGGCTTGCTGTTAGCCGTGGACTAATATAAGATTAGACGATCTTCAGTTCCTGCTACATAAGTTTCATTGATTTTAAGTGTTTGATAAATCACGATATAAATATATATATATTCGTTATGCGGTTGCAAGTGAAGTATGCGAGGATAGTCTTGGGAAAGAATTCACTGGCGAAGTCAAATCTAGCGACTACGTATTTAAAAAATGGGAAAGGGGCGAGCGAAGTACTCGGCGAACAATTATTGTACAGCTATCGAAATCTTATACAATTAGCCCACCGGCCGCGTGTATCTACAATTCGAGCATTTTGCGAACGCGATTATATTTACACGCCTCACACACGACGGGCGATAATTTCCTTCCTCTTTTCTCCCCTACGCGTAGTCGCATCGCATAGCAGGCAGCGTTCTCGATCGCATCTTTTCATCCTTCCTTTCTACGCTTTCGAAACTGTCTATCATATACTGCATACTGTATATCCATACCTCTCAATCATTTTCGCTTCCTTCATCATCGAGAGTAAAGTTTTTTTACGCGTCTACTGGAAGCGTCTTTTTAACGCTCCAACGCGGCTCACGGGGCGCATCGAGGGGAAAGCGGTATTTTTTATTTATAATAGGTCACGGGACGCGTGGACCAAGTACGCATACGTGCCGTATGACATCGCCGTTCCTCTACGAGCCTGTCTCTAACAATTCGTGAGTGTGATGTTAGAAATGTCGGCTTGTCTGCGGCCTGGGAATGTATTGGCGATCAAAACTGCTTAACGCCGTTATAATCGTACACGAGAAGGAGGAGTGGTAGTGTTCGAAGTGTTTACGGTCCATTTCGTAGACTTGATTTCAAAAATATTTCCGACTTCTGATCGTCCTGCAGCCAGTTCAAAGCGGGGCGATGTGCCGCATTTCTGACGTCACGCGTATAGCATAAATCGATGTGCACTTCGTATTATTACGTGACTAACTCGGCGGACTCTCTCTGGCGATAACTTTCGTTCAGGGATAGGTGGTGCGAGTATTGCGGGATGCGAGTTATCGTCATTGCCAGGGCCCCCACCTCTATCTGCATATCCTTCAATGTACTGACGCGACTAATGTTTATACTAAACTAATTAACTTCTATACGATACCTATCTATACGAGCAAGGAAGAAGTGTTACTCTACATTTAAACTATTCGCATTAACTTGGAAATTTAACTTTATCGGCAGCTACCTGTAGCAGCGGCAGCGAGTCGTGGCACTTGACACTACGAGATAGAGTGGGAGGGCAAAGTTGACGTATGTGACGTAAACGCTCAGCCGTATCTAGAGTCGCTAGCTAGATGGAATTATATTTTACATTGTACAGTTACCATATAAATGCACTATAGATAGAGATTATATTCGTACAAGGTACCGGTGTTAGAGTGATACATTATAAAGAAAAAAAAAACGACGACGGACGAGCGTAAATATTTTCGTCTTTAGCTGACCTCGGATTTACACGTGTATTTGAAGAACCGTTTAAAGTCAAGTTATATCGCACCCCTGTTTCAATAGTGCCATAACCTTATATGGTATAACTTATAGGGATATGGCACTATTGAAACAGGAGTGCGATATGCCTCGCACCGTTTCGCACACGTGCGCCTCGTGGCGTTTCTAGAGCTCGCCTGTATATTTAACATTTTTACACCGACGTTCGATTCATTAACGCTGACGCGAAACAAAAGACGTACGCGTCTCGGCGTCGTATTAAATACCCGTACGATCGCCGGTAGTTGATTACCGCGTAGCATTATGGTTTCGGTGTAATTCGCAGTCGGCTGATGACCGATAGTATTTCCGATCGGCACGCGATCGCTTTTCATCGAAGGCTAAAGTAACGTAGCGTGTGGTGCATTTAGATTTTTTACACGTCAAAGAAAAACTTGCATCGTTTCGTTGGGGCTCTGTGTTTTCGATCGAACATACAAATCTAAACGCATCAGTCATGCGTAACATTCTCTCTTCCTTTCGTTCGCGAATGATTGACGGGATATCGGTTGAAACTTACTCATTTACGCCTATATACACATACGCACGCGATAAAGGTAGTGCGTATACTTATAGTCGCATTATGAATCTATCTCGAAACTGAAGAAATGTAAATATATATAGGATAATGCCGTAAGTAAAAATTATATGAATAAAGGATTGGAAAAATCTAAAAAGTTTCGCCCGCTTTTCTATCCTGAGCATATACCTAGTGTACAGATATCCTTCTGTAGATTAAATTAGAAACATGTGCGCCAGTAGATATACCCACGTCCGCAAATTCTGTCCGGAGATGAGGTTGTAAAATAATTTAGAATTGCAATTTGATTGAATACAAATTTTATATAAAATTATATTTTAAACTTGCATTTGAAAAATTTTCGTAATTTTATTCTATTAAGGGCCGGTTTTACCAACACGGTATAAACGCGGTATAGAGCTATACTGAGAATATAACCAGCAATATAAGCCTTATGGTTATTCTCAGTATAGCGCTATACCGTGTTTATACCGTGTTGGTAAAACCGGCCCTAAGAATAAAATTGAATGAAATTTGTTCAATGAAATTGCAATTGTAAATTATTTTAGAAATTCGTTCACGGAGACAAAATTAGTGTGGTCGTGCCTGTAAAGATTTATTTTTGAAACTATTTAGAGTGACGCGCTTCTTGGGTTCTATATTTTACATTTTACCCTCAAATAAACCCGCGTTACGCATTTCTTCAGTTTTCCTGCTCAAAATTCACTTTATTCGAATTAACAGACCTAACGAATAAGAAACAACACGTGCGAATTATTATTTTCATTTATACATCCTTTATTATACTCAATTGCTCGATGCATATCAATTATATTCATTGATCGTAATGATCTTAATGGCGTAGTGGGGAAGTAGTGGGGGTAGTATATTGGAGTAGGTCAGCCATCTTCGTTTCCGTCTGTCTGATCAGCTGGGCCAGTCTGCGTGTGCTTGATAAGGATTGTGTGTCGTACGATTTGCAAACGTTTTTCTTCTGTGTCAGTAATAACAATGTGAAAGTAACAAGTGTCGGTGTATGAGAAAAGTAGTGCATAATTTGTAAGATCGCTTTTCCTTTGGGAAACTTGATGTCTGCTTAAAATCATTTCATTACATACCTTGCGACACAGTGAGGTTAGAGGCCTGGGAGCATCGAAACCAGCTCCAGGTTGAATAAATAGCCTATAAAAGTCGCGTCATCTTTACCGTAAAGTTTAGTGTACTGTACGACGTTCGGAATTGATCGTAAACGTGTATAAATATTACTAAAAGAATGCCTGATATTAAAGTCACTCCATTGGGAGCTGGCCAAGACGTCGGCAGAAGCTGTATTCTGGTCTCGATGGGCGGTAAAAATATTATGCTAGATTGCGGAATGCATATGGGATTTAACGACGAAAGGCGGTTTCCGGACTTCTCGTATATCGTTCCCGAGGGTCCGGCAACTAGTCATATCGACTGTGTGATCATATCGCACTTTCATCTGGACCACTGCGGCGCGCTACCATACTTCACGGAGATGGTAATATACTAAAAACCTTACGCCCCAAGAATACTAAATTTTCGTGAAAGTTTAGTACGCTCGAGCGTTACATTCTACTACTTTTTTCCGGCAGATCGGTTATACAGGACCGATTTACATGACCCATCCGACAAAAGCCATAGCGCCGATACTCTTAGAAGATATGAGAAAAGTTGCTGTAGAACGCAAAGGCGAGAGCAATTTCTTTACTTCGCAAATGATTAAAGATTGTATGAAGAAAGTTATTGCAGTCACTTTACACCAATCGGTCATGGTAGACTCCGAATTGGAAATCAAAGCTTATTACGCGGGGCATGTGCTCGGCGCTGCTATGTTCTGGGTAAGGGTGGGTTCGCAATCTATCGTTTATACGGGAGATTATAACATGACTCCTGATCGCCACTTGGGTGCCGCGTGGATAGACAAATGCAGGCCGGATTTACTCATCTCCGAGTCCACTTATGCCACCACGATTCGCGATTCTAAAAGATGTCGAGAGCGAGACTTTTTGAAAAAGGTAAATCGTTAACGAGCCTCGTGGAATATCTAATCAGGGAAATGTTCGCACACTGTAACTCGTTTGAAATAAAACTTTTCAGGTTCACGAATGCATAGATAGGGGTGGGAAAGTTCTGATACCGGTATTCGCGCTCGGGCGGGCGCAGGAGCTGTGTATTCTCCTTGAAACTTATTGGGAGAGAATGAATCTGAAAGCTCCCGTTTACTTCGCTCTCGGGCTTACCGAAAAAGCGAACAATTATTATAAAATGTTCATTACTTGGACTAATCAAAAGATAAAGAAAACGTTCGTTCAACGAAACATGTTCGAATTCAAGCATATAAAGCCATTCGATAAGTCTTATATCGATAATCCCGGCGCAATGGTAGTTTTCGCCACGCCGGGAATGTTGCACGCGGGATTATCCCTTCAAATATTCAAAAAGTGGGCGCCGAACGAAGGAAACATGGTCATTATGCCTGGTTTCTGCGTCCAAGGTACTGTCGGGCACAAAGTTCTAAACGGTAGCAAGAGAATCGAATTCGAGAATCGTCAGATCGTCGAGGTAAAAATGGCTGTTGAGTACATGTCCTTTTCCGCTCACGCTGATGCAAAGGGCATTATGCAACTCATACAAAATTGCGAGCCAAAGAACGTGATGTTGGTTCATGGGGAGTTTGCGAAAATGGAATATTTGAAAGAGAAGATCAAACAAGAATTCGGCACGAACTGTTACAATCCCGCAAACGGCGAGACGTGCGTAATTACGACGACATCGAAGGTTCCCGTCGATGCTTCCCTGGCACTCTTGAAAGCCGAGGCAAAGAGATACTCAGCATTGCCACCCGATCCGAAAAGGAGGAGATTATTACACAGCGTGTTGATGCTAAAGGAAAATGGGGTCTGCCTTGTGGATGCCGAAGAGGTAAGTAAATGCAATATGTCGTCACGCGTAATGAATAATCATGGAACTACGTGAAATTGTAAGGTCCTATTTCATTTGTATCGCGTAATAACCAGGTAGCCAGGGCCGCGAGTATAACAAAGCATGTAGTGAGATTTACCTCAACTGTGCAAGTAAGAGATCCCGGTCCGGCACACGCGACTACGTTAAAATTACTACAGCCCCTTCAGGAAAGATTGTCAGGCTGGACAGTTCAATTAACCGATGGCTCGATATCGGTAGAATCGGTATTGGTTAAAGTGGAAGGCGATGAGGATGACCAAAAAAGCGTTTACGTCTCGTGGACGAATCAAGACGAAGATCTGGGTAGCTACATACTTGGCTTTTTACAGAACATGCTCAACTGAATGGCCAACTTCAGAGTAACGTAAGTATCACACACACAGTCTTATAAATATTCTCCGTATTTCTTTCCACTGGAAGTACGTATACACCTACGAGTTTATATGTAAATAAATTTTCCGAAGACTGCACCTCAGAGCACACTACATATAAAGGGAAACAAGGAACGTCATTAGGAATTAATCATTAGTACACCAATCATATGCATTTTTGTCATATTTTGTATAGATTTATTGTGATATAATTGTTATGTTATGTCATATATACATTTACTGTGGTACTTACGGATTCTTGGGTTGATCAATTTCATCGATAATATCTTATTCGTTAAAAACATAAACAATTAATAATGATGAAACGAACTATTTTGTATTCTTTTAATATAACAGAGTAGATTCAAATATATATTACAGTTACACTAAGAAACAAAATAAAGATTTTCAGAAGTGATCTATAAGACTGAGAAAACTGAAATAGCACTAGAGATCTTCATGAATAATAAAATTGGTAAACTCGGGAGCCGGAGTACGACTAATGAAATCGTGATAAACTAGAAATCTCCAAAAGTACGAAGAAATGAATATACCTCTAAATTGTTTATACTCTTGTACATTCCAAATGCAAAATATATGTATATAAAATAAGTACTGTATATAGGATGAATATGTTATTTGATTCAACGACTACTTAGTTTATGAATTCTTCTTTTACTTGACTGATAAAACTCTAACATTTTCGTAAAAATCATATTAAAAACAACGCGATCAAAATATTGTATTATAGTTCAGCAAAAATTACAAATTTTTCTTTTATATTTCAATCCTTATTCCCGAATTATTTGCCATTCGTGTGTATATATAATATGTAGTAATATGAATATATGTATTTTCTCTCCCCTATAAGAATTCTATATATTTATCATCGAGCACTTATTTATTTCATTATTCAATCTACAAAATATCTCTTTTTATCAGTATGTCCCACGTCTCGCATTCTTTCTCCTTTCTGTAACTAAGTCTCATGCAGCTAAGATTAGATCGAGCTTAGGTGCGAGATAGTTCTAAAGAGTCTCCACTTAGGTGTTCGGCTATTAAAATCAATCTTAAAATTGAACAAGAAAGTGTATGATTTAAATGCATTTAATATTCAATGTCAAACGAATATTTATGAAGTAAAGCTTTTTCTTCTTCAAATTGCCAATATAAATATGTATATTTCATTTTTACATTGTTCTATTAAACTGAAATCAAATTCACATAGTATACGTATTCAATTTTACTCAAATGTAGAGTGAACTGCATCATATATTTATATAATATTTTATTTTCTCGTATGTTTATTGCACACGTGGTATTTTTTTTATCATGTGACCTTTCTTGGAATTACATACAAGGTGTATTACATACAAACTCCTGCTACAAAGTGTTCCAGTACTCTTTACCAGTTAAATGTAAACGATATATATTTTTGCCATATCTACTCTTACCACCTTCAATAATAATATCTGCTAAAAATGCCATAAAGTTAATTGATGAAATTTAATGTCGACTTCAACTAAACTCGTATATTTGGACCAAGCAGGATGTAATAGCTGTTTCGTGTTTCCGCGTGGACAATACATTTGGCTCATATTCTCCGCGACTTCTCCATAAAATCATCATGCATTTTTGATTCTCAAATACACAATATGCATGTCTTTGACTCATACAAACATGGCTCGAATAATTCTTAGGTCTACGTGTATTACCGTCATACACACTATATATATATTCATTATTCTTGTTTACTACCTACATGTTTACTTGCTTATTCTTCCATATAATAAAATATGATATTTTTATAATAAACATTATCAATATTATTTTAATTATATTAGTCTTCTCGGTAGCAAAATTTCTGTTCTGTCTCCATTCGCATCTTTTAATATTTCATTTCATTCTTCTATCACCCTTGTCTCGCACTCTCGTTAACGTAGCTTGTTTTTTGGAGTTACTTTTTTCCTGAACCACCCTGAAAATATTTTGAACAAAATTGTAAATGCATCGTAGGATTATTCGAGTCAAATAAAACAACAACAGCATCGAGTTCACGGTGGAACAGTTACGCTAGAATGACAAATAATTATAGTTTCATCTCTTCTGTTCGTTCCATCAGATACTCTTCATCGGCATTTAGAAACGTACATTTCACGTAATTCACAACTTCGCATAATATTAATTATTGATTTCTGGTATCTGTTGGAGTAAACAATAACCAGTTCTCAAAATCTCACCTGCGTGTTCACTCGATTTAAAACTTAAAAGAACGAGAGAATCGTAAGAAAAGAATGCAGCAAAAATAGAAAATCTATATAAGTACACGGTGTCTAGCATTTATTAAAACTTTTTGTATTTATGGGAGTGATTGTTGCTTCCAATTCTACATTGGCTCTGCACACCTATGAGCGTTACAGAAGAATTATTATTTCAAGCTGAAAAATCTAGAAAATTAAAGGAAATTTATTCTCAGATTTCGCTAAACACCGTAAAGTACCATTAGAGCTTTATCAGTTCAAAATATTAAAGTACATACAACGTAAGGTTATACGTTGCTCTCTCGTCTCTGAGAAAATGACATAAATTAACATCAATTATAGAATAAATTAAAATATGCTAGGAATCATAAACACGCAAACGAGAAAGTGAAAATTTAGGAAATGAAAGATAGACCAGCACCAAGTGCTAAAAAGCCATACAAGTGTGATAGCAATGGAACTTCAAATTGCAACATCATACCATTAAAAATGAAATATTCAAATGAATATAAATACAAGCAAGAAATAGTAAATAGGCAAACAAATAGAGTGATTTCATTTATACTGTTTGTGTTACGGTTTTATGGAACAAAGAAAGATACTTGGAAGGTAAGCCTAGCTCCTTTACCTACAATACTAATTTTAGTAAATCTTTTAGAATACCCAAACAGTATAAATAATTACACAAAACAATCTGCAACTAACAGTTTCACGAAAATTGTATACACCACGTAAAGCTGCAACATGAAACGAAGTGTTTTTTTTCCATACTTAAGTTATTAATAATACATAATCTGAAATAAAAAGAGAAAAACCAAATAACTTAAAATATTTCGTTAACGTAAATCCTATAATAAACCATAAATACAATGAAGTCAGTATATGTATATTTCAAACAGTGTATACCCTTTACCCCAGTGTTTGTGCTTGTAAATTTTGTTTCGTCAATAATATGTACATTCGACGATTAATCATTCCTATTTTAATTCGATCTGCCTAGGTTAATGTAAAGTGCCTTGTTATATCAAATGCTAATTAGGTGCCGTTTAGATAAACATTTTTGATTAGGGGTTTATGTATGTACGTCTATATACAAACCAGTATAAATGTAGTTGCAAAGTACCGTTTTCGTGCCCAATCTTGTCACACAAAGGTGATAGGCGTCATGTGCCAACTATTTTCAAGGATTTTTAATTGCTTCAATTCGATTTTATTCCACGAAGGAATATACATAACTTACTTTGCTGTAACTTAGTGCAATGTATAATCAATTAAATTAATGCAGAATTTAATTAGCTAAATACTATAATTTCAGTGTTTGAAATTTAGTTATATTCCTTGAAAACTGTTTTATGTGTTCATATTCGGCATACGCAGTGATATGTCTTGCACATAAGAGATTCTAGTTATCCGACAATTACCTATATATAAAGTTCAACTTCTCCTCAAGTGATATGATAGAAATGTCCGACCAACGTACAAACGCGATTACACCAAAAGCAAATATTAAAAGCCACTCTCTTTATCACTATACATAAACATAAAAACCATATAATGTTCAGTAACAAGTACTCGATAACGAGTATATCTAATAATGGACAATAAAACGTTTTAAACGTTAAATGCCCATCTATAATGCAGGAAGAAACGATGTGTGCGGTACAAATCTAATTGCAAGTATAACGTCAATACTCTGTAACTATCATACGAATGGGTCAAGGCAGAACTGATACAGAAGCCATCATATTATCATTTCTTTTCTACATCCACCATCTGAAAAGTTATATCATTACATCCCAAGTTGGCCTTACTTATACACCCTTCTTTACGATACTTTAGCAAGCGCACTGTTTTTGCCACGACCTGTTCGTATGCTTTTTAATAGTTTTACACAGACGCATCCATCGTCCAAAATTTCCTTTAAATGAAATGTTCATTCTTCGAAAATGAAGATATTGTATATTTAGCTCTGTCCTTCGCGTAAAGTCTTAATTTCAATCAATGCCTGTATCTACACTACATTATATTTGCGAATAGGAGAGTGGCTTAAAACCTCAAGCAGACCCATATTAGTCCATGTGTGGATGTATCAACATATGCGAATAAACAAAAAAAAACAGTGTAGAAACCAGTTTGCTATGATAACCAAATTTAAAAGGGAAAAAAGTTCCAAAACAATTACATAACTGAATACAAACTGCTACCAGCGGCCTACCATCAACCCTTCTGCTGTCAAGGCCAAGAGGCGATCTATCAAATTTCATTTTCATTAATTTTGCATACCTGCGAATCTGCGCCGCTTTGCCGCCGATTTCTTAGTGGACTGTCAGAACAACCAAAACATAACAGATACGTTATTGTTTTACAGATATACACGTAAAAGACCAAATAACGCGAAGGTTTCTTTCTTGCGTGCGTTATTATAGGTAATATATTACGATGACGCGTAAGTCGAATCTTCTCAAAATTAAATTACAAGACAAACACTGGGAGAATTGGATTTACATCATGTTGCGTATTAACATTGGAAATTGAGATTAACGTATGACAAACTGATTCAGTTTGATTCATCTGAGTCATTCTCTAACCGTTGTAGTTTTTTTTCTTTACACTGTAAGAATTAAACAGGTACTCATTAAAACCTTAGCTATTATGATCAAATTTAGAATAAATTGCGAAGTATAAAATTCTATGATTTTTCGAGACATTCCAGTTTTTTCTGATGACCAGACTCCTGGAATGTAACTAAGCATGTTACAGTGAAACGTAATTTGCCCAGTACATAATGATAAATATCACTGATATGAAGGGTTTCTTTCAAAAACAACATTTGTCAAAAACGCCAATCCATGTAGTATCGGTAATAATGCCTACTCTTTCATTGTATCTAGCCGTGTAGTGGTGCCTACTCTTTCATTATATTATATTATAACGAAAGCGTATGCACCACTACACGGCTAGATACAACGAAAGAGTAGGCATTATTACCAATGCTACAGGGATTGGCGTTTTTGACAAATGTTGTTTTTGAAAGAAACCCTTCATATCGATTGCCGATTTTATACTCTGATCTTATAAAATGCGCTGGGATACCAAATGTATTAGGTGGTGAAGTAATATAGAGAATGCCGGCTTAGTAACTCAGCAGTTGAATGTCAGCTGATTCTACCAATGACACATTAGAATACGAAGCTGCAGATAAGAAAGTAAGATACTTCTTTGGTTTAAGAAGTGTGACTGTATTGAGGATATACAGGCATACCATACGTGTAGAAATACTGATACGGACCCGAATAATACTTCGCATTACTTTACTAGCATAACGTTCTAACTACAATCATCAAACAATTCTATTAGAGCCGTCAATCATAATTCCTTTGCCATTTAAAGATAAATTCGGTAAAACAATGTAAGGATTATATTTTTATTAGGAGACATGATCGCTGCAATATTAAAGTGTTTGAACTACGGTACAGTGAATGTGAAAATCGTGTGTAGAATAGCGTTTCATTAAACACATTGCATTGTTTTACCACCTTGCATTTAACTATTCCACATGCTAATTGAGATAGTGACTCCAATCTCTATTATACCAGAAATATCGATTGATGTTTAATCGAACCGATATCAAATTATCTAGCAATTAAGGTGGCTACCATAAGATACTGCTTTTCGAAGTACTATCTACGAAATTACGTCAAACTAAATAACTGCAACATAATAGGGAGAAAGTTTAAGACTGAGGTTTTTGCAAAATATCAATTGTCATTATTCGAAAGGATTTGATGCTGAAAAGGTTGTAAGAAATACTTGGTGAATACATACATTTATTGAAGCTAATAGGTTTAAACGAGATATTTACAACTGGAAGAACAAATTATATGGATATTTTTTTTTCTTAATTATTATACTGTTATAATTTGAAATACAATTGTCAATTAACAGACTAAAAATATTTAAATAGATACTGCTATCAGTATATTTATCAAACTCTTTAAATACTGCTTTTATTGTTGGTAATAAACATTTAGTACATCTCATGCTGGATACTTTGGCGCCTTGCGATTAAAATTTGTTTAATATGCTCGCCATTGGAGAATTATCAAACTTTCTAACAACAAATCCTTATTCAAATACTGACAACGTACTTCAAAATACAGAGCCAAAATAAATAGAATTTTCAAATGCCAATTACCAATTTGAGTGCACCAATTATACGCAATGGAGACAATAGAATTGTCTCCTAATCTCAAAGATTGATGGCTTTACCTTCCTCTTTTTCTTGTGCTTTTTATGTTGCTGGCCATTCAAGGGATTCCAACTAGCCTGTGTGTCGTGATCTGTCGTGTGACAGGTTTGGGGAGAGATTTTTGAGGTAAGGGAGCTGTTGCTGATTTCTTGTTGAAACTGAACGAAATCGAGAAGTTCAGTTATGGAGTACTTTGTAAATTTTGTATTTTTCAGATTTTTCTTTTATTATAATGTAGCTGTCAAAAGTTATGCATCTCATTTTTGTCGGCATTTTATGGAACTAGTAATTTTTGTTTTCCGAAATATCAAAAGTTAAAAATCACAATGTCGATGACCGATTTAAACAGTATTGAGAATTGTGTAACAATTTATTTTCCGTGAACCGTTGAAGACGCAGCATGTCTTTAAATATTTATTTATGGAAGTGGCGCGTAAAGTCACGATAACGAGGAAAACCGATTAATATATTTACTAACCTCGGACTTGGGAGAATCGGGTGAAGGCGGACCATTTAATGTCGACTTATCCGAACTGCTACTCCCACTGCAGACCTCAGTCTGAAACAGATAATTCGTATTATTATCGCTAAATGCACTCGCATGTACTAATTTGATATATTATTGAGCTAATTTGGATTTGCAGTAGCTGATTTTTGCATAGAACCTCACCTTGAGTTGTGTCACTTCTTGCTGAAGTTGCGAAACGAGATTTTTTTCTTGAGTCAAAGAAGACTCGCTCGTTTCTACAAGCGAGCGTAGCTTTGCAACCTCGGCATCTAAAGTAGCTCTTTTACTGCTTTCACTCTGCAACTCCTGTGACAAGCGGGCCTTCTCCTGCAATTAAACGAGTAATTTTTTTTAGTAAAGTCAGATGCTCGGATCAAAGGATTTCGCTGGAATTATGCTTAACTTATCAAAAAAAGGCTGTCATTTTGACGTACCTCTTGAAGCTGTTCTAGGGCAGCAAGATTTGGAGTATTGTCCTTTAGGGGTGATAGTTTGGGTGTAGATTTCAGAATCGACAATTCGGCTCTAGCCTCTTCTCGAAGCGATTCCTCCTCGGCCAATCTTCTCTCCAGTTCAGATATCTTTTTCTGAAGCTATATAAATGCAAATCTGAATTGATTGCCGTTTAATCAAAATTCAGCTGTTCACCGTATCCCAAATATATATTTTCGAAATTTTGAAATGCATGATTCCAAGATATTTATTCCATAAATAACACGTGTATACTTTTCGCAAATAATTGCATTTCATATTCATATGTGTTAAAATTTCCATGCATGCATATCATTCTAAAAACACTTACATTTCTAACAATGAACTACTTTGTGAACGTTAAGTGTGCATTCATATATAAAGCAAAATAATACTATACATAAATAAAGCTAAAACCATGATATTATAAAGAGGAAAGGCAAGCCATTATCATAGTGTTAATTTATTGTGACATTCGAGAAGAATAATCAGCTCCACTACCTGTGATGAAGTGCAGATGATATGATACCCTATACGAAAAAAAAGCATGCTACGTCAAATATCGTCGGCTAAATATGTTAACCTGCTAACTCACATGCAGTCAGATTTCCAGGAGCGAGAACAAAACTGTCTTGATCAATACAAAAGTTCTTATATGACAACGGATTTTAACACAATAGTTCAGTATTTGTCTAACCTTTTTTTAGATAAAATGTATGTAAATTATTTAGTCTAGTTTAGCCATGAAGTTGCCGCGAATCAAAACATCTTAAAATCGTAAGATATGGAATTAGCAGGTTAACACATTTAGCCGACGATATGTCGTTCAACTTTCCTGCTAAACCGGGTCATGAAAGGTTCATATGGATCAATTTAATGCTTCTATGACAGAAAAATATCACATCACCTTTTCAAATGACAATGACCATTATATGACGGAGCGTATTGAGTTACCGCAACAGGAGATTCTAAATATCATCTTTCACTGAATAACAGTTTCGTATTTCATGTTATATCAATTGTCTTTTCTTAAAAGTCAGAGTCTGAGAAGACTTCGTACCTCGCTGGTGATGGTGGGGAGCGATTTCTCGATACAGCTAAATGCAAACTCAACTCCATCACTGTCATAGATCATGGAGTCCGTGGAATCATAAGCTTGTTTGTTCGCCTGCCGATGTCACAATCACATTCTACCATCAGGTCGTGAGACCATATTTTCTAACGCCCCTAATTCTACTTTCGCTTATTATAGCACCCCATGCAATTAAATCACACACCTCTCTCTTCCATTTGAAAAAAGGTATATTTCGATATCATGTTTAAACATTCATCGAGTGCTTACACTACTATAAAAAAATAAGTATTGCCATACTACAGAGATTAGGAGGTCCTTCTGAAAGGCATGCGTGTTAAGTCTAAAAGCCTAGATACGAACAGAACACACAAATTACGTCGTTAAGTATACCTTATCGCTCATAGTTGTTCGAAGATTATGGACTTCTATCCTAAGATTCGACACTTCATTTTCTTTTTGCTCAAGTTGCGCCTGCCATCTTGTCTCCTCGGATTCTATGTGACTTTGAAGTTTATTTAACATTCCCTCCTATAATGGAACGTTCGTAGAAATGTTACATCGTGCATAAAATGTGACACAATGAAGAGTTTACAGCAGTTTCTACTCACGGTATCGTCTATGATCTGCTTATAATGAGATACCATGCCCTGGAGACTTTTGTTTTGTTTCTCCATCTCTGGATTTGCATTAGGCACTTCCTTATTTGCTCTAAGTTCGGTAAGAGCAGCATAGGCCTTCTTTTCGAAAACTTTGATCCACTGGTCGTGAGACTTTTCGGATACCTTAATATCTGGGAATATCCTTTGTAAAAGAGCTTTACTAGCCTCCAGCTCTTCGGTTCTTATTTTTTGCGTCACTTCCTAGAAACAAATGGCGCTTACAATGACACATTCTGGACATTAGTTCTGTCCACTTTAAATGCCTTGAAATTTTACAAGATATTTCGAATGTAGTAAAAATAGATGCACGCGCCAATCCTCAGCTCTTACTCCAAGAGATTATCTCCAGAGGTTTGCAAATAAAAACGGAAGTGGATCGGAAAGTGTGACAGGAGAAAAAAGACATTGATAAGTAGGCAGGAGAGACAGAGAGACTTACATCAACGCTCATTCCGGAATTGGATTTAGCGCGGGACTCGGCTGCAGAAAGAGCTTCCATCACTTTCCAGTTCTTAGTACGTAACTCCTGTAGTCAACCACAAAAGCCAAACAATGAACAAGTCAGTCCAATTCGTAATTGAATGCATTTACAAGGAAATCGAGTATAAACGTGAATAGGCTTCAACGGAAGGCAAACCTTATAATAAGATACACTTGCGGCCGCGTCAGTTAAAAAGAGAATAATTGTCAAAGTGATGGAAGCATTTGAAAAATGAAAACTATCGAGGGATAAATAAGTAAAGGAAAAAATCATACTATCGGAGGTCTAATATTCAAACTACTAACTAAATCGTTCTATTCGTACTCTAGAGTACGGCGGATAATTTTCAGCCTTTGAACTTGTGATAAATAAAAAGAAGCATCAACCTTTACTCAAAGTATTGACTAAGTGCTTCTTTTCATTCATACAGTCACTTATATTTCCTAGGAAATGAGTTACGGAAGATATACCATAAGTTAGATAATTCTTGGCGGTTTAGTATACTATATTAGATCCACCATCTTGTGATTGTTAGAACTTCAAATAGCATCACGCACTTTCCATTTTTATACGCACATATGTAGAAAAGTAGCGCGTGAAAAGTAATTGCGAACTCACGTTATTCTTTGTACGTTGCATTTCAAGATCGTCCTGTAACCGTGTGACGAGGCTCCGCTGATTGTTTATGTCACTACGCAGGGCATCGAATTGTGCAGTCACTTTATTAAGCTCCGTCTCTTTCTGCGTTAATTCCACCCTCAAGGCATCCAATTGATTATCCTTTTGAGTCACTCTGTAAGAAACAATGCATTTCCAACTTTTCTTTTTTCAGTTACTATTTTTATTTGCCTCGGCATTTAACGTTTTAATTGACGTGTACTTACAAATTTGCCTGTTCAACAAGTGCGATGTTACTCTTTTGTGATTTATCTTCGACTCCATTCTCACGGCCCTCTGCGGCTGGGCGTTCGGTAGTCGCCGCTAGCTGCGATGCTAATGATTCATTTTCATCGCGTAACTGTTTTAACTCCTTTTGCAATTCGATAACACTACCCAACTGCAGAAATAAATGAAGTCTTAGTAATCCTTCCTGAATTGAGAAACAGATCATTTATCCCCTATGTATTTGCTGCCAAAACTGACCTGCGTTGAAAGCCTATCGTTCTCTTCTTGCAATCGTACAACTTGCAATTGCACGTCTCCTGATATCTTCTCCGTTTGTTGCAGTCTATCAATTTCCGATTTCAAGCTCCTGAGTTCACTGATAGTTTCATTCGCGAATCTCAAATCTTCTTGGGCCTTGGATAGTTCGCCTTGAACCTTGGACAATTCTCCTTGAAGCTTTTGCAGTTCATCTTGAGTTTTCATGAGATTACTCTGCGCCTGTCTCAAATCATCCGAAGCTTTCGTGAGTTTCATCTTAGACTCCTTCAGTTCCTCCTGCGTGCCAGACGAATTTCCTTCCAATAGACTGAATTCACTTCGCGACTTCTTCAATTCTCCCTGCACATTCTCGAGTTCCGACTTCGATTTTTTCAAGTCCTCCTCCATTTTACTCAAAGCAGTTTTTAAGCCGGTAATCTCAGCCGCTTCCGAAACAGCTTCGTTCCGCGAAGCAGCCAGATCTGATTTTAACATTGCCAGCTCGGACTGGACTTTACCCAGTTCAACCTTTAAAGTCACCGCCTCATTCGCTTCTGCTTTTGACATGTTTAACTCGGCTTTCAGGGAATGTACTTGTTTCTGTAAATCTTGTTCGTGGCGATGGGCATTTTTCAGTCTATGATCCAAGTCTGCCTGAACGTGGTGCGATTCCTACAGAGATACATATAATCTGTAGTCGGTTTCGCAAGATTTTTCTCGTTGCATCGGAGAAATGTTGATACGATTAGATAGAAATACGATTTGTGAAATCTATCGGGCGTAACTCACCTCTAACTGTCTGGCCATATCCTGCAGCCTGTCTCCCGCTTCCTTGAAATGTTGTAGTTGACCTTCCGAGTGTATTAGCTGCTCCTGCATCATGCCCAACTGTTGTGTCAGCAGTTCGATCTCATTACTGCTACTCTCACAAGTGGCCTGTAGCTCTTGTGAGACCGACATGTGAACGTTTTGCAATCCCTCTACTTCCGCGTGCTTCTGTGCGAGCTGCGCCTTCAGTGCATTTTCGTTTTCGCGCATTTGAGCAAACTGTACCTCCAACTGCTTCCGTTGCGCGATCAATTCCTGCTGCATGTGGCCCTGCGTCTGTCCTTGATCCTCCTGCATTTTGTGAATGATCGCAGCATCCTCGTTCACTTTAGTTTGAAGTTGTTCGATCTGCCTGGCAAAACCTTGCTTCTCGGCCACATGACTCTCCAGAATATGCTGCACGCGCGTATGCAAGGTCTGTACTTCCGTAACCTTCGCAGCTAAAGCTTCTTCCAGTTGTCTCACATTACCGGACAGTCTGGATCTCTCGGCATTCAACTCGGCTCGCAATTCCTTCAGCTTATTCTGGAAGGCCACACTGGCCTCGTGTTCGTCCGCTAAAGCCTTTTCCTTTTCGGCAAGCTGCTTTTTCAGTTTAATCACAGGATCGGCACGGCCCTCGGTCCATTCGGAATGCTCCAAGGGATTATCCAACTGCTTGTTTAGCAATTGATCAATGAGAATTTGAATTTCGGAACGGCTCAGCTCTGCTTTTTGGACGAGAGGCATTAAGAGGGAGACGTTGACACCGTCTTTATCGCCACCTGTTATGGAAGTATAATTAGTCCGTTAGAGAGAGTTATTCCTATTCCCTTGGAATATTAGGTACTAAAGTAATATTGCCACTTTTCAATATAAAACTTATTCCTATTCCCTTGGAATATTAGGTACTAAAGTAATATTGCCACTTTTCAATATAAAACTTGTGTCGATCAAAAACTGCCATTGATTTAATTGAAGTATAAAATTTAAGACACTAACTTAAATTTAAATTTAAGTTAAAAACTAATTGATTAAAAAAAATACAGATCGTTTGAAAAGCAGAATAAATAGCGTATAAATACATTAACGGACTTCGTTGGTTCTCGGTAAAGTGACAAGAAGAGATTACGCCTAAATTAGCGCATAATTAGTCGCAGTCTATTTATAGACCGTCAAAGTCGAGCGTGACTCACTTCTCCATATGAACCAGCAGAACAGCTACATTCGCGAAGAAAGTATCTCCTCTACGCGAAATGCATAGAGTACTATTTAAACTAAATGGAATACGTTAACAATAATATTTTCCTTTTTTTTACTTGTATAATGAAAAACTTATTCGCATACTTTACATTAATTTCATTGAAAAAATTCCGATTATTTGTTTCAAGATACTAAAAACTGGAACATTAAAATTATCGAGCAAATAAATTAAAGAATGAAGCAGGAAGAGATGACGCAAAGCCAGCTTTTGTCATAGTTGCGCTTGGTAAAGGAAACTCCATACAGAGAAGACCTTGATTGTAACTGTTCGGACATCGACCTGAAAGTGTGGAGGAGAGGGGAGGGTGATACCACCTCAGCCGCATTCCACAGCTCCTCAGGGAACTGTTTGCAGTCACTTTGAGTAAGAACCTTTTCAAATCTGTGTAATTTTTCCTTAATATTATTCCCATTTTTCTCATAGCAAATAATATTTCTCTCACAACCGATAGCGTTTAAGCGCCATCCAAGTTTATACTCTTTAGTTTATTTGAGATAAAAAAGATTAGAAAGAAATGCTACACGTAATATAAAAATTTTTAATGCATGGCAAATTCTTCCATCTCGAACATAACTAAGATTTTGGAAAAGTATGTCAGTGTGACATTAAGCGATAGATTGGATAACCTAGACACTATAAATTCTAATCTTGATTTCACCTGCACCGTCGGAATAAGGTTACCGCCACAATCAATTCTTATGACATGAATTATGAAGGAGCACACTATGAGCGCAACATCGATCCTTCTACCACGCAAACTAAAGGTCGTAGATTAGCTATTATTGAAGGGGATGAAAATAATGTAGCCAATGTTCGAGGGTAAATTCATTATACAATACGGCTACGGATAATGAAAGAGAAACATATTATGCATGATACATTATCCACTAGGGTAAATAAAAAATGCATCGTCAAAATCCTTTGACATTTTTTCTTTTACACGGTGAGCTGGCTTCTCATACGTTTGAGTACTAGTCGTAACAGTTTTATGAATGAATCTTAAACAAGAGTAGTATAAAAATCGAAAGAGATAATTTATGGAGTGGGCGAAAGAGAGGAAGATAAGCACTGATAAAATATGAAACTATTTTTAGATTACTCCGATTGAAAACCACTACATATCTCTTTGCAGTTAGTTGCTTCTCTCATGTATCATTTTGATGGGACTGATCTGTATATTTTTTATTTACTTTGACTAACTTTTATAAAAATTCAAGAATCGCTAAGTTGAGGAAACAAAAAGCTCTGACTCGTATTACATACGAATATTTAAAGATACGTATATTTGCGCGCACGTGAGTCTTTATTATTAGTTTTAATACTAAACACTAATGATGAATAATTATATTAAATATTGTATTATGAAATAATACTCGTAATAGATCTGGCAGTTCCACAATTATAGGAATACAGGAAATATCACGTATACAAAGTTACTTACCAATCTGTGCGAGAATATCATTCTTCTTCCGCTTGCTCTTTGACTCTTTCGTTGAAGATTGAAGAGGGACTGCAGCTTCTTTAACAGAATCCTTCTGCTCTTTAACCGGAGTATCCTTCGGCTGTTCCTTAAGCTCCCTGATATTTTCTTTCACAATCGACTGATGCGGCGCGCTAACACTGGCAATCGCTTCCCTCTTTTCCTCTTTAATCTCCTCCTTCTTCCTTAACGGATCTTTCAAGATTTTCTTTGATTTTGTCGGTGTATCCTTCGGAGACTTGTTGACTATAGGTTCGGATTGAGTGAGTTGCTGAAGATTTTCTCTCTGTTAACGTACATATACTCAATAAATGAGGCGATCATTTGCAGTACAGATTTTCCTCTCTACTGGTTAAGCATACGCCGACAGCACTTTTTAAAACTATTTGAAATAATAAACCGATGAATGATATGTAAATTAAAATGTTCTTCCAATTATCCGCTATGTGCATTGATATAAAAATGATATATTTACGCCAAGCGTTATGAATAGCAACACTTTGCAAGCTTTTGTCATTTATTCAAGTGAGATTGCAGCAGAAAAATAGCACTCTCACAACTTACATTGATTTCAGAGATTCGCAAGCCATATAAAGAATAATAAAATTAATAGTCGGAAAAGTCCAAAGGGAAAAGTCTAACGCTCTCATTCAACATGGCATGCATGTGACAATATCCCTGCTACAGACAGGGCACTCACACTGTGGCTCCGGAAAAGCTCTAAGTCGTCCTTTGGTTGAATGACGTCAAAATGATTGGCTTCCTCCAAGAGAGGTTGCGAAGAATTTAATTCAGGCACAATATTCAGCGGCTCGTCCTTATTGACGAGAATCGGCTTTACTTTATCGCTTTTGCCCTTCTTCTTACCTCCTTTCCCACCCTCCTGCATTCCAATGAAAGCAAAATATACCCCATAGATTTTCAAAGCGGGCTCTAAATGAGCAAACTTTTAAAAAGCTCAACACTGTACCATTAAATTTTAAAATATGTATATTCGTTGGAATAGAACAAATTCCAGGGTATAATATAAATGACAGATTTGAAATACTAATTCATATAGAAAACTCGGTTTTCTTTCAAATGCACGTGAACTTATTTTCAAACAGTACTTTTTACCCCCTCCTCTCCACTGAATACACAGAAATAAATGCAGAATGTATAGGTATATGCCATGCAAACAAGCCTCGCGCATCGTATAATCCCACATTTTGCGTATCCTTTTTATTAAAACATGCCTCCATGCGTGTATGAATGGGTAAGTCCATATATATTCCCTTATATGATGCGTTGCGATGATGATAGGATATATACGTATCAAGACTTTCTACTTTCTATGACTCTATTATTACTCTATTGCATTTGTAAATGGAAGAGACTTTTCTTGAATGCGTGAAATCATTTATTAATACGTTTTTCACCTTAGAATTCGACTTAATCAGACTTCTTGACAAACGCGTATACCTGAAATTAATAATTAAAAATATAAACGAAAGAATACTCGATTTTAAAACATTATAGAAAAGCCTAATTTTTTCTTAAAAAAAATCTGGAAACAAACAAATAGTACAATTTCATATTAAATACTCGTACTCTACGGATTAAGTTTATCGCTACTATTTTTAAATAAGCCAATATTCAGTTGCAAAATACCGATCAGCTGGCTTGTTAAGACGCTCTGGGTTTGTATAGTGATATTATCAACTTCCAGGGTTATAAGTCAGCCAGGATGAATACAATCAGTTTGTTCATCTTCCAAATATAATTTATGAACGACCGATATTAAAATGTATTTGTTATAATAATGTAACAATAATTAATAAAATGTAACAATTTGGTTACGTTCCCTTCACATGTGCTTTTACCGTTTGTACAGAGAAATGAGGCATTATTTTGAAGATAAAAAAAATAACAGTGTAAGATATTTATACAGAATGATGGTAGACTTTGAAATTTTAAAAACATTCACTCAAATAAAGAGTAATTGTATATTTGACAATCAAACAACAGCTCGGGCTGTCCCGTAGAATAAATAGCGTTTTATTAACACATGGCGTACGTAAACTGCTTCTATCAGGCTTCGGAGAATTGCTTTTATAAAAATGTAACAGTATACGTTTTGTTACAAAAAGATGCATAAACTTTCACAGTGAAATGCTTCACAACAGTAACCTGATATATGCAATCTCCTAACAATATTAATTCGTTGATACCTGGGGCAGCTTACCAAGGCATATCTTGTGTTTGTCAAATATAAGACAGAGAATCTATCAAACTTAATTTTTTCAAAATTCTGTAAAATACCGTAAACCAGCATGCCACTGCATTAACTGGTACGTATATATAATTTTATAGTAAAAATACTACGAGATGTGGACATTTTACGTTACTATGGCACCCTGAAAAGAATTGAAAAACATTCGAATATCTCGCGCAAGGAGACTCAATGCAGCTAACGAAGTCACAAGAAAAGAGCAGCTGACTAAAATGAGGAGTATTTTTTCAGATGACCTGATGGAGAATACCCGAGGAACCTGCTGACTGATATGATTAATGGTTTAATGAAGAGAAGTATGAATTTTGCACATAAATATTTCTGATGCAGACAAAGATCTTATTTTTTAAATATCGTATTTACACACGAGTACATTTAAATTCTTACATCACTTTCTATGTTAATAAGCCAGTCTTTGGTAGCTATCCCTGCAATTCGCCTATCTATGAGTCAGAGAAATGCTATTTGACTACGGATTCATGTGTTCAAGAACGTCGTGAATTGCTTTCCAACGATTTGAAGCATACTTCTTTAAACTTACTCAATCATCTACAAGAAAAGTCGATAATCATTTTGCGACTTGCTTGCACAACGAAATAAAAAAACTTGATTCGACCACAGGTATAGCACATGGACTACGAATGTTTAAAAATTGAATAAAAATTAAATTGTATATGAGAAAGCAGATTTAACCGAGTTCTATATTATGAATGTAGCACAAAGTAATGGACCTTAAAAATGCGTGTCGATCTATAAAATATTCTCAGAATGTTTTAATGAAAGGTGATCCTGTACATAAAAATCCTCCACTATGACCTACATCCATGAAATGTGATATGCGGTTAGACTAGACAATAGATTTGCATGAATGTAACATACAGTAAGTACGAAAGTGATATTCCGAGTGCAATGCGGAACAGTGGAATAATACAGAGATCGTCCCTGAGCTATTATGTACATATAAGCATATAACATAATCGTTTACCTGTACCGGTTGCTCTGGTGGTAGAATCTGAGGAATCTCTTCAAAGTGGACATGATCAGGCTTCTCTTCCTCCTTCTCATCTCTCTCTTCCTTCTTCTCTTTGACTTTCTTCCCTGTCTTGCTCTTGTGTTTCTTCTCCTTACCTTTATCCTTTTTACCTACACATACATAATTATTTTAACTGCTACAAACGTTCAAAAATTATCGTACAGTAGCTTAAATTTATTCTAACTAGTCTAAGCAAGATTAAGCCCAACCATAGACAGACGGATAGTCTATTGCTACGGAATACCTAATTGTCTTGAAAGAACAATAATAAAACAATGTTTCCTGTAGAATTAATTTCTCTGTAGAGTTGATATATTCTCAATTATTCTTTCGGCACTCTCGCTGGTGTACATACGACGTTGAAATATAAGTTTAACTAGTTACAAATTTTAGTTAATAGACGGAGAAATTTAATTAATACTATTTATTTTTATTAAGTTAATAGAGAAGTGAAATTTAAACGTTGCGTTTACACATCCATGGCCACAAATGGACTTCTAATGTGTAGGCTAAAAGGCCTCTATTTCACAATGTAACTATTATAAATATAGAAAACCTAATAGTTTCAAACTTAAAACTTTGATTTAATATTAGTGATATTGAAAGTGAATGTAAAATATTAATTTTCGATGTTTAAATATTGTGTGTAGCTGAAGCAGTATTTGAAATCAGACCCACTTAAGCACACAGTCGACAAAGTATTTTCTTCATATTTTTTTTGGAGCACTGAGTCCTACAGTAAGAATGATAGTCATTCTCAACATTGCTTTCTCAATAGTTAATGGATGCAATTTTTGCACATATGACATATTAATAAGTTTCATAAGAATTATTTATCTATTCTATTATTTATATTAACATGTATTAAAATATGTAGTCCGTCTTATTTATAAAATTGATAGTATTGAATAAAATTAATTAAAATAACGCTAATATTGTTAATAATAAGAAAATGTGAAACAGTCTCTGTTTACAATGAATATCATTTGTTAATTTGAAGATTGATTTGCCAAAAATGTTGGTACCAATTCGTGGATATTTTGAAATAAGTACAAATACTTACCAAGCAAAAGATCATCAGGAAGCTTACGTTGTTCTGCTATAGCTTCTTCATAAGATTTTTCTTTAATACCGAACATTGATACTAAGAGAATAACTGCCGCAGAAATTACAACAACTCCTACATAAACCAACCCTGTCTGAAGATCCATTGTAGTTTCGCCGTATGTTCTTTTCTGTGCAAATAAAATACCACATGCAGTCCTTAGATCTAACTGCTTTCATCCATATTGCAATGTTTTCACATGAACAAATTGAACAGTTCCTTTAAAATGTAAAATTCATAAATCTTTGATAAGCTATTGTTAATTTAAAAGGAAGATTACTTTCAAAAATAAAACTATGTAGATACGGAATATATTTTTAATGATAAACTGCACCAATAAATCACAAATGCATAATAAAATAATGCCGTAAATTGTATTAGAAATGCATATCCCTCACAATTAAAGAGACTCCAAGTCTTCATAGAGTCATGAAATAATGTGTAAACTAACGTGTATCAATGTCAATAATAGATTGCTATTGTAGAAAAAACAATTGCTGTTAGATTGGTACTCGAAATATTCAAACATTGACTGATTCTATTAACGATCGGGAAGAATTAATGCGAACGATAAATGACATATGGGTGACACAGCAGGACGTCATCGGACTTTCGCCGATGGTACAACAGCAGACAAATTAATAATCAAGAATCTTCTACGGAACCGGCAAAAAGGTCTGTATTACTCCAGATCACTCAAATTTTTTTTTGAACAAACACTCACATATTTCACAATTCACGAAGTTCTCACAGTTAATCCTTTCGATAACGGAACTGATGAACAAAAAATCTTTTATTCTTCGTAATTACTCCCTGTTGGAGTAAACGAGGAGAACTAGCGCACGACAAACCTTTCTTAAGAATTATGGCGACTGGAGACATACAAGAAAACGTACAAGATTTGAAGCCACGCCTATCGACATCATACGTCTCCTGATTGGTGGCCGGTGATGCCACGTATGCAACACGTTTACAGATTTTTGTAGAAAGAAATATATAGAACTGAATATGCTCGAATGTACTATTAAGAATGGACCATGGTCTTTAAACGACAATCTAGTTTATTACATACACTCCGTCATATAAGATGGCATTTGTATAAACAAATAGTCAATAATGTTATGGGTACTTCCATTGCTACGACTTTTCTATGATAGTCAATCAAGCCATTGGTTGAATCATTGATTGACCAATGATTTTATCTTATATCCTCTCGACTTGCTAATACTTGAAAGTACCATACACCTATCAGCTCTAATAGAAATAACCAATAGAAAGCAAATGTGTCGAAATATACAGGGTGATTATGACCTAGTTCAACATACAGGTCGGATAAGAAGTATTAGGTCTATGCTATTCCTTAGAACACAGGATCAAAGCGAGGAAACCAGGCATAAGGATTGTGTGAATGCAAGTAAGAACACTGACTCGTCATGGTGAACACATAAGAGCTTTTCTGCCGTATATTCTCTATCATTTCCGAACCTATTCTAGTGAAATATCGGCTGATTTTGAGACTAAATACTTACCTCTCTTCGTTTTTTGAACAGCGGAATCTAAGAACCTCCGCGCCTGATAGGATGCAAGCAGCACATCTGCTGTGTATTCTCATGGGCACGTTGCGTACAATTTCATCCGTATATTAATTTCTACATCTATCTTAAGTGCCAATTTGTCTCTGCTTCATGATGAAAAGGTATTATACGGTCAAAGTAAGCAATTTGTGCTAAAAAAAATTCTTACGCAGGACAAAAAAACGAAAGTGAAAACTGACATGGGAAATTCATCGATTAAAGAGCTTCTCCTCATCCATATCCTTATGGAATAAAGAATTCTATCCAGGATTTTCTAACTTAGAACAGTGCGTATACAATCTGACGACAGATTGGGTTTCTAGTGTAGATTGAATAATACCATTGTGTGTGCGCGCGCGCGCGCGTGTGTGTGTGTAAGAGGATGAGTGATATGAGAACTACTGTATAATTATAAGCTCTCATTCCTATACCCATCTACATCCAAGTTCCCGTTCTACATACTCTATAAACATTACTTTTTCCTTTCATTATTAAAGCTATCAATACCAGCGTAACATCTCCATAGCCAGTAAGAGCTAGATTATACGTTTTAATCCTCAAGTGACATCGATGAGCACGATTATTAAAAATCGAGCGCACGACAACGATTCTCTTCCTCGCGATCATGCGAAATAGAATGTAACTATACAAGGAAGAAATATTTCACTAATATGAAAAAACATCAAATTGAGCTAAATAAATAATTACTTGCGACTCTAAAATTAATTTTTAGTAAATCCAACTAATGCTCTTTCTCCGTACAGCTGAGGGTCGCTTTGTATAATTTAGAGCGATAAGTCGGAGTTAAGTTAATCTCATTGGATTCTCTGATTAAAATATCTCAGTTTGCTGGTTCTAATAGTCATCGCGGAAAAATGCAGTAAAATAAAGTCGCGATGTATTGACTAAGGAGCTTCACCTTCGATTGGCGTCGTGGAATCCCTGAGATCGTAATTCAAACGATCGTCTACGTTATACAAATTGTACGACGTCAGTTAAGAGAGTTAAAAGGTATAATCTAGCTTCCACTGGAATTACGTAAATTATATAGAAATACAAAGTGCTTCACTCGTTATGGAAAAATTTTATTCCTGCTCCGGATTTCGGTGAAACTCTCAGCCTATGATCTTTGGTATGATTTTCGAGGCGCTTAAACGACTCGCCGGGTATAATATATAAAGACATAATAAATATAATATATTATACCCGGCGAGTCGTTTAAGCGCCTCGAAAACAATGAGGCACCAACTCCTGGTGGAGCATAGGGCGCTTGCCTGCGCGGCCGCCCGGGCTGGCTCACCCCATACCGTCTCCACGCTCGCCGCGAGACACCTGTGACGTCACCTGCCTCGCTTCGGTATCGCTTACCTCGTTGCGAGCCGATATGAGACGAGTGATGGCGAGGCGAGCCGAATCATGCCACAGTAGATTCTCGCGGTGAGCGAAACTCATCCATAGGGCGAGCGCCCTATGTTCCACCAGGGGTTGGTGCCTCATGGTTTTCGAGGCGCTTAAACGACTCGCCGGGTATAATATATTATATTTATTATGTCTTTATATATTATACCCGGCGAGTCGTTTAAGCGCCTCGAAAATCACCACAAAGACCATAGGCTAAGTTTCACCGAAATCCGGAGCAGAGCAATACCATTTTTCCGTCATGAGTGAAGTACTCTGTATTTTCATATAATTTATGTAATTCCAGTAAGAGCTAGATTATACGTTTTAATCCGCAAGTGACATCGATGAGCACGATTATTAAAAATCGAGCACACGACAACGATTCTCTTCGTCGCGATCATGCGAAATAGAATGTAACTATACAAGGAAGAAATATTTCACTAATATATGATGAAACATCAAATTGAGCTAAATAAATAATTACTTGTGCGACTCTAAAATTAATTTTTAGTAGATCCAACTAATGCTCTTTCTCCGTACAGCTGAGGGTCGCTTTGTATAATTTAGATCGATAAGTCGGAGTTAAGTTAATCTCATTGGATTCTCTGATTAAAATATCTCAGTTTGCTGGTTCTAATAGTCATCGCGGAAAAATGCAGTAAAATAAAGTCGCGATGTATTGACTAAGGAGCTTCACCTTCGATTGGCGTCGTGGAATCCCTGAGATCGTAATTCAAACGATCGTCTACGTTATACAAATTGTACGACGTCAGATAAGAGTTAAAAGGTATAATCTAGCTTCCACTGGAATTACGTAAATTATATAGAAATACAAAGTGCTTCACTCGTTATGGAAAAATTTTATTCCTGCTCCGGATTTCGGTGAAACTCAGCCTATGATCTTTGGTATGATTTTCGAGGCGCTTAAACGACTCGCCGGGTATAATATATAAAGACATAATAAATATAATATATTATACCCGGCGAGTCGTTTAAGCGCCTCGAAAACAATGAGGCACCAACTCCTGGTGGAGCATAGGGCGCTTGCCTGCGCGGCCGCCCGGGCTGGCTCACCCCATACCGTCTCCACGCTCGCCGCGAGACACCTGTGACGTCACCTGCCTCGCTTCGGTATCGCTTACCTCGTTGCGAGCCGATATGAGACGAGTGATGGCGAGGCGAGCCGAATCATGCCACAGTAGATTCTCGCGGTGAGCGAAACTCATCCATAGGGCGAGCGCCCTATGTTCCACCAGGGGTTGGTGCCTCATGGTTTTCGAGGCGCTTAAACGACTCGCCGGGTATAATATATTATATTTATTATGTCTTTATATATTATACCCGGCGAGTCGTTTAAGCGCCTCGAAAATCACCACAAAGACCATAGGCTAAGTTTCACCGAAATCCGGAGCAGAGCAATACCATTTTTCCGTCATGAGTGAAGTACTCTGTATTTTCATATAATTTATGTAATTCCAGTAAGAGCTAGATTATACGTTTTAATCCGCAAGTGACATCGATGAGCACGATTATTAAAAATCGAGCACACGACAACGATTCTCTTCGTCGCGATCATGCGAAATAGAATGTAACTATACAAGGAAGAAATATTTCACTAATATATGATGAAACATCAAATTGAGCTAAATAAATAATTACTTGTGCGACTCTAAAATTAATTTTTAGTAGATCCAACTAATGCTCTTTCTCCGTACAGCTGAGGGTCGCTTTGTATAATTTAGATCGATAAGTCGGAGTTAAGTTAATCTCATTGGATTCTCTGATTAAAATATCTCAGTTTGCTGGTTCTAATAGTCATCGCGGAAAAATGCAGTAAAATAAAGTCGCGATGTATTGACTAAGGAGCTTCACCTTCGATTGGCGTCGTGGAATCCCTGAGATCGTAATTCAAACGATCGTCTACGTTATACAAATTGTACGACGTCAGATAAGAGTTAAAAGGTATAATCTAGCTTCCACTGGAATTACGTAAATTATATAGAAATACAAAGTGCTTCACTCGTTATGGAAAAATTTTATTCCTGCTCCGGATTTCGGTGAAACTCAGCCTATGATCTTTGGTATGATTTTCGAGGCGCTTAAACGACTCGCCGGGTATAATATATAAAGACATAATAAATATAATATATTATACCCGGCGAGTCGTTTAAGCGCCTCGAAAACAATGAGGCACCAACTCCTGGTGGAGCATAGGGCGCTTGCCTGCGCGGCCGCCCGGGCTGGCTCACCCCATACCGTCTCCACGCTCGCCGCGAGACACCTGTGACGTCACCTGCCTCGCTTCGGTATCGCTTACCTCGTTGCGAGCCGATATGAGACGAGTGATGGCGAGGCGAGCCGAATCATGCCACAGTAGATTCTCGCGGTGAGCGAAACTCATCCATAGGGCGAGCGCCCTATGTTCCACCAGGGGTTGGTGCCTCATGGTTTTCGAGGCGCTTAAACGACTCGCCGGGTATAATATATTATATTTATTATGTCTTTATATATTATACCCGGCGAGTCGTTTAAGCGCCTCGAAAATCACCACAAAGACCATAGGCTAAGTTTCACCGAAATCCGGAGCAGAGCAATACCATTTTTCCGTCATGAGTGAAGTACTCTGTATTTTCATATAATTTATGTAATTCCAGTAAGAGCTAGATTATACGTTTTAATCCGCAAGTGACATCGATGAGCACGATTATTAAAAATCGAGCACACGACAACGATTCTCTTCGTCGCGATCATGCGAAATAGAATGTAACTATACAAGGAAGAAATATTTCACTAATATATGATGAAACATCAAATTGAGCTAAATAAATAATTACTTGTGCGACTCTAAAATTAATTTTTAGTAGATCCAACTAATGCTCTTTCTCCGTACAGCTGAGGGTCGCTTTGTATAATTTAGATCGATAAGTCGGAGTTAAGTTAATCTCATTGGATTCTCTGATTAAAATATCTCAGTTTGCTGGTTCTAATAGTCATCGCGGAAAAATGCAGTAAAATAAAGTCGCGATGTATTGACTAAGGAGCTTCACCTTCGATTGGCGTCGTGGAATCCCTGAGATCGTAATTCAAACGATCGTCTACGTTATACAAATTGTACGACGTCAGATAAGAGTTAAAAGGTATAATCTAGCTTCCACTGGAATTACGTAAATTATATAGAAATACAAAGTGCTTCACTCGTTATGGAAAAATTTTATTCCTGCTCCGGATTTCGGTGAAACTCAGCCTATGATCTTTGGTATGATTTTCGAGGCGCTTAAACGACTCGCCGGGTATAATATATAAAGACATAATAAATATAATATATTATACCCGGCGAGTCGTTTAAGCGCCTCGAAAACAATGAGGCACCAACTCCTGGTGGAGCATAGGGCGCTTGCCTGCGCGGCCGCCCGGGCTGGCTCACCCCATACCGTCTCCACGCTCGCCGCGAGACACCTGTGACGTCACCTGCCTCGCTTCGGTATCGCTTACCTCGTTGCGAGCCGATATGAGACGAGTGATGGCGAGGCGAGCCGAATCATGCCACAGTAGATTCTCGCGGTGAGCGAAACTCATCCATAGGGCGAGCGCCCTATGTTCCACCAGGGGTTGGTGCCTCATGGTTTTCGAGGCGCTTAAACGACTCGCCGGGTATAATATATTATATTTATTATGTCTTTATATATTATACCCGGCGAGTCGTTTAAGCGCCTCGAAAATCACCACAAAGACCATAGGCTAAGTTTCACCGAAATCCGGAGCAGAGCAATACCATTTTTCCGTCATGAGTGAAGTACTCTGTATTTTCATATAATTTATGTAATTCCAGTAAGAGCTAGATTATACGTTTTAATCCGCAAGTGACATCGATGAGCACGATTATTAAAAATCGAGCACACGACAACGATTCTCTTCGTCGCGATCATGCGAAATAGAATGTAACTATACAAGGAAGAAATATTTCACTAATATATGATGAAACATCAAATTGAGCTAAATAAATAATTACTTGTGCGACTCTAAAATTAATTTTTAGTAGATCCAACTAATGCTCTTTCTCCGTACAGCTGAGGGTCGCTTTGTATAATTTAGATCGATAAGTCGGAGTTAAGTTAATCTCATTGGATTCTCTGATTAAAATATCTCAGTTTGCTGGTTCTAATAGTCATCGCGGAAAAATGCAGTAAAATAAAGTCGCGATGTATTGACTAAGGAGCTTCACCTTCGATTGGCGTCGTGGAATCCCTGAGATCGTAATTCAAACGATCGTCTACGTTATACAAATTGTACGACGTCAGATAAGAGTTAAAAGGTATAATCTAGCTTCCACTGGAATTACGTAAATTATATAGAAATACAAAGTGCTTCACTCGTTATGGAAAAATTTTATTCCTGCTCCGGATTTCGGTGAAACTCAGCCTATGATCTTTGGTATGATTTTCGAGGCGCTTAAACGACTCGCCGGGTATAATATATAAAGACATAATAAATATAATATATTATACCCGGCGAGTCGTTTAAGCGCCTCGAAAACAATGAGGCACCAACTCCTGGTGGAGCATAGGGCGCTTGCCTGCGCGGCCGCCCGGGCTGGCTCACCCCATACCGTCTCCACGCTCGCCGCGAGACACCTGTGACGTCACCTGCCTCGCTTCGGTATCGCTTACCTCGTTGCGAGCCGATATGAGACGAGTGATGGCGAGGCGAGCCGAATCATGCCACAGTAGATTCTCGCGGTGAGCGAAACTCATCCATAGGGCGAGCGCCCTATGTTCCACCAGGGGTTGGTGCCTCATGGTTTTCGAGGCGCTTAAACGACTCGCCGGGTATAATATATTATATTTATTATGTCTTTATATATTATACCCGGCGAGTCGTTTAAGCGCCTCGAAAATCACCACAAAGACCATAGGCTCAGTTTCACCGAAATCCGGAGCAGCAATACAATTTTTCCGTCATGAGTGAAGTACTCTGTATTTTCATATAACTTATGTAATTCCAGTAAGAGCTAGATTATACGTTTTAATCCTCAAGTGACATCGATGAACACGATTATTAAAAATCGAGCGCACGACAACGATTCTCTTCCTCGCGATCATGCGAAATAGAATGTAACTACCCAGGTAGAAATCTGTCCAGGTTGTGCAAGGTTGAACCTTGTTACAAGGTACGTTTTGCAAGGTTACGCTGCAAGGTTGAAACAGGGTTGCTGCAAGCCTGTCTGTTCCTTGCATAGCCGAAACTGACCACTGCCCTGTACCGTTAGCCTGTTTCAAGCTTGCAATAACAGAGAGATACCAGGTTCGCGCGACAAGGCGAAAACAAGGCGAAAACAAGGTTGTGCCGGCAGTTTAGCGAATCAGTGCCGCCTCTAGATGTTGAGACGTCTTCATGCTTAGCGCCCTTTTCTAGTGTCAGCGCCCCATGGCTAGTGCGCCTTCGTGCGTGGCACGAAATGGCCCCTCGTTAGACACGGCCCTGCGCTTAGCGAATAGATATCATAAAAATCCGCGGCGTGGCGTGCGCATCGCCTCAGCTGTCAGAGCCCTTAGATTGAGGTTAGCATCAGTGGCGATCAGTTTGGTTCACGCGTGTTTTTTTTTGTTTAAGAAGCCGTCAGTGTTTTATGTTAACGCGTGCAAGCGTTTCTTTAGTGCACGTTGAGTGTAAACGTTTTTTTAGTGCATGTTGAGTGTAAACGTGGGTTATTCGTGTCCAGCCTTACTTTCTTAAATACGTTCCAAAAAATGTCAAAAGGATTCCTCTAGAAAAAAATACTAACGCAGCAAACAGTATCGAATTATTTAAATAACGATATAATTAACCATAACGATTGTGTGTACTGCATCACGCAAATGGTTAAAAATCGCGTGGACACGAATGACCAACGTTTACACGGAATGGATTAAAACATTCGGGGCAAGATCTTTGGAATAAGGACCTACGAGCAGAAAATAAGTATTATCCAGCTTCCTGCATAGAAGGGTGAGTATTAATAGCTAATTTCATGAAATTATTTGCAAGAGGCAGATAGATGAATAAGTTTCTTTATTATCTCATATGCTTGTCTTTCATAGAGTTGCAGATCCAGCGTTATCGATGCAGCCAGGATGGAAAAATTGCCCGGAGGAGGTACGCGAGGTTCAGGAAGGCCAGAGATTCCATCGACTCGGAGGCAAAGTAACATGGAAAGGGGACCGCAGGCATTGGTCAGTGCGGCAGCTCAGCTATCAAGTAAGTAACGTCACTGAGGTTAACAGTAGGCAGCGAAAAAAAAATTAATATCTTATAAGGAGTATTATATCGAATTCGTATTTCAGATCAGAAGAAGGAGCATAAGATCCGGTGCTCTACAGGCTACGTCGTAGGACCATGCAGAGCAATCCAGTCGTGACTGAAGATTTGGCTCCACATCTCCCGAAGATTCCTCGACAGCGATATCTGGTTCCATTTGAGAGGAATGTGCATGTTTTCTCCAGTGTCATTAATCAATTTAGTCTGAAACCTCATAGATTACTACATAATCGAAATTGAATAAGTCATCCGTCAAATTGACAGGGTTCCCTAATTTAGTGTAAAATCTCATAGATTCTTAAAATAATATTACTTCTGTTGCCTGTAGTTTAATATATATATTTAACTTAACTTTTATTAAGTAATAATCAGGCCAAAAACCAACAAAAATCACTACACGTCTGACATTTCGGTTCCTTTTCGAACCCTCTCCGGAGACACAATGAAGGATTCGTTCGAAGAAGAACCGAAACGTCAGACATGCAGTGATTTTTGTTGTTTTTTGGCCTCATTATTACCTAATAAAAGTTAAGTTAAATTTATATTAAACTACAGGCAACAGAAGTAATATTATCTTAAGAATTTATGAGATTTTAGACTAAATTGGTGGAATACTTTTCCGTACATTATATTTCGCTGTACAAGAAAGGTATAGGTATTCAATTTCGATTGTTTAATAATATATGAGGTTAATTTAACTTAACTTTTATTGGGTAACAATCAGGCCAAAAAAGCAACAAAAATTACTACACGTCTGACGCTTCAATTCCTCTCCGAACCCTCTCCGAAGACACAATGAAGGATTCATTCTAAAAAAGAACCGAAACGTCAGACGTGCAGTGATTTTTCTTGTTTTTTGGCCTGATTATTACCTAATAAAAGTTAAGTTAAATTAATATTAAACTACAGGCGACAGAAGTAATATTATCAGAATCTATGAGATTTTAGACCGAATTGTTAGAATACTTTTCCGTACATTATATTTTGCTGTACAAGAGAGGTATAGGTATTCAATTTAGATTGTTATAACTTTTATTGGGTAACAATCAGGCCAAAAAAGCAACAAAAATTACTACACGTCTGACGCTTCGATTCCTCTCCGAACCCTCTTCGGAGACGAAATGAAGGATTCGTTCGAAGAGGAACCCAAACGTCAGACGAGCAGTGATTTTTGTTGTTTTTTGGCCTGATTATTACCTAATAAAAGTTAAGTTAAATGAATCTCATATATTATTAAACAATCGAAATTGAATAAGTCACCCGTCAAATTGACGGGGTTCCGTAAACCTAGTGATAGTAAAGTAGGAATAATAAAATTTTACTCGTCTTAGTATTATACATTATTTTTCTAAATTTGTAATGCTATCGCTATATATTGTAACCCAATTTTAATTATCAATAAAATATAAAAATTTAATTCTAACCTCAAATGTTCTTCATTACCGACTCATTACCGACAACGCAACCTTGTCCCAAGCGCCATAGTCTACCTTGAAACAAGCTTGCATAGCGTACTGTCACAACATTGAAACGCGTAACGGATTTGCCTTGCATCAGCCTTGTTTTGCAACCTTGCCGCAAGGTTCTACCTTGCCGGCCAACCTTGTAACAAGCTTATTTCGGGGTACGATTTCTACCTGGGTATACAAGGAAGAAATATTTCATTAATATGAAGAAACATCAAATTGAACTAAATAAATAATTACTTGTGCGACTCTAAAATTAATTTTTAGTAGATCCAACTAATGCTCTTTCTCCGTCCAGCTGAGGATCGCTTTGAATAATTTAGAGCGATAGTCGGAGTTAAGTTAATCTCATTGGATTCTCTGATTAAACTATCTCAGTTTGTTGGTTCTAATAGTCATCGCGGAAAAATGCAGTAAAATAAAGTCGCGATGTATTGACTAAGGAGCTTCACCTTCGATTGGCGTCGTGGAATCCCTGAGATCGTAATTCAAACGATCGTCTACGTTATACAAATTGTACGACGTCAGTTAAGAGAGTTAAAAGGTATAATCTAGCTTCCACTGGAATTACGTAAATTATATAGAAATACAAAGTGCTTCACTCGTTATGGAAAAATTTTATTCCTGCTCCGGATTTCGGTGAAACTCAGCCTATGATCTTTGGTATGATTTTCGAGCCAGCCCGGGCGGCCGCGCAGGCAAGCGCCCTATGTTCCACCAGGGGTTGGTGCCTCATTGTTTTCGAGGCGCTTAAACGACTCGCCGGGTATAATATATTATATTTATTATGTCTTTATATATTATACCCGGCGAGTCGTTTAAGCGCCTCGAAAATCATACCAAAGATCATAGGCTGAGTTTCACCGAAATCCGGAGCAGGAATAAAATTTTTCCATAACGAGTAAAGCACTTTGTATTTCTATATAATTTACGTAATTCCAGTGGAAGCTAGATTATACCTTTTAACTCTCTTAACTGACGTCGTACAATTTGTATAACGTAGACGATCGTTTGAATTACGATCTCAGGGATTCCACGACGCCAATCGAAGGTGAAGCTCCTTAGTCAATACATCGCGACTTTATTTTACTGCATTTTTCTGCGATGACTATTAGAACCAACAAACTGAGATAGTTTAATCAGAGAATCCAATGAGATTAACTTAACTCCGACTATCGCTCTAAATTATTCAAAGCGATCCTCAGCTGGACGGAGAAAGAGCATTAGTTGGATCTACTAAAAATTAATTTTAGAGTCGCAAGTAATTATTTATTTAGCTCAATTTGATCTTTTTGCGGCGGTTTTGAGCAAAATCCTTAAAGATGACACTTCCTGATGGTTCCCCCAACCACCTCATAAAATTCTAGCCGGAGGTGTTATCGAACCACCTTCGCGGCCGTCAGCTCTCAGTCCATTCAAACCTTGACCTTTTCAAATTAGAGCAAGATACACCCTGGCACTCGAATTCTGTCGCTGGTGACTTTCTAAAGTATCATTTTTAAACATACTAGCCAATGAACAATTAATTCTCATGCTCTCATTAGCTACGGTGGCGTCTATCCTCATTAATGAAAGTATGAGGATTGATTAATCATTGGTTAGTACATTTAAAAGTAACATTTAAAAAAGTCACCAGCTACAGAATCCGAGTCGCAGGTTGTAATAGGTAGGTAGGTATCTAACGGTCGGTAACCGTCAACGTATTTATCATATATTGATAAAACAGTTTTCACTGTGGAACGATAATTAATTATTATTAATTACATAAGTATTATTTCCCAAATGAAATTAACAATAGGGTTCAATTCCCCAAATGATTTCCAATTGATTCGTCTGTAATTTGACAATTTCTAATTAATATTTGCTATCTGGTAGGTATGGTCAAGTAAAAAGTAATTTATAATAAATTAATTTACGTTTCCCAAAATCTGAAACTAATTTCCTAAATATCCCCAAACTATTTCCAAACGATAGGAGCAATTCCTAATTAATTATAAAATTATTGTCTGCTAGGCAGACGGTGGTCTTCGACACAATATTCTACTCATTCACACACATTGGTTCTGCTCGCTGTCACTACTCGCCGCGCCGGGTAGAATGCAGGCCCTCTCTCTCTCTCTCTCTCTCTCTCTCTCTCTCTCTGTGCACAGGCTTTGAGTTTTCATTTCCTACACTGCACTTGCTCATGGATTGATTAGTCAAGTGACAACCATACGGACCATACGATACGTAATATTGTATCACGTGACTATACTGCACAAAATGACAAGCTTTTGACTGCATCCAGCAATGCAGCAGTGGATGTAATAGACGATTATATATATATATATATATATATATATACATATATGTGCTATATATAGTACAATTCTAATAAGATATTTAAAAAAATGAAAGTTGTGTGTGCTTCCACATCTTGTAAATATTCGTCAGAAAGAGAGGATTCTTCGAATATAATTTTCATTAGCTTTCCCAGCGATGATACGTGAGTATTTAATATAATAAGGATATATTTCTACCCCGATATATACCACATCTGAGTATGTACTGTCTGCCCTATGATGAAAATACACAATGTAAAACTGTTTATTATATTGTTTGTCTGCTCCGAAATTCATTCGTTTCTGTGATTCGTTGCCTATAAGATTTCTTGGAGCATACCAATACGTAAATACTGCTACTATATTATCGGAAATTATATATGTGTATCAGATTGTACTAAAATGAAGCATCGCGTTTTATTATCTGGATTTCAATGGCGTATAAAAGCAGCACGAAATGCTTTGGAAATTACACCAATACGTGTACATTTTTGCGTGGTAATTTTATATCATAAAACATATTTACCACAATATCCATACATATTTGAGCAATTTCATTTTCAGTGCAAAAATTTGGGCTCATAATTGCGGAAGGCTGGACCTGCTGGTAAAACCTAACGAAGACCTCCACTCGAATTACTTTGTATGCTCTCATCATCTGGAGGATCAATTTTTTATTAATAAATCTGATCCGATCGTAATTGCACAAGGTGCTATTCCAACTCTATTCGAAATTGAAACCACTACAACTACGGAAACATATTCGACTATTATTCAAAAATCAGAATGTAAATCTAATGCTTTAAGAAATGATAATCAACCAAACAATTTGACGTATCATGTAACTGGTATCGAAGAATTGAACCATGCTATGGTCGAACGAGATTATCAGAATATCGATGCAAGTGGCGACTTGAATGGTGAAAAGAATAATACAATGTTTGCTAAGGGGACTCCGATTGAGTCTATGGATAGTAATACTTTGACATACTGTATCTTAAATACCGAGATGGATGAGTACAATCACATCACGGTTGGATTTTCTAGTTTGTGTCGTTTGTGTGGAAATGACGCTTCGGATGGAATAGAAATATTTACTGGAAAGGGTGCCGAATTGAAATTAAAAGATAAGATAGGATTACACATGCCGATTTCTGTCAATGTAGACGATGTAATGCCACAGAGACTGTGCGCAGAATGTTACAATAAATTGGAAATCGCTCACGCCTTAGTTATGATGTGTCTTCAAACTGATATGAGATTTAGAAAATTCTTGAATATCGATGGAATAGTAAGTAGTTTTGATGATTCTATAATTTATTGTCACACTTGTATGTAATTAGGGAATAATAATAGTTGCGAACTTACTATGACTCCATTGTAAACGAAATAATTGAAAATTAGCCTTCGTAGATAAGGCTTACCAGAACTGAAAGAGAAAGGTAATCGTATGTACGTTTATACATATATATATTCACTTTACAGCCACAATATGACAGTCGATTTGATGCTCTCGTTGAAGAGTGTTTCGCGGAAATTAACAGAGATTCTTGTAATGAACAGGCTGCTCAGGATGAAGGCATTTCATTTGTTTCCAGCAAAGACGACGAAAAAAATCTTACGTACGCCGATAAGATAGAATATCAGCTGGGGAAATGCTTAGTATCAAAAGGCTTAGACCCAATAACGATATTGCCTCAATCGGACGACAAGACGACGAAGTTCGAAAGCGACAAGAAAAACGAGATACATTCTGCCCTCAATGATTTGTTTCAAGTACTCAAAGACGGTAAAAATAAGGATAATGAACAAGTTGCTCAATCTACATCCGAAAGGCATCAACTGACCGATAAAAAGGGGAGCGCTCCAATTATCTGCTTACTTTGTAAAGAAGAATTCAAAACACAAGAAATGTTCAAGAATCATAAAATTTTATGCGATGTATCGAAAAACTTAAAGTTAAAAACACAAAGAAAGAAAAGTGTTTACTCGGAGAAAAGGACAGCGGCAAACGAATCGAGTAATCGTCATTGCGGCACTAAAACTTGCAATCTTTGTAAAGCGGTGTTCGAAACGGAAACCGCATTTAATGATCATCAAATCTCACGTTGCGAATCATCCGAACAGTCGAGCAGTCAAATCTGCAACCAAACACTATTGAACGATAGCGAAGACGTAGATGTTCACGAAGACTTGCATGTACATATTAATGAATTAACCGGTACGAGTAGAAGGTGCGGTTATTGCGGAATCGTAACTTACTCGCGGAAGGAATTACAAAATCATATTTCCGAAATTCACGGAGGCCAGACACTCTTCAAATGCAGCATGTGCGATAAAGCTTACGAGAAATGGTCGAGTTTGGACGTTCACGAGGCTACTCACAGAATGGATAAGCCTTTCTTGTGCGATCTCTGCGGAAAGAGTTTTAAACACTCGAATAATTTACGGGGTCATAAGAGAATTCACTTGGACGAGTCCAAGAAGAAGCGACACGTTTGCGAGATATGTGGAAATGCATTTAGATCTAGGTGAGCATCATTGCCTTCATTACAATGCTCGATTACCATTACTGCATTATCGTTGCTACAAAGTAATGTTATTTTACTTAAGAATATCTTTACCAAACGCAACCTTGTCTAGGTTTCACTTGAGCGAACATATGAATCAACATAAAGGCAATAAACCCTATACGTGCGAACAATGTGGAAAAGCTTTTTACAAGAGAATACAATTACGGCAGCACAAACTTTCTCACGGATTGAATAAGTACGCTTGTCCTATTTGTGGTGTCACTTTCAATCGTCGAGGGAACATGAACACTCACCTCAAACGGCATAATAACGGGGAGGGAGTGTACACTTGCAGCGTAAGTACTCCATACAAGGACAATTGAGTGCGCAATATCGATATCGAAACATTGAAATTATCTTTCAGGTGTGCGAATGCAGATGCAAATCGATGAGCGAGCTAAAAATGCACAGAAAAGAACATTCCGAACGCGATATAGTGGAGAGTGTCAAGAAGAAGTCAGCGGACAAGAGAGTTTGGCAATGCAAAATTTGCGCCAGGGTGTTCTCGAAACATGCAACTTGGTCGAGTCACGAACGAGCTCACGGCGGGGAGAAAATCAACGTGGAGTGTGACGAGTGCGGAAAGAAATTGGCTAGTAAGAGCTCCTTGGCATATCACAAGAAGGCGATGCACTCGACCGAGAGGCCGCACATGTGTCAATTTTGCGGAGAATCTTTCGTGTCCAAGGAAGCGCGATTGATACACGAGAGAATACACACCGGCGAAAGGCCTTACGCGTGTAAACAATGCAACATGCAGTACAGGTGCTCGAGCAACTTGAGCCAACATATGAAGATTCATTTGGAAACGCGACCTCACGTTTGTCAGTATTGCAATAAAGGTTTCACACGAAAGGGAGCTCTTACCGTCCACGAACGCATTCACACAGGCGTCAAACCGTTCGCCTGCTCTACTTGCGGGAGGACCTTCTCGCAGAAGAATGATATGCTGAAGCATACGAAGACTCATCGCTTCAAGTCAATGCAATGCGAGCAGTGCAACGAGGTGTTTTCGACGAAGAGGGGCATCTTAAAACACATGGCTCTGCATGAACAAGAAATTCCCGACCCGTCGGTTATCGAAGGATACGTAGAAGTCCCGCAAGAATTAGAACCGTACACGATAAATATCCCTTACCCTGACATAGACAATTCCAACGACATACAAGTCCTACAGAGCAAGTAGTTTCTACAGAATAGCAAATTCATTTCTACAATTATTGTAAAATTGTAAATAAATACGACTGATGATTAAAAGTATTTAGTTCCATATGAAGTTATAGAAATATTGTCAATGTCACGCGCGCGTCTTTAAGGTGAATAATCTTTCAGATGCGAACATATAATACCTAATAATGTACCTATGTTATAGTATGAAAGATTTTGTAATACGAATAATGTATGTTATAGTATGAAAAATTTTATAATACGAATATTTATATAGAGTGTACGTGATGAGATGATGAATATTAAAAACCATGCTCATAACACCGATGATATTGTTTTATTGCATTGCGATCCTCCCTTACTTTCCATGATTAAAAGACCTATTCCAAAAGAAAAATTCTATCTAAGCATTAATATCACCATTATCAATCACTATCGGATGCACTAATTCTAAGACCAAAAGCTCCTCGTACTCTCCAGAGGAAGATATTGTGAAAAGAGGACCAGGAAGATTAATCCGACGACGACGACGGACCTTGCAATAAAAGTCACCGTTATATATATAGAATAATACTCTTTATTGTTTTTGATAGTTGTTGTTGTTGTTGTTGTTGCTGCTGTTCGTTCTGCATCTGCTGCTGGTATTTTGGTGAAACGGTACGTGATACAACTCCTCGGCTCGTACGACGCGTACGTTCGACCGCGACGAAAACGCGATCACCTGCTCAGCGGCCGCATCTCGCGCCGCTCCAGACCGCGCGTATACGACTAGAGTAAAATATTGTGTAGCTCCCTTGCGGACGTGGGATTACTCCGAACAATTATTTCGTGGACGAGACGCTCGTCGACGAACGTCCCGAAAAATTTTCATTCTATTTTTCTCTTACATACTTCACTGCCACGCGGTCGGGCTGCGAGACGCACGGTATCTGTTCCAGTTTTCCTCTTTATTCAGTCGCGAGTCGAACGAGACGCGCCGCGGCCGAGAGACGCCTCTCTTCACCTTCTCGATATCATTTTTTCTATGTAAAGTCCGCACGTCCTTCGCGAGGCGGAGGAACGGACGCCAGAGTACCGCGAAGGTACTCACAGCCGGACAGACAACTCTTCAGGATAGCGAGTGCGAAGAAAAGTACCGATTGGTCAATGATCCTCGCCCGTTCCACCGTCTCGCGCTTGACGAGCGATTTCGATGCAATGTTTTTTTTTTTGTTGTTAACTCGGCTTTTCCGTAACCCTCGATCTTCTGCACTACTATTTACAATGTACACAGTGTTTTCTTTCCTGCCCTAGGTATCGGCGGCGGAAGTAGGACTCGCTCCGGTGTTCCGATCCGTTTCTCGAATATATAATAATTATGTATACGCGTCTCCCGTGAGAGAAAAAAGTGACTGGAAGGAACCGTCGATGATGCTCGAGCGCGTCGTTCGTTGTGTCGTCACAGTCGCAGTCGCATCGTTGTCCGTATCACGCGCGTAAGGTACGCGTTTCTCGCGCGGTGCCGTTGTGCCGCACTTCGGACTAAATCCAGATAACGGCTAACTAATTCTCGGTTAAATTACATAATAGGAACTTAATCGTACACAGTCGCACAAGAGCCCGTTCGAATGTGCAGCGAAATACAAGTACAATGTTTATTATCGGGGCGGTAAATCGGGCGATAAGATCCTCTCGACGATGGACGCGTCGCGGATCCGTCGTCCGCGAGACGCCACTCCCGGAGAAATCGTACGATAAAATTTCACCTCCAGTCACCCAAAAGTCAAAGAAGAACCACCCCCCTGAATCGCGCCGGACCGGAAACGGGGCGAGCCCCTCGCGAGCCGCCTTGTATCACTTACCAAGGTAAATATATATAATATTCTTATATATATATACTTCTCGTTTATATATAATATATAATATCTTATGTATATTTCATTTTATACCTATTTCTCATCGTTTAAACGTACCTTTGCGTGTACTATGTATACTATTTACAAAGTCCTTTGTAGTCACCAAATACACCCCGTGTCGCGCGCGCGAGCGAATGTCTCTCTCGTTGTCTGTGCACGAGAGCCCATTCTCACTAGCTTCGTATCCCTACGCGTAAACCCACATAGCGTTTAAATATCTGTTTCCTTTGTGCCGATGTTCGTTAAACGGGAGGACTCGCGCCATCGTCGGCGGTGGCATCGCAGTCCTCGGCGAGTCTCGCGCGCTTCTGAGTATTGCTAGGCATTTAAGGGCTATTCGTGTCTTTGTCGCGGGATATATATATATGTATATATATATTTCGTTAAGTATCTCCAGCATGGCGCGAGACACGCCGCGGAAAATCGCCGTGTGCGACGTCCGGATCGAAGTGGGCGCGGACTTATGGACGAAATTCGTGCGGGTAAAATCTGATGGATCCGTCGCCCAATTCGATCGTCGCGTCTTCTCGACTATCTATGGAAGAAAAACAACAACACTGTTTTTTTAACGTACCGCGATCACCACGCGACCACCACCTACATCATCCCCGTACGGCGGGGCGTGCACGGCGAGAACGCGTTGGCTCGCCCCGCACACCCGCGCGCACGCCGGCCAAATTCCCGCGTTCATGCTAAAAGTAATATTGCTCGTCATTTTGCATTAAAAAAAAACGAAAAGGAAAGAAATAATCTCGCAAGGGAAACCCGAAACAGAACCGTCGCGTCGGTTAGATTTGCAAAAACAACAAAAAGAATAAAGGAGTAAGAGAGGAAGTTTCGTACGATAATACAAAAAGGAAACGAATAACTAAAAATTTCATCTGATTTATATTATTAATATAGACTTATCGCGTAATGTATTTATTTACAAGAAGTACCTAGCGTCTCTGTACGTGTATATAATATGTATAGGTATGTACGCGCGCGATTGTATATGCCTTCCATGTTCACCATTGTATGCGTGCGTGTGTGTGTCCATGTGTCTGTACCATGCGAGCAAAATGTTCACGTCAAGTTTTATTTTAATTAACTCTCAACTTTAAATCAACTTACATCGTATTAATTACGTTGCATGTTCCGTTTTATCCTTTTAAGTAATCAGTCGAGTCCATTGATTAGCGTTTATTCCTTTTAAATTTCTCCATTTATTTAGGGTAGTTCTTCCTTTTAAGTATAGCTGCTCTCGTTTGTAGAAAACTATGAAAGTGAGAGGTATGAATGCGTTTGCGGGCGCGCTCAGAGTTATTGCGTTTTTCAACATCTTTAAAAAAAATGTTATTTCGTATCCTGCGGCGCGTGTGTGCGCGCAAGGTCCACCCCGTGTCTATAGAGTTAACCACCGTAGATATACATACATACAAACGTCGTAGATTATCAAAGAGATCAATGGCATATCAAGATGGACTTCACGCGCGACGTTAAAAAGCAGTTAACGATTCCGTCCAAAGGCGTATCTCCACGAGAGTGTCGGGATTTACTTCGTGTTTGCGAAAAAACGCAATAACCCTCTCCGAGTGCAGCGCGCGGCGCGGCTTTGAGACGACTGTGAGAAGCACCAGGTTCAAAGGGTTTCCTAGCACCACGTGCAGGTAGTAGGCATATGTGTATGTACTCCGCGCGTAACGCGAGCGTGTATAGGTACGTGTCCATATTGTGTGGGGGTTGAAAGGGAGAGCGAAGAGACGAGAGCCGTTCGACAGTCGTTCCCGAGAACGTCACCCGAGGAATGATTCCCTGACTCCTCGGGCGACGTTTCGCGTAGAGCCCTCAACACCGGCCGGCTAGACGAGCGATGCTCTTTCTCGCGGACGATTCTTTCTCCGTTCTCGCGAGCTAGCGAAGGGACGGCGAGTTGTGCCTGCAAAAATTCGTGCTAGGGGGAAGGAGACGACGGGACGGGGGAGGGAAGCGAGGAGGATCGGAGATCATTTCATTCTTTGCTAACGCATCGCCGGCCCGGGGACAGGGACGTTGAAAGCTCCGTAACTCCTGTCGACGGTGAGTTTTCTCATCGAGTCGAGGCCGGTCATGCGGTCGCTCGACAACCCTTGCTCGGCGACCAGCCCCGACCCTCTGTGAACGCCGCGCGACTTTGTACGGCATCTACAGGGTTCGAGCGCGAGGCTGGTGTCGGAAGAAGTCTTATCACATTAGTCGATTCGTAGCGCGGCTTCGATCCGTCGTTCGATCGAATCCTCCCCCCGATCGCGCGCGTCCGCCAGCCGCGACGTATCAGCGCCGTACGCCCGCGTGGCGAACGCGCGCGTAGCGCGAGGGAGCTGGAAACAGCTGAGAAGATCGCGAGCAACGGGAACTCGTGCCGATTAAATGGTGCGGCGATAATTGACACGAATGACAACGCAAAAGAAAAACGGAGAAATAGAAACGCCGCAACGTCTAACGTTAAGTGTCCCAAGTTCGATTCCAGAAGCACCTCCGGCTTGGCGCCGGGTCTTTTTAAGACGGCGTCGGAGATCTGGGAAGGTAGTTGTTGCCGTTTCTGCTGCTGCTGCTGCTGCCGTTGCCCGTTGGTTGGGGGTTGAGGGGATAGAAATCGATGAGGTGGCTCAACGAGGTCAAAATTGGGGGCTATGAGCCCACGCACATGAGCGACTCGTGCGTACTACTGCTGCTGTTGCTGCTCGATGCCTGATCCTGCGTGCCGTTTGTACTTCTCAGAATGTCGTCCGCCGAGAGGGGCGTCAATTTCCAGCCGGGCATGAAGTCGAGGTCTAGGTCGGGACCTATGTCCACGTCCAGGAGCTCGTTGTTGTTCAGCGGATCGAGCGGGGATTGACTCGAGAGGGACAGTACGCTGCCCCAATTGATGGAACGACTGTCGTCGCTGTCGCCGATGCCCGAGTCCGTGTCGGTCTCGTTCGACGAGGTGGGCGGCAGTGGGAAGGGCGTCAGCCTGCCCTGCTCGGGCGATTGCAGCTGAGCGATGGGCGCGGGAATCACGGGCTCCATCGGCGGTGGACTCCTGTCCCTCTCCATCTCCCTCTCCAGGTGTCTCAGGGTGTTGCAAATGAGGACCGATCTGTGCAAGCTGGGGTCCGGAAATTGTCTATACCTCGCGAGTTTGCACATGGAGATGTTGAGCACCGCGAGCCTTCGCTGCCGGTAGCAGGCTCTGCCGCGTCGGCACCAGCTCGACCTGGAGCCCTCGCAGCATCTCTCGTTCGCTCGGTAACTCGACCCCAGCTCCAGGTAGCTCTTGCCGTTCTCCTCCCGTCGTATCGTGGGTGGTTCGTAATGGTGAGGCGTACCCCACTGAGGCTGCGGCCTCGACAACTGATTGTAGCCGTTGTTGCCGGGACCGCGTTGGTAATAGTGTTGGGGATGATGCAGCTGGGGCGGCGGCGGGCTCGGCGCCGGCTGACACGGACTCGTCGCCTGGAGGCAAGGCGAGGAGGAGACCTCCATGTCGTAGTACGAGGACGGCGTCTGGCTTAGCGGAGGAGTGTAGCTGTCCTCCATGGCCCACCAGCTGCCTTCGACCCTTCCCAGCTTCGACGGGCTCTCGCCCGTATCCATGTCGAACTCCATGCAGCCCACACCTCCCTCGAGCTTACGTTTTCCTGCTGTGGACTGCAGACCCATCATTGCACAACTCTGAAAATGGGAAAGGGACAACCTTCAGTTCGAGTGCTAACGGTGTACTTGTGAGAAGAAAGATTGAGAGAGGGAGAGAAAGATCTATTACACGCGCACTATACGCGCATTGAATTTATCGCAGAAGTCATCGGGGATTTATAAGACGAACATACGCGTGTACCTATTTAGCGACTGCATGTACCGAACATGTAAGTAGTTCTGATCGTTCCAAATGGAATATGAAAGGATGAGCCAACAAAGTCCTTTCATCGTCTGGTGCTCGAATGTACATTTGTAAAGACGCGACAATGTAGACACGCTACGATCGTGAAACGCGTACCGTTCCCCCCCAACAACCTGGCGAAACGGCATACGCGACGAGAAGACGGAGAAGTGGTTCGCGCAAAATTGCCACAACGGGCAATACGGTATAGGTGGTAGGCGCGTTCTCGGAGACCTTGCCTGCTCTATACTCGGCTATAGGAGCGAGCGAGTAGAGGCCGGTAGCGATAGCGTGACTCAGAGGGTCGGCTCGCTGACAGAGTTGTATGTGGCTGGGGAGAGAGTGACGTCAGACTCCCCCCATAGAAGAAGTCATCGTTGGAATGGATGGATCGGCGGGGGAGAGGGGCCGTTACTCATGGGTTCAATCAGCCGCCATGCGGGCCCCTTATAACGAAATTGTTCGCTCTCCTTTGCTCCTCCCTCTTCCTCTGTCCCTTCTGTACTCCAGCGCGGTCCACGTGCTCGCGAGCGTATACAAATCGTGCGAAGGGCACGAATTCGCATTCGTTCGTGCCCTTAGCACGGTAGCGCCGTTGACCGCATGACAGGTGGGTCGAAGGAGGAGACGCGAAGGGAGGAAGAAAGGAAGGTGGCGCGTACGCGCGAACCTCGACGTACGAGTCACGATAATAGCGGTGCGAAAGTAAGGTAGAAATTCAACGAAAGTAGAAATAAAGTAAAACCGCGAGATAGAGAGCTCTCTCCCGCAGACTCCGATCTCGCGTTATCGTCGGTTATTTTACCGCGGCGATAAAGCGGCGTCTCGGAGAGGCTAGAAAAATGAGCCCGAAAAGACGAAGAACTTTCCACCGCGCGCACGGGGAACGTCGTCGCTCGTGCACCGGGTGAAAGTGAGTATACGTAAATCGTGCCCCGCGGGAGGGAAGGCGAAATTGCGAGGTATCGAATCGAGAACCACTGCGAGCACGCGACTCCTACGGACGAGTCCCGTGAGATGTCACCGGGGACAACGGCCGCGAACGAATCCCGGGGAATCCCACGTGGACCCGCGTACGACGTTCGAATGGCTAAAGGATCCGGCCCGGCCGAAGAGGTCCTAAACTCGCGCGTTGAATCGACAGGTGTCGCGCCGCGATGTCGAGCACATGATTAGGAAAATTTCCCTCAAAATAAATCCCGACAAATTACCTCGAAATTACTGGTTACGCCGCTCGCGGTCACGGCTCGTGCGTTTTAGACAAAGACACTCGCGCGTCGGAACGCTGCGCGAGGCCGTTGAGTACCGGCGTCCCCGACGCGGAGACACCGGAGGTCCCTCGACGGATCGGAGGATTGCCGGTACCACTCGATAGAGACGACCGATCGAAGCGAGAATCGCCGACAACGCGCGATTCGTACAGTCGAACGACTCGGCGGGACGATATACTAAGAGAAATAATTGTTAGTGCTGAAAAAATGTTTCTCAAATCAAGAACATATCGACCGGTACCAGAAATGACGTACGTATCTTCTCACTGTTGTTAAGAAACGTCGTAACTCGTTGCTATGCGAGGATACATAGCAAGTCCTTGTTGTCATCGATGTGACTTACGACTTTCCTTTGCATGGCAACGAGTTACGATGTTCTATAATGATAGTGAAAAGATACGTGTTTTTTTTTTTCTACACGGAGAGAAATCGTCAGTACTATTTGCCTGAAATTCGGGGAAAAAATACCCAACTAGTACGGTAATCGTGTTGCATTTGGTCAGTAAGGTAAAAAATATCATGCATTCAAAGAATTTTTCATGTTCTCGAAAGTAAAATGTGACTTCTGTATCAAATAAAAAATGTGGTTGGAATAGATGAAAATTATGGCTGAGATAGATTGAAAGTGTCAAACAATGAGAGAGATTTTACTGTTTTCGGGGTAGAAACTGCTGCACCGGTACGGTAAAATATACTAACCTGTACTGAAATTATTACTAACCTCAAGGATTACTTTTTTCCCACCAATTAGAATATAAATTTACCGTTCAATATGTGAGACTTTTTATTTTACGTTCTTATATTTTTTATTTATCCGTGAGCAAATTTTCTTCACCTTATTAAGTGAAAATTAATCATTAAATTAAAATTGTATGGAAATTTTCATAAATTTTGTTCTAATTACTTGTTTAATATCGGGAATTGAATTCTTTTCCTGACATTTGAGCTAAGTGCATTTATTTGTGACCGTTGCTATCGAGCGTCGGGTCGTTCCGCGTCTTTCGTACCAGTGCAGTGCCGAAAAGTTCGCATCACGGAGAAAGTCGCGGCATCGGGGTACGTACCCGCGCTTGCCTGTGCCAGAAATAGCAGTTTATTGCGGCCAGGTAGTAAATGATCGCTGCAAACGACGAGTATTTCTAACTTCCTTGCTACGCATTCATTACTAATGAAAATTCGACAGATTTTGTAGGAAATATTTCCCGAAAGAACAGTTTATTGATGAATGCTACTGATTGTGAGTTACAACGTGATGAATGTGACTGCGACTTGACTTCGGCTCTTCGCCGAAGTAGCTCTTGCGATGGTCGAAGGAGAGAATGACCACCGAGCTGCCCAAACCGTCCTTATGCCCGGCTCGTCCCTTGTTCCGAGCCGATCACCGTGCGTTCTCAGGTAGCGTCGGTGTCCTGTTAATCGGACGATCGGTATGGTCGTCCGTGCGTCATCGAGGATGTTCCGTTAACGGCCCGCAGACCCTAGGTTTTCTCCGTCAAATCGTTCCTCCCACTTTTCTGCTCAGAAGAACAAATGACATACAAAATTAAATAGATTTTAATTTTTCAATGAAAATCTTATGTGCTGAGACTCTATGTATTGTAAGCTATATTCGACGCGGTAGACTCGACGCGGCTGCACGATAAGTCCTGAAGCAATCCTCGATGAGACTCGGATCACGATCCGATATGCACGCTGGTTGTCGGTCGAATGGCTTCCTTCGATTGCCTGGAGGAGCATAGGACCCCCTTACTCCTTCATCCTGGGCCTGCATTGGAAAGCCCCGTTGCCTTGACGTCATTATGGGGGAAACTGCCCGCTTCCACCTTGCTTCGTGAATCACCCTTGCTTGACGCGTCCACTCCAAACGGTGCCTTGAAATTTCAGTATAGAATTTTTTTGCATGAATTTCCCCTCATTTTCTTCTAGTCTTCTCTTCTTATTTATAACGAAAAAGAAATCACCAGAATTTCCCATCAAATACTCCTGGTAATGGACAAAAATGGTGAGACTTCTCCGTATATCAGGCAAAAAATATGATTAAAAAATCTACTAACATTTTCCCATAAATCTTCTAAATAAAATCACTTACCTCAAAAGCCGCTTTCACCAGACAGTAATTCATCTTTTTAAATAATTGTTTTTTTTTATAAATGTATTAGTTTAAGCACTTTATTTTTTCTGGAACAACTCGCACCGGTTCTAATGGCCACAACTCACAACGTGCGCCGACTTCTGACGATCGGCCGAAAACGGCCGAACTGACGCGAACTGACGCGAACTGACGCTCACGTGATCGCCTTTATAGATGTCATTGGTAGAATCTATCTATCCGGATAGGTAAAAATTCCGTTACTCTAGGGTAATTGTGCAGTAACGTAATGATAAAAATTAAGGCGCACAACTTGTTACAATTTAAGGGCCGAATGATAATTTTTGCTGCTATTATACGATAACATTTATTAACGGAGGGATACTTTCTATATTGTGCAGGCATAAAAATTCCTGTTCGGGTAAAATTGTAGAGGTGGAACGGTAAAAATTCTGGAACGTTCGTCAAAATATATCGGTTGATTGTTAATTCCTGACCAGCGCCTCTACAAAATTAACCGTAAAACACCGAATGCTACACGCTTACCCTACTATTTAGGTAATTTTTACCGAAAATTTCTCTCCGTGTAGTACCCGTTGATATGATTACATAAATTTTTAAAAATATATATCCTTGATTCAAGAATACCGTCGTGGTAACAAAAAGCCTATCCAATATTTTCTTGCACGAAGATAATCGTGGCTTGATCCTGAAATTATATCGTGCTTTTGATTGAAGAAAACATTTTTTCGGCAACAGCGATTATTCCTCTCGGTGTAGTCTGAAGGACTTTCGACACCGGTCAATAGTCGTCCCGTGCGGCGCCGAGTCGTAGACACATCCGTTGGCCGTCCTACTTGGAGTAGCGCTCGGTCGTTGTACATAGATTCTTTCCAACGTAGCCGCGATCGTTCCGGCGGGCTTCCCGTGACTTTCGACGAGTTACCGTCGAAAAGACAGCGACGGAGATGGGAAAATTATGAACGCGACGTCCCCGAGTCGATCGTGCACCAACCCTACGAACAGGCGTCGCGCTTGACTGACCGTTCAATAAACGAATTAATTGGTCGTTAATCGATAATGAATATTTCCTCAAATTCAGCGTACCCGTGCAGCATAATTACGGCGACGAGGAGCTCGACGCTCGCGTTACGCCACTCGGAGAGGTTTCGAAAGAATATAGGATGTATACGAGTGCGTCGTGTCATCGCGTTAAAACCCGTTACCGCGGCCAATAATACGGTAACGCGGACACGCCGGAGCGGTACGCGCGCGCGCCGCACACTTGTTGAATCGGGAAACCAGGGGCAGTGTAACAGATTAGCCGGGACGCAGAATGCATGCCTTTTAACTGCCTATAAATCAGAGTCGAGAGAACCGCGGGAGAACTTGGGCCGACTCTCGGCTTCTCTCGGCTCGCCACCCTCCGCCCCCCTTCGTCTCCTTCGCGGCGAGTCACCCCGCAGCCGGGGAACCCCCTCGCCACGTCCGTGCGCGCTTAATTGCTCAATTTCCCATACGCGGCTGTCCTTCTACATCCGCGAAGACGCGATTCACGAGCGGCGAAGTGGCGGTATTCGCGCGCGAGAAGGACGCGGTCTACGGCCCGCGCGAGGGCGTGTCAACCAAACAATCCTAGAAAAGAAATCACGCGGTGGGGGTGGCGCCGCGTTGAAGCGTGACAAATTATATTATAAATAGGTGTAGGTGCAGAGACGCGCGAGTTCAGTGTCATCGGTTCCTCCCGGTTCATCGCGCGGAGGGACGGAGAGGGGCAGGAAACCGGGGAACGCGATCATTTGGCGCGCGTTCCGCGGTAGGTAAGTTTCGTTGAACAGAGGTGAAGGACCTTTTCTCTCTTCTAATATATGATTAGGTAGAATCTTCGTTCGGTTCTCGTGGGTCTATTTTTGTCCTGAAGTCACGTACGAATTTTGAAAATAATTTGTAAACGTCGTTCCCTCGGAGAAAAGAGCACATTAATCGCTGTTATACCAGATGATAGGTTTGACATTTTGGGGAAAGTATTGTGTTCGTTGCTTTGCCGTGTGACAACAGTTGACACACACCTAGTGAACTTCATTAAACGTATGTCAACTGTTGTCACGCGGTAAAGCAATGAAGGCATTACCTTCCCCAAAATATCAAATCTATTATCTGGTACAACAGTGACTAATATACCCTTCTCTCCGTGATGCAGTTAACTCGACTTCCAAATAAAACTGCGCCGAAAACTCCAAATCGAACGAGCTTTCAGTTTTCTTTCATCCAGAGTTCGTACAGTCAATTGCGTCGCGATTAAAAATAATTCGAAAAATTGGTCCCCGAAGAAAACCCGCGATTGCGAGTCTCACGGGTTACTTCGCCCTTAATTCCCTCCTTCGACAATCGCACCGAGCATGATGAGGTAATGTTTGCTCGGTACGGGCTATCTGGCTACGCGCGCGCGAGGCTCTCGGGCGCGCAGTGCGGAGGCCCCTGGGTAGATAAAACTCTCTCCCGGTATTGGTCGGTTAGTTAGCGCGCGATGCGATTGTGTGGGTCCGTGACTCGTAGAGCTCATGACGGTATGACGTCAGCCGGCCGTGTGTTATTTTCGAAAGGGGACTCGAGCGGTGCGACGTGGCGAGATCTCGAAGCAACGTCGCGCGCCTCCGCCGGGCGGAATTATTCGAAGTCGACGGCGAAGTAGTCTTTCGATTATTCCTCGACGGCGTAACGAGGAAAAAAAACTCATCGGCGGTAGGTATCGCCTCTCTTCGAATATTGCGCTCTTCTGCGCCTCGGAACGCAGACGCACGTCGATCGACTGAGCGGTTCTCGTCCTTCGGACTGCGCCTTGCGAGGAGAGTCGAACGATGCAGCGAGATGTTAGAATTTCTCGCGCTCATGGCAAAAATATTCATACGGGTTGAGGGGGGAAGAAATCGCGAGAAAAAGCGAATTTGAAGTAAAATCGGGGCGATTCGAGGGAGAAATGATCTGATGCGAAGTCGACGGTACGAGGAGAGAATTTTCTACGAAAAATTGGTATAGTTTTATACTACCGGAGGAACAAATCAGTATTTCCGTGAACATTAGTATGTCTAGATCAATAACTAGATTGGAACGCATTAGATTTTAGATTGGATATATACCAATTTTAGGTACATAACGTACCGATATGCATTGCGTCGAAAAAATCCGGTATCAAGAGAGACACTGACTAATACAATTTTTCTCAACTTTCCAATCAATTCTACAGAAGACCAGGGGAACTGCGAGCCGCGGCTAAGAGGTCACGATTTCGACGCTTCCGCACCTTCTTCGTTCACCCCCGCGATCTACGGTATAAACAGAATTTGATGTCGAGCAAACTGCCCGGGTCCGGCGACCTCGAACCTCTTTTCTCGGGGAGCTATCGGTTGTTGTGACGGAATCCCTCGCCGGCGAAATTCCGGGCGTAAACAAGCTCCTCCCGTTCGCGGGGATTCCCGAAAAATTCTGCGCGAGGATCCGGGAGCGCAACCGAGAAGACTCTTGCCTTCGCCTTTCCGAGAAGAGAGTGCTGCTCTTTTCCTACGTCGATGCACAAGACGGATAAGAGACATTTTTTCCGCGAGACTTGCCATTGATCTTGACTCGGTCGAGGAGATACGATAGTGACGACACGAGAGACAGAGAGAAAAAAAGAGGAAGCTTTCCGACCGAGTCGCAACCCTGGATAAAGCTACTCGAACGACTTCACGGTGTAAAGTCCGCGACAGATTAGCCGGTCGCTATCTCGTACCGCGTGGATAAGATTGTAGAGAGTATCGGGTGCTCGAACGCACGGCACGAAGAACGTCGAGCGCCCGGGCACTTCGAGAATCGCGCTCGAAACGTATGCGAGAACGAGAAGCGCTCGTATCTGTGCGTAAAAGTGAGATAGTTCGATCTCGATCGCCCTCTCCCTTTCGCGACGCTCGTACCGATGGATAAATCGAACGGATGAGTGAGATCGGACCCAATTATCGTTCCCTCGAAATGTAACCGTTCAAAAAAATTTTTCTCGGCGCAAGTTCGCCGGCGAAAATTCCTAGGAGTAATGAGAGCAATCGATGGGATCCTCGTTCGTTCTCATTACGTATCATCGGAGTTTGATGACAACCGGTGAAGAGGGACGAGGAAGCGATGGAGGAGGGAAAGGAGAGGACGATGTCGACCGACTCATTCACTCGATCCACCCCCTCCATATAGAGAAACGGTACATACGATATACGCACGATAAATGCCCGACCCTATATACCGAAGCAACGAGTACCTAGGCAGTCGGCCCTACATTAGGGGATGAATAAAGGAAGGCTCCGAAACGCGAAGGGTGGCTCCCCTAACACGGCGACTCTCAACCGAACCCTCCGGAGTCGCGCCGGTTGTCTCCCCGAGGCCGGAATCGATCGACCGGTCCCGCGGTGAGAATCGCTTTCGCGTAATCTGCAGGGGTGCAGCATCTGCGGCAGCAGCCTCCCCGAGCGAGGGGTAGCAACGACGCAGGAAAATTGCAAGCCATGGGTTGGCTACACGCTCGCGCGCATCTTTACGCCCGGAAGATCGAGGCGATAAGGGTCCGACGATTCGATCTCGGGTCACGCGGTGTAATCGGGAAATAAACCGGATGTGTATTCCGGCGGATCTTCGAGATGAAATTGGCACTGGCGACTACTTCTCAGGTCATCTCACCTCATGTGAGGGAACGGTAATAATCGCACGACAGTCGGAAGAGAATACACTGAGAAAAATAATTAGGTTAAAATGACAAAATGCATCTATTATAATAGAGTTGAACGCGTTTAGTCATTCTAACCAAAATACTGGTCAGCTGAACCAAATGTCAAGTTATTCTAACCAAATGTTTCGTTATTGCAACCAAACGTTTAGTCATTCTAACTAGAAAATGGTCCGTCAAACCAAAACACACAAATGAAGGATCCATATTTCACCAAACTGTTCGGTTGTCGTCTCCAGGATTTTGGTTAGATCGACCAGATAATTTTTCTCAGTATATAAAAGCGAATTTCGCGCCCGAATCTAATCTCTCGCGGGCTCGCACGTTTTAATAAACTACAAAAACACACCGACCACCCACAACAGCCCTCCCTCGCGCATCCCCCGCAAGCAGCACAACGACCAGTGGCATGCATGGATATCCATACGCGCCTCGCTCGGAACGCGGAGCGGGAGACCACCGGCTTAATCGAGTTCCGCGTTAATCGGAAGAGGGCCAAAACGAATTCGTCAACGCGCTGGGAGGACGAGGAAAAAAAAGGACCAACCGTGAGGCCGGCTCTCGACATCAAAGGAAGCCATGCCGTGTGTGTTTGCAGAATGCGACGCGTTTCGCCAATACACATAACCGATTGTCGCGCGTGGGTAGGATGATGGGTGTCGGATACGCACACCTACGAGCGCGAGGGTGAATTTATAGGGGTGGTTAAAAAAAGGCCCATATGGCCGACACATCGAGAGGCACCCCTATCCGCGTGGGAGAGAGAAAGTGAGTAGTCTCTCCCTTCCGGTGGACTTTTTTACCGCGTCTTCCTTTACTTTGGGTTCCGAGGGTCGTGCCGCTCGAATTCAAGGCGCAGGGGATTGATAATGATTCGTTCGAGTTTCAAATAATTAATTACACTACGTCAAAAAATTCGTCGGATCGTCATTTTACCCGTTCCTTTGACGCACAGTCGACTCGACATCGCCGGTGCATCGCGCATCGATTGTGACCCAAAAATCGCGGCGCGAGGGCGGAATTGACGAAAGAGGGGAGGGTGGAGGAACGCGCGCGCGTACAATATATCCAATGGAACCTGTTCCAAAGAGTGGGCGCGCGAATAGGACGCACTCTCGAGGGTTCACGAGGAGCGGCGCATCGTGGGACAGCGGTCGGCCGACAGCAGGTATCCGCGCGGCGCGCACACGAACACCGACCGGTGGTGCGGCTCGGATTCGTGCAACACGAATGCAGCACACGTGGGCGCGTCGCAAGGTGCACAGCACCATCGGGTATAACGATAAACGTATCGCATGCCGCGATGTTGTGATACCCGAGGAGCCGGCGCTCTCCGCTCCTCACCCACCTTCGCCTCCTCTCCCGTGGAGCGCGAGAGCGGGCGCTATTTTCGATTGGCGACGTCGAGACTCCTCTCGTGTGGGGGGACCTGCGTATCGATGCGGATGAACGGGACGAAGAGATAAAATTTCTATCGAGAGTATCGGCGATTGATAAGATTTTATCCGAGTGATAATAAAGGAGTTGTTAATGCTATTGTTGCTATTGCATACTTCCACGATCATGAAAATTTCCACTACCAGCCACTTCCTCAATTTCGAGACAGCGATCCCGTTTTAAGTTAAAATCCAAACGAGTCAAGGAGGTTCTATCGATAATGGAATCGACAACAGGATTTTTACTAAAATTGGTAAATCGACAAATATAATTATTAAGCCTTTCAGTTAAATTTTTGTGATGATTCATTGAGTTGAATGAGGTGTACAAAATAAATTAATATCCATTTAACATAATATCTATCTATAATAGAATCAATAAAACAATTCTGATCAAACTTGGTAAACTGATAAATATAAGTGTTAGGATTTTCTAGTTAAATTTTTGCCATGATTCACCAACTTGTATGAGATATACAAAATAATTTAATTAATGCTCATTTAACATAGAATCTTATGAGAAGCAACACACAAATCTTTAATTTCTGAGCTGACAAATGTAAGTGTTGGAACCCTTCAACTCAATTTTTGTAACGATTCCTCACCTACATATGTTTTATATTTTTCATACAAGGTGGTGAGTCATCACAAAATTTAAACCGAAGGATCCTGACAGTTATATCTGTTGACTTATCGAATTTCATGAAAATCGCTGTTAATTCTATTACCGACAGAACCTCCCCAAGTACGATTAAGGGATAAGCGCTCATACCTCGGTACCGAGCGAGTGCGACCGATCGAGAAGTCATATAACTCACGCGAGACATCCCGTCGAAATTGCATCGGGCCCATAGGACCCGTAGGAGGGGGGCCTGTGAGGGCTCAAAATTCCAACTCGTAATTCCGACGACGTTTGAGGCACGTTCCAGGGACGACGACGGTTGCGGGATCCTACCTGGACCTCGGGCCCAGGTAGAAACCTCCACTAGCCGAAACCTCGCCCGCTTTGACGAGGGTCCGACTCGGGGGGGTGGTTTCGGAGACCGGCGCGACCGTCCATTTCGAATTAGCCGACAGTGGTTCTCCGCGAACGCGACTCGGAGGAAACAGAGACTCGCAGGGCCTGTTTAAGGCTTCAATATGTAGCGAGGATCGATTGTGCGACGAGGAGCGGCACTCCCATGATGCCCCGGCGTCTCGATCTCTCGATACACTTGCGATTTTTCGGGGGTCTCTCGACGATTCGACGGAGCGGAGGGAAGAGTCGAGAACCTGTTACACATTGGCGACGTCGTCCTCGACCTCGTTCCAGGTGCGTTTCCGAGAGCCGTCCCACGTTCGGAACGAGGAAGTGGACCCGGACGAACGTGTCACCCTCGCGGAATTCCTGGTTTTTACGCGACTCTGGCCGCATTCCGAGAGTCGCGAGGAATTGTTTCGTGTCTCTGAACGGAATTCGACGGTCTCACGGATTTACAGGGCGAGTTTGCGGTGTAAAGGCGGACTTTCGGGTGTTATTCCACGCGCGAAGAGACGAGGGAGTGATGTAACGCGCGTTCGAGAATAATAAATCGCGTGATTTGGCAAATTCGAAAATAAATCCCTCCTCTCTCTACCCGAGGATGCGAGCGGGAGAGCCGTAGAGCTGTGAATCACGCCGCGGGTGAAGCGAAGGATCCTCGTCGGGCGCGTGTGTGTGTTTACGCGTACAATCTCTTCAAAGTATACGATAACACTACGAAGTTTATCGCGACATTTTAAACCACACGTGCATCCGTCATACCGCTAAAAGCGCGTTAATTATTACTCACGATACACGAATCCCGGTATTCAGCCACCCCGAATCCTCGGTGATGGCCGATAAACGGCGCTGATCCGGCGGAGATGGCGAATCGAGACGAAAAAGCGCCGCGGCGTCATAGCGGGCGCGCAGATTTTGGGAAACGCCGAAAACTTTGGATAATCCCCGAGCTTTCGGAGGTTGTAATCCCGATCGCGTCGCGTCAGAACGCGCGGCGTGCGACGGCGTCGTATAGCCGTCGGCATCGGGGTTGGTTGTGAGGTTGGGGCCGAGGGACTGCCCCGTGAGCCAGGCAGGGCTTTGGGGCTGCATTGTTGGATTCGGGGTAGCCGTACCCTTGGCGAACGAGGGTTGGAACCTTTTATGCGAGGGTCGCCGGGCGGCTGTCGGCCGCGCTCTTTTGTCCGGGGGTTGCCGAAGCGATGGTGCCGGTCCCCCTCGCGTGCCAGCCTTCCTGTCCGTCTCGCGCTCGCTTCGCGACTGCCGTGCGAAACGACGCGCTTCGCCGTGCGACACCGAGAGCCGCTACCGGCCGAATAGAAGACGAGCGAGGGGGGTCAGCCCCGCGGTATTTTTTCCCGGCGGAGCTTTCGAGCAAACACGGGGATACTGCTGAACTTGCACCGCGCGGAGGGCGGCTGACGCGTGCCGGTGCTGCTCCACTGCGAGGGAGAGCGCGAGCCGGCCACCCCCCCCCCCCTCATGGCCGCTTTCCCGCGAGTCTCGGCGAACCGGAAGACCGAGAAGTACGTACGAGGGCGCTCGACACTCGGGGACCGGAAGTGGACTCGGAAGGTTTGAGGCGCGCGGAGGAAGCACGCGGCGAGGCGGAACGCCCTAGGGAATTCCGAGGCGGTGTGTGTTTATCCGCAACGCGTTCTAGGATCGTTGAGAGACGCGTGTACCTTGAAATAATAAAGATACACGCGGATTTTTAGAAACATTTCGAATCCGTAGATCGCTAATCGATCTGCGTAGGTATACACACATAATTATAAAAATATATGCCGTAATTCGGTCTTTCCGTGAAAAAATATTCATACTTTTACATTCAATTCATCATCTGTATACACATTTAATGTAACACGAGAAAGAAAATGTCAGAAAAAATAATTATTTGCTTTGTTATAAACGCATTTCTCTTTACAACGTTGTGAAATCATCGAAACGCAAGAGAAGCGCACTTATGCCAAGACACGAGTGCGAGAGAGATGAGCTTGCAACACACTGACGCAGCTATATTTTCCAATATCGTTTCCCAGCTCTAGTAAAGCCGAAAATGAAAAATAAAAAAATACGGTACAAATAATTGTCGAAATTTTTCGAATCCGCAATATAAAAAAAATTCGTTAGAAAAGCAAATTCCGAGGGAAGACGAACGCGCTTCCCATAGTCGCTGCCGAAACGAACCGACCGTGCGAATCGTCGTAATTATCGGCAGTCGCCACGGGACTCTGGAATCGCGCCGAGCGCCGTAGTGGAAGAGTTTACTGTTAGCCACGGTATAGTCGAGAGAGCTCGAGGTTCGAGCTTGCTAACCAACCAGCCCGGCTAGCCAGCCAGCCAGCCAGCTATCTAGCTGCCCGACGAGTTGGGTGTTGGTGAAAGGTGTGGCCGCTCGGCTACACAAGAAACGAGAATGCAATATCTCATCGTACCATATACCCGCGGAGCTACAGCGGAGGTACAGCAGCAAATCCGTACGATCGTTTTCATCCCGTACGCGTATATCGGAAATTTGGGAGAAGTTCTCGCGGGGAGTTGGCGCAATTACTCTCGCGATGTGGCGAGGAACGGTGTAAACCACCGTTTTCGGACGAACATTGCCCCGCCACGGCTCGATATGCGATTCTCGAGCTTTGGCTCGCGGCTCATCGCGAGAAATTCGTCGCGGAGAAAAAGTCCTTCCTCCCTCTCGGATCGCGCGGCATTTCCGGATGTCGATAACGCGCGTTTTACGGTCGCTTCTTGCGCGACCCGACGAGCGCGATTCCTCGCGGTTCGCAGCCCGTTCTCGAGCGCGAGGGAACGTCCGCGCGCGCTCGGGGGGTTCGGCACGACTCCGTCGAGCACCGCGCGCGGGATTAATGGGAAAATAGAGGAAGAATTTCGTCCGGGCGATGCCGCGCCGGGAAGAAACCGAGACACTTCAGGCACGGAGCGCCTACGTCAGGCTCTCACGCTCCTCTGCGGCACTTCGCGCCACTCTCGGGACTCTTGATTTGTCTCCGTCCCAGCCCCCTCCCACGATCTCTGGAGAGCACAAGGAGTCGAATAGTTTGTATACGCTTCGAATAGTTCGCGCGAACTTTCAGAGACGAATAAACCTGTTTCCCCGTACCGTTCGAAACGTCTGTGATAATTTAACGCGGCGTACTTTTCATAAATTTAGCATACGGCGTACACGGGAATTCCAAGCGGGGAGAGCTAGAGTTACGCGCGGGAAGTCCTGTGAGCGCGGCTGGACGCCGGTAAACACGTACGTATAGCGAGAGAAAACCAAAAGACGGGCGCGCGAGTGGGAAGTCTGTACCTACTGCTAGCGGGACTGTCCTTGCGCGATCACCCGAGGCAGAAGCTGGCTCTCTGGCGGCAACTATACTCATATCCTCGCGCACGCCTATTGATATATAGGTATATCCTCGGCGATTATAATATCGCGTCGAAGAGAGAAGAAGACGAATGAATTCGTACTCTACATCACGGAGAAAAAGGATGAGTAATTTTTACAGTGAATTTAACGGGGCTCCTCGAGGTGAAACATTGAATTTTATAGACACAGCGTACTTTTTACAGCTCGTTGCGGTACACTGAAAGAACTCTTGGTTAGGCTAACAAAATGTTTTAAATGAATACGAGCCGATAAAACGTTTATTTGGAATCGCAAAATTCTTAAGTCGATTTCACGAAAAGTTCGATGGCAGAGCTAAACATTTGGATGATCCAACGAATATTTTTTTAGGTTATCAAATTGACTCAACGAAATTATTTTGTTGGCTAGTTTTTTTTCTCAATGTATAAGCCCGTAAACACTCGACACATAAACGAAGATTGGTACATTATACTGTATAAATGGATGTTTATACTATTATACTACTCGATTAAAATGACTCGTTTAAAATCACAAAATGCATCTGGTTAAACGAGTTTAATTATTCTAACCAAAATACTGGTAAGTTGAACTGAATATTCAGTTATTCTAACCAGAAAATAGTCACTTGAACTAAGCAGATGGAGGATTCACATTTCACCAAATGGTTTGGTTACGGTCTCCAGAATTTTGGTTACATTGACCAGCTTATTTTTCTCTGTACGAAAAGTACGCCGTGATCTATTAAAAACTTCAACACTTCACCTCGAGGAGCTCTGTTACTGGGATAACTGTAGAAATTCAAGGGTTTTCCCATGATTTTTCACTGATCCCTTTTCTCCGTGTATCTCGAAAATGCCAGCGACGATCTCATCGTACGAATAAAAAGAAAGCATCTACTTTTACCATGCGCTCTTTAATTATATCGCATTAACCTCCCCCGCACGAAATATCACACCGAATCGACTGATAATCACACCGAAAGGAGCCACTCCGGGAAGCGCCACGCGTCCACCGATAGGAATCCAAGTCCAGCTCCTTCGAGACAATTTGTTTTCCCCCCAGACTCGTTTGCCTTTTCACTCGACACGAGTTTGTTTGTACAGCGGGGAAAGGGATTACCTCAGAGACACACGACGATGACGACGTCGCGGACATTTAAACGTTCTCGCCCGGCACGCGACGTCGCCCCGCGGCATTTCGCAGCCTCGCGCGCAACCCTTAAGCCCTTCTCTCTCCTCTTCCCTCGTCTCGCGCGCCACCCGACATCGAAGGACCGACCGCAGAATCCGCCGCGCGCGCCTTCCGGCGCTCTCGAACCCAGGTGACAAGTCGCGCGGCGAAGATCTTCGTCGGGTCCGACGAGCGGAGAGGGATTCGCGATCCTGCTCGCGTTGCAACGCTGATCCGACACCGTCTTCGTCAGCGTCACTCCGCGCGAGAAACGAAACTCTCGTCGACCGCGTCGGCGAGGGGATCGACGATATCGCAGTCGCGACTAAAAATAAGCGCGGCGAAAAACTCGGGGGAACGAGGAAGAAGGGAGAAGTTTCGAAACTCTCGTTATCCTGCGGGGAGGAGGATGAGAAGCAGAATAAAAGATATCGCGGTACCTGGCAGCGCGCGGGAAAGCGCCGAGGAGTAAACGCACCGTTTACGGAGGCACGTGCGAGCGTATGTATACACCCCGCCTGTACACCGACCTCGCCACCCCCTGCTATTTGTCTCGCGACGCCGTGGAATTCCGTTCATCGGGAACGGTTGTAACGCGCGAAGTAACGAGCTCTTACTACAAAGGCCAACAATGACACCGCTCCACCCCCTTTCTACCAACTTCCGCGGTCGAACGAGGCGAGATCGGAAATCTCTGCGCTTATGCGCCGCGCTCGCGTATACGTGCGCGCGTGTGTCGCGTATACAGGCACCTGCGCCTTCGTGAAAGTAGGTACGAATAGGGCGCGTTCGCGTCGCGTTATGTGCGCGCGGTAGTTTCGTATTCCGCCGTGAGCGCCGCCGCGATACTACGGGGGACGATCGAATTTTCGAAATGGAATTTCCAAACCGACCCGTTCTCCGGCGCAAAACGCGCCTCTTTCGAGTCCCCTCGAACGAGCGCGCCGCGCGAGCCTCGCAGTGTCGACCAGTCAAGGCTACGCGGCGGTAAAGACCCGGCAGGCAAGTCAGTCGGAGAGTCAGCCAGCTCGGGCGGCCAGGCGGCGGGCTAGCCTAGCTATAGAGCAGCGAACGACGCGACTGGTTGGCCGGCTGTACTGTTATTTTTAACTCGACGCCGACGCGCCGCCCGCAGTCTAAAACCGTACACCCTCCTTCCTCGCGGCTTCTGCGCGACGGGCCGCTAGCTTGTGCAGCCACTGACGCGGGCGCATATTTCGGAGCCTATTTTCAAAGGCCAGGCCTTCTATTTTCAAAGTATCGCGCCCGCGAGAGTTTTGAAAGGGTATACCTCGAAAAGAGAAAGAGAGAGAAGCCTCGTTTCGCCGTGGCCTGGAACCTGAAGAGCGCCTTCGCAGGCTCGACGACGCGTCCCGCGTGAGGTCCGCTTTTTGGCACGGTCGAAAGAGGACTCCTTCGAAATACCGATACGGGTTCAAATCAGGCGATCGTCGACGTTATCGACCTTAAACCGGGCGCGAGTATCGTCGGTGCGCGGTACCGCCGTTTAAAGTCGTCCTTTCGAATCAATTTCCAAGCTTAAAAACTAAAAATCGGTAAAAAGGAGAGGACGGAGACGAGAGAGAAGCTACCAGGAGTAAAATTCATTTCGAAACCCAGTTTTCCCGCCGGTGAACGCATGGCAACGGCGCCGGCAGTCGCTCTCGAGAGGCAGTCGAAGAGTGAAAGAGAGAGGGGAGAGCTCCGAAACGTGGCAACAGAGCGTCAATGCGTCGTAGACTCGGTTCCGTGCTGATACCCACGCTCTCAGCTTCGCCTGACGTCGCTTCGGCAACGAATGCCTCCAGAGACTTTCTACAGCAGGAATGGGGTTGCCTCGACGACGAAGGCGAACGGGCAGAGCGAGGAAGGAAGGCGGCGCCGGCGAAGGGTGCGCTTTTGCGACACCCTGGCCACCCCCTGCGCTCCGTGAACCCGATGGACAAGCCCCGTTCCGCGGCAACACCCGCGAAGCGTGTCCCTCCGTTCGATGATGCCGCCGATTCGTTTTCGTTGCCCGGAAAAATCATTAATTAGTCCCGAATCGTCCGTGACCGAGTTACGGGTTATCGGCGAGACACGATTTCTATATCCCCTCCCCCGTGACAACCCCCCGCGGTGGTTCACGGGGCTGGTGCGATCTGAGAAAAGGAAAATTTCAATTTCCCCGTTATCGATATCCATTCTTTTATCACTCGAAGCGTCGTTCGATTAGCCACGGCTTCTTTTCCCTCGTGAGAACCCGGCGTCGGATAAATTCCCCGTGCTGCGGAGCAAAAGACGCGATAAAATGTAGAATAAAACGGGGCACGGTGCGGGAGGGGGCGCAGCATCGACGAATTTTTCACCCCGGGCTCTTGTTTTTCGACGGCGTTCTAGGAAAAATATCGCCGCTTGAAATTTGAAAGGCTCCAACGGCGCGGCGTAGAACCTGCGCGCGCGCTCACGTCGTTTCTTCTGTCGGGCCGGGGCAACTTTCTAGTTTAGCTGACGTGTGGCGTGGCGCGGCGCGACGTGGTGTGGCGCGGTGCGACGCGCGATGTAGCTCACGGCCCACGCGGCGGAGAGCGTGTGTGTGTCTACTCGCACGGTTGTGTGGAGGAGAACTGGTTCCAGGAGAATAGAGCAACTGCGCGCCTTGCCGGCTACTACACGACGATGCGAGGAACGAAGGCCCGGACACCCTCGCAAGAGTGCGAGAGAAGTTCTGTTGTCGCGCACGCGGGGTCCTCCCGATGCGTGAATATTTGGAGCGCGCGCGCGGGAGGATCGCGCCGCCGCGTGAAAAAATGAAGGAACGCTCGATCGGCCCTATAAAAAATATTTCATCGCTACAAAAATATTCCGTAGCTCGAAATGTATCGCTCCGACAAATTTACCTGCTTTTACACCCGCGTAAAAGAAAGTACGGCTAAATTATGGCGAAAGTCTGGAAAAGATCGTATCCCAGATTTTCAACAAGACGGTTTTTTTCACATCGGCTGTACCTTTTTTATGTAATTCTGTTGTACGGGTAAAAGTATAATGGCTTGACCGATACTATAATATAGTTCATCAGTAATAATTTGAGTTTAATGAAATAATTGATTGAAATAATTAATATCAACTGACAAGAACAGACATCGATTACAGCATAATCTCGTAAAAACAACTGAACTCGTAATTGAAGAGCGCATCGTTTACCGACTAAGAGTCTGGGGTACGATCCGTAGCCATATTTTTTTAGTCCAACTTCTTCCAGACTCCCACCATACTTTAGCCATGCTTTTTCTATACTCGGGTGGTCGAATAAAATAATTTTTGCGAATATACTTGTAATGATTTCTCCCCGCGTATGACTTATACGTACGACAAACTCGAAGGACAGTCGATCGACCGAGGCTGAAATTTCCTGACAACGAGTGGACCGCGATTCGTGTACGGTATTATGTGTGCGGCAAGCCGAGTACAAGTGGGTCCGAACTAATTGCGCAACGATTACGAGAGATCGAATATTTTCCTCCGAATATATTCATTTCCCGCGGCGGGTCGGACGTATTACGTAGATCGTACCTCGTTAAGCCGCTCGTCCGCGTATGGGTACGATACCTGTATACTCCTAAAGCGAAGCGTGTACAGCGAGCTCGATAAGACTGTTTTACCTACGGAGTCTCGTTACCGGTGTGGCTCGGATCTAATCTCTCGTAATTCTGTCCGTTTTTTCCACGACCCCTACGCGGGACTCGTCGTCCCGCGCTGCATCCTCGCGCGCAATACAGGCGTCCTCCTCATCTGACTTCGGGGTAGTTTTCCCCTCGCGGATGGGGCAACGGGTTGATTGCACTGGCGGCCCCGTGTTTGGCAGTCGTCTCTCTCGCCCGCCCTCGCTCTCTTTATCGTCACTCCGTCATTCCCTCTCTGCGTTTCTCTCCCTCTCTCGAGCTCCTCCCTCCACGTCCCCCGCTGGCGAGAGAGCGAGGGGTGGAACGAGTAGGGGTTGCCATGGTAACGCCCCATGCGCGCGAGTGGTACGTCCGTCTTTGTCCGACGCGTATCGCGCTTCTCTCTCTCTCTCTTTCCCTCTACCCCCTCTTTGGCACCCCAAATGCCCTACAGACCGTTTCACATTGCGTCGCGCCTAGCTTCAATCGGGGGAAAGGAAGTTATTATACAACGATTGCGTAATCGCGATTACATCCCGAGCTTTCGGATCGAGAGTTGGATAAAGATCGAACGGGCGAAAAAAAATGGCTAGAACGGAGGGTACGTAGCTCGAAATGAATTACGTATATCGATAGCGGAAAGAGAGGTACTCGGGAGGGGGTGAGAGAGAAGGGAAGACTCGTTAACTTCCGTCGCGATTAATTTTCAACCGGAAACTTTCGCCTCTTCGAGTTTTTGCTCGCTCTCGCGAACTTAATCGAGTTTGGACGAACGATTAAAGCGGCTTCGTCACACCCAGCCTCGCGGGGGACGACGTCAAAAACGAATTTCCATTATAAGAGCCCGGCGCGTGGAAAACGAACGCGTCGCGCGGTCCTCCACTCCCCTCTCGTCTACGACTGGAGGAAATTGTCGACTTCTGAATCGCCCGGTACGCAACGCGGCGCCGCTGCTCTCCCCTCGATGTATAGATTTTCCGTTGGGGCCGAGGCTCGGTTGGGAGAGAAGTTTGGTTTCAGGGCTCCTCTGAAAAACGCACCTCCCTGAACACTCGTGGAAGGAGCGGTACAGGGGTATACGCGGCGAGGGTGGCTAGCGAAAGACTGGAGGGAACGTGGGAGCGATAGGAAGAGAGAGAAAGCGAGAGGGGAGTCGAAGAAGAAAGAGGGTGGCATGGGAGGGAGGGAGCGACGATAGGGGGAGCGCGCGGCAAGAGACGACGCGTATACGCAGTGCGTAGGAGTTCTGCGAAGCCAGAAGGGAAAGGGTGGGGAAAGAAGGGTGGCTCTCCGCTGGACGAGATGAAATTCGAGGGGGAGCGGAGCGAAATTCAGATAAGCTTGTTTTCGAATTAGACTTTTGCGCGCTGGAGAGAAAGTGGGAGAGAGAGAGGGGGGGGGGCGTAGATCCTCCCGCACCTCACTTCGTGGGAGGTCTTCGAATCGTTTCTCCGCTCTTCCTGTCTCTCTCTCCTGCGACTATACTCGCGTCGTCTCGTCGCGTCGTAAAGATGCAACGAGCCACCTCGGCGACTTCTCCTTTCCACCTCCCCCACTCTTTACTTTATCCCGCGCCTTGCAATTTTCCTTTCGCGCGTAAAGTTTGCCGAGGCGTACGATCAGGGATCGATGAGAGGTCAGTGATATACCCACGAACATAGATCGATAGGTTGTGAAAAATTCCTAATCCAATGGTGCACCGAATTGGGTGCATTTGATGTAGATAAAAGTAGCACCGCGTTAAATTCGACGCTCGATTGTACCCTCTAGCAGAACTGTGGATACACGGAAAGACTGATACCAGTAAATTTTACTGTATTTACATTAAAAGATACACATGAGGGTTTTCAGATATGTTTACAGTGCGGTACAATGATTTTTCCTTTGAAAACATTAAATCGTGATAGTTTACACTACGATTTACCAGTCTACAAGGAAATATTCTTCTTCGGTACATTTTAGGAACGTACGAAAACTCTTATGTGTACCTTTCTTATTGTAAATACAGTAAAATTGACCGGTATCAGTCTTTCCGTATACGCATTTCTTTAATCAGACGAAGGGAATGACGCGAAGAGGAAGAAAATATCGGAACCGGAGTTCCGATCGCGTAAACGAAAAGCCACGTGCGGTATCACCCGTCGCGAGCGATTAATTATCACCCGACGAGTCGAGGGATCGCGCCGGCAATTAGAGTCGTACTCACAGTGGCGTGCGGACAGCCAGAGCTGCACCACTGAACGAGTGCAACCGCGAGACCCGTTACTCGTCGCTTTTTACCGACAGCGGTCCGCGATCGCGTAACCCGACGGTGATTCTCGAGAGAGTACGGCGCGCGGACGGAGGGGCGAAGGCGAGCGGCCGATACGTTATCGATGCGCGGGAAAAATACAAGGTCCCCGACGCACGACTCGCAACGCCGCCGATACACGCACGCCGCGCGTCAGCGCGCGGAACTTGTCGCGCGAGTCCGTCCCGTCGCGATTCCGCTCGTCTGTAAGCGGCGCGTGTCCATTAGTGACGTTAACGACACTCGTGAGCGACACTCGTGATCGACACGCGTGCCGTGCGGCAATGAAGAGATAATTTTCTTTTTTGTGGAGAGCGGAACGCACTTCGACTGAGAGCGTTCCAGATTTTCCACGATTCCCCGACCGTCGGACAGAGAAGAGCGAGAAAGACAAAATTAGAATTTACCCAAGTCAAATCGCTTGGAACTTTAATACTAGAACTATCGAATGGTCATACGTTCTGAGACGATTGTTTTGGTGGGTGATTATCTAGTTATCTATGCATTTTCGGCCCATACTGCTGTACAACATTTCTGTAGATCGAAGAATATTCGACAAAAAAGAATTGTACCAATTTTTCACAAAAATCTCACGGGTTACGAGGTAATCGGGATTGAATGACACTCTGAATAAAACGCCAGTCAAATTGACTGCCTGCGATAGTGTTCTAGTGTTAAGAGAGGACAAATTGCGGCGCGTGTGTACGCGACGAGCCGAACGCGCGGCGTTTCGAGCTTTCGAAACTCCTCTCCCGGTTCGTCGAAACGATCGCAAAATTGTTAGCGTACGACCGCCACTCCGCCGTCCAATTACGCGCAGCTGCTACTTTTCGTCCGATTGAAAATTTCGCGAGCACCCCCACCCCCCCTTCCCCCGAAGGCTCCCGATATCTCTTTCGCGTATTTTGACAGTTGTTTCTTCGCGTCGACGCGGTCCTACAATATTTGCCCCGACAAACGCCTCGCGTCAGGGCGCGGTGGGGCGTTCGAAAAGAATTTTTGCCGCGTTCCGGACGATCACTCATACGATTCCCTCATGCGCGCGATTATCGAAAATCGTCAGGCCATCCGCGCGAGGAGAATCCGAGGCTCGGAAGATCTCCTCTCGGTATGCGAGTCTCGTGATACCCTTTCGGGGCGCGGGGAGATATAGAAAGAGGAGAGAGAGAGAGAGAGAGGCGGAAAGAAGACGGCGAAACGTTAAAAAGAAGGAGAAACGAGAGAGGGAGTACCGTGAGGGAAGAGGAGGAAGAGAAAAGAGCGAGGAAAGGAGAGAAGGCGCGCGCGCGCGCGCTCGATTCCAGAGGAGAGGACGAAGGTAACAGAGTTGCGTCCGTGTGAAACTGGTTTGGAAGGATGTGACGTAGGTGAGCGCGATCGCGCTCCTTCACGGACGTACGACTTGAAAATTCCTCCTCCGTCGCGAGAGCGAGAGAGGACTTCGAAATCCTATCAAATCGTATGAAAACGCGCGCACGAAAGATGAGAGTCCTAATCTCCAATTCGCCTAAACACAGGTATACATTCATTTTCGGAAACATCGATCTAGATTTGCGCGCCACCTACGGTGAGACGGGATAAGAAACTGCGGCTTGAACTCGTGGAACGTAACCCCGCGGTAGTCGATGCGCGGAGGGATCGATACTTGTCGAGCCTAGCCTAAAATTCTAGGTCGGCAATTACGTATAGCCCCGGTCCTGCGTGTGTACGTATACACGCGTGCCTCGTTATATAGAATATCCATGCGCGTTTCCTCGATCATGAGTATAAGGTAGACCGAGGCGAATCGGATCAATAGATCCACATTTCTTTGGTCATGTTGAAAATGAACAATCGAAATGCTCATTTTCACCACGATTTAAGAAATATAGATCTGCACCGAGAGAAAGGGTCTAGTTGAATACGAACTTGTGTGTGGCAGGAACATTTATTTCCGATTAATAGGAATTTATTCACATCGAACAAAAGTCTATTTGAATTTGATTGATGTTCTACAAGGTTCGTACACGATTAACAAGATATGCAAAACATTTATTTCATTCAAGTAGACTTTTCTTCGATGTGAATAAATTCCTGTTTATCTCAAATCAATTTTTCTATTAGGTTCGTATTCAACTAGACCTATTCTCTCAGCATATGATCTGATTCACCTCGGTCTACCCTAACATATTTCTGGGATGCTCAAACGGGTCCTCGTAATCACTCGCGATTTTCCCCAGACGCTCGTTACGTACGACGAACCAGCGAGTCCCGATAATCGCCAAGTAACCGAAACTCCATAAATCGTCGATTTTCGCGCGAGTAGGAAAAAGGTTCGCCGCTCCGTCCGAGCGGAGAACGATCATCCGCATCGAGGAGCGAAGTCGTTCGCTCGTGGGAAATATTCGAGAAACCACATTTTATAGATACGTAAAGTCGAGTGTGTTACCGAGGCAATAGCTGGAATAAGAGTAGAAATTTTCCGGAAATTTGGGGCATATCATGGAAAAAAAATGTAAATGTGTTTTGGCGACTAAATTATTCAAAAACACACGTGAACATCCGTGCATCGATAACAAATCGAGCAGTATGAACGAAGTGTCCATACACTAAGAGAAATAATTGGTAATGTCAAAAAAATATTTTTTGAACCAAGAACATATTATGTTACAAATTTTTTAAGAATACACATTCTTGGTCGAAGAACATATATTCTTGATTCAAGAATACCTTCATTTTGGAACAAGAAATTCTTACTACACGAAAAAAGTAAATGCTCGAGTCTAACAAATATTTGTTTGCCCAAAGACAACCATGTCTTGATCCCAGAATTATATCATATTTTTGATCGAAAGAAACGTTTTTTTGGTACCAGCAATTATTTCCCTCAATATACAGAAGGGTTGCATTCAAGCCTATGCAGCCACGAGCGAATATGTTTATATCGCTCGAAAGAGTGCGCCGAAACTCGAGCATCGATAACGGGTCATCTATAATTCGTACAAGCGATATATCCGACTCATTCTAAAATACAGCCGCGCTGGAGAGAGAGAGAGAGAACGCGTATAGATATATTACCCGTGTATATATATGCGGCACGCTATGGTCTGGTGCGGCGTGTTGGGTCGCGGAGGGCGTGTGTGTGTGTATGTGTGCGTGCATGTGAGCGCGCGCGTGTGTGCGTGAGAGAGCGAGAGGGAGCGAGGGTGGTGGAGAACGCGCGCAGTGGTGGGTGAAGGAACGGAGCGAGCGAGTCGACTCGATGGTGCGACGGAGCCGGGGGCGGCGCGCAGGGGTAGCAGGATCGGGGGTGGTGTCCGCGTTCGATAGCGGGCGCACGTGGCCGCGCTTCGCGAAGCCGCCGCGGCGGCGCCAACGTCCTATTAAATCCTTCGACGGCGAGAAGCGACGCCGATCTCCTCTCCGGTTTTGCCGCTTTACGCAAGCGCCGCGGAAGGAGGTGGTCCCGATTCGCGCGGAGGGTTCTCGAGGAGGGTGTGACTGGAGACACTCATGCGGGAAGATGGTTGAGAACGCGGCTGGAACCGAGGCGCCGCGGTATCGGTATAAGAAGATGTCCCCGATTTCAATAAACGTCTTTGACTCTGGTTTTCATCGAATACGGTATACCTTAAAATCGGATATCTCGTTTCTCGGTGCAGCGTGGGCACAAGAGCGAGGGAGAAACGTAGCGCGTGAAGTCCCCACGTTAGAAAGAGACACCGCGCGGGAAGGAGGTGGATCGAGGCGCGCGAAGGATCTCGATCGACCTCCTTCCACCGCTCGGAGAACAAAAAATCGCCCGGCCTCCAGCATCACCCTTACGTAACACACACGCGTCCTTTTTCGCCGGATTCGACGAAAAGGAGGAGCGCGTCGGAGAGGACGTCGTGGTCGTCGTCCGTCACCCTCACCGATCGATTCCCTCTTCCCTCCCTCCCTCTCTTCGTGCCCGAGTCATTCGACGCGCTACGTCGTCGCGTTCCTGCCGATAGACGCCGTACGACGACGACGTCACGGGGAGGTCTATTGCATAACTACGACACGGCCAAAAGAGAGCTCGCTGTGCTCGCGATAGAGCGTATAAACTCCCACACGGAGGAGCCGCGACGACGACGCCGATGACGATGATGACGACGACGACGCCGACGACGACACGCGGCGGGCCAGCCTTCGTTACGAGGCGGCAGCAATCCTTGGAGGGAGTTGTGGGCGAGAGGGGAACGACGATACGTTCTCTCGTCGCGTACCAACACGCGCGCACGCTCCGTTCGTGGGGATGGCGGTGGTGGGGAGGGTACGGAGGAGGAGGAGGAGGAATCTTGCGCAAGTAGGCACCGCACGCAACGAGGCGCGCGTGTGTGTACGTGTGGAGGGTGATGGAGAGCGGGACAGGTCGGTGTAAGTGCTCGTGTAGTGGTGGAACAACGGCGTGCTGCCACCTGTACGAGAGTGCGCTAAGTTCGCACGTGGTTCTTTCGGGGGATCCCCCGCGTGCGTTATTGCGTGCGTGCGGCATTGCGAGAGAGGAAGAAAAATAGAGGGAGAGAGGGAGTGACGCGGAGCGTCGTTTGACACGGAGAGGTATTCCGAGATAGAGAGCGATGAGATAAGTGTTGCCATGGGTTTTAAAGAGGGACTTTTAAATATCGCGAAGCCTCCGATGATCTCGAAATCGCCAGTGCCGAAATTAGCAGTTGGAGTTGCATGGGTTCGGCGCCGTTCCGTTCCCGGTAGGGCGGCTGACGTGTGACGGACCGCAACTACTGCCTTCTGCAGTTACGTCTGTTAACTTCAGTGCCGCTTGGAGTCAATTATTCGACCCGAGAAAATAGTTTGAATTCGTTTCGACGTAAAAAGAAAAACATTTCAAACGGCAAATATACATTGAGAAAAATAATTAGGTTAAAATGATAAAACGCATCTAAACACGTTTAATTATTCTAGCCAAAATACTGATCAGTTGTACCGAATATCAAGTTACTCTAAGAAAATGTTTAGTTAATCTAACTAAAACGTGGTATGCTTAACTAAATATAGAGGAAGGATCGATATTTCACAAAACGGTTTGATCATCCAGGATTTTAGTTAAATTGACAAAGATATTTTATCCAACGTGCGATTTAGCGGAAACACCAAAAGATCTAGCAAATAGTACACTCAAGGAAAAGGTCAAGTTGAATACGAACCTAATAGAAACATTTATTTGAGATAAATAGAAATTTATTCACATCGAAAAGTCTATTTGAATTAAAGGAATATTTTGCATATACTGAGAACAAATGTTTCTTCGTCGAAATAAACACTTTTGGATAGTCCTAAGAACACATTTATTCGATTCGAACGAATATCAATTTGATCCAAATAATATTCAATTAAATCAATAATATTTATATTCGTCCAATCGATATTCATTCTAATCAAATAAATGTGCTCTTAGGACTATTCAAAAATATATTTATTCCGACGAAGCAAATTTTTTTTTCTCACTACATATATTTTTAATCGAGTACGAACCTAGTAGAGAACATTTATTTAAACCAAATAGACTTTTGTTCGATGTGAATAAATTCCTATTCATCTCAAATAAATTGTTCTATTAGGTTCGTATTCAACTAGATCTTTCCCCTGGATGTAGCAATACATTGCAGTCGCACAAAAAAAAACAAGGGGCTACCGAACACTCACCCTTCCTTTCTCACACCGGAAGGGAGGAAAGAGGGCGTCCAGGAAACGCGTCATCGCCACCTTCGTCATCGGTGCCTCGTAGTCCCGACGTAGCGCAACGGGAAATCGATCTTCGTCGAGCCGTGATAGAGCTATGCGAGCGCGAGAGGAGCGTGTCGCCGGAGCCCTCCTCCGCGGAGTCCCAGCGAAAGCTGTTGCCAACTCGAGGGCCACGGTCGGAATGCACTTATTACTGAATGGAGAGCCGGTATCTCCTCCGGCGTGCATTTTCCGTCTTCGTCCCACCCACGCGCGCCGGCTCGAATTTGCATATGATAAACACCCTCTCCCCCCTCCCTGACGCTATCCCCCCGGGGGCCCTCCGCGTGCTCGGGGTAGTCCCGTATCTAAACGATGAGATACTGGTGCCACCTGTGCGTAGGCGCGTGAATTTACGAACGGTCGCGGGTCCGCGGAGGGCGGTAAAGGGCGGTGAGGGATGGGAGGACCGACCAACCACGTGGTTGCGATCAAGTTCGTCACGCGAAAGGACAGTGCGGTGGGTCGCATGATCTTGCCTCAGGCACATTCACGGTACATAGGTAGACCCGAGGTACACTTGGATCGCGACTACCCGGTCACCTATCGACCTTTGACCCTAGTCGTTAAATCTCGATCTGCAAAAGGGTTCCTCATAAATACGGCTGAAAGGTGAACGAATGACGAGGAAAGGAACGGCGCCCTTTTTTCTTGCAATTCAGTCGCAACGACGATGATCCAACCGATCGCCTTTTTTCGCTTTCGATCACGCTGGACGACTCCGCGATCGAGACGAACCGATCGCTGGATCGAGCTGATTAACGGAACTTTCTCCGGCGGGAAACCGAGAACCCCGAGTCGGAAGAAGAGTGATCTCCAGCGCCCGTCGCGACGCGGTCGCCCGCCGGACTCGGTGTCCGTCCGACCGATCGCCATCGGAAAAGGCGACTGGCGGTCTGGCGCAAGGATCGCGCGGGGCACATCCAATTGAATCGAATCACGGAATCGGCATGCCGTCCGAGACGAAGAGGCGGACGCGGCGGGGCACGGCACGTGCTGCCCGAAGCGGTGGTGGGAATGTAAGTTATGCGCAGCACGTGATCTCTTCGGAGACGAGTGTGTACGTCGGCGACGGGGAGAAGAGAGCTCGTTTCTTTACGAGTGGATATCATCCTTCTTTCGCTCCGTCTCTGGCGTGCGTGCGCTTACGCGTGTCCGCGTTTACGACGACGTTGGTGGTGGTGGTGGTGGATCATCGTGGCGCGAACGCGTCTCTCTCGCCGATACATCGCGGAACACGCGGTGTCAGTCAGTCAGTCAGTCACTCAGTCACTCACGCGGTCGGCGAGCAAGCGAGAGAGCGAATGAGTGAGTTCCTTAAAACGCGCGATCCACGTGGGGAACCCCTGCCCCTCTCCTCATCCTCCTCCTCATCCGCCTCCCTCCTCCACCGCTGCACGACGGCCTCCGTCCTCGCCCGGTTTTTGCCGATAGAGAAGGTAAACAGAACAACTGTCACCTGTTACTCGTACATAAATAGGTTTCATTCACGGTCCCCGAGCGGACTCGTCATCGTGTCGCCGAACCGGCTAGCTGCCACCGCTGCGACTCTCCGTTACGGTCGGATAATTGATCGCGCGCCGGGACGCTGGACCGCGAATATTAAATATTGAAGAAGCGGAGCGGGAACGGAGGAGAGAAGCACAATGGGCCGGACTTCTCGTCCGTTCGGCTCATGATGGGAAGATGAAAACTATCCGGATGGTGCAACTTGATATAAATAAAATAAAGAATAATGCCGAATGACTGTTTCAAGTACAGCGATGCTGTTTAGTTAGCACAGCAAACGAGCTTTTTCTCAGGGGCTAATCGAATATCGACTTAGCACCGCTATAATTTTCCCCGTCCTCCGAAAAAGTTAGTCGTGTGCGTGCAACCCGTCGTGCGATCCCGCGCGAGAAGTGCAGACGGCTTAAACCCTTCCGCCTTTTCCCGACGTTGCATATTAAAACCGCCGACCCCTGAATGGGCCATCCGCGACGTTCGAGTGCACTCCGTGTATCGTGCGGCACGTTGGATTGCACGTGTTATACGTGGTGCGCGCGAAGAAAGGATGAAGAGGGAGGGAGAGAGAGAGAGAGAGAACGCGAAAGAGTGAGAGAAAAGAGGGTGGGAGAGAAATTTTCCGACAGACTGTAAGGAGGAAACGTCGAGGAGGCCTGTTATGATGCACCGGGATGTGTAAACGGCGAATCCCTAGAACCGTCCGAAGGCCTGACGGAGTATCGCGGTACATTACGCGATATCTCATGCACTTTTCGCTTCCTACTTCGCTCGAAGAAAACGGGGAGGGAACGCGGACTCGCTGTCGCGATGTGCCAAATACATAACAGCGCAAGTCTTTAAATATTAACGAGATGGGGATAAACACGTACGCAGGGGCGAAACGACAAACGACGCGACGCATGAAAGAGGAAATGTTTACCAATGTCGAATCCCGTTGTCTAATTGAAACGTAGTGATAAACAGTCTAACTTATTTCTTTTTAATTATTTTGTGGAGACTATACAAAGATTGATCGTTAATCCGATGGACCCACATTTCCTCCTTCACTCTCTATCCCGACACATTACCTTCCAAAACGCGTATGGCATGCAGGGTGTTTATGTGGAAAGGACACATACGAGACATATGAGTGAGAACAGTATACAGTGAACGTATAAGAGCTTCTCTGTCGCACAATGAAATGAAGGAGCCCGTAAGACAGAGACACTCGTACGTTTATTGTTGGATTCTCTCTCGCTCTCTAGTTTCTGATATTGATGAAACTGGAATGTACCCTGTATGGTACTTCCAATGACCAAAAAAAAAAAAAAAAACATTTTTTGGGTACGAGTTGGTTGAAAACTTGCAAACGATAATTGCTAATCGCGGATCTCCTATGTGTTACCGATCACCATTTTTTTCGATACGCTAAGTGCATACAGAGTGTTTACGAAGACGAGGTATACAGGAAATGCGAGATACACGAGTGAGTGAGAACGTCGATTAGTTCGAGTAAGCGCATCAAGAGTGTCTCTGTCAGACATTAGACTGGACGAATTCGAGAAGGAAAGAAAATGAGCGACGAGTGAAAGAGAAGAAGAGAAGCCCTTATGCATTTGCCGAGGTCTTCTCGCTCGCACTCACGCATTTCCTACATAACCAATCCTCCTAAACACCCTGTGTACCAATCTCGCGATATCAAGGAGCATACCCATGGATCCGACGGATCTCACGGTCGTGTACCGCGAGACAAAGTAAACTCGCCCGACTCGAGCAACGCATCCATCCACGCCGCGTCCTCGCCGCATGGCGCACGTGGCCGCAACGAGGACCGCGCGGCAGAGAAGCGAACCTCGCCGGCAAACGAGCCGAATCCGACTGAACTGCAGAATGGAAGCGGCGACAAAGTGCATTGCTCGGTGCATGACGACAGACGGGGTGAAGGGGGGCGCAGCGAGGAGAGGAGAGAAGAGCGCACGGTGCGGCGCGGTAGAGCGTAGCGATGTGATCCCCCCTTCCACCCCCTGCGAAGGGTGCCGGAGGGAGGAGGTGGAGGGAAGGAGGACATCCACAATGCAGCACGCATACTCCACGAGAGATCCTACAAGAGAGAGAGAGAGAGAGAGAGAGAGAGAGCCCAGCGCACCGAGGTACCCACGTGTGTTTATGTACTTACGAAACGCATACAAGTACACACACACACACGTGTATCTTGCGGTACACGTCGGTAGAAAGTACATAAAGTCCGTGGCGGTCCCGTTCGCGTCGATATCGTCAGCTGTTGCTTCTGTCTCCGTCATCGCGGCCGCTAGAGGTGCGATATCGCGTGTGAGTTCGGTCCTACGCGCGTGCGTGTGCGTGTGTACGTACGCGGAACGTGCGATTGTCAGTATCGGCGGGAAATGACAATCCGACGGCCGGGGGGCACGTGACACGTGTGTTGTGACCGGAGAAGAGAGACACGCGGAGGTGTTACGCGAAAACACACGTGCTCCGCGCGCGAGTATTCACTCGACTGCATCGTCGTCGCCGTCTATCTCCGACGAATCGCGATGCACGCTGCGGGATCGCTCGCCGAGCTTTGGCAGTGGATCCGGCGAGAGTGACCATAATCCGCCGCGTAAGAGGATGTAAAGGTACGAGGGAAAAATAAACCGCGACGATAGCCCGGTAAGAGGAAAATAAAAACGACGCGGCATATATGAATGGGCAGGAAGGAAGGAGGGCACGCGTCGTCGGTCCTTTGGGGCCCTTCGCGATGGGCCCCGAGCGAGCGGCGCCCGCCATAAGTAAGTCAGGGTTAGGACTAATTGTAAAGGACCCATCGCGCGCGCGGTTTTGAGAGATTTGCCAAGGTGACGACGACTCGGACGCGAACGAAAGCGGATCGGATGTCGCACGTGCGTCCCGTCAAGTGCGACACCTGCTTCTCTCTCTCTCTCTCTCCCTCTCTCTCTCTGTCTCCTCAATGAGACCGCAATGATCGGGCAGAGAGCAGTGCCGAGAGCACAGGTCCCATTATATACCTCCTTTATTTACGATCAGCCGTATGGATCCTCTAGCGCGTTACGGTGGGCGTGAAATTTGTCGGTCACCGAACAAAGGAGCGGAGAGGGGGGAGGCGGCTCTCTCGTATTTTCTTAACCTACCGCAACGCGCCGGACTGTTGTACACGTCTCGCTCTTTTATTACACGTACCTATTTCCTCCTCTCCCGTTGTCTGAATGGCGAGTGCAACGAGCGGAGTGGCGGGCGGCCATCGATAACCAATAAATCATGCGCCCGGTAAACATCGGCCACGCGCGTGCCAAGATTCCGGTTGCTTAACCGGAATTACGTCACGTGCCGATCCCGCCGACGGAGAGCACGCGAATAACGAGCTTTTAAAGGGCCGTTGCGGTTGCATCGGGAAATGAACTTGTTCGTCCAGTCTAGTTCGCGGCCTCCCGATCGAGGGGCACGCGTTTATTCGCTCTGGAATCGATAAGAGCGATCGCCACGTTCGGGTTGCACGTCGAATAATGTGATGCGATGTCCGTACGATGCTGAAGCCTTGCAGTCGGAGTTGCGGCGATTCAGCGCTGCGACGGGCGCGCGATTGCGATGGCACGAGAGCGTAATTACGATGTACCGGCGTGTTACGTGCAGCGTTTATCGCGTTGCCGTTATCGTGCGTATCGGTTACGCGCATCGTATGCGGTGTCGAAGCTCGGCGGGCTGAACTACACAAGTAACTATTTCTTGATCAGGACTTGACAAGGACGTACGTAATTTCGAGATCTTGATCGACAGGAGAGAGATCTTTACACACGTACAGGAAAATAATTTAAGAAAAGAACCAAAGCTCCGCCTCCGTTCAGAGCATTGTCCTGACGAAAAGAAATTTCGCGTACGTATCATCAGAGCCACGCGACACAACGTACTCCGATACGATAACGCGTAACCTAAATTTGCGCCGGACGAAGAGGGAAAGAAAGCAAAAGAGCCAGAGGTAACGAGAGCAGCCAAGCGCAGGAACTCGAGCACAAGTAACAACTGTACGACAGAGTCCTTTCTCGCGACGAGACCCCCCGCGCACGCCTGCCCGGCGATACGCTCGCAAGCAACGTGACTGCGAAACGGTCGCGCATAAATCACGTCCACGTGGTTTTCGCGGCAAAACTATGCGTCGCGGCGAATTTATGAATGGAGGTCTATTGACAGATCGTGTGTCGATAACTCTCATTAATGGACAGCGCGGGTTTACTATGCTACAACTCGAAGCGGTGGTAGTAGTAGCGGGGTGTTACGACACCTACGGGTCGATAGTAGAAAATAACCGCGATGCGGCATGCGGCCTATGCCTCCACCTACTCGACCTATCTGTTCGCCCGTCCGTCCCGTCGCGATGGGTTGCGATTCGCGGGGGGGAAAGAGACGACGAGGAGACGCCGGTAAACACGCGGAGAAAGAGGGGAGGGTAATCGAGAAAGCGGGTACGGACACCGAGAAAAACAATTAGGTTTGAATGACAAAACGCATCTAGTTAAACGTGTTTAGGTATTCTAATCAAAACACTGGACGGTCGAATCAAATATCAAGTTATTCTAACCAAATGTTCAGTTATTCCAACCAAACGCATGAAGAAAAAAGGAACTGCACGAGTTACAAATTGACTGTAGCATAAACTACGATTCCGTCCAGGAAACTTTACAGAATTACACAGTGAGTAGGAGTTTTTTCACGGGGAACCGATAGAAATTCCTGTGGAAACAGATACTATATCTGGTTAAACTAGTATTTGTATATAGAGAAAAAGAATTAGTTGGATCCACTAAAAATTACTTGCGGGGGGTCACAAGTAATTATTTCTCCAAATCAATTGGATTTTTTTCATATTAATTGGATGTTTCTTCCTTACAATCACATACTATTCCATATAATTGTAAGAAAGAGATATCAAATTGATGTATTTAAAACATTCATTTGTATAAATAAATAATTACCTGCGACCCTGCAAGTCATTTTCAGTAGATCCAACTAATTCTTTTTCTCTGTGTACAGTTATAAGCTTGTAAATAGAAATGTGTCCTCTGTACAAATTCTTGAAAGTCAACTCGAATTTTAGCGCTACTGGATCTTTTTTGCGTGCGTTTAGTTATTCTAACCAAAAATTGGTCAATTTATCCAAACACAGATGGAGGATCCATATTTTACCAAACGGTTCGGTCATCGTCTCCAGAATTTCGGTTGAATTCACCAAGTTTTTTTTCTCAGTGCGGTGAGAAATGATTTTCGTGGAGAACGCACAAAGAGACCACGTGGGCGCGAGGGCCCGACTATGTGCAAGTGCATTCTCTCGGCCAGTGGGACACGACCGCGACTCCGTTTAGGTCGGTCACGAGCGAGTGAATCTTTTAACTCCGAGACGAACGCGGTGGGATTGTCGGGAAAAGGGTGTGCACATGCACATACGCGTGTGCTGCACGCGCGATGCACCCCCGGGTATTACCTGACTCATACGTCTATGCGACTATAGACCGCGAGGAATTTTAATCCGCCTATGCGGCTGCAGAATTGAGTGATATAATCGAGAAACGGCTTTTTCACAGATTAACGACAGAGTTAGTTCACTGTCTTCATCAGTTTTCGTAACGGCAAACGTCCGCGAGCGATCAAGGGCTTCTTTATAGATCATCGGATAAACTAGACTGAGAAATAATTTTCCGATCCAAATAACTGTCAAAATAAATAGCGACAAGAACATATTTATTTAAGTCATATATTGTCATTGGATGAAGTACATATATGTTATTCGAATCAAGTTCAAATCAAGTGTAGATGCGTTCAATTCAATGAATATACACTTGAAATAAATGTTCTTGGCACTATTCATGTCGACGGTTAAATGAATCGGTAAATTATTTTTCTTAGTGTAACATCGAATAATATATCGTTGTCATTGTGCTATTAACCCATTAGTGCTCAGCTTCATTTTCGATTGCCAAGTAAGTTTTGTTTGCAGATATTCAATTAATTGTTTCTGCGACTTTTATGAATTGGCTTCAGAAACTGCACTCTTTTTTAATAAAATTAAGCTTCCAGAGTAATTTTTTAACAGTGCCAAAATGCTTAATCCAATGTCTCAAACAAGAAATTGCTCGGCACGCAAACTTCCCAGCGAGCACTAATGGATTAATCCCGGGAGAATAGCCTACGTAAATTCGGCACAGTGTATATATTCAAGAAATCATTTTATCGGAGCAGCAAAAATATCCTGTAGGTGTACGAAGAGCGTAATAAGTTCAAGCGATAAAAGTACTCGCACGCTTCGTGCTCCAAAACATTTATGTAACTTCAAGATATTCCGCGTTCCTTCAAAATATACTCCGTCATCTCCGAAATATCTCGTTACTTCCAAACATTCTGTTGCTCCAAATTGTTTCGGCGTTTATGTAACTAAGATATTCGGTTGCTCCAAAATATACTCCCGTCATATCCTATTGCTCTAAATACCCCATCCCTCCGAAATATCTCGATTTCATTACCCCGAAACATTCCGTTACTACGAAATATATGTGTTACCGCTCCGAATAAAAGAAAAAATCGCCATTTGTCCTCAAAAAACATACCCCTAGGCGAGTTGTTGTCGTCGCGGTAACCATGACGACGTTGCCCCCTTGATGGTTGGTCATAAGCGAGTTCCCCGCACCCTGCCCCTCTGGCCCAGCGCGACGCGGCTATACGTCGACCCTCCCCTCCACCGACCCACGCTAAGTTTCCTCTACGACTGGCCAAGTAAAGAAGAGACTGCCTCGACAGCCTCTGGCGTCCCTCCGCTTCACCCCACCGCCCCATCGCCGACCAAGGAAACGCGGGATCGCTTCGAATTCAAACTACTGAACACGAGGTTACCACGCGTCAAATCTGACGTTCCCCGCACAATGCGCCATCGTCCGGTCGGTTTCCCCGCGAAAATCGGCAAATTCCCGCGAGTCCCGTAAATTTTTCCAGCGAATTGCGAGAATTTCGAACTGAGGCAGAGGCGAAGGGTTCCGGATATTTCGAATGAAAAACACATCGAGAGGCGAATTCGACTGGGAAGCTATATCTGCGCCGAGGAGAATGAGACGCAATTCGAATGACGAGCGAAGAGTCTCGAACCGTTCGCGAAAGTAAAATACTCGCATAAAACAGGGCGAGACTCTGGAGAAAAAAAATCAAAGCGAGAAATGTGTAAGCTATACCACAGACTACTTTTGCGCGCACCTACAAGTAGCGTGCTTATATAGGTTTCGATAGGAAATTCCCGAGAAACGGTATCTCACCGACCGACAAAACGTTCCTCGTTCAACGCCAGGCCGATCGCTCGTCTCTCCGTCCGCACTGCTTGGCGTAGAGAGCGCGAAAGACGAGGAAATTTGACTCGTGTCGTCCGCACGTCACGTTCACGGGGGTGCACTGGGAATACGGGGTCAATTTTGAAAATGCGAAGCTTTTCTCCGAAGTGAAAAATCGCGCAGCTCTTAAATCAGAGTACGCGCGACGTACACTACCTACGAGGCCCCGAGAGTGCCGGGGATCGCGGTGAAAAATCCCCTACTACTCGTGCGATTTTCGTCGAAAGACACAGCAACGCTCGACAGTCCCTCCGGGTGACTACACCCGACGAACGGGCCTGCATTCGCGGAACCATCGGCAGGGAACGATAATCCAAGACCGTACAAAACTCACCTGACCAACGTCGCACCACATTATTATTTAGCCAGCACTGATGACAGCATCTTGGACCGTTCGTAAACCATATGCAGTACGGAATGGTCGCAGATTTTCAGTGAGAAACTGTTCGTGGAAAGTCCGAGACTGCAAGGTGTCACTCCGTCTCACAGAGCCAAACGCTGTGTGCTCGGAACACCACACCGATCACTCTAACTGAAAAACAACTCTCACTGACGACCCTACTGGTTAGCCAGCCATGCAAAGCATTACTGAGTACTCTGACAACAGTCTTCGGCGAGTGCCGCGGCTCGGTTCTCCCCCGAGCGGGCTCGGGCGTTTCCGTGCAACCTCGGTCCACCTGCACTCCGACACGACGGCACGGAAAGCAGTGCCGGCTCGCGGCAGGCCCGGGCCCCCGAACCCAACGGGAACGCGTTGCTACGAAGGCGCGTCGTGCTGCCGCTGAGCGAGAATTCGAAAGTTTCGTCGTGCTAACGTTTCAAAATGAAAAAAGAAAATTATTTAAGACCAGTATCCGAATAACCATAAAAACGTATGTCAGATTTGTTTAAATGTTTTTACACTGAGAAAAAATATTAGGTTAAAATGACAAAACACATCTAGTTAAACGCATTTAGTTATTAGAACCAATGTATTGGTAGTCTTACCAAATATCAAGTTATAGCTAAACGTTTAGTTATTTCAACCAAACGCTTAGTTATTCAAACCAAACACACAAATGGAGGATCCATATTTTACGAAACGGTTTGGTCATCGTCTCCAGAATTTTGGTTTCATTGACCAAGTTATTTTTCTCAGTCTACTTGATGGAATCTGTCGTGAGCGCTTCTAATTTATTAAACATTCTTTCCCAGCAATTGATTCTTTTCATCACATTCAATAATTTATGTTATATGTAAATATATCCGCATATTCAGAGGTGTCCGGCCATTGGTACTTTTCCCTTACATGTTATACAATAGTTTTGATTGAATCTCCGAAAAATTATGCATCGAGTCGACTGTTCACATTTGTAAAATTATATAATGAATAATAAATGATATAATTATTCAAAGAGAACTCGAAATAATTCAGAGACGATCGACCGATAATAGCACGTGTCATTATCAATGAGGCGAAAGCTTGGTAACTGGTATGAAAAGTGAATGATGCAGATTCTCCACCACCAGCTGACCCAAGAGAATCCTCTGTGCACTTGTGAAACTGTTAACTGCACCTGAATGAACGTAGGTAGTATACCCCGCCCCATTTCCTACCATCATCCCGAATGCCGTAAAATCTAAATAACGGACGCGTTGTAAAATGCTACCGAAAGTGCACCGCGTTGCCGAACGGAGAATATCGAACGGAAGCGCGGGGGAATCGTCTCTGCCGGTGTTTTCCGGCGAGAAAAATAAACGCCGGGTGCGCTCGGAAAAAATGATGGACCTCGAAACGAACGAATTCTAATTCTTGGCAAATATTCGATAGTATTCGACGGCCGCCAAGTCCGGTTCGGGAAATAAATATGTATCGCAATCGAAGATAAAACGTCCTCGAAAAAAAAACGTGCATCAGATCCTCCCACGTACATCTGTACGAGTGAATGCGTTCGTTCCACCGAAATGCGATTAAATTAATTGTCGCGAGACATCCGTCGATTTTCCGGGCGTACTTGGACGCCTTCCGATCGCAGGACTGGACGACGGTTCGCGAAGGCAGGGCCGCGATGCCCGCAGGTGGATCGTAAAATTAATTTAGTACTCTAATTAAAGCCGCACAATAAAGCGCGAGGTATAACGAAGATACGATGCATATAATGAGTACGCGAAGAAAGGGAAAACCTTTTCACACAGACCGCCCGCTCTATTAAAGGTAAATTACGACTTTGGCTTCGTCTAAGAGGATTACCTACTGTTTTAATTTATGACGTCAGAACGTAAATATTTCTTATTGGAAGACTGCAGCGATGGTGCGAGACTCCGGTAGTACAGGTATGCATAGAAAAGCGCCGAGATTCGATCCAGAGTCGACGTTCTCGAGCTAAGCGCCGGGACGAATTGATAGCCGATTTCTTATCTGGTAAAATGCGTGAAATTAGGGTATCGTACAGATTTTCTGAAAACTAAAATAGATGGGGTATCAAATTTCTAATTACGATCGGGAGGAAAGAAGTGGTCGGGTTTCCTGTTGCGCGCGGTGTTCTATATACCTCGATTAAAAAATGCATGTATTCAAATGCCTACATGATTCCGGCGCACATATGTGTAATATACTGGGTTACTACAAAAGAATCATCAGGTTTTAAAAATATATATTTCAGAAAGTATTACAGATATAGAGAGGTAATGGTATATGACATGTCAATAGAAAGGGAAAATATTCAATTTTTTGAGCATGTGTTCGATGTGGGCTCCTCGCGTCACACGATATCTTAACGAGTCACCGTTGGATTGGCCGATGTGCTGAACAAGATTTGATATTGCTCGCGTGGCCTCCCAGGTCTTCCGACCTTAGACCGTGCGATTTTTTTCTTAGGGGTGCATTAAAGATAAGGTTTACGTACCACCATTGCCAACAACACTGGATGAACTCCGAGAACGCATTACGACTGCTGTTAAAAGTATCGATCGACATACATTGCAGTGCATATGGACCGAACTGGACTATCGTTTGGACGTATGTCGTGTGACGCGAGGGGCGCGCATCGAACTTTTGTAATGATGTGCTCAAAAACTTGAATATTTTCCCTTTCTATTGACATGTCATTTGCTATTATATCTGTAATACAGTACTCCCTCCATAATTCCCTCCTCGTTAATTCAGAGCGCTCGAAGCACAAGAGGGGAAGCATTCCCCCACTCTTGTTATGACGTACGTTGCGCGCAGGTATGCGCCGAAGGGGAATAGGTACGGGTTTAGTTTAAGCGTCTATTTTGGTTGCGCGCAGGTATGTACCTCTCTAACGGACACAGAGAGTGGGAGTATTTCATAATTCAGTTTTCTTAAAATTCAAAGCCCCCCGTCGTACTGAATTATGGAGGGAGTACTGTACTTTTTGAAATATATATTTTAAAACACCGCGACAATTCTTTTGTTATAACACTGTATATCTGCGCGGGAAGTCAAAGTACGGCGTGGGTCTTCTGTTTCTCTCTCTCCTTGCGTACACTGAGAAAAATAATCTGGTCAATCAAACCAAAATCTTGGAGATGACCAAACTGCTTGGTGAAATATCGATTCTCTATTTCTTTGGTTAGACTGATCACTTTTTGGTTAGAATAACTAAACTTTTGGTTAGAATAACTAAACATTTGGTTAGCACAACTAAACATTCAATTCGAATAACTAAATATTTGGTTCGACTAATCAGTGTATTTGTTAGAATAACTAAACGCGTTTAACTAGGTGGGTTTTGTCATTTTAACCCAATCATTTCTCTCAGTGTACGTGATCGTGTATAGGTATTACGCATCATTTCTCATGCGTTTAATATCGAACGAAACACCCCTCGCGAATCGAATAATTAGACGATCGTTAAATTCTTCTTTCGCGTCATCAATACTTCAGCTTGCAATTGCGAGCTGCACGCGGTTTCACGTGGAATCAACGTACAATTTCGGGTAACCTATAGTTTTCAACAACAGATCGATTAGAATGGGTTGATTAGTATCTCGAGTGCCTTTCAAACTTTGAAAGTGCTGGATTATTATATATAAAAATATCATTATTATCGAAGAATTCAACTAATTGTAAATCATCGTGTTCACATCATGATATCAAAGGAAACCTTCCAGGAATTAATACTTCAATCGATAGCAATCGGTAGCACCTTCTTCGCGAACCGTTATCGATCATCAAGGAATCGAAAATAAACGAAACCGTACCTTTCCCCTCGAGAAAGCCCTTCATTCTCTTCGACGAAGAATCGGTAGTTAACCAAGTGCGAACAAAAATTTACGGCACATTTCCAGTACTACATTTCGATGTACGAAAAAAAGACGGACCGATTTTCCTCCGCGTACGAAAATAAATTCGCGCGACCCACGCAATCTCGCGCTGCATAATTTCGTTTATGTAAGTTGCACGCGTAAACGCACAGGTGCACACCACGACGCGGGACTTTATGGATATAAATCCACACATCGCGCGGTTACGTATATGCACCGTGTAACGTGTCGCCGCGAGAGATATGTAGCGTGCTCTCCTCTCTGTGTACCCGAAGCGCGTGTCGGGGAGGCCTCACGCGCGCGAATTCGAGGCGAACTCTATATACGAAGTCTCGTTTTTCGCGGTCGAGCGAAGCGCGTTGGGCCGACGCATCGATCCTCCGCGAATCGATCCAGCAGCCGGCCCTGTGAGAACCGTAACGTATCGTATCGACGGTCGCTACAGTAACTCTGTCCTATGAACGGTTTGCCGGCGAATTTTTGAAAGAGAACGAGCGCACCGAAGCGATTTGGAGGGAAAATTTCAAAATGCACGAGAGAAGAAATATGCGGTCGCGCGGTTTTCGTTCCTTGCAGCATTTTCTATAAAAAACACTTTCGAAGAGCCTAGGCGACTGTTCGAAATCGATTGCAATTTGCTCTCTCGACGCAATCCGATATTTTGGTCTGCACTGGCCAAATTCGCTACACGGAAAAAAATTAATCGTACCATCTAATAAGTTTGTGATCAATTTTGGGACAAAACCAATTTGTCGTTACGATGACTATAATTTTAGTAAAAATTCTACAGGATTTACTATAATTTATATATACTAAAATTATAGTTATATCGCCACAATAAGTTGGCCTTGTCCCGAAATGTACCACAAACTAGGTTGTTGCTATAATTAATTTTTTTCCCTGGAAAAGTTTCAGCGGGATTTATCCGGCGCGAAATTTACGAACTTCGAGTGGTAGAAAAATTGGTCGAAAATCGCAGCATCAACAATATTTGTGATAAATTTGTAGACAAGGCCAATTTGTTGTTATCATAACTACAACTGTGCTGTAATTTTTATGCAAATTGTGGTTATCGTAACAATAAGATGGCCTTGTCCCGAAATTTACCACGAACTTTATTGACGCTACGACTTATTTTTTTCCGCGCACCTCTCGCGGCAGTCTTCGACCAATTTTTCTCCGTCTCGAAGGACGAAAATTTCGCGCCGGAGAAATCCCGCTGAAACTTTTCCGGGGAACCCCTTCGCCGAGGGGCCCCTAGGCGCGAGGCTAGCGCTGCTAGGCCTAAAACCGCCACTGAGTCAGGACTGTATACGACGCCCAAGCCAAGCCCCGGCCGGGGCGCGCACAGACAACGCCGCTCGCCGATCGCGTCCGTGTCGTGTCGCTCTATATCCCGGGCAATCCAAGAAAATTCATCGAAAACATTTTTATTATTTCCTGCGGAAACGGCAGACGCTGTCGCGATTTCGGTTCCTCGTGACGACCCCCGCGACGATCGCCGATCGAACGCCGCGTTCGGCGCTGCACTGCTTTTCGAATTGGCCGATTTACGCGGGATTTTCTCGGGGGCCGCAGAGGTGCAGGCGAAGAGTGCCGTCGCGGGCCGCCAGGCGAGACGAGACGTAGCGCGGCGTCGTAACCGCTTCCTGCGGGTTCCTCAGCCGCGAAAGAGACTCCCGGTCCCTCCCGAAGCTCGACCCGTGGCTCTCGCGGACCCGAAAACGACCGCGGGCTTTCGAGAGAGCGGCCAATCGGCCGAAGATCGTTCGGGAGAGAAACTTGGAAGTCGCCCGGCGTTGGTCGTAGGAAGGAGGTGAGCGCGGGCAGAAGTCGGAGCATGCTGGCAGGCAGAGGCAGGCGAGGAGGAGAGCCGGAGAGATACCGGCAGCGCGGCACCGCCACTGCGTCATCGCCTGGCTGACTCGCTCGGACTGACTCCGCTAAAAGCGAGCGCCCCGAGACCGAGACCACCGAGAGCCTCGCGGAGCCTCGTTGCCAACGCGGTGCACGCAACAATTCTGTTTTCTCGAACTCCCCGCGTGTATATTCGCCGCGCGACGTGCCGCCGCACACACTTCTGCGCTGCGGCGCGGACGGGCCACGCGAAAGCACGAATGGCTGAAAGCGTGTGCTATCCAGCAGAGAGAGTTAGGCGCGGGCGAGAAAGAGATATCGGGAGTCCGTGCCCCTCTCGCACTCCACGAGCCAGAGTGCAGCGCAGCACCGAATCGCCGCACTGCACCGGCCCGTGCAGCCGATGATCGGGAGTCTCGCGCGATGCGTGCGCACGCGGTTCGGCCCGACGAGGCCTCTTCTCCTCTGTCGCTGCACTCTCCGTCACCGGTGCGAGGGAACGTCACCGCAGGACCGGGGGATCGACGTGACGATAACGAGAATATACTCGTGATTTCGAGACGCCTTCGAATTGTGAAACGAGTGTTTCGAGAAATCCGGACGGTCCGTATTCCGGCGCGCTTGGATTCTCTCTCGCTTCTGTAGAGCCGCGGGACTACTGTTATATCGACGGGGACATACGACCGGACGTATCTCGGCGTCCCGCGACGAGAAGCGACGGGCGCGCTCGTGGCCGACGTCGGGACAGAGTCAGAGGGGCGCGCGTTTCTATTTATATAATCCGACACGTACGCCGGTCTAGCGCGGGCGCTCGGTAAAATCATGTTACCGCGTTGCAGCGACAGAGGATGCCGGAGTCGGGTCAGTTTTCCCGCCATTCCCGTATTCCTGCAGCTTGCAACTGGAAGCCCCCTTCGGGCGCTTTCATTCCTCGGACATTTCGCCTAGCCGCGATACGTGTGTGAACATAGATATACCTTGATGTGAAAACATACGTACCGCGCGGTTTCTTTTTTACATTACGAACGAAGCTCGCGCTCTCTTTCCGTCATTCTCGAGAATTCGTGCACATGCGGAGATTTTGTCGTATAGCGGACAGTAAAAGGGGGAGCACCGTGCAATCCTCTGCAATAAACAAGATAGTCGATACTGAAAGAAATAATTGATAGTGTCAAAAAATGCCTTGAATCAAGAACATGTCATGATCTTATCAATTTTTAAGAATACAGATCCTTGGTCGAAGAATAATATGTATATTCTTGATTCAAGAGTATCTTCGTTGAAACGAGAAATTCTTCCTGCGCAAAAAAAAACAATTACTGGAGTCCACACCCAGAAAATAATTTATTAATATTTAATAAATGTAATTTAAAATACGGCGAAACAAATATTTCGTTAGGACAAGAAAATATTGTGCTAATTATTAAAATATTAACTTTATTCAGACAGTTGCCTCAGAGGATCAAATTGTAGGTATCAAATAAATATCGTAATGGTTAACAAATATTTATTAGATCCAATCAAATGTTTATTTCGCCTTATTTAAGCGAACATTTATTAACTATAAATAAACTATTTTCTCGGTGTATGAAATATTTTTTCGCACAAAGAAAACCATAGCTTGATCCTGGAATTATATCATGTTTTTGATTGGAAAAAAACATCTTTTTGGCACCAGTAATTATTTTCCTCAATTTACGTTATATACAAATTATTACGTGTAGATACAGAATGAATCACGAAGAATTACCATGGCCTCTTGTCACATTTACATGCCGTATCACGCGTCGCTATCGAAATTACTACCGCGCCAATTTGTACCCCAGAAAGACACTGACGAAGCTGTTACGATTTTAAAGGCAATCAATTCGTTTGCGTGTACCTGGAAACCAGTTTATAGATTTATTTATCAACAAGTCGTCGAGGATGATTCGGGGCCGTTTCGGAATGGGTCATTGAACCCTTCTTGATACTGGCGATATTACGTAAAAAAAAGTGCAGTGTGACATTTAATATGAAGAGGATTACGTAAAACCTCCAAAGATGTAAGACTTGCAAAACTGCAGTTTCACTTCTGACGATGGGATGAGTCGAAATGCAATACGCTTCGTTTCGAAAACTTGTCGATAAGATCAAACTGAGGGAGTTATTTCGCGCGGTAATGTCCACTGATTTTACCCTGTACGCGGCGACTGTGTATTTTAATAAACATACAGACGAAATGTATTATTTTACTGATTCTCATTGATTCACCCACTCCTATAAAATCGTAAACGAGCACCTTACGAAAGAGACGAAACTACCGTGTAATTCCTATGCAGAAAAAAAGAATTAGTTGGATCTACAGAAATTATTTACGAAGTCGCAAATAATTATTGATTCATATGAAAGAAATTTGTTAATACATACATCAATTAAATCTCTTTCTTTCTTGCAATCATCTCTTTCTTACAATCATGTGGAATAGTGCGTGATTGCAAGGAAGAAATATCTAATTAAAATGAAAAAAGATCAAAATGATGTAAATAAATAATTACTCGCGACCCCGCAAGTAATTTTTAGTAGATCTAACTAATTCTTTATCTCTGTGTACAAGTCCTAACGAATGCCGGATCGAAACTCATTCGAAATGACCATCGGGTGACCTGCCAGTTGCCAAACAAAATGGTTTTTCATGGTAAATAAGGAATCGACCGTACCTAAACTGCCTAGAATCCCGATAACGACGCGGAAATAAACATCGCCTAAGACAGTGGAGCACGCGAGTCACGTATTCACCGACACTGCCCGGGATCATTGACGCTAAGAAAATAAATCACGAGCAGCTTCGCCCACTCTCATTTTCCCGCGTCGGTTATCCGAAGATTTCGGGGTCCCCTTTGCTCACGCGGTCCACGAGAACGTTTCGCTCACGCGAAATTGAATTCCATCGGCCGTGCGCGCGCGCTTTCTCAATACGGGCGGCAAAAGATCCCCGTTATCGACTATCGACAAGGTCAGCACCAGTCGTAAAGGTGCGCAGACTGAACTCGAAGATCAAGTCGAATCCGTAAAACTGTCCTCCCCTCCTCTCCCACATATAATATATTCAGAGAAAAATTTGGTTGAAAGAACTCCAATTTAACCAGAAATCGTGGTCGATTTTGGCACCAATCACGATTCCATAGTTGTTCTGAACAATGAGATTCTGGTTATAGTAACACGAGATTAAGATTGTTGCAACCAGATGGACCTGCAGCATGGTCGGTTGATGCTCTTAACCTTTTTTTTTATATAGTTGACACTAACATACGGTAATATTATTAGTTTTATGGTTAATTTAAGCATGGTGCATGGCTATCACCAACTACAACCTTATTATTAGTATAACCGTGCACAGAGGAAAAGAATTAATTGGATCTATCATTAAAAATTACTCGTGGGGTCGTAAGTAATTAATTATTTATATCAATGAAGTATTTTAATACATCAATTTTTGATATCTCTTCCTCTCTTACAATCACATAGAACAATACATGATTGCAAGGAAGAAATATCAAATTAATATGAAAAAAGATGAAATGGATCTAAATAAATAATTACTTGCGACCCTGCAAGTAATTATCAGTAGATACAACTAATTCTTTTTCTCTGTATGCGACAAAAGTTATTTCAACTGCTTGCATTCATGACCCGTTTAATCGTCAATATGATACCAGCAACTGGGAAAACTCAATCTTGTGATTATAGTTAATCCTACCCACTTTTCTCTCAGTGTACACACCACGCCTCGCGATGCCCGGCGTCGCCGGAAAATCGAAGACCTCCGAGGCGTCCCGTAATAAGACCGATTTCCGGGTCGTCGAACCCGTCCACCGCGCGCAATTCGGGGCCGGTCCCGAAGAGCCCCGAAAAACAGACCATTAGAGGAGCCGAGAAAAATACTCGCCGCGCTGCGACCTCGAAGGAAGGCGACGTCGCGGGGAACGCGCGAGCGGAACCGATACCGCGTGCCGAGCGTAATTCGATAAAGCCGGCACGAGACTTCCGCGCGCTCATCCTCCGTCCGTCCCGAGCGATTATCTCGATCCACACGGACGGAGGGAATCGGAGGAGGATCGAGAACGGTGTGGGGGGCCCCTCCCATGAAGTAGAGAGTGCCCGTATATAGGCCAGCCGCTCTCTATTAGCGGCGATCAAATCCTCATTAGTGATTCCGATCATCGACCGATAACAATCGCCACCCAAACAGACCTCCCCTTCGTGCCCTGGCCCGCGAGCGAGCGGTCAATTCGAGCGTAACGGAGATTAGTCATCCCACTCGACTTACGGTGCGGAAAGAGTAATCTTATTTACATAATAAACACCCAGCGTGTATAATTCCTAATTTATAACCGACGGCCGGTCGAGCACGCGCGCGCGAAGGTTGGCCCGATGTCTTATCAAGTCGCTCCGAGCGATAGGGGTATCTTTATCACTGATAACTCGTTTTGGCGTTGGTCTTATCTCTGCCGGCTACGCGATTTCTGACGCTCGATTTGCCTCTCCGGTTTCTCCGAAATGTTTCTTATTGCCTCGCGCGAAGAAATGTTTTCTAGTTTTTTTTTAGTCGAGGTATCGATCATTTAAGAATAAAAAAACTATTCAGAAATCCATCACGTCGATCGAATCCTCTTTAGACACGAGTCTAAAGAGATCGGATATTCCGCGCGAAATTCGATTAAAATTTTTGCAGCCGAAATTAAACGTCGAACAGCCGCAGTGATTTTGCTGCGAGTTACAGATTATGTATCTTCCGTATAGACAGGGGAGCGACGCGCGCGGCGACGCTGCGTCTCCGCGCGTACGCGGAGAAAGAAAGGAGGAGGAGGAAGAGTCGCGGGAAAAGAAAGAGAAAAGAGGGAGGGAGGCGGAAGAAAGATCCGCGAGGCGAGAGAACGATATACCTACGCGGGAGAGTTTGCAGTCGCGTGCGCGCCGGGTCCCTCTCTTCCTCCCAACCGGGAGGCCCCCTTAACCCTGACCTGCCCATAAAATATACGATGAAAAGGACTTTTCCCTCAACGCACGACCGGGTGGATTGAACTCGTAAATGAACACGGTTCTATTTACGGCGGGAATGTCGGTTTATCGCCGCTGCGAAAACCTCCCCCCGCACCGAGAGAGCGTCGCTTCGGAGTGACACTCGAAGTGTCTCGGTTTTCCGTGACGAGACCTGTTTGCGTATCCACACGCGCGTAACACCCGTACGCGCGCGCGTATTCCGCGATTCGGCGAGCGATTCTCGACGTTCCGAATGAACGAAAGAATGTGAATACATCCACGCGGAAGAAGGGAGGGCGCGAATAGAAGAGCGACGAGGAAAAACAACCGGATAAAGGAACGTCTGAAGAAATAACCCCGCACCGCGGCGTCCCCCGGCAAATCTACTCACGCCCACGTGGCGCGACGCGCCGCACAATACGCGCGTAGAACGCGGCGAACGACGAGACCGTCCCAATAAGAGAGGCCGTAGCAGTCGCTGATTCAATAAGAAGCGCGAGATATTTGGAGAGATTTATAATGCATGGACGGGCGCGCGTGCGACGCTCGACAGTGGGAGAGAGAGAGAGAGAGAAGCAGAAAGAGGGGGATCCCGGGAGAGCGAGGGACGGTGATATTGGGGCAGGTCGGGTACAAACGAGCCGCCGAAGCGACGCACAGAGGAGGTGGTTGCGCAATCGGTATCTGGGAGATTAGTTTTACGACACTTCGGTTCCTGTTGTCGGATTTCACCCCACAGCGAATTGTGGGCACGCGCCAAATCATTGTCGCCTGAATATTAATCACCCCGGCTTCTGATAGTCTCGTGTATACGCGGAGCGAGAGAGACGCGCGAACGACGCGTTCTGGTAGCGCGCGCCAGTCTTTCTCCGTCGCGCTCGCGCACTCCTCCGCCTTCTCAGCTGGCGCCAAAGAGATTTTCTGATCTCTGGCGTACAGCGTCGATTAAATTGTACGAAAAAAGTTCGCGAAACTAGAAACGATTAGGTGTTTTTTTTTGGGCATTTCGAAAGATCGCGATCGCGATTGCGATAAAGGGATCGATCGTTGACGAGGATCGAAAGTCTCTCGTGTGCCGCTCGCTTCGGGTTTCCAGTCGACGATAACGTTCGCACATATCGCGCTATACACCGAGAGAAATAACTGCTGGTGCCGTAAAAAAGGTTTTCGTCCCTCAGTGCGTAAAACTCGGTTTCACGGGCGTCCTCAACCCCGTCAACCTCGTATTTCACACTTAGTGACAAAAAATAGAATTCGTTATAAGGGCGTTTCGCACCGTTTTAACTCGTGTGATTGCCGCACTCGCTTCGCTCGTGCGGAAAACTTCACACTCGTTAAAAACGGCGCTTCACGCCCTTATAACAAAAATATCTATTTCTTCAATCAAAAGCATGATATATTTATAATAATTTCAGAATTAAGCTATAGTTTTCTTCGTGCAAGAAAATACCTGATAGGCTTGAGTAATTATATTTTTTTCGCGCAGAAAGAATTTCTCGTTCCAACGAAGGTATTTTTGAATCAAGAATATGTATCGTATGAAATTAAACTTGCTCGCCGGGAAGAAAATTCCAATCATCATTATCTCATTATTTGTGAACTTTTGGCCTACATCGATATAAGAATTTATTGTAGATAAAAGTGTAATGTTCAAAAAAGTATTATACAAATAGGTATGAGCCAAAAGCTCATAAATAATCAGACAAGTGACTAGAGTTTCTTTCCTGGCTCATAATAAAGGCTTATTCCTGGCGAATAAGTTTCGCCTCTCTCTCATATGATATAATATATTTCCACCAAGAATCTATATTCTTAAAAATGTTTAGGCTCATATGAGCCGTTGAAAACCAGAATGGTGTAAGTCACATTTCATGTAAGCTTAGATTATTTGACTGCAAAGCTAAGTACAATTTGAAAAATATGTCTACATGATACACAAAGCATATATGTACAATTTAAAACATCCGTTTGTATCATCTAGACAGATTTTTCAAATTGTACTTAACTTTGCAGTCAAATAATCTCAGCTTACATGAAATGTGACATAAACCATTCAGGTTTTCAACGGCTCATATGTTCTTGATTCAAGACATATCTTCTCGACACTAGCAATTATTTCTCTCAGTGTAGCCACTACCGTTGCCCCGGGCGTATAGCGCGTTGCTGCTCCATCTCCCCTCGCTCTATCCGCGTGGTATACGATGTACGCGCGTTCGGCACATAACTGTATTCGCATGAAAGCGTACGAGCGGGCTACAGTGGACGCGGTACGAGTATACGGCACAGGCGACTGTGCGCGCTCGTCTGACCGTACTACGCGGCGTTACTACTAACGGCCGCGTCTGCGTTGGCCCTTCGGCCGGCCGTTATACTACTGCGAATCCAGAGAAAGCTCGCACGGCTGATCGACACGACGTTATCGTCGATTCCCCACCGGAGAAAAAATACATTTCTCGCGTCCTCGTCGCGCGCTGCAAACGCGGCGCGATGCTTTGTTTATCCCGAATTAATTTGCTTCTTCGCGCAAATACATTCCCCCCGAGTGGGACGACGACGGAAATTTCTCAAGATCCGACACGAGGGGGGGGCCACGGCAGCTAAGCGCGCGCGTCGGCTGGGAGTCAGGCAGGTTGGCCGTAAGGCTGGCGGTTGGGCATACGGGAGGTTGACTCGCACTACTGGGCAGCTCAAGGCTGCCCGCTCGGTCGCATTCCAAGTTCCGAGCAGCAGCGCCACTTCTCTTCTCTTCTCTTCTACGTCGAGAGTCGCTGCTCGCTCGTCCCGAGCGAGTCCCGCTCCGCCGCTACTCCGCTATTCGTACATCACGCGTGTATACATATATAGTTATATGCCTCGGCGCTTGTAACTCGAAAGCTGAACTCGCGTGTGGCTCTTATCGGCAGCTGTCGCGCGTTTACTTGTTGAATCCGAGCTTCTCTCGGCTCTTGTTTGTTTTTTTTGCGCGTCTACGCGGACGCGTTTATCGACGCGACGGTCTCGTCGATTTTTAACACTTGTCCGCGAATGGATATCGGGCAAATTCGGCGAGAAGCGTCGCGCTGAATGTCGACCGACGAGGACGTGGGAGAATTTGCAAAATCTCGCAGTTACAGTGGGAGGGGGGGGGAGGATTCTTGTCTCGGGCTCGGTGTTGTCCTTCGCTCCCCTGACCGCGAAATTTCGGGGGTTTCCTCGCAGTCGAGAGAGCACGCGGGGGCGAAGGGATGCGCTGGCGAAATTTAAAGCGTGACTCACGCGCGCGGCGCGGGGACTAAAATAGTCTCTCTCTCTCTCTCTCTCTCTCTCCCTCTCTCGCGACTTTTGCGCGGGAGCGAGTCTGTACGGCGCGGAGTGGGCGCGCCCCGCGAAAGGAAGAGCCAAAGAAAGGGAGAGAGAGTGGATCATTCAAATTTGTACATAAAATAAAGTCTCGACGCGATTTGAAACGAAATAAAATTTTTTACAAATAATCTTCGACCGAGGATCAATCAAATCGAAGGGAAAGAAAAGTCGAATCGATGCCGTTAAAAGTTTAAAGATCAGGGGAACCAAATCGGTTTTCTCACTAATTTTCTTTATTACAGATTCCCCAAATTTGATAACAATAATTTACCTTGTATTTCTTCATATTTTATTCTCGGCCTTGTTTCAGCTAGAAAACGATATTTTGAAACATAGCTACGTCATCGCGCTGTAAGACCGTCTCTCTCGCACTCGTTGCTTTGCATAAGTGCGTTTCTCTTATATTTCGATGACGTCACAACGTTGAAGAGAGATTCGCGCTTATAACTCTGCGAATAATAACTTCATCGGACCTTTTCCTCTTCGTGCGATATCAAATACGCGTACAGATTACAAATTGAATTTAAAAACATGAATATTTTTTTTACGGGGAAACCGAATTGCGCGCCTGCATAAATTCTCGATCGCGACGGATACGGATGCTCGCGTATGACTTTCTCGACAGCGGCCTTGGCAAGAATGCCACGGCAGAAGTTGAAGAACGATCGAGACGCCGAGCACGATGAAAGGGGGAGGGAGACGAGTTAATAACGATCAACCGGGGAGAGGTGACGTTTTCGCGCCCCGGGGCGCGCGCGCGAGGTTACGAGGTGTCGATGTGGGTACGTATACACTTCCTGCAATCTCGAGCCGCATTCCAGACTGCGTATAACGCGTGATTAATCGCAATTCACCCGGCCTCCCTCTATCCTTGCGCGCGACCTTTTCCCGCGAAGGGTGGGTCAGTGTGGATCGCCTATTCAAAATTGGCGCGCTCTCGCGCGTCCCGCCGTCTCCTCTCGCTCCGTCGGAGGAGGAGAAGGGGCAGAAGGAGGATCGCGGCGGGCGGGAACAAGGAACATCCGTGGCACACTTAACCGCGTACCGAGTCAGTGCCGCGCGACCACGAGCAACGACACATTTTAGCAAAGAGGAGTCACAGTCGCTGCTACCACTCCCACTCTCGGGTCCTCTCTCTCTCTCTCTCTTTCCTCTTCAGCGCCTATACTATTTTCCCGACGCGATCTCTCGGTGCCTGCCTATTCGCGCCGTCGACAGATGACAGTTGGGCGATCCCTCGCGCAACTTCCGGATGCGAGAAGGGGCGCGTGTACGGGTACTCCCCTGGTGGGTGGTAAAAAGTGGTCCGCGTATTCGAACCGGACGATAATCGCGATCACAGCGACTACCGCCCGTTCTTAAATCGACGGATGTAGCTACTCCGAGGGGTGCGCGGGGGAGGGCTACTCAGGTACTCGTCGACGACGACGTTTCGACGCGTGGATCGATCTTTTCTGCCTTCGCCAGCGACTCGGCGCGTTGGGCTGACCTCTTTAGGCGCGGCAAGGCCGTCGCCTGGCTTTGGCCTCCGTCTCTCTTGCACGATCACGCGCAGACACACACGCACGTCCCGTGCGTACACGTTTTCCATACGCGGGTCAGGCGTTCCGCTTGTATCGATTTGCCCCGCGGAGCGGTACACCGACGTCGATGACGTCGTCGTCGTCATCATCGCCGCCCCGCCACAGTCATCCCCGAGGAGAAAGGACGCGGGAGCGGCGACGACGTCGCGGTGAAACCACGCTTGCGTATGCGAGCGGTGTCACGCGGCGCGAGCCGACGAGTTCTTAACATTGGCGTCGTGCAATCCTGCCGCCGCTGCAGCCTTCGGGGCCTCAAGGATCCCCGTCCGGCCACGAGGCGAGCGCCAAGGACGCCTGGTGCGCCCGAAATCCTAAAAGTCCGTCGCGCGGGAAAACGCGTTTCGGTCGCCGCGGAGGCTTCTCGACGGACTCGAAAGGGAACGAATTTACGGTACCATATTTTTTTTCCTCTTTCTCTTTTTACCCTGATACCTTAAATTTCGCGAGTCCCGCCGTTACCATCTATGTTTAGATTCGTGGCATTTGAATCGAAAGAAAGTAAAATCGCTTGGGATACCGACGATTCCATCGCACTGAGAAAAATAATTTAGTCAATCTAACCAAAATCGCGGATATGATGACCAAACTATTTAGTGAAATAAGGCTCCTCCATTTGTTTGATAAACTTGAAAACTGGTTGATTAGAATAACTAAATGTTTGGTTTAACGGTACGAAAAAAATTAATAAATCGTAGCAACAATAAAGTTTATGGTAACTCTTTCGGGGCAAAGTTAACTTATTGTTACGATAAATACAATTGTAATAAAAATTATAATGAAACTTGTAGAAGTTGGAAGCCTTATTAAAATAGCTGTTATCGTAAGTGTTCCGACAAACGTTGGTCGGAATTCAGAAGCATCGATATCGTTTCCTAGTAATTAGTATTACCGCGAACAAGGGTCAATTTCGATGATAAGGTGGGCGATATGTTTCGCGAACCGTAACTACAGGGGGGTGGCCATAAGTCACCTGGCAGCCTTGAAAACTTTCAAACTTTTTGGCTAATTCAACCATGTAATTGGGATTGGGAAATGTGTATCAGGCCACCTTTCTCTAAAACACTCTTCAATGGCTCAATAATCGCGATCAAGACAATAAAACTGTTTCAACAAAAACTGACTGACGCATGCGCTGTTTTCAACGCTTCCGGGTGACGTATACCCACCCCTGTATTCTTTCATTAATAGTCCGGTTTAATGGTATCCTTCGACCTGAGTACACGTAACCAGGTACCGTTAATTACCGGGCCTTCCCGGACCCTCGAGCCTCGATGCATTCCGAAAAGGGATTATCCTTGATCTATATATATATCAGCCTATTTCCTCTAACGGAACTTACTACGTCACGGGAATATCCAAGTACAGAACGCACCTGCACTTCTTCGGAAACTTCCTCGCCACTTTCGGAATGCTAAGAGGTTGTACCTTCTTCGTCAGGGGAGCTAATCACTTTCCTAGCCAATCGGAGCGCACCCATCAACCCCCCACTAGTTATAGCGTCACTATCATTCAACCAATCAGAGCGTACCGCATCACCCATGCTATCCCCACTAGCTATTAGTTGTAATGTATATAAATCGCTACCTAATGCATCTTTTTCTTTACCCCCCCTCCCCCCTACTTCATCTTCTACTTGGTTTATAACACCAGAGGTTGGTAACTACGAGGAGGGGTTTAGTCGGTAAAAATCCGACACAACCTTACTACACGGAGATAATTTTAAAGGAAAAATGACCCATCATGCAGGCTAATCCTGCATCATAGTGACGTTTCACTGAGAATTTACCCTGCAACACAGTAAAGATATAACAACGTATTCTACAAAATATCATTACGCGTAGAGGATTATTTTCCTATCACCGCGGTAAATGCTCAGTGAAACATCACTGTGATGCAGGGTTAGCCTGCATTGATGGGTAATTTTTCCTTTAAAATTCTCTCCGTGTACCATCTCGAGTGTCTTGTCGAAGATTCCCCTCCTCGCCCATCTTAAAAAAAAAGCATCTTCTTCAATGTGCAAATGTGCCTCAGTCAGCCAGTCTATGCAGCGCATTCAATCCGTTATACTTAAGTGACAAATCAGTTGACTTGCCAACCTAGGCACACCAGTGTAGTGTATCGTATACAGTGCATTCGGAACAGTTAATTGTAAACACGGTTAATCATCAGCTGTATCTCTTTAATTCGAATATATTAATAGTAATATAGTGAGTGCAGTGTCGAATCATTCAATTAACCGCCCGGTTTAACTCCTTCTCACCAGGCGTTCGAAATCAATCATCGTGGAACCTCAAAATCCGCCTTGCGGTATGTTTGGTCAGTAGCCGTGTCACGAACGAGTGTCTGCGGGATTTACGACCCCGCGGAGATCTAGCATTGATCGCACGGCTTCCAAACAGTAAGAATAAAGTGGTCTTGTCCAGAAATGTATGAAAAACTCTGTACACATGCTATGATTTATTTTGTTTCGTGTGACAAGTATTTTGGTTCGAATAATTAAACTCGTTTAACCAGCTATATTTTGTTATTTTAACCAAAATATTTTTCTCATCGCTCAGACAAGAAAAAAAACCAAGAATCGGGTAGTTCGAAAAATGCATGCTGCAGGGTGCAATAGGGCGCGTTCGGTAAAACGATTTCGTCACCCGCGTGAAGCCAATCAAGCGCGACCCGGTTAACCGCGCGGGAAGGTTAAACCACCTACGCGTCGGGGCAGTGCGTAAATTCGGGAGAGAATCGAAACGGTGCGTCGAGAGCTTGCCGCAACGTCACGCGTATAGGACACCCCCTGCGACCTTCGACTGCCACGCAAAATGCTCGTATGTACGCCAAACGTGAAAATCGATCAGTGTGTCGCTCTTCTTGTCGGATAAATTCGATCGCACGATCGTAATGTTGGATTCCAATACGAAAGGAGTCGAAGGGGTTGCAGTGGAAGCTCGATTGAGTCTTTTTTTTTCGGACGCGTCGGTCGGATACATAGGCCCAGTTGTACATTAGGGACCGTGCATGACGATTGCTACGCCACCTGATGGCAATAATTAGAATGTTTGGGAGAAAATTTTACAAGTGTTCATATGGGAGAAATTTTTAATTATTGAATTATTAATTATTTGGAAAAATAATTACTATCAGTATGCGTACATCGCGTATCACGTATGTTGCATTAAAAATTGTCGAAGTGCCGGGAATCATGAAAAACCGTCTAGTGCCAGCGAAAATGCCCCACTGCTAGCGTTCATCGGGCATGGAAGCGTGATAAACGAATGTCATAAGCCTTTGAGACTGTGGTCTGAGCTACAATCTTTGAGGTTATGGTTACTTTTTGTGTTTCGGGATTATTTATCTCTTCAACACATTGAATACATGACCTGAGTGAAACAGTTTTTCGCCTTTATCTTTATTTTGGCCTTCAGTGGGGGTATTTTGTATTGGCAAAAATCCGTGCTTTTTATTATAATATCTAACATTTTTAACTTTTCTTATCCCATGTTCCCCGCGTTAAAAAGTATATCTTAACTTCTTATAATCGCCAGATGTAGCGTAAGCATCGACGCTACAACTCCCTCTATAGTTTTTGCACGGTCCCTGTGTATATATGTGGGACACAAAATATACCAAGAACGGCGGTTCAAGCTGAACCGGCTCTGAACTTACATTGTACAACTGGGCCCTATAGTCTAAAGTTCCCCTGAAACGAGAGGGGAAGGGGAGAGAGCTGCCGTCGAGTCAAAGTGCAGCAGGGCACATATAGCTGTATCCTTTCGCAACCGAAATTCAATATTGCTTCAGCCGTGTGGGACCGATTCCGAGAAAGATCGGGGTTTCCCGGTCGCGATAGCGGAACGGAATTAGACTGACCGTAATAGCGGGCCGATGGGTCCGAGACGGATAATCCCCTGCAATCGATTGTCCATAATTAAAACAATTGCTTTCCGCGAAGCTGGGGACGATTCATGCAGCGCTAACATCTGTCCGGCGTAAGTCGCTTTTCGTGATGATGCTAATGGTTCACGCCAAACAGCGCAGTACAGTACTCCCTCCATAATTCAGTACGACGGGGTTTTTAATTCTAAGAAAAATGAATTATGGAATACTCCCACTCTGTCCGTTAGAGAGGTATACATACCTGTGCGCAACCAAAATATAGACGCGTAAACTAAACTCGTATTCCCCTCCGGCGCATACCTGCGCGCAACGACGTCATAACAAGAGTGGGGGAATGCTTCCCCTCTTGTGCTTCGGGCGCTCTGAATTAACGAGGAGGGAATTATGAAGGGAATACTGTACCTATGACTAGTGAGTGTACAGTTACACAACAGTAAATATGTTTTCGATAGACTAGTTTTGTGTCTTTCTATGACGGTGTATTACTACTGTGATACGTCTGACTATTCGAATAAACACCCCTCGCTTTACCGCGAATGTAATGCGTCTAATCAATATTATTTCCCGTCTCTTCACTTCCATCCCTGTAAGAGTTTACAGTGGGACGCAAAATTATCCACTCGGCCTCGTTTCGTAGCCTCATCGTTAACTCTTTCTCAGCTTCCACGGAAAAACTGGTACCAGTAAATTTTACTGTATTTACAATAAAGAAAAAGGAATGCATGAAAGTTTTCAGATGTTTTTACAGTGCGATGCAGTAATTTTTCTTTTGAAAACATTAAATCGTGATAGTTTACATTACAATTTACCGATTTCTAAGGAAAAGTAGTTCTCCGGCACACAGTAGAAACATTCGGGAACCCTTCTATCTGCCTCTTTTATTCCAAATGCAGTAAAATTTACCGATAATCTTTCCGTGTCGATAAGAGCAGCTATTGCCAGAGTAATTAGGCTTCCACGGTGATCATGATACAACTCAAATTTGGAAAAATATACGCATATAGGCCTTCGAGTTACCAAAGGGCAGAAAAGCGCGCGTACTCGACTCGCAAGAGCGCCTCGCGCCGAGCGTCGCGCGCGTTACAACTGCAGTGCGGGACTGCGGCGGTGCATCTGACGAGGGGGCGTCGAGGTAGGCGCCGCAGAGGCCCGAAAGCAACGCGGTTCGGCTCGCGGCGCGGTCGAGCGAGAACGACGGAGGACGAGCGAACGAGAGGGAACCGAGGAACGGACGAACTCGCGGGGTACGGCGGAGGGTGCGGAGAGGAAGCCACGTGGTCGTTGGTTGCCGTCAACGTCGTCGCGTTACGGGAGGGAGCTCGGGACCGGTGGCGGCCGAAACGAAACTTTTTGACGTTTTTCGCGTCCCGCGGAATATGGACATACGTCAGCCACGTGTGCAGGGAATGCGCCGTGCCCGGACTCGGCCGGCGATTGGCCGTGGGCCCCGGCCAATGGCGAAGGCCGAAGGGGAGATGCTGCGAGCTCCGAGGACCGGCGGTGGGGAGATCCGGTGGAACGAGGGAAAACGCGAGGGAGATACAGTGTCGTAGGATAACGGGGGTGGAGGCGCGGGGGAGCGTCATTTGAAAGAGAGCGAGATAGGAGGAGCGGGAGAGAAACGCCGCGCAAGAACGTCGGAGACTAAACGTGCCCGAACGTTGTCCGGGGAATGAAACGACGACGGCGTGACGGGATGACGCCCGCGCCCCCCGATGACGAAGGAGGGCGAAGGAGGCGAATGGCGACGATCGGCTCTCCGTGTCGGTTTGGGGGGACGAAGACTCTACCCGCGCGCGGGTAATCCGCACCTACGTGTAGGTGCACGTCGGGTGCGGATCACCCTGAAGAGTCGAAAGCATGCTCCACTTGGTTGGAGAAACTACTTATGCGCTGGATCTTCGACGGGTTTCGCTCGCTACGGGGTATCGGTACTACTTCCTCTTCGAGTATTTCGATTCATCCCTTGAACGGGACCCCTAAAAAGCAACTAACACCGCGTATATCGTCGGTACGATCGAGAACCTCAACGATGAGCGTTCACCGTCTTCGTCGTCGTTCGAGACTGCTCGAAGCCACCCACCGGCGCCGGCCTGGGGCTTCGAGCGTCGGAGCCTCGACCGCGCTACGCCACTGCGAGAGGAGAAGGAAACACGTAGGACGCGGGGTCCCGGGGGATGTCGAACGACCGAACAAAGGACGCTTTGAAGGGAGAAGAGAAAGAGACTCTCGAACCACGCTCGCTCGCTCGCTCGCTCCGTTCCCCGATGGCTGGCAGAGAGGGATCTCCGCTCATCTGTTCTTGCCCTGCGGTAGGTAGGTTAGGTGGATACGGTTCCCTTCTGTTCTTCGCGGTATACCCGGGTACCAGGGACCTACCTTCCGTAACCCCTTCGGGAGGAATGGATCCACCACCTCCCTCTCCGCGCTTCCGAGTATCGGTCATCCCTCGTCCGCGAGGGTTCGTGCTCCGGGGCTCCTCGGCTTTTTACCGGTGCCGAAGATCGTCGCCGGGCGCGTCTCGTCGTTACCCGGAAACGACTCGGCTCGACTCACCCGCGCGGTTCAGCCGTCGTCCGGTCGGCCGACTTCGAGTGTGCCGCGGCTGGGAAGGAAAATACGGCGGAAAGAAATGGAAAAAAGTCGTGCGTTTTTCGTCGCCGAAAACCAAAAAATTCTCCCATATAATAATCCGCAGCTCGCAAAAGCGCCTTCGTTGCCGGCGAAGCCAGGCGCGAGCGCGCTCGAGCAGCACGGTCTCTCTATAATATTCTCGGAGAGATATTTCAGAGAGAGGGGGCCCTCTCCGAAGCCTGTCTAACAGCGCGCGAGAGAGAGGTATACCGATATCTTCTCCTCTCGGTCTCTACCTGCCGGTTTCTCACTCTTTCCCTCTCCCTCGCCGCTGCGCGACCGTCTTCTCTCCCTCTTCCGCACGCTGGAACACCGTCTGCATCGCTCTCGCTCGAGATTTCCCTCTCTCTCCCACCCTCCCACCAATACCGCTTCTCCGTCCTCGTCTCGCTCTACCTCCCCCCGGCGCCCCTCTCGCGTCTTGTCATATATTACTCCTCTCGCTCTCCCGTGCTCCCTCTCACTCTCTCTCTCACCACCTCTCACGCCACGCTTCACGCGTCTCTCTTTCGCTCTCTCTCGCATGCCACGTCTCTTCTCCCTCCTCACCTTCTTTCTCTCTCGCACGCCTGCTCGTCCACTCACTCCGACGTCGAGGGGAGCGAGTCTAAATTGGGAAACGGTGGTGGGGACTACGACTACGACGACTACGGGCGCCGATGTAGCTCGAGAGACAAGGCGAAACTACCTACCTACCATCTCGCGTCGAGGGAGAAACGGGGCAGAAGATAGACGCCGATAAAAAGGAGGGGACTCGCCGGAGAAAGGGAGGATCGCGAGAGAAACGAGGGAGAGACGCGGTGGATCGACGAGGAGACGGAGAGGGAGAGGTGAAGCGAATAAACGAGCGAGAGGGGGAAGCCGGAGAGCGATCGAGAAAGAGAGAAAGCCGGACAGAATATCCTGCGCCGCGTCGCTCCTCTCCGAAGACGGAGCCAGGATCAGAATGCGATCAGACTTACGAGGGATCCGCGTCGAGTGTCCCACGACACGGGAGCGACTCTCGCGCGAATCGATTAAGGGGTGTTCCGCATCGATCGATTATTTGATCCGATAGCGGGCGCGCGAAATCGATCGGCCGAACGATACCGGCTTTATCGGACGATCTCGTGCACGCGTCGCGAAGAATCCTGTCGATGTTCTTAATGATTCTACGAACGTTTCGATGGGACATTCTAGTCGAAGGGGTTGAAGGAAATTTTTGGAAAATTCCTATCTTTATAGAAAATCATCCGGTTCTACACTGCGACAAAAGGGCGTGAAATATTTACATAAGAAACGCGCTTGTGAAAAAAATTCGACAGGGGTTGATAACGATCAGATAAGCGGAGAAGCGCGCGAGGTTACCCGCCAGAGGAGCTCGTTAATTACGTCGGAGCCAGGCATTATCATTATGTAAACAGCCATCGCAAAGTTTGCAATTTTGGAATACCTCCCGCCCGCTCGCAAAAGCAGCGGCTCCGCTATTCACGAGAATCGAGTTTCGCATCGAATCGCGCGCAATTTTCAAGCAACATTCGACGCGGTACTCTTGGCTCGGAAAATTTAACAGCTAAAATTGATCTTCGAAAGCAGTACTATTACACGTTACAGTGCGCTTTGCGCTTTATTCGCGAAACCGTTTGACCTGGAAAAAGCCGGCCCGTATTTCTGTACACCCCGCTACACGCGTGTACCGCATCCCCCCGCACGTTAGAAACGCAATAAAATAATGCATTCACCGATTCACCCGGATTGCATTACCCGTCCAATCGCCGAGCTCGTCCCTCCCGCCCGATATTCTTCCCAAAATAGAAACCCGCGCGATACCCCGCGACTCTCGCCCCGAAGGAAATTCGAAACTATATCGATCCGCCCCCAAACGCGATCCCCGCGGATCCGCTCGACGTAGGACGAGCATCGCGAGTCGGATACACACACCTCTGAATCGAACCCCGACGAGGGGCATAATTAAAACTTGCAGAAAACATAATAACTGCACAATTAAAAAGCATCGCGAACGAGGAGAGGGTGGTCGAGTGCGTGACAAGAGCGCGAGGCGCGGCGGAGGGGAGGCAGGGGAGTTAAAATGATGTAAAAATATAACAAATTGAAACTGGCTGCCGCGGAGGTGGAGGAGTAGAAAGAATCGGAGGTGGACCGAGCGGTGGGTTGCGGGGATCGAGGGTTGTCGCTGCGAGGGTGGTGGGGTGTCGGGCGCGGGTAGGGGGTGCGATGGTGGGGTGCGCCCGCGCCCCGGAGAGGGGAGGCAGAGGGGAACGTCTCCGCGTGCGTGTGAACAAGGCGTCCCCGTGTGCGCCCCGGGCCGCGGCGCTGGTGTGCGCGCGTGTACGACACGAGGGGCAATGCTCCACCGCGGCTATGTGGAAATTTAGTTCGCGCGTCCGTGTGCGTGACGGTCGCCGTGTACGGGGCGCGAGAGAGAGAGTGTGGTGGTTTTATCGGTAGGGCCGGGTGAGCGTGGATAAGTCGTCGGCGTCGCTGTGTGAGAGGTCGTTTGTGCCATCGAGCATGTGAAAGTAATGGTTTACGAAGTGCGCGACGTCGGTGTGCGTGCACGGGCGTGCGTGCGTGCGTGCGTGCCACGACGCGAGGGGGTTCCGAGCCTATATTTCGTACCCCCGAGGGTGGTGTGCGTCGTTTCGACCGACACACCCGTAGCGGCGCGCAAGAGGGAGCCGTACATGAATACACGCACGCTCCCACACGCGACTGCGTACGTAGATGGGTATCTTTTCGCGAAGAGGGAGAGAATTTGCGTCTGTACGGGACACTCCGCGGCGCTAGACGGTACCTGGGAAAAAGAAATTCACGTATGAGTACCTACCGCCCCGCCGCGGAGTACCAACGCGCAACCCACGTGTGCGTGCGCGTGTACGCGCCTCGACCAACGGCTTTTTTACACGTGTCCGATGGCTTTGTCATTGCGTCTTTTACCTGCGGGGCGCTGACACGTACGCTCGCGATGTACACTCGGCCGCGCGAATTTCGGACGTGCCGGATGGACGGCAGTCCGGCTTACCGAGAGGGGAGCGACGTACGTACGGCGAATTTTCTTTTTTAACGGAGCCCGCGGGATAAATCGTAACGCGGCGATTACGCGAAGTTGCAAGGTCGAACGATTTTCCCACCCCGTAAATCCTGCTTGCCTCGAGCGGAATTTTGATGAAGCGCGAAGAATACGCCGTCGAAAGGAATTCAGGTACCTGTATCGATCGGGGAATTAGTCGTTGCGATGTAAGAGAGTCGATAAGTGCCCTCGATAAGTAATCCCGCGCGACTCATTGCGCGTCGCATCTACAATGAGAAAAATAATTAGGTTAAAATGACAAAATGTATCTAGTTAGATGCGTTTTGTTAATCTAAGCTGAATACTGGTCAGTTGAACCAATACCGAGAAAAAAAAAAATCGTTTGATTTAACTAAATTTTGATGTTACGGGTGGCCAACTAAATATATAGTTATCTCAACAAATATGTAGTTGAGGTAACTAAAATTTAGTTGAGGTAACTGGATATTTAGCTGCTTCAACTAAATATTTGTTCGAATAATTACATATTTAATTGGCCGTTCGTAACTTCAATATTTAATTGAATAAAACGATCTTCTTTCTCAGCGAAGTGTTTAGTTATTCTGGCCAAATGTTTAGTTGTTGTAACCAAAAATTGATCAGTTTAGCCAAACAGATAGAAGGTCCACGTTTCATCAAACAGTTTGATCATCGTCTCCAAGATTTAGGTTTGATTGACCAAATTTTTTTCTCAGTGTACACTAAGAAAAATAATTTACCGATTCAAGCAGCCGTCGATATGAATAGTGTTAAGAACATATTTATTTTAGAGATATGCATATTCATTAAATTGAACGAATCTACACTTGATTCGATTCGAATAATAACATATACTTGATTCAACGACAATATGTTTGACTTAAATAAATGTATTTATATCAACGATTACTTGGGTCGACAAATTATTTTTCTCAGTGTACACTAAAAAATATAATTAGATTAAAATGAAAAACGCCATCTAGTTAAACGCGTTTGGTTATTCTAACCAAAATGCAGGTCAATGAGATCAGCAAATAATTTTTCTCAGTGTACACTGAGAAAAATAATTAGATTAAAATGAGAAACGCGTCTAGTTAAACGTGTTTAATTATTTTAAACAAAATACAGGTCAATTGAACCAAACATCAAGTTATTCTAACCAAATGTTTAATTATTCAAACCAAACGTTTAGTTATTCTAACCAAAAACTGGCCATTTTAACCAATCAAATGGAGTATTCATATTACACCAAACAGTTTGGTCATCTCCAGGATTTTGATTTATTTGACCAAGTTATTTTTCTCAATGTACGAGTACATATACCGAGCGTTTTAAAAGGCGCGCGTATCCGATTCGCGTATATAAGTTCCCGTCGCCTCGACGCGCCGCGGACCGATCAACGCGTACGATCGCGTATTCCGCGCGCTTTTTGCGTCCGCGCTTCGGACACCGCTGTTGCATATACGAGAACGTTCATACTGAGGCTTCGAGAGTCTGACACACACACACATACACATACGCGCGCGCGCGCACGCACGGTTACAAGCGAAGGGCGATAAAAGACTCGGGGGCACCCTTATCGTTGTCATCGAACGGACCGACAATGACGTTCAATCACTGCGCGCCTCTACACGCGAAGAAGAATGTCTATGACCGATCATTAATCATCCCCGCGGATCTTGCATCGCGTTATTAGCTGCATATATATCTCGCTCCTCGGAGTCTCGTTATTTAGTTCCGAGCACCTGGCGAATCGATTTTTCCAGTCAAAAGTGCCCGAGTGCGCGGTTACGACTCCGGCGAAACGAGTAACTCGAGTAATAAGCTTGTCACCGGAATCGAGAGACTTTTGTTCCCGATCCCGAGACGCGGTACGCGCAGGCGAGGTGATGCACGGTTCGTTGCACCGACGACGCCAGTCCTCTCCCCCCCGGAGAATTCCATCGTCGCTTTCCCGTAATTGGTTCCCTCTCCCGTAGTCGAATCGCGCGCGTCGCGTGGCTCGAGGAAAAAAATCGTCCGCGGGGACCCCGTCAACGCGGCGAGCCGCGTAGCGGCTGTACACGCGTATGAATCGTGCCCCGGCGTCGCGTTTAATTCGAGCACGCGCGCGCCCGATACCCGCGCACAGTCGAAATCTACGCGGGGTGATACGTTCGCGGGGAAAGTTCGTATAGGTGCGAAAGATCGCAGCGATTCTCCGCCTCGCCCGATTCTCCCTCTGTACATCCTCCGTCCACTTCTTTCCGCTCTCCTCCGTTCCTCCTTCCCGTTACCCCCCCCCCCTCCCGGCGCCCTTTTTGCTTTGACAGCACTTGCTCGCCTCGTCCCTCCAACCCTCCGCGCGCGCGAATACTACCGCGGCAGCGTCGCCGCGCGGCGCACCCCCCCCCCTGGCCGCTCTTCATTCTCTCTCTCTCCTTATACCACTGAGAGCGTAAAATTATAATCTGTCATATTCATCAGTACACCGTCTCCTCCCCACCTCCGTCTCCCTCCTCGTCTCGCCCATCTCTTTCTATTTCGAAGCGAGTTGGCTAACGGGGCGCAGATAGACGAAGGTAAGGTGGCTTCATTTATATTGTAATCCTCTCCCCCACGCCACAATCCCTCTCGCTCGTTCTTACGCATGGAAGTCGTTCTCGGTACCGCGCGCGCGAGTTCTCCGCCCTCTTCTTTCGAAGAAATCTCCCACCAGCTCGCGCCTATATACCTACGCGTATAGCTTTTGCATCTTTCTCTCCCTGGTCGATCTTTCCATTTTTTCCCCTTCCCCAGTTTTATCTCCCCGTTATTACACAAACATATTTCCTGATCAAATTCTAACGCTTCCTAGATTCGGTCCTCTCATAAAAAAATAATCATATCTTTACATTTAATTTGTAATCTGTATACGTATTTAATATCATGCGAAAAAGAAAATGCCCGAAAAAATAATTATTCACTGAGTTATAAGAGCATTTCTCTCTACGACGTTGTGATGTCATCTAAACGCAAGTGAGACGCACTTATGCAGACGCAGAGAAAAGGAATTAGTTGGATCTATTAAAAATTATGTGAGAGGTCGCAAGTAATTGTTTATTCAGATCAATTTGATCTTTTTTCATACTAATATGATATTTCTTCCTTGCGATCACACACTATTTCATATGATTATAAGGAAGAGATATCTGATCGATGTATTCGACAATTTCATTGATGTAAATAAATAAATTACTTGCGACACCGCAAGTAATTTTCAGCGGAACTAACTAATTCTTTTTCTACGTGGAGCAACGAACGCGTAGCGGTGCATTTCAAATTGTCATTCCCCAACTCAAATAAGACCGAAAGGTAAAAATGAAAAAATACGGGGTCATTAATTTTGTCCAAATTTTTCGAATTTGGAATAAAAAAATGTACGAGGAAATCGAATTCCTCGACATGAGTTAAACGTATCAGGATTGTCCAACTGGTTACGCGTGGAACGTGTCGCGCGATCAGATGCGGTCGAAAGTGAAAACACAAGAGATCGTTTCGAAACGCGCGCGAGATTTTCGAAAAATAGCTCGATTTCGCACGCACACGCGTGCCTCGCCGACATTCCACAGGTAACGCGCTCGTACCCCGGGCAACCTGCCTCAGGCGAAAGCCCGCAGCCCCTGCGCGATAATATCCATTTTGGAAATTGAATCCTCCCCGCAAGGCACACAAAGCGCTATTTATCTCCGATAATAATGAATTGATTCGTCAACTGTTGCGAGGATGACTATAGCCGGGCCCCCCCTCTCTTTCCCCTGCCGCGCGACGTGCGTAAATGATTATCAGTTCGCCGCGTAACGATGGGCATTGCGGTGTCGGGGCGGGGAGTCAATAATTATTCGCCGGTGAATCCGCCGCGGGGGTGGGTGGAGACGCGAATGCGTCGGGAAGCGCGGGACGAGCGATAACTCGATCCTCGCGACGCTTCGGGGGTGCGAACGGCGAGGGAGAGACGGGGAAAGGAGGTCCTAGCACGCGGAGACAGGTCCGCGTGTGTGAATTCTTAAAATCTCGTTACATCCGCGCGGCTACTCGTTAAGCGCGCGCTAAGGAAGAGGGACGTGTTTGGCCACGCGACATTTTCTCTCGTTTCCTTCGATACGCGTTACGTTCGCACGGTCGTATCTGACATTCGCATCGCCGCCCTGCAGCCGTCACCAGTGATGCACCTGGCACAGTTTCGCCTACACGCGAGCGCCGCAACTCTGACCCGGTCCGGACGATTCGTCAGTACTATATCACCGAACAACGTCAGCGTACGCACGCGGAACGCGACAACGTCCCGCTCTCTCTCTCTCTCTCTCTCTCTCTCTCTCGCGCGCGCGCGTATACCACCCCCTGTTGGAATAGATTCATTATGCTCGGCGAGCAGAGCCTCCGCTGTTGCGCGTTGTGTCGAAGTTCGAAAACAGCCTATCGGTCGTGTCGACCCGCCTGTCGTGTGTACGTACGGGTCGATTCTCTTGACGATACATTGTTACCGAAAGCTTTGGGTCGATCGACCGTCTGCGCTGAGAAAAAAAATGTAGTATAGGTACCTACTACATTTTTGAAATTACTTACTATAAATATACCTAGAACAGTTTACAAACCGTGGATTGTATTTTTTATAAGTAACGTAACGATTTTTCGTTTGTTTTATAGATTTTTATTCTATACAAGTATTGTAGATCTTATTTAAAAGGTGGGCAATTTTATTTGCGTATAGTAATGATTCCTTGGAATGATGATAATCTTATCTCCAAATCTTCAAAATATTCAAATAGCATTCAGTTAATTTTACTAGCAGGTAGGAATAAATATTACTTCCTCAAACAATAAAATGAAGGATTCTATTGTGTCAAATAAATAAACGAATATTCGTTGTGTAAACAAATAAAATGTTTAATTCACCACATTTAAACAAAACCTTTATTAGCTACAAATAAACTGTTTTCTCGGTGTACGTACGCGGATGCGATCTTGGGATGAATTTGAATTTTGCGAGTACGACCAGCGTAGCGGTGTAATTTGACGGTTTAAGCGCCAGCTCGAATAATAATCGACGGGTATCGGATTTAACGACAAGTCTGCCCTAGAGGCCTCGGCAGAAATAATAATCTTTAATGGTTTCTGGATACGAGCGCGTATGCAAATCGATACACGCGCACCAAGAGCAATTGACGGTACGCTGAACCCTTCTCTCGGTACGACTGCACAGGTGTTCCCTTCGTATAAATACCTGCACCTATACGTGCTTCTGCAGTGGTGCATCTACTCACGAAAACGTGCGCGCACGTACACCGCGAACAATTTTCGCGGTAAACTTAATGTCACGTTTATGAAGCTTTTATCACAGTCTATTCGAATTACTACACGTGATTAGCAAAAATTAATTTACAGATTATTTAAATTTACCTCAAAGCGCGCGCCCCTTTAAATGCACCAAAAATGGTAAGACTCGAAAGTCCTTTCGAAGATAGGATACATTTCATAGTAATTCACATTTCTGCGTTTAACTGGCAATTTTATAATACTTTTCTGTGGAAAATCCATAGTAAATGAACAAACCCATTTAACAGTGTACGATTGAACGCCTGAAGAACGCGGTACTCAGAGAAGTCAGCTCCTGTCTTACTTTCGGCAGAGTTTGAGTCGCCACAGTCAGATTTTTCCCGCCACCTAATAATTCACGGGGTACGCGAGCGTATGCCCCCCACTCTCGATCTCGTTGTCGTCGAGAGGAGCGAACGATTGTACCGCACGTCGCTTCGGTATGCGGCGTGCACTCGCTCGCGCGCACAGGTGCGCGGCATGCGCCTCCCCTTGAAAACTCTTCGAAGCTATTTGCCCGCGCGTAATAGGAAGGCAGCAACCGCGCGGGGACAATGCACGAGCGTTCGGCGCTAGATTTATTCAAATGCATCGCGAGCGACGGACGCGCACGCGTTCCCCCGCTCGCCGTGCAGTGTCCGCGCACCGAAAAGTGCGCGCACACATCGCCGAGCGTCGCGAAGATAATAACGGCGGAATTGTTCCCCGACGCGGGATATAAATTATGCCTGCGAGTCGCGTCTCGGGACGTTCGTTCACCATTCGTCGATTCGCATAACTGCGTTCGCGAAGTGGCAGGCTGTGGAAATCGTCAAATAAATTTTGGTATACGGAAAGACTACTAGTAAATTTAACTCTATTTGCGATAGAAGAGATGTACTCAGGAAAAAAATTTCCAAACCACGACTTCTCGGGTGGCCAACTAAATCTATCATATGAGGATAAACTTAGGAGTACTACTCACCGAGAAAGAAATCCCAATCACTATTATCTATGAGCTTTTGGCTGATATTTATACAATTCTTTCCTGAAGATAACATTTTTATCTAGAACAAAGTCTTGTATCGATGTAGGTCAAAAGTTCATAAATAATGAGATAATAGTAATTGAAGTTTCTATCCTGGCGAGTAAGTTTAGCCCCATATGGTATAGTTATCTCAAGAAATATGTAATTATGGTAAATAAAATTTAGCTGAGATAACTAGATACTTGTGGCTGCTTCAACTAAATATTTGTTCAAATAATTGCACATTTAGTGTGTCGCCCGTAACCTAAACATTTTTTTTCTCAGTGCAGTTAAAGTTATACTTCCACCGTTTATCTGACAAAGTTTTGTTGAAACAAAACAACTCGGATTGATTTTTAACAAAGCAGTGAAATTTAATCGATTTGCATCTACCAACAAGACGAATTTTATCGAATGAAATAAAAAAAAGTAATTATTCCAACTATATACAATCCAACCAAACACGCAGTGGTTAGTTTGGCAAAGTTTAAATTTCAACCCAAACAATTTGGTCGGAACAACTAAATTTTGTTCTCAGTGTACACATAAGGGTTTTCAGAAACTAGTAAGTTGTAATGTATATTAAACAATCACGATTTAATATTTAAAACAAAAAATGGCTGTACCGCACTATAGAAATATTCGAAAACCCTCTTTTATTATAAATACAGCACAATTTGTCGGTATCAGTCTTTCCGTATAGTTGGAAACCGTTCCCGAATGGTCTAATTCAATAAAAAGAGATCTCGATTCTCAACAGTTGACTTAACCCCTTCAGACCTGATTTTTTTTTTTTCGCGAAGTAAACAAAATTGTTAATGACGTTTTAGCCTTTGGGATATTATTATATTTTAACATATCTTTGCAATCTTTATTTTTTAAATTTTCTTATATTTATGTGCAAACAGTACAAAGTTGTATTTTTGCGTAACATTTTTTAATAAAATAGCTAAAATCCAATGTACATTCTCATGTGCACCAGGTCTGAAGGGGTTAATATTTCCGACTCCTGCTCTTACTTCCCGAAGGACGGGAGAATGAAACAAATGATATTTTCGAACGAACGAAGCTCCAGTTGTCCGAGCTATGATCTGCCTAGGTATATCATGCCGCAAGCAGTATCCAACGTAACATTCGCAGTTTATTGCGCAGACGCGACATACGTAGCGAGCCAGACAAGAGTGATCGCACCAAATGGGCGGTATAACGTTTGACGAGCCAGCCTGGCCCGTGTCCCTTTAATTGAGTGCAGTTTTACGATTTCAGATGTCATTTCGGGCGAGAGTGCAGGGAGAGAACGAAAGTGGCGGAACCGCGCGCGCCACGTACCGACCATTGCAAGCGAGTGTTCGAAAACGCGCGAATATTTTTTTATCAATTACTCATCGCGTCCGATGCGACGCGTTCCGCCCCGATAAATTCAAATCGAATGAGGCGCGAGGAGATTCGAAAGAACGCTATTATACGCGTGTTCGACGAGAGAGCTGCTCGCGAGATTAAAAGCTACGTCGATGGTCTTGATATGTCGAAAAGAAATTATGAAGGAGCGTCGTTTTTTTTTCTCCTCACGCTCGCGCGTGTGTCTCTCTTTCCCGGTGAACAATAGTTGCAACCTCTACACGCGTTTCCCTCCCGCAACCGCTCGCGCCAACGTGCGTGCATATTTCGAAGAGAAAAAGAGAAAGAGTCGTCCTCCACCCCACGCACGCTCGTCCTCTCCTCCTCGTCTTCCTTCTATTCTCATTTGGAGGTCGTCCCGCCGTCTTTCTCCCTCCCCCTCTCGCCACAGCAAACCTCCGCGCTCTATCTACCTATCCGTCTATCTCTTGCCCTACGTGCCCCCTCTCGCCGTTTCTCCTTCTCCTCCTCCCACAGTCGCGGCCAAGCCACCCTCTCGCTCTCGGTCCCTCTTTTTCCTTCACACGACGGAGGGTGCTTTGTCACTGTCCGCCAAACTCTCCGTCCTCCTTCCACCTTCGAGCTTCGACACGCCCTCTCCTCCCTCCGCGCCCTCTCGATTCCTCATTCTCTATCTCATCTCTCTCCTTCTCCCTCCCTCGCGAACGTAGCGCGCTGCGTCCTGCTCTACTTCATTAGGGGATGCGAGTTTTTCCACCCTCCTCGCACGACCCGCGCCGTCCGTAAGGGTGTCTCCCTCGCTCCGACGAGTTTTCGCGTCGAACGCGGAGAGCGTCGCTGCGCGAAACGACGGCGACGGAAAAATTTCGCGCGCGCGGTGGGGCGACTTTTTGAATCCCCTGGAAGCTCCGCGGGGGTCGCGCCGAACGAGTTATTTCTTGTTTAATTGGCCGAACTTCGTTAGAAACGTCAGAATTAAACATTCGGCGGCTAAAAATTTTCGAAAAGTCGCACGAAGCGAAGGAGGGGATGAATGACGCGCGTCCCGAGTCAAGGTGGAATATAATAATAATAATAATAATAATATAATATAATATATAATATAATTTGTCGACTTTCCGCTGCTTCTCGTTCGGCGGGGAAAGAATTAGCGAGAGGGCGAGAGCGAATGGGACGCGAAAGAGGACGAAGGAGAGAGGGAGAGAAATCATGGAGACGGCGATCCGGCCCGCTGCACATCCTCCCAGCGACTGCAGAGCAGTCCATTCGCGCGCATGAGCACGAGTCGCGCAATTTATCGGATTAGAAATTTATAATACCCCCCTCTCTCGCCGCTCCGCGCCGCTCGTCCCCCCGTCTTACTCTCCTCTTCCTCATTCATCCTCTAATTTCTCCGTATTTCCGCGCCCTCCCCTCTCGCACGCGCGCGACAGTCGATCTCGTTTTCAGTGGGGAATCTCAAATTGCCGCGGTTATCTCCTTCCGTATAGCTCGTCGATTCGCCGGCGCGTATACCGATCGATCGCTTTACCCTTGTATCACCCGCTAAATTATTTATCGGCCCGAGGTGAAATGTGTGTTCCATCGAAATAAACATCTGCTCGATAGAAACAAAATTCGTTCCGAAATAAAAGAATCGTTTCCCCCACTTGTTACGCAAATACGTCCGGCTGCAAGGATCGGTGCATCGTACCTCTCCACGATGCATCGCGTACAAACTGAGAAAAATATCCTGGTGAATTTAACCGAAACCCTGGAAACGATGACTAAACCGCTTGGTGAAATATGCACGGAGAAAAAGAATTAGTTGGATCTACTGAAAATTACTTGCGGGGACGCAAGTAATTATTTATTTATATAAATGAAATTTTTTGATGCATCAATTAGATATCTCTTCCTTACAATTGTGTGGAGCAGTATATGATTGTAAGGAATAATTATTTAATTAATGTGAAAAAAAAATCAAATTGATGCAAATAAATAATTACTCGCGACCCCGCAATTAATTTTTAGCAGATCCAACTAATTCTCTTTTTTTTTCTGAATGGATCCTCCATATGTTTGGTTAAACTGACCACTTTTTGGTTAGAATAACTAAACATTTGGATAGAATAGCTTGATATTTGGTTCAACTGACCAGTATTTTAGTTACGTGTTTAACGAGACACGTTTTGTCATTTTAACCTAATTAATTTTCTCAGTGCACAAAGTAACTCGCGAAAATCGAGAAACAAGGGAAAAGGAGATTCAATATCTTTTTCTCACGTGGATAAGTACACGGGGGTGCCTTTCTCATCGTTCGGTGGAAAATATAGCGGAGGAGGAATCTCGAAAGGGAGTAAAGCTAGATGAAAACGGAAGAACGCAGAGTCCCGCGCTCTCGCTAGCACGCCTCCTTGAAGAGAAACGAGGGTAACCCAGCCTAACCTCCCTTTCCGAGTCGAGCGAGCGAGAGAGAAAAGCGAGGAGGAGCGGAGCAGCATCCGCTCTCTCGGTTTCGGGTTAGGGTTCGGATTTGGGTTCGGGTTCAACCCACGGGATAGGTCGCAGAGGCGCGGATCGATCCCCCTCGAGTCGGGGGATTGCCGCGACGAAGGCGCCCTCTTTGTCGGAGAGAACCCCGCGTTCACCCCCAAAACCAGAACCCCCCGGTCCTGCTTCGCCACCCTGCATCGTGCCCGAAGCTCGAGATATTCGTCGCGTCGCGAAAAACTTCGCTGGTGGTTCTCACGCGTGGCTGACGATTCGACAGCTCTTTCGCGTTAACTTCAAGACGGTCGAAGCGATCGAGGATGCCGATACTTTGCATACACTCGAAAATGGACTTCGACTGTCTCAATCGAAACTACCCCCGAGACGGTAACAAATTATTTCCCTATTCGATGAATTAAAATTAACGAAGAATCAAAGATTATCCATATAGGGATATGGCAGAGAAGGGGACTTTTACGCTCACGTAGAGCGGGGCCCACTTCAATCGCGATTATCTCACTTTTTTGAAGGCTACGCTTTTCGAGCTACAAAAACGATCCATGCCAAAGTGGGTCAATAGTTTACGTTCATCGACACAATCGCAGTTGAAGTAGATTCCACCGTGACGTAACAGTTTCTCAGGAAAAATCGGGAGAAGAAATCATATCGGCTACGCGCGGTATGAGGCGGAGGGAGATTCAACCGATAGTAAAATGAGAGAGTTGCGAAGGTAGAGAGACGCTATATAGGACGCGCATTTTCCGGAAGGACTATGTATGTGCAGCGAGGAAAAAGCTGCCAGCCGATCCGATCTCCACGCGAGGAGTACAGGAGAGCGAGGGACAGCGGCCGGAAGCGCCCTCTTCGTCGAGGGTGAGTTCCCGTGCCGACCTCCCCCGCTTTTCCCTCCCGGCGTTTCGGATCGGAGCACATCGAACCTCGACGAAGAGATCTCACCCTTCGCGTGGAACCACGAGTTTGCTTTGAAAGATTGGCTCTACTATACTTATTGGAATTAATAGCTCCTTGGGAGGAGGCGCGGCGACGAAAGGCGAAAGTCTCTCTGTACGGAGACGCCGCGGGACGTGGAAAGGCGCAAGGCGTGATGTTATCGGCAAATACAGCGTTCGCGCGCGAATCTATGGTATGGGGCGGATAGTTAACCGGACGGTCTTGCGGTATGGGGGTACTTATCACTGGCTGCGAAATACGCGCGATTAACGTTTACACGCCTCGTATCCACTGAGAGAAATAATTGCTGGGGTGCCAAATATATTTTCTTCAATCGAAAATACGATATACATAATTCCAAGATCAAGCCGTGACTTTCTTTGTGCGAGAAAATATTTGATAAGCTCGAGTAATTGTTCTTTTTTTTCGCACACAAAGAACATGTATTCTTTGACCAAGAATCTGCATTCTTAAAAGTTTGTAAGACCGCATATACCTACTGAGAGAAAAATGTAGTAAATTTGACTAAATATGCGGTTACGGGTAGGGGAATGCAGACTTGGTTACTTGGACTGATAGGTAATTGACTCGACTGGACTACAGCCTGTTTCCTCAAAATAGTCGTTAATCGTTATAAATAAATTTATCAGTCGGAGCAATTTATTCTGCATATTAACTGCAACAGATTTAGTTGAACAGATATACCATTTTTTCTCTCAGTGTATGTCCTTGATTCGAGATATATTTTTTTGGGCACTAGCGATTATTTCTCTCAGTGTACCTCGCCGGTGTGAGATGTATCGGATAAGTAAAAGAGGAATGAAAGATCATCGGTCAATCGGAGATCTATTCGATTTTACGTCGTATGTCGCGAGTATCTAATATTTTGCTCCTTTGCGCGGTGATTAATTTATCGATATAATGACGTTACACATCTGCTACTTTTTGGAAATGGGGAGAAAAAGAAAATTTCTTTCCTCTGTACGATCTATGAGAAAGACGAAAGGAACAAACCCTGCTCTCCACGATTCAATTAAAACGTCTTCATCGCGAAATCTCCTCCGCGACGGGTACCTGGCATTTTCTCTCCTCTCTGGTCCAGCCGAAGGACGTTGAGAAGTTTTCGCGGAGGGACCGTAAAGTTCGGTTTTGCCGCGGGAACACTAGGCGGTGGGAGGTCGAGAGGAAAACGTGAGATAGCGAGATATATAGAAACTTCTTAATCCCCCCTCAATTTTCGCGAAGGAAATTGTACGGGAAAAGAAATGCACGTGGAGAACGTATATACGCTTTGGAACCTAATGGAAATAAGCTAATGCACTTTATCGCGATTATCTCGGCTGCTGTTAACTTTTCGACCGAATTGGTACAAGCTTCCTTTGAAGATTAGAATGTGATCCCTGAATAAGTATTTACCCTTTGATATCTTGCCAAAAATTGGAGTCTTTTGAATCGATCGATATCAGTGATTTTATGTACAAGAAAATGATGTTTTTTAAAAATTATATTGTCAATACCTCGGTTTTCCTTTGACATTTCCTCAATAAATCCATACGATTTTTGAAATCAGCATGAAAAAATTATAGAATAAGCTGGTCGCGAGAGGTCAATATCAGAGATCTTAATTTTTGCGAAAATGTTAAGAGATTTAACTTTTCTTCAATTTCTCCCGAGAATTGACATTTTTGGAATCGTTCGTAAGACCACCCAATTTTATGTACTTTTTGGCGCTGATTACAAAAAGCACGTTTATTAGGTCGATATTTCAATGAAAATATAAGATATCAGCATTTTTTTATGTACGAGAAAATTTTCTAAATTATCTCAATTTATCTCGATAAATCTCAATTTTCATCGATTGCGGCTGCTCGTTCATGTGTATTGCATATCGGAGTGCCTCAAAATTTCAAATATACCTACCCGCTAAAATAATTCTCGTTGCTCCGAAATACCTACAAAGAGGTAGGAAGGAGAAACAACGAGAAGACTTCGATTCCCCATATCGATCGGAAAAAAAGGAAGGCGCGATGATCCCCGACGTGGTCGAACTGCATCCACATCGGGTTCTGTTACCCGTCACCACCGCGAGCACACCGCCGGTGTACCACGGACGGCGCGCGGACGATGTTAGCGCGATCGATACGGCCATCCCCCCCATAGCCGGACCGATTTTTTTCCGTTCGACCCTCGCGCAGGCGCGCCAGTGCCATTCCCCTTTCCGAACGGGGGTGCCTTCATTATAGCTCTCTGTGCACATCGTGTAGAGCTTCGTACACACGTATATATCTGTACCTCTACAACTTTACACACGTCCGCACGCGTGGATCTACACCCACACGCGTTTCCTGTCGCGAATGACCGACGAGAGGGACTCGTGCGATTGCAACTGGTGTTACGCGACTTGGGACACATGCATCGAGGGGAGGGTGAAATTCGTGGGTACCTGAAGACGGTCGACGTCCGGCCGCGGAAGTCCGAGGCGGCCGGAAGAAGCGATGAAAATGCAGTTTCCTCCAGGCGACGCCTCTCCGTGGACGATACCGGGGGCAGGGCCGAGAGGATCCTTCTTCCTTTTTCCCATCGACAGCAGGAAACGCGCCAGGAGATGCATCCGATGCATCGTCTGGCAATTTCCACCTCCCTCCGCTCACGGATCAACCTCGCCGTTCCTTTCCCGTGGCATCGATATCCCACGCATATACCGATCCAGGCTCCTCGACGACGTCGTACGAGCGGTCAAATTGCAAGAAATATTGCAATATCGAAGAATCAAGTCGTTTTGCCAAATTTACGAAAGACTAGTCTTCTCGAAAGCTCCGAAGCGACACGACGCTCGTCCTCGACGTCTACCATTCCCTCCCCCGCAAGAGGTTCTTCTCCTCGTCACGCTGAACTCCTCGTGCCGGATCCTCCCGCCGTGTGCCCGAAATCTCGAGACTCCAAAATCGCGCTTATATCAACTTACGCGAAGAGCTTACGATCCTTCCGAGGAGACGAAAAGTTTTCCATCTCCCGATCGCTCCAGTCCTCGTCGTCGTTATACCGCCGTCGGCCGCAGAGAAAGACGTCCGCGTAGCCGCGATCACCTGCCGGATCGACCGTGGAGCTACGTCAGCCCCATCTATCACGCGCAATTTATTCGCGTTATTCCGCAAGCTGTCATCGGGGCCCGGGTGGCATTGGTCTCGACGTCCCGACGCAAAATAATGCATCGGCGGTTACGGAACCGGCCGATCCGCGCTGGTGTGGCGAAGCCGGGGTTATATTTGGGTGAACTCTGATATTAGCCGAGGGCTGGTCGAACTGACGGACGGATGGACGGGCGAACAGAGAACCAGGGGGCTTTTACCGCTCTGCCCCGTCCGTTACGTCCGACGGCCTCCTCCTCGCGCACCCTCCTCTCGATCGATATATCCCTCGAGGCTCCCCCTCGCGCGGCGAACTCCGAATCGACGCTCTCTCGGATCTGGAGCGCCGCGCTATACGCGCGCTGGAACGACGCTCTCCGCAGGACTCGTCGAACCTGGAACGGAAACTGCTCACTGTCGAATGTTCGCGACGCTCCTAATACGCAGGAGCGATCGATCGAGCCTTACGGATGATTTTTGCGAGGAGTAACAAATTGTTTAGCACGCGAGATCACGCATTTCTTGCAATCCATTCTAGATATTTTAATTTTTAGCGACATTTTGTAGAGATCGAAGGAACAGAATTCGAAGAGACTCCGATAGAATTCCCTCGTAAGTCATGTACAGAGTGTTTCTATTTTCGATAAGTTTTAATCATTATTATCTCGTTATGCGTGGACTACCGGTGAATTTGGTATTGCACTTTTTTGAAGACCACATTTCGATCTACAAAAAAGTATTACACCAACATAGCCAAAAAGTTTATAAATAACGAGATAATCGTAGATGAAGCCGATCAGAATTATACCATTCTGTTTTACACGCCCGCGGCACTACGAACGCGAAGCGTGCGGCTCACTCAAACTCCGGAGTCGTTATGACACTACGGTATCGCGGCTCGGCTGGCGGCCGAACTAGTTTGAGCAGAACCGGAGTTGTCGCGTTCAAAAAATATAAACACACCCAGTTTGAAAAGCACTGTTTCCGTAACTTGCGACGTGAATGACAAACCGCCGATGAACGATATACTTATACACTTGGAGGCAGATAGGTTGCTATTGAAAATATAATTCCACTATTCACACAGCAACAATTTATCGCGCGCATATTAATTATATTAATGATAGGGATAATACTTACTAGGGATTTACTTTATATAATTTTGTATAAAGCTTTAATCCAACAGATATAATTATGAAAATTAATACACTCTACTTGTGAAATTTGTATTAAATATTTATTGAACTTTATATATAATTATATTAAATTCAAAGTAAATTTCATAACGGAGTATATTAATCATCATAATTACGTACTGGATATATATTAATTATATTAATTATATTGTTTATATTAAAAGCTTTATATGCAATTATATTAAATTTAATACAATTTTGTTTATAGTAATTGCCACAATTATTAGAATAATAATTCCAGTAGCAATATGCAGCTTAAAAATTGAAGAATAAAAATCCATTTTCCTGAACATACATACGTTCCCTGGATTTGTCGTCAAAAATTATACTCTGCACCTTAAGAAAAGAGTACCATTGCAATTACTGCAGTCTTACGAAATATAATACATGATTACACCCACGTACATATTTGGACGCGTAAGACAGCAAGTGAACTGAAATAATGCGGAAACCTCGATACGAAAGAATTTACCGATTCGAGCTAATTGACCGACTATATTTACTTCTTTCATTCACCTGCAATAACCACGACTACACCCTTCTCTCAGTGCACCCTCGTAATCCGCATCCCACCCGAAGTATAACGAGTTACGGAATAGGGGTCCTCTTATTCTACCCAGGTAGACAAATGTACGTAAATTATATAACAACTTTAGATAATATTAGCTCATCTGATGCATCAAGATTGTGCGTTTTATGAGTCATCATTAAGTGAGCATATTTATGTCATTAAAGATTTCAGATTAATACAAAAAAATGCTAAAAATGTATTCAATAGATGCACAGTTTCTCGCAAATATGTTGCAACGATAAATGCAGTGGTTAATTAAAATCGCATTATAATATAAATTTAACAACTTTTTGAAAAACAATTATTTTTCTAAACTCGTACGGCAAAATAAACGTAAGCTTTAGAAGAATCAATTATTGTACTTTGTACGAAGGTCGTAACGATCGTACACTCTAAAGGAAAAGGTCTAGTTGAATACGATCCTAATATAATAGAAAAATTTGTTTGAGATAAATAGGAATTTATGCACATCGAACAAAAGTCTATTTGAATTAGATATAAATGTTTTATACATCTTTTTAATTGAGTACCTGGTGGAACATTTATTCGATGCAAACAGACTTTTGTTCGATGTGATTAAATTCCTATTCATCTCCAATCAATATTTCTATTAAGTTCGTATTCAACTAGACCTTTTCCCTACGTGTACAAGTCTATCCGCGCGCGGGTACCGATTTAATTTACATAGAAAATCCAATGACTTTTCGATCGCGAAATATATCGAGACATCGACAAATGCGAAACTGCGTGGTATCTTCCTTCTCGCGTTCGAACGCACTGGACCGGCGTTGTCATCCGCCGCATCTTCGCAACGGGCAATTTTTCTGCTCGCGGTGACCCGATCGGTATACCACTGCTGACCATTTTATATTAACCGAGTGAGATATGACGTCACGCGTGGCCTACATGATAACCCCCGCCGCTGCCGACGACGATAGTCGCGCGTTCCCTCCGACTTCGACTGGCTTTTGCCGCGCAGGATCTCGTTGCAATACATACATACACCGCCGCGGCGCTGCTCCGCGCAGATAGAACAGGCCGAACCCGCGCGGCTGCAGCAGCCTGGATGAGCCTGCGAAACGACTTCGAATAGGCGCAGCAGCGCGGGTCACACGACGCGGCGAGGCGAGGCGAGGCGAGCTACTTTCCTCCGGAGACGAATGGGGCGAATCAGCCGCTCTCTGGATGCGGCGGGACGACGGAAAAATTAAATTTCGGAGAGACTGTATTCTCGTAACGCCCTCGATCCTGTTTCGATTTCCCCGTTTAATTTATCGTATCATCGAACCTGCATCGGCAGTTTCGCGCGTTTAATTTAGTGAGTATTTAAAAAATATATATTTCAAAAATTTAGCGCGTCTGCGACTATCGGTACATTCTGTATTCCGTTGGCTGAGATGCAGTTCGCGGTATAGAAAGGAGCGTTCGCAATCGTCGAACGGTGCCGCTAGGAGGAATCGAAACCGCTGCGCAGAACGCGGCGGCCTCATCGACCTAACCCACTTTGCCGGGGACGAGAGGGACGCCCCGTCGCCGCCGCCGACGACGACGGTGGCGCCCGCCTCCGACGACGTCGCTCGGCGACGCCTCGAACGATTCTACCTCGCCGTTTTTCGGTATCCTCGAAATGAGCGACGGGCGACATCACTCCAAATTATCAGCAGACTCGTAGTCGAATAAAAAGCAGCGTACAACCCTTCGTGTCCCTCTCGGGCATTCCTCTCGATTGTAGTTTTATCAGAGCGATCATCTTCGAACGTAAGGACGTTTCTCTTGCAACCTCGCGTTCGCCACTGCATTGAGAGAAATAATTGCTGGTACCAAAAATATGTTTTTCTTGGTATAAAAAATATTTAATATATTGAGAAAAATAATTTGGTTTAAATGACGAAACGCATCCGATCAAACGAGTTTAGTTATTTTAACCGAAATACTAAAAAATTGAACTAAATATTTCGTTATTCTAATCAGAAAATGATCAGTTTAATCAAACAGATGGAGGATTCATATTTCACCAAACGGTTTGGTTATGGTCTCCAGGATTTCGGTTAAATTGACCAGGTTATTTTTCTCTGTGTAGGCTCGAGTAATTAATTAATTTTTTTTCACGTAGAAAGAATTTCTCTTCCCAATGAAGGTGTTCTTGAGTCAAGAATATATATTCTTCGACCAGAAATCTGTACGCTTAAAAATTGTTCAGATCATAATGTTGGTTCAAGAAATATTTTGTTAATACCAGCAATTATTTCTCTCAATCTGCGGCTGCACGAGAAGAAACTATACGAGGATCGTTTCACTGCAGTGATCGTGAGACTCATTTTGGCAACTGAGATCTGTCTTCGCGTTCCTATCCCGCGAACGGCGAATCTTGGAGCCAGATGAGCGAGAACGAAACTTCACGCCTGAAGCGTAATTTCGAAAAAAGTATCTTCTCCATTTTTCCGTCCAGAGTTCACCATAATGGAGATATCTCGATAAATAGATACTTCCCCGCGACCAAAATAGCTTACGGCGTACTCGACAGCGCGATTCCTCGGCTTCCGATTCCACGCACGCGGTCCTCGCGAGAATAATGTTCGTGAGAAGCTACGTCGCGAGAGACTCTAGACCGCATATCGGGTGGTCGTCTAGCGCGATGTATCCCGGCGAACGTCGTCCTCGCGAGGACGCCGCGCGTAGGAGTCTGGCGGAATTCCGTCTTCTCATAAAAAACATTCATATTTTTAAATTCAATTTGTAATTTGCACACGTATTTAATATCACACGAAAGAGAAAATGTCCGAAAAAATAATTATTCACTGGGTTATAAGTGCATTTTTCTCTACAACGTTGTGACGTCATCGAAACGCAAGAGAGACGCGCACAGAAAAAAAGAGTTAGCTCTACTAAGAATTACTTGCGGAGAAGCGCGTTTATTTAACTCAATTAAATCTTGCTTTCACACATATTAATATAATCTGATATTTCTTCCTTGCAATCGCATACTATTATTCCACATGATTGTAAAGAGGAGATATCTGATTGATGCATTAAAAAATTTCATTGATATAAATAAATAATTACTCGCACCCCCCACAAGTAATTTTCAGTAGATCCAACTAATTTCTTTCGTTCTGTACACTTATGCCAAGCAATGAATGCGAGAGAGACATGCCTATAACGCAATGACGTAGCTGCGTTTTGAACTGTCGTTTTCCAGCTCTGATACGGCTGAAGATGAAAAATAAAAAATACAGGGTAAATAATTTTGCCTAAATTTTGTAAAGCTGCAGTACAAAAAATTTACGAGAAAACCGAATTCCGAGGGAAGATGAACGCGCCTCTCGCAGTCGTTGCCGCGGAGCGAGCTTCCGGGTCGAAACCCGGATCGACTTTGCCACCTCCCGCACCCGGCTAGCCTACCGAGAAGTCGCTGACTCGGATCGGAAAACGTTCGACAGGCGCGCCTTCGAGCTTGCGTCACGTATAGCCGCACAGTGAATCACGTTCACCGTTCTCGCCTCCGCGAGCTGCAGAGGAGCGCGGGTCCGTTCGCGAGGTCGTCATTCCCGTGGATGTCTACGAGGATCCGACGACGAAAAGTAGAAAACGCGCGGTGCAAACGAGCGCGCCTCGGAACTCTGGATCACCTTCCATAAAATTTCGTGAGCTCGCGAGAGGCGGCCTAAATTTAGAAAGTAACCATGCCCGGTTGGACTCCAGCCGCGGCTAGAGCGGTCTGACTTTCATCCGGGGCCCCCTCTCGTCCGACGACTTCTCCGCGGCGCGGTCCAATTTGAAATCGTCGACGTCCTCGAGCGCCGCGATTGACTTCTCCGCTTCCGGGGCGCTCGCGGGGATCAACGACTCTCGCGGCCGAAGGCGATCGGGAAGACGAAGAGCGGAATGGAGAAGTGCGAAACTGCACCGAGAAAAGTAACTTGGTCAGAGCGACAAAACGCGTCTGGCTAAACGAGCTTAGTTACTCCGAGCAAAATGCTGGTAAGTTGAACCAAATATTCAGTGATTGCAGCTACAAGTTTAGTTATTCCAACTACACGTCTCGTAGTTATTCTAATCAGAAAATGGTCAGTTTAACCAGACAAATAGAGAGGATCCACATTTCACGAAATGGTTTGGTTGTGGTATCCGAAATTTTGGTTTGATTGACCGCGTTATTTTTCTCAGTGTACACGTATTGCGGTTTATACGTGATATTGATTCTCGTCGAGCACCAGTGACGTAAAATTATTCATCGCGAATGTCGTCGCTGCTGTTAAGGCAAAATTTAGCATCAACATCGCTGATGTATCGTCGAGATAATAAAGATTAATAATATTCGCAAGAGCTAAAGTCGTTGTCCCTCCCTCCTCCGCCCTATAGTTTGATAAAAGACGACGCAAAGGAGCGCATGTACGAGCGGATAATTTTCCACGGCCGCGCGAGGCGGCTGCGTGCGTCGGGCGAGGTTATTTATTAAAAATAAATTAATAGAACCTCCGCCTCGCGCGTCGCGGTAGGTTCCCGCAGGAGAAGCCCGCGCCGGTCGAGCACACCGCGGCCGGAGGTTGAGCGAATGCCGTTGAGCGTCGGGAGGAACGGGCGCGCTCGGTCGCGAGGGAAGGTGGGAGCATCCTTTGGAACCGGTCCTTCTTCTCGGGTCTCTACGCGGGTTCGAAGAGCCGCGCTCGCGCGAGAAACGGCCCCCATCGCGGTGGACTGTCCTGGCCCCGGCGAGATCGTCGCGTGAAATGGTCCTTTTCTCGAATCGAGCGCTGCTATATGTCGTGCAGTGGAATGGGAGAAATTGCAACGTACACAAAGAAAAATAGTACGATCTGCTAAAAGTTACTTGCGAGGTGGAAAGTAATTATTTATTCAGATCAATTTGATCGTTTTTTCTTATTAATTTGTTATTTCTTCCTTGCAATCGCACACTATTCCACGTGATTGTAAGGAATAGATATCGAAATGATGTATTAGAAGATTGCATTGATATCAATAAATAATTACTCGCGACTCCCCTCAGGTAGTTTTTAGTAGATTCTGCTATTTTTTTTTCTCCGTGTACGGAAGTGAATTTTTCTCGAACTAAGTGATGATTAATAAAAGATACACTGAGAAGAATAAACGGGGAATCCTGGTAAGTGGTTTTCTCAACGCTATTCATGTCGATGGTTAATGTTTGCTTGGATTGAATCCAATTTTTTTTTAATTCCAACACATTTTTGATTTAATTAAACCGTCGACATGAATAGTGCCAAGGAAACCATCTACTTGGATTCGCTACTTATTTTTCTCAACGTAGAAATGTTATTCCCCGCATTTTTTAAACTCGAAGCGAAACCAATAGGAAATAATGTCAACCCCGAATTAATTTTCCCTCCGTGCGAACCAATTCTTGCTCGCCGCGAAGAAATTGGTCGGAAAAAACGTGGGAACAGGACGAATCGGCCCCTGGAGAAGCGATCGACGCCAACCTCGAAGTGGCAATGAGCGATATCCATGCTCCTCTCTCCGCGCGCATCCGCTGCAGTTACAGAGGGGCACACTTTCACTCGCTCGCGCGCGCGCGGGGTTCCTCGAGATCGGAATGTTCGAGTGACTGCGCGCGCGCTGTCCCGGGGAAGGATTCGCTTTCGCGCGAATCGAGGGAGGCGAGGATATCCAGCGCGCGACGCGTGTCCCGTCGCGAGGATCCCTTCGGGGGAGGGGAGGGCTGCCGCTCGTTCGGCGAGGAACCGGAAGGATTCGAGGAGACCCGCGGAAGGCGACTTCCGGTCTCCGCTTGGCCCCTTCTATCGAACTTGCGGACGGGCAAAAAAGGCGAAAGTCGCTCTATAACAGCGCGCGCGACGGGGACGCCGCTGCAAAACTGAACGGAGAGAACTGTAAGTCCCAGTCCCCATTTACTCGTCGACTTATAAATATATAATTGTTTCCTCGTCACGTCGTTTTCCTCCTTTTGTCTCGCACTATCACCACCTTTCCCTCTCCCTCTCCCTCTCTCTATTTCTGCCGACTGTATTTTCCTTTCTCGGCCGCGGGGATCTAACGGAACTCGAGGATATCCAGGGTTGAAAAATTGTACGACCAGTCCCGTCCGATAATGGAAGAAAATTCCACCTCCGCTCTTTTTCTCTCTTTCTCTCTCTTCTTCTCTCCCTCTCTCTCTCTCTCTCTCTCTCTCTCTCTCTCCGCCGAGTGAGGCAGATCTATGCGCAATTATACGCGTGTGCATAAGAACCGGATGGGAATGTCGAGTCACACCGTAGGTATACCTCGTGTGTGGGATTTCAAGTCTCCCTTCGAGGCATATACACTGAGAAAAATAACTTGATCAATGTAATCAAAATCCTGGAGATAATGACCAAACCGTTTGGTGAGATATGGATCGTCCATCTGTTTAATGAAATCGACCACTTTTTGATTAGAATAATTAAACGTTTGTTTGAAATAACTAAGCATTTGATTAGAATAGCTAAATGCTTTTAACTAGATGCGTTTTGTTATTCTAACCTAATTACATTTCTCAGTGTAGGTACCCGATAAAACGGAAAGAGAAAAGTATCTCCAATTCGAAAAAACAAATTGTGAGGAGCAGCCGAATTTCGATAGGATAGACCACCCTTGCATTTAGAATCGTTACAGCCCTACAGCTGTAAATATGACCATCAGAATTCATGAAAAAATCCATTATTCAACTTCAAATCTGAGCATACGACGTGTCTAATTAATCAAGTAATGCCAAATATCCCTAGTCTTCTAGATACAGAGGTGGTCCAACCTAGACGCCGGTTCAAATTCGGCAACTCTCTCCTTTCTTTCGATAGTAACTGATAAACGATTTACCAGCTGTATATTATACTCAGCAGTACACTGAGACATTCTTAGGTCGTACGGTAATTAGTATATCTCTGATAGCTATACTTTGAGGTTAAGTAACAAATTAACTAGACAGTATAGGTAATATAACAATACCAGATGTGACAAAGGCAATACGTATTGCCAAAATAACTACACTAAGAGAGATAATTGCTGATACCAAAAAAAATGTTTGCCCCAATCAAAAACATGATATAATTCCAATTGCCTTTTTCTCGCAGAAAGGATTTCTTGTTCCAACGAAGGTGTTCTTGAATCAAGAATATATAATACAGAGTGAGGCAGTGAAATGGCACGATTGGGACCTTTGTCGTCTAGACAGGTGAAAATGTTAGTAGCCATGAACGTTGGTCCAGTTTAGAATGAAAACGGTAACACGGTGACAATAAACTCTGATTGCTATGCTAACATGTTGATAACTTTTGGTGTGCCTGGAATCGACGAATATGATGCCTCTTGATGAAACACTCTTCCAGCAAAATGGTGCAACAAGCTATACTGCAGATGTTTCAATGGATTTGCTTAGACTCGCGTTTTCTGGCCGTCTCATGAGCAGAAATAGCGATATTACATGGACTGTCCGTTCACCAGATTTGACGGCTCCAGACTTTTTCCTTTGGGGTTACCTCAAGTCCAAAGTGTTTAAAGTAAATTTCCACTAATGTACACCTGGTTTATGCTAAAATAAAACAACTTCTTTTTTAAATTTCTATTTTTTGCGATTTTTAAAATCGTGCCATTTCACTGCCTCCCCTGTATATTCTTCGACCAAGAATCTGTATCCTTAAAAATTGGTAAGATCATATGTTCTTGATACAAGATGTATTTTTTTAACACTAGTAATTATTTCTCTCAGTGTATACGTATAATTGAAATAGCTATTAATCCTGATAAAATAGGAATAAGTATTGCCAAAGCAGACAGAAACTCATTCTTACATTGACAAACTACTACCATTGCCGTGCAATCTATAAAATGTCTCAGTGTACCAAAACTCGAAATGTACGCCGCCTACAAGCGCGCGACAGCCGCGAGCAGTCGATCCTGCTACGCGGGACGACGAATCTCGAATACCTGCGCGTCGCGTGCATCGACCTTGAGGAGGTGGAGAGGCGGAGGTGGTGGAAGAGGAAGAGCGAGGTTTCGCGCGCGCGTCTCCATTCTCGATCGAGCAGCTTGGGGATCTTCCCGCGGTGCGGCGTTCCTCGCGACGTCGTCGACGTCGACGAGGAGAGTAGAGGAGGCGAGTCGTTTCGTGCGCCGTATAGGTGGAACGCGCCGCACTCGCGATAGCCTCTTTCCCCGTCTTTGTCATGCAAACGGCTCGGGCGGGGAGAGAGGCCAGCCAGCTATACAGCGTCTTTGGTTCTTTTGGTTCTTCTCACCGGTTCTTTCTCGCGTCCGTCCCTCTCGGCACCGCGATCCGCCTGCCTCCCTCCGTCCTCGTTGCACTCGCGGTGCCGCAGTCCCCGCGCGAGGAGCCGGAGCGAGCCTTCTTTCTCATGGCCCGATGCCAGTCGCTGTCTTTATCGCACCCACGGACCGATGACCTCCCAACCTTGTCTCGTTATAGAGTCCGTCTTCCGTCCTCCTTCGTCGGCGTGATTGCGCGTCTCCCGTCTCTCTTTTTTAGATACCGAGTGTTTTTGAAGTAACTGTAAACCTCGGCGCGCGGGGACTTTATTCGCGCTCCCCCCTCCTCACCGCCAGACGGGAACGACGCAGGAATGCACGGACGCGTGCATACGTTCGGGATCGAAAATGTTGGCGTTTCTTCGCGCGAAAAAACGTGCGCCAGACATCGACGTACGAGACGGAAGCGTTGGGATCGCCGCATTGTTGCTGTCGAATGTTTTCCTCGAATTTGGAGAACGTTCCGATGGCGAAAAGTCGAGGAAACAACGCCTACCCGCACTGAGGAAAAAAATCTGGTTCAATACGAACCGAATAGAAATATTTATTTGAGATAAATAGGATTTCATTCATATCGAACATAAGTTTATTTGAATTAGATAAATGTTTTGCATATCTTTCTAAACGAGTACGAATCTAGTAGAACATCCATCAAATTCAAATAGTCTTTTGTTCGATGTGAATAAATTCCCATTCATCCCAAATAAATTATTCTATCACACAGGTTTGTATTCGACTAAAGCTTTCTCTTGGTGCCGACGGGAAAAAAATCGAGAGAGTAAAATAAAATATTTTGTTGAGCACGATAAAATTCAATTGCGGAACTCAAAATTCGAGCACCCCCACGTCGGCCACCGAGCGTCGTGCCGCTCGGTATGCAGCCGACAAATATAAAACTTTTCTTTTTCTCTATCTCTCTCCCGCGTTCCCGATAGTACCTCTCCGTCGGGCGCGTGGCAGTACAGTCTGTCTCCGTCCGATTCCTTATAAATTACATTCCGTTTCAATGGGTCCGTCCTTCAGAGCCTTTCTCTCTCGCGGTTACAATGCCGGTGAAACTACAGCGCGGCCTCCGTGCGCGCGCGCGTATTTTACTCCCGCGGTGTGCACGTATACACGCGGGTCTGGCGCGTACGGGGAGACATAAACGGGCGCGGATGTGCGATGGGAACGTACGTATAAATATAGGTACCAGCATTTTCGCCGCGGAGTGCGTTTCTATCGGTAACGGAAGAATACGAAGTTCGGAGAGACGTATGTATTCCTCTCGACTTCCTCTATCCGCCACATAATGGAGGGAGTGATACGAGCAATGCTCAAGGTCGAAAAGGTGATCCGAAGACGTTGGCGAACGTCGGAGAGGGGTATTTGCTTTGACGAGCGATTATCTCGTTTCCTTGGAACTTTTGACACATATTGGTATAGAACTTTTTTGTAGTCCAAGGTGTAAGCTTCAAAAAAGTACAACACCAATGTGGACTTAAAATTGATAGTCATCGAGATAATCGTGATTGAAGCGGACGTCACGTTTAGTTGCTATCGTTTTAATTTAAGAATAATGTATTATAATTACTAGATCGACGAAAGCGACCAGGAAAAAATCACCCCCGAAAAGCCGCAGCGCTTCGCCGACTCCCGAAATTTTTTCTAACCTCGCTCGACTAGGTAGTTCAAAAAGTTTCGTTCACCAGCGCGAGGGCGAGCGGCAGCAGTCGAAACAGTAAAATCGTGGTTAGTACGCGAGAGCTCGGCGCGCGGCAGTACGGCGCCAACAGATAAATTTACCCTCCCTACTCTCCTCTCTCACGCCGGCCGACTCGCGCGTCCCTCTTTCTCTCGAACCCGCAACGTCTCCCTCTCTCCTCCGACGCTCGCCCGCGCCCGCGCCACGCCGCGGCACTGCGCGCGGCGTCCCTCTTTCTCCCTCGCTCGATCCTCCCGGCGACACAGTCGCACGGCCCCTCCTCACGAGATCTCTCTTGCGTCTCCGTCGTGCATTAGTCTCGAGGAAATATCTGCGCTCTCCTCCTTTCGCGTTCTCCCTTCTCCGCTCGGCCCTCTCTCTCTCTCTCTCTTTCTCTCCTCCATACGACGTCGAGAGGGAGAGAGGACTGGTATCGTCGACGTCGTCGTCGTACTCGCGGGAAAGATGAAAACGGAGACGAGTGGCGCCTTTGAATTTTCAAAGACCCCCACCAGGCCCGCGCGATAACGAGGAGGAATCGCGCTGCGTTTGCGTGACGCCGCGCCGTAATTTAGCCTCGAGGCTCGCGAGTTTCGTCGACTAGCGATCCGACGAATGTCAGGAAATATAACTGGAGTTACCGCGTTGGTATATACGGACGTATCTAACATTTGAGACTTGAAAAAAAAAACCATAATCATGTACGAGAGAAGTCGGAATAAAAGTCCCCCGCGATATTCGACTGACGAAGCGCGAGCGGAGAATTTGCGAGAAAGTCGCTCGCTATGGTGGCTTTTACGTAACCGGAAGTCTTGTGGATCGAGGGAGTTCACGCTGCCGAAACTACGACGGATGAAAACTCTTCCAGATAGAGCGATAAACGTGATTGGTACAGCTAGGGATGCTGCGTTAAAATTTATGCGCCTACACTGAGAAAAATAATTATATTAAAATGATGAAACGCATCTAGTTTAACGCGTTTAGTAATTCTAATCAAAATACTGGTCAGTTGACCCAAATATTTAGTTATTTTGAATAGATATTAGAAGGCTATCCTGAGAGAAAAATTTGGTCGATTTAATCTAAATCTTGGAGATGATAACCAAACTGCTTGGTGAAATATGGATCCTCTCTTTGGTTTGGTTGGTTGGTTGAAATACTTAGTTACTCTAACCAAAAATGGTTAATTTAACCAAACACACACAGATGGGGGATCCATATTTTACCGAACATGTTTTGTTATTATTAGGGGGTTGCATTGAAAGCCGCTGTTCTTTTCTTGTTTCAGAAACATTATTATTGATTATGATGGAAGCTAGGAGATATGAAAAGCATTAAATAAAACACTGTAGTTGAGTGGAAGTTATAATTTTATTATTAAACGTGACTAACGTCTTTACTCTTAGGAGAGCTCCGAGAGACTAACTCACAAAGAAAGACTTCTAATACACTTGGTCCTTAGTTCTTTCTCTCTCTCTCTCTCTCTCTCTCTCTCTCTCTCTCTCTCTCTCTCTCTCTCTCTCTCTCTAGGTGTATATCGTTTCATATAAACATTCATGCGATATTTGAGAGCAGACCCTACCTGCTGCTTTCTTAACCCTCCGTTGGTAGGGTGAAACAATGTAATGTGAAAATTGCATTTAGTTGGGGTATGACATACCCCACCGTACCAACGGAGGGTTAAGAATAGTTTCGTCATGACATCATCAGTTCGCCGTACACATCAGATTATTCAATAAATTTACTGAGCTGATTTTTGCTAATACCAATAATTATGTCGTAATAAAATGTGTGAATACCTCAATCGAAGTATTTGCCTTCGGAAGCTATAACCTTTTCCCACTTTTCTGGCAGAAGTTGAATTCCGTGACGAAAGAATTGTCTACTTTTTGAGCTGATCAACTCAGCAACCCAATTATTGACTTTTTGATGATTATGGATGTGTGTATCTTCCAAGTCGTGTTGCGTCGATCTAAATAAATGATAATCATTCGGGGCCAGGTCTGGAGAATACACTGGGTGCGGGAGAACTTCCCATCCGAGCTCCATCAATGTTTCTTTCACGGGTCAAGCAACATGAGGCCGACCGTTGTCGTGAAGAAGAATCACTTTTCGGTGATTTCATCCAATTGATGGTCGTTTTTGCATCAAATTACCATTTGAACGTTCCAATTGTTGTTAATAACGTTCGGCAGTAATCGTTTCATTCGGTTTCAACAGCTCGTAATAAACGTCACCCTCCACCCCACCCCTCCAAATTGAAAGCATTGTTTTGTGACCGCGGATGTTTCGTTTTGGTATCGACGTTGATGGTTGGCCAGGATACATCCATGATTTTTTGCGTTTCGGGTTGTCGAAATAGATCCATTTCTCGTCACCGGTTACGACACACCATGAAACCCCTTTCTTTTTATGCTTTGCAAGCAAAGAAATCGTGATGTTCAGACGAATAGCAGTGGCAATTCCGGTCAATTCATGTGGCAACCATTTTTCTTCTTTTTCAATCTTGCCTATGGCATGTTGACGTCGTGAAATTGTAGATTCGAATCGATTTCATGCTGTTGAGCATATTCTCAGAGCGTTTCAATGGAGTTTTTTTTCGAATAGAGCTTGCAGTTGTTCATCTTCGAACTTCTTTGTTCGACCTGGCCGTTGTTTGTCGTGAACATCACAATTTCCACTTTTGAAACGACGAAACTAGTCTCTCTACATACTGTTTCTGATGGAACGGATTCAGCATAAGTATACACAAGTAATTGATGAGCTGCAGCAGCACTTTTTTTTTAAAAATCACAGTAATGTAGAAGTACACATAGAAAAAACACAACGTGTCGCGTTCTATTTTCTCAGGTTGTAAGCATAGACTTATATTAACCAAAAATGGCAGTCAAATGACTGAATCTTAATGAGAAATGTCCATGATTCAGAGTGATAGGAGAAGTATTAGTCGCTGCGCACGACATAAAAGCCATAGTTAGAGCCATCTACAGAAGAAAAGCGGTTTTCAATGCAAACACCTAATAGCTATAATCTCAAAACTTTTGGTTAAATTGACCAAAATTTGTTTTCACCGTAGCCTTCCAATATCTGTCAAAAATAACATACGATGAGCTGGAATTATCAAAATTAAGACGCCTCAAAAATTAAGACACTCTCGCGCACACCCACTCGATCTTCGATCGATCCTCTTTATCGCGCGCGCGACCACTCGCTCGGCCGACTATAAATCCACGCGAGCCTGTTATTATCTTAATTATACGCGAAACCCGCCCAAGCCGGCGCACGACCGTGAACGAAAGCGAGCCTCGTAAAATCGCGCGATCTTGACCGTCGACGAGGACAACGATCATGCGACAAGAATTAGGAGATGTACGATAAATCCTTCGCGATCGGCTTATCGGCCTCGCGCCGCAACCCGGATCGTTGGCCGATAAATCGCGCGCGCCACCGCCAAGACGAAACGACGCCGCCGCAGCTCCCGCAGGGCGACCGCGCGGCTGGGGATCGCGAATCGTGACCGAGCAGCGGCGGCGGCGTGTACTTGCAAGGTCGCAAGTAGATTATCCCCGAGTTGTGTGTGTGTGTGTGTGTGTGTGTGTGTGCGGCCACGAAGCGCGCCGGAGTAGGTCGACGCGAACGAGGAGGCAGGAATTACGAACCGACGTCTCGTAGTCGGCGGTAGAGACCCCCGCGCCCGCCGTGGAGCGAACAGTAGGTACACGTGCACGCTCGAGCGTACACGGACACGTGTGCACTTCTCGAGACGGAACGAACCACGTGGGTCGCGCTGCGAGCGCGCGCGGGTTCCGTTTCAAGAGAGCCGGAATGTTTACGGCCGTGTCGATTTTATCGCCGCTCGAAATCTGGGCCCGCGCGCTGCAGTCTGCCTGGCGCCGCACAGTGTCTCGATACGTGTGCATACGCGAGAGCGCGTCCCGCGCTCTCTTTTCTCCGTCTTTCTTTCCCCGGCATACATTATCCCGCTCGGACTCCGCGAAGGAATGGAGATAAGGGGCGCGGTATACGGTTCGTGACGCACGATCGGCTGCGCCCGCTCGCGAGAAGGACGCGTAACAGGTGGCTTTGTACGGCGGACGAGAAAAAAGCCACGCGGAGCCCCTCCCCCCTCGAAGAAAGCGCGGGACACGCGTGCCGTCGGTAAATATATGGCAAATGACTCAATCGAGAGGACCGGAGAGGTTCTTCTTTTTTCCTCGTGCTCCATATACAATACCGGCGGGACATCGTCGCGGTCTCTCGCGGATGCGTGTATGCGAGCACGCGCGCGCGCATTCCCGAACCGGACTCGGGCGATTCTATAAGGTTACTCCCTTTTTGCGACGATTTACTCGCGGCACGCGAGCCTTTCTTGCGCGGGCGCGCGAGGCTTAGGAGACGGCGGAACAGGCGCGATGCAGCGCACCTGGTGGACTCGCGATCGAGGGAGGGGCGACCGAGGGGACTTAAACGGCGAGTCGCACTTTTTTCGGAGTTAATCAAGTCGTTCCGCGCCACCCCATCTCGGGAAGAAAGAGGTGGAAGAAGGTGAGCAGAGGCGAGGACGGAGAGGAAGAGAGAATACACGGAGCTTTCGAGGAATCTCCCGAATAGGAACGGATCGCACGAATGCCGCTCGATCTCTCGATCGAAATGGTGTTCGAAGGTGAGATACGTCGGGTTCGAACGAATGATGCGAAATAGGATGATTAGAAACTCAACTGTGAGCTACTATAATGCTTGAAACGGTGAGAATCGATGTATGAAATCGAGTATCCTCTTCGATCGCGATTATCTCGTTACCGGTAAGTCGTTCGGAAAAATTGATAAGACATTTTTTGTAGATCGCTATTAGATCTGCAAAAAAGTCCTATACCGAAATAGTCGAAAAGTTTACAGGTAACGAGATAAATGCATTTCAAGTAAAGTTCCGCGCGTCCGACCACAACCGAGTAGTTTCTACTGTCACGCTGCAGTCGCTCGTCCTTCCGCCCCATCCGGCGCCGGAAAGGCACGATGCGGCCTGCGCCTGGAGGTGCAGTTATACCGCGCGGTTTCCGGTCTCGCGAAAGCGGCGTGCATTCCTGCGCGGTCCGACGCGGAGAAAAAAAAACGCGAAAAGCAGCAACAACGCGGCACGGACGCCAAACAGTCTCGCGGTGAGCCGGCCACGGCATCGCCTTTTATTGATGCGCACGGCGCAAGCGAAATTGAAACGTTGAACGAACGAGCTATAATTCACGAGTGGGTATAATAATGTCCGCCGGTAGTGTAGCGGCGCGCGCGACACGGCCGCGCACGTGCGCGTGCGAGAGAGTCGTTATCCATTCATAAATCCCATTAAAACCATTGAGACCCGCTTGTGCCCCGCCGCCGTTCCCTTCCCGCATCCACGCCACTTCTCTTCTCTCTCTCTCTCTCTCTCTCTCTCTCTCTCTCTTTCGTCTCGCGACGAGAGTTTAACACCTCGCGCGCGAGCCGACAGCCGCGCGACGAGGCATAATTAAGTCATTACGCGCGGCGTTCATTTCGCACGATTACGCACGATTTTTCTCCAAAGGAGTTCCGACGGGCGAGCGCCGACGATCCGATCGATGATCGATCTCGCGTAACCACGAGGTCGATGCCTCGACGCGAGAGCGCCGGTGACTTAATTGGCGCCTATACGCACACCGCTAGATTACAGTCGTGACGGCTGTTACGTCGACACTAAACTGTGACACGTATACAGGCGACCATGAATTTTTAATTAGCGTAGGTGCGCCGCTGCACCTTGACCGCTTCGATGGCGAGTATCACGCGATCTACGAACTTTTTGCTGAATCTTACGAGTCGTTTGAACGCTTCGAAGATCATCCCAAAGGTCGAGTTTCGACGTCCATCTGAAGCAGGAACAATTATTTGACAATGTTTCCGAATACGTTAGGAAACGGGGAATCGATTTCGTCGCACACTGAGAAAAATAATTAGGTTAAAATAAAAAAAACGTTGTTATTCTAGTCAAAATACTGGTCAGCTGAATCAAATGTCAAGTCATTCTAACGAAATGTTTAGTTATTCTCTCCAAAAAGTGATCAGTTTAAAGAAACAGATGGAGTCGAAATTTGACCCCTACTTCGACGCTTTTAATATTCCATTCGGCCTACCATTCCCCTACTCAGCCTACGAGCTCCTATTTTGAACCTTGAGTTGTGAAATGTTCACTAACGGACAATGTTAGGCTCAACATAGGATTTCTAGACAATGAAAAATCGACCTGCCATAAACCTCGAAGCGCAGTCTAAAATTTCGACTCGAGAGCATCCATATCGCACCAAACAATTTGGTCATCATCTCCAGGATTTTGGTTAAACCGACCGAGTTAATTCTCTCGGTGCAGCAAACGCAGAAAAGATTGCGCCTCGATCTCCAACAAAAAATCTCACGTCAGTGCCAATCGAAAGTTCTCGGATTGCGAGATGATCATCTCGACGTGCGCCGTTGCAGTCAGACGACCTCTCCTTCTTCGAGGAGCCCCCTGTTCCAATCCTCACAACCAACGTCGCAGGTATGCGACCCATATATACGACCCCTCGCGCACTTGTTGCTCACCCGGGGCAGCATAAGATAGCATGTGTAAACGCGACTACGGTGATATCGTTCGCGGTATATCGACCACCGCAGACAGATTGGCGGGAGCAGGGGGATGAGGACTCGATAGAAGGGGGAGTCTCCCCACGCGCACATACACACACGACGGAGCGGCGCATAAAATATATAAGCCCACTTGGCAAAGGAGTTCCAGCCGATGGCGCCCTCTCGCTTTAACTGACCAATGCCGCCGCGGAGGGACGCGCGCGCGCCGATCTGCAGTCGATCGATCGGCGATTGATAGCGATCGGGCGATCGAATTACTCGTCGCGCGATATTCGCAACACCTTATCGAGGGGACGCGTTCCTCGCGATCCCGAATCTAAGATCGCGGCTCGGTTAGCGCGTGGGATCTACCCTTAAGCTGTACCCCCCTACTTACGCGAGTGGCTTTGCCGTGAGAGAAGCCCTACGACGAGGAGTAGACGGCTCTGTAGGTTACCGAGCGATTCGACAAGCGCAAAGCTACGAGGCTCGAAGCGGGTGTTTTCAAGTTTGCGTTAAAGTTTATCGGCGCGGGGGTGGTAAGCGGAATGGAGGTGGAGAGAGTGACGAAGGGACGAAAGGGGCGCGGCGGGAGAGGCAGAGGACGACAGAGAGGTGGAAAGGGTGCAGCTAGAGGGAGAGGGACGGACGAAGAAGCGTAGAGGGGAGGGCGCGCAGTTGGATGTAGAGCAGAACTGGTGCGGAGGAAATGTTATCATAAGCGCTGTGAACTTGACCCACTCCCCGAGTCGCTGCACCCACCACAGTGATATGAAGTTATGAGCCGCTCGTGCGAACCGTAACACGATAACAGCTGTTGCATACCTCTCGATTCGTGCCGACGGCAAAAGTTTCGTCGATCACGCACCCGCGCGTACACCTACACCCCGTGCACTCTTTCCCTTTCGCTCTGCTCGTCGACTATTGGCGCGGGGTTCGACAGACGCTTCTGGTCGGGTCTGTGTGTACCGATTTACCATCCCCCGAATCACTTTCATTTTCGTTTTCGCTCGCGCTTTGCATTTCCCTTTGAATTACACTGAGATAAACAATTGCTGTGCCGACAACATTTTTTCTTCGATCAAAAATATGACATAATTCTGGGATCAAGCGATTGTTTCATTCGCGCAAGAAAATATTTAATTGGCTCGAGTAATTGTTTTTTTCACGCAGGAAGAATTTCTCGTCTCAACGAAGGGGTATTCTCGATTCAAGAATATTATATTCTTCGACCAAGAATTTGTAGTATTCTTAAAAATGTTCAAGATAACATCTTCTTAATTCAAGAAATACCTGTTTAATACTAGCAATTATTACTCTCAGTGTACTCTAGTCATTAATTATATTCACGGAGAAAAGTTTCTAGTAACTATTTTCACAATCCATGTGTTAAGGTTGAATTATTACAGCATATGACGTTCAGTATTACAAATATGTCGAAAACGAGAGTGAAAGGAATTCGGGGGATAGTAAATCGGTACAGCAAGTACGGCAATACTCTTTTAGTAAATATCGACATATTATTTATAGTACCAAACATCATATGGCACATTACTTCAATCTCACCACACATGGACTGTGAGAATGATTACCACAAACTTTTCTCCGTGTGCTTCTCCTCGCTCGTGGTTCCTTATCGAACGCGATAACCTCTCTCTGTAGTCGGGGAATACAAAAATTATCCCACATTCATCCGCCCGTCAACGTCTCGTTTTTCTCCCTCCTTCGCTTCCAATGCGAGATTAGCATTTAGCAAGGAATAAATAGCCACACCAATGGGACTCGTCCAGTTCTGTAACTATCGAAATTAATCGAACCGAAAAATCCTCACGTCGTCCTCAGTCGGTTCGTTGACCCGTGAAAAAAAAAAAAAAGATCCACGCGAGCACAAACGACAAGTAAAAGCGAACAAATCGCCCGATCGACGGGTGGTCCACGCTCCGGAGCATCGGCCCCGCCGAGGCCGATATCTCAATAAGACATCGATCGCTCATTAGTAACACAAGAGCGCCTCCGCTCTCCCGTATACCGTCGCACGAGTCGCGTGCCGCGTCCCTCGTTTCCCTCCGCCGCGCGCGTCCTCGCCGTCCCTCTTTCTCTCTCGCTCTATCTCATCTCCGCGGGTGAACTTGACCCAGTGAAAAACCGAGCGAGGACGGGGAGAGGAGACCTGAAACGTTTCGACTCACTCCCCCTTTCGATCGCGGACTCTTGCCGCGCGTGCATCGCGTACACATACGCGCGCCACGGTTCGCTGGCCTCTCTTTCCGTCGCGCGGCGAGATACGAATATACACGCGCGCGCCCGTCGCGATGGCGATGCGACGGATATCCGGGAAACTTTCCCCGTTAGCGCTCCAGATTCGAGGAAATTCGCGCGACGTCGATTATCCAACGTCGTCACTTCCTCTCGCGTACATAAACGCGGCGTTTCGGTCGCTCGGCTGTGGACGGCAGAGTTCCAGGACCTCCGGCAAACGTACGCCAGGAACGGTGAGCAACGCATTGCAGCCTCGTCGCATACGAAGAGTCCGCGTGCGCGCTGAGAAAAATAATTTGGTCGGAATGACAAAATGCGTTTGATTTAACGCGTCTAATTATTCTAATGGAAATACTGGTCAGTCGGACCGTATATTTAGTTATTATAATAAAATGTTTAGTTATTCTCTAACCAAAAAGTGGTCAGTCTGACCAATCAGATGGAGGATCCGTATTTCGTCAAACGATCTGGTCATCGTATCCAGAATTTTGCTCAGATCGACCAGTTATTTTTCTCAGTGCATCTCGGAGAAGTGAGCCACGCTCCTCTCTCGTCGCTCCGTCCCTCGAACGCAAATAAACCGCTCTCCATCTTCATTCCTCTCTCTCAGCGGGTCGCTATCTCCATCGATCGCCTCTTTTGTAACGGAATAACGACTTCCCCGGCGAACTTGACCCACCGAGATCGCGGCAGAACGGGGAACGACTGAAATCTTTCAGCTCACTCTCGCTCTTAATTGCCGCTGACCCTCCCGCCGCACGCCCGCGTCCCTCGCGACGGCGGGAGGCGGCGTCGGTTCCCTTCCCGGCAGCATCTTCGTCCCGCAAGGACCGCGGTCGCTAGCCCCGGCTCGCTCGCACCCCCACGCCCGTGTTTGCGGTGATAAACAAAGGAGAGCCGGCAAGAGCGGCTGAGAGGGATGGGACGCGGGGGCGGCCGGAAGGGGGCGGAGGCGCCTCTCTCTCGCTCTCTCGTAGTACTACGCGACGAGAGAATCGAGGCGACGGTGCCGCGGGAGCGCGAGGGAGAGACGAAGAGGCCCGTCAATGGGCGAATGCGAGTAGACCCCACGTGTGAATGAAGGCTCCCCGGGGAGGGGATGAATGGTGCATCTTAGACGCAACGGCCGTCAGCTGACGCCACCCTCGAACCGTCGCTACACCTCGAGAAACCACAGCGAGAAGTCTTGAATTTCAAATTGCATAGTTATAAGTTTCTCCCTCTCGCTCGCCGTCTCCGCGTCACGGTTTCTCGACGACGGCGTGGGATACTGACGCGTGTCGTCGTCGTCCATTCGGGACTGGTGACATTCGCGGCACTCGGAATGGGGTCGGTCGCTCTTCGAATTTCGCGGAAAAGACGGAGACTTTCTCGAGTTTCGGAACTGTACACTGAAAAAAATAACCCGGTCGATTTGACCAGAAACCTGGAGACACTAAAAACCAAAGTAATTGGTGAAATATGGATCCTCTTGATCTGTTCGGTTAAACTGATCACATTTTGGTTAAAATAACTAAAGCTTTAATCAGAGCAACTAAATATTTGGTTAGCATAACTTGATACTTGGTTCAAGAGACTTGGTTAGAATAACTAAAAACGTTTAACTACATACGTTTTTTTCATTTTAACCTAATTATTTTTTTCAGCGACTAGATAATCTTTTACCCCATGATTATTGCAATCAGAGAATTTTATAATACGTTCACATATTTTATCTCAGTGTGGCGAGACATATTTCTTCCTCGGGAAATTGTCAACGTTTATAGGTCTCGCGATTCAGTGGAAACAGAAATGCTGACCACACGACAGCGTCGATGTCACCCGCCCGTCTGCAATTCCAGCGGGAGATTTTTCCCGTATAAAATCAGCATCTCTCGAACCCGCAAAAATGTGACTCGTCCCTCGTCGCCATCCGCTTCCCGGTACTAACCTACCCCAGCTGACGAGGTATAGAGAGCCGGGGGGGGGGGGGGGTACCGATAGATCCGGAGTTAAACGAAGCCGAAAAAAAAAGCCGTCCTCGGCACGCGGAATGCAAACGACGCGAACGCAATTACATCCACGACGGACGGACCCCGAGGGTCGTCGAACCCTCGCGTAGCCGGCACACCAGGGGGATGAGCGCGGTTCGCCGTCCCGCGCGCGCGGCAAGATACGCTCCCATTCACCGACGCAAGCATTATCTCCCTCTCGCCCCGAAACCCGGTCGCGACGCCGTCTCGCTCTCCCCGCCGATACGCGCGGCGTTGCTCTCTCACCCGTACCTACTACTTTATTGCCTCTAGGCGCCCGGCGCTTCTTTATGCCGGCGTGTGAAATGTGAATGGCTTCTTCTCTGTGAACCTGACCCGACCGACGAACCGTCGACATCACCACCACGACACGACCGCCTATACACTCCACCACGGCCGCACGTGGATTTGTTTAGTACCTACGGCCGACGCGAGCCCCTTCTCGCCCTCCCTCGTCCTCGTCGCGAACACGGACGCGCGCGTACACCGCGCCGCGTGAGGGAAGTGCGCGGTTGGGCGCGTGCCAGTTCTTCAACCGAGCCGAGGGAGCTACCTGCCGACCGGGCTCGCGCTCCTTCGCCGCGGCTTGTAGTCTGTCACGAGCGATTAAGATCGTAAATATCCAAGTGGGTAAGTAGTGCGATCCGCCCACGTGGTCGAAGGACGAGCGATACGTGCGCGCGGACCCACGCGAAGGAGGGTCGCGGCCAGGGGCGCGCGGCGCGGGTGGAGGAAGCGAAACGGAAGCTCCCCCCGTCCGGGGGATTACACCGGATACCCATACGTGAGCGTGTTCCGGTCGGGAAAGATTTTGTCCCTTTACTTCGGGTCCGAGCGAGAAGACCGAGATTTCATTGAGGAACAATAGCTACGTATATAGCCAGCCGGCGCCTAGACCTGGATTACGACGACGACAACAATACCCCCCTCGACACCGGTTCGGCGGAGGACGCGACGCGGCGGCGGCGGCGGCAGAGAGTGGAGGGTTCTGTCTCTCTCCCTCCGGCACGAGTCTCGCCGACACTGGGGCAATGTCACACCTAGCCTATTATTCTCACTCCGCGGGCCCCAGACCTGCGGCAGACTAATAACCTGTCAGCAACTGCAGCGCGACGCCTCGTCGTTGTAACTTGGAGAACGGAGTCGGTCGGTGTGCGTGCGCGGGTGCAGCGCGTCGCTTTGGTTGTTCCTTCTCCTCCTCCTCCTCCTCCTCCTCTCTGCAGCCGTCGAGTCGCGTGCGTATAGGAGCGAAAGTGCGAGTATGTAACCAGTCTGACGTAACCCCGCGCGGTGCCGTCCCTCCGTCTTCTCCTCCCTCCCTTGTCAGTCGAGGGGACGGGATGACGCATCGCTCCAAATCGCAACCGATACGGCGGTAATCGCGGACGATGCACTTGGCAAAGCGCGTGCGCGCGCGCGACTCTGGCGACGACTCGAACGGGCGAACCCGCTCGCATCGCGTACACGCGCGTAAAACGCGCGAGTGTCGTCGACCTCATCCCTCCCGCTCGGCGAGACAGGTGATCGTCACCCGCGCGCTAACTGCTAACGGCATCGTGCCAGTTAAAGAATCAACTGACCTTGCGCAACCCTGAAGCGCGACCGCGACCGTCCTATTAACGCGGCCGCGGCGACATACGCCATTCATCCCTCCCCCGGCGCGCCCGACTGCACAGGGACTGCTCCACTTCGGCTACTTCTCGGCGGCTCTGAGGTGACTGCCCCAATGGCAGAAGACGCGTGCCGGTAGCCGGATATGTTTGAGTATAATTCGAATTATTGAATGGGGTGAAATGGAATGGCTAGTAGGGAAAATCTAGACATGTGTGAAAGAATATGTCCTGACTGACTGATTTCATTAACGCCGTGCCGAAACCGCTGAAGCTAATTTACATGAAATTTGGAAAGTAGGCTTCTTTTGTGATGTAAGCACCCACTGTGAGTAGAGATTTTACGAAATGTTTTCTCTGAGGCGGTAAAATAGGGGATGTAAGTTTGTATGGAAATTCGTCATTTTTGAAGCTAAATCCATGAAAATTGGTATTTGTGATTACCTTTTGATTAGAAATTCGGAAAGACGTGTTTCAGGATTCTTGGAAATTTATCCCTTAAGGGGGTAGAACAGGGGATGGAAATTTCTATGGAAATTTCTATTTATAATACATCGAGATCAGATTTCACTGAGAAAGGATTTTACGAAACTCTTTCTTTAAGATGGTCAAATAGGGGATGGAAGTTTGTGTGAAAAACTGTCATTTTTTCAGTTAAACCCATGAAAATTGGTATTTAGCCTTTCGGTTAGAAATGACGAAAGACGTGTTTCAGAGTTTCTGGAAATTATCCCTTAAGTGGGTTGAATAGGGGATGAAAATTTCTATGGGAATTTTTATTTATCTAGACATCTACGCGGACGAAGTCGCGGGCGGAAAGCTAGTCTTCGACAAATTAAGGATGTATAGGTACAGAAAGTGTCAGTAGTAACAACACTGATTAAGATCTGCTGCATGAATTATTATACCTCTCGGGATACCAGGCTTAGCGACTATTGTATAACGACAGTTACCATAATGACCCGATGGCGCGTACTTCGACTCCATTCATAATTCGACGAGCGGACAGAGTAGAGAGCGAGACCCCCTTTTGCGGCTATGCCGCCTGCACCCTCGCCGTGGCTATATATAACGTCGCCGACGCGCGGGACCACCCGTGGGTGCCGGCTACCGTTCGGTAGCGTCGACCGACCGCGGGGTCATCGCGTGGCGTCCGACCGCAAGGGAGTCAGTCGTCACGGCTGGCCTATTGCCCGCGTTTCTCCTTCTTCCGCTGCGATCGGAATGTCCTTTCATTGTTTCACGCGCCCTCTCTCTTCCTCTTCCTCGCTCGGCGTCATCCGCACCGCGATCCTCGTTGAATAATCCTCGTTAAGGATGCAACCGCGCGCCCCGCAACTCTTGCTTTCCCGCGCGCGGAAGGCCGGAAGTCCTCGGGGAGAATCGAAAAGGCGGAAGCGACGGAGGGGGATGAAGAGCGGAGAGTTCCCGAGTGGAAAGGGGAAAAGGGGGATCGACCTCCCGCGGAATTGGTCCGCGCGCGCCATGCGGCTCGTGCCCCGCATAATGGGTCCGGGGGAGGGGTGGCTCGTCGTCACCGCGTGGCCTCTCTCTCTCTCTCTCTCTCTCTCTCTCTCTCTCTCTCTCTCTCCGACTCCTACGCCTCGCGTTATAAAGTACTCGAGAACATTACGGGCACCCGCGCCGCGCCGGAGGGGATTGGGAAACTATTGACCGCGTCGAGAAGCCGTTTAACCCCACGAACACAACACAATGCGGCAGGGAAAGCATAAACGGTGGCGCGCGCGCCTCAGCTCATTCACGAGTCGGAACTTTGGGAAGGTGTGAGAGATGCGTGTGTACGGGCGCGCCGCGGCAGCCCGGTGCAATCCGCGCGTGTGCGTGAGTGTTTCCGTGGAGCGGAGCGTTGTAATGGTTCCGTGGAGCGGAGGTAGGGGACCGCGCGCGGGAGAGTAAAAGCGAGAGAGAAAGAGAGACGAAAAGAGAGGAGAGGTCGCCCGTCGACATTGTAAAGCGATAAGATATCCGTGAATGAACGGCGCGAACGCTACGCCGATCGCCGATCGGAATCATCGGCCCGTTGTCGCTATAGGCGCGGCGCGCTCGAAAGGGAAATCACCGTAATATAACGTGAATATCGTACGCGCGGCTCTACGACCGCGGATACGAGCTTACGCAAATCCACCGGTCGAACGGACGCCTGCGTTTCGCCTCGTCGTCGTCCACCGTGAATGAAATCTGCATATATAAAAATACGCGCGGGATACGTCGATGCGCGGTGATACGCGCGCACGCGAGAGAGAGAGAGAGAGATATGACGCGATTGTCTAGAGGCTGCCGCGTGAATCATCGAGAGCGAATGTCAGGGAGAGGGATATCCCGAGTTTCGGATTCATCGAATGATATACATCACTGAGAGAAATAAATGCTAATGTTAAAAAAATACGTCCTGAATCAAGTACATACATCGAAAAAATAGTTTATTTGTACTTGATAAACGTTTCTTTGGCGAATATGGCGAAATAAAGATTTTGCTGGTTAATTATACGTCATGTTTTCACCCTTATATCCTGATATAATAAATGAAATGAAACGAATAAATTGTATTATTTTATCTTCTCTTCAACAATCTTATTCAGTTAATTATTATTTTCAATATTTATGTTTAATTTCATCTTCATTTAGTGGTTCAAAAAATTAATTGTATAAATCAAATGTCGATTCGAGAGAAAAATTGTATAATATCTTTTTCATCAATTAATCATACAAGACGAATAACTTTATGTTTAATATCAAGATAAAATTACATTAATAATATTTTATTTTATTATTTCTCTCGGTGTAGAGGCGCGATAAAGGGAAAGACAGGTAGAGAGAGGAGGCATGTGTGGAAGTGGCTGTGTAGCTCGTGCGAGCATATGTATTATAGATCGGAAACGGAACGGCCTTGCCTTTCCAGCGCGCAACGTGGTCTCCGCGCGAATCCGCTCGCGTAAATATTTGATTCCTCGTAACGCGTACATATGTACGAGTATATGGGTTATACGGGCCGCGCTAAATTGGCACCAAGCGATGCAGTTGCAAATAAGGGGAGGCTCGCGGCCCCGAATTTGAGGTGCAAATTGATACGCGAGACTTTCCCTCCGGTAATTTGTACGAAATGTCAATCGATCGTCCGTGAAGGCAATTAGCTCGGTACACGGACAGCGCGCGGTGCGGCACCCCGGTATCCTTCGCTCGTTGCGGTGTTGATTACTGGGCGACGGCGCACCGTGGGCTAATAGCCCTACCAACTACCCGCGGTCCTGATTGTTAGGTTACGATCGCAGCCTTTGAAACTCGCCCCACGCATAATAACTACCGATAGCGACGGACTCGAACGAACTTCGAAGCGCCGCTACGAACCAGCAGTGCAACTTATGCGTTAAGGATACGAACGAAGAGTTTCGCGAATCGATGAACTAAGTGCATACATTGTAATTCGTGACAGAACGAATAAAATATTGCACAGAAAAATGGTAATTATTGTATAAAATAATTCAACCCTTATTCGACACTCGATGTCGGTATAGTCATCCGGTTCAATGACGATTAACTCGTTATCCGCCAGCTTGAGCTCAATTTTCCATTAGAACTTTTTGAAGGTCACGTTCCGACTTACAATAAACTCCTTATCGATATCAACGCGAAATGGACGAGTAACGAAATAATCGCCGATAAATTCCGGCCATCGCGTGCCGACACCCGTGAATCGGGAGTCTCCCGCGGCGTTTGCGCCGACGATTCTTTTCCGTGCTTGCAAGTCGTTCGAGAGCCCTCGCTAACCATCGCGGGGATACCGCGCCCAAGCGATCGGCCGTTTAAACCCTGCCTGGATATCACTGACCTGCCCCATATCACACCAGAACCACCACAACAAACCATTAGCCCGCGTTTCACGCCCGCCGAGCTCCGGGGTTACTCATTCATCCTCCGGCGCTTATCGACGTTTTACGCTCGCGACGCGCGTGATATTCGCCCCGGACTTAGCGACGGGCCGCGTTTGTCGCGCACGTTCCTATAGTGCGAGGCCATTATCAGCGGTCTCGCGCGATTCCTTTTTTGCTACCGCGCTGCAGCGGCGTGTCGCGTTCATTCGTCGCCCAATTATTACGGCGCGTCGACCGACGCCCCGGAGTCATTGAGTGACGATTGTATCGGTCCTCTCACACAATGAGAAAAAAAAATATTAAAAATTATTCTGTTAGAAGGATAATCTGAGTACGAAAGGTAAAGTGGATCGAAAATTATTCTAAGGAAGGTTAAATTTTATACCCTCTGGAAGGATCATTTTTGATCTGTTTTACCTTTCGTACTCAGATTATCCTTCTAACAGAATAAATTTTAATCTTTTTTTTTCTCAGTGCATGTCGTCGATTAAAAATCCACGAGAAATTGTAGCCGTTCGACCTGTCAGGGATTAGCGGATCGACAAAGGCGAACGATCTTGTGCGAGATCGAGAGAGAAAAACGGAAAGCTTCGATCTCGGTCATGTGCGCGATCGTTATAGCTCGTGATCGTAAGACTTCGTATATCCAGTGAGAGAAATAATTAGGTTAAAATGATAAAACGCATCTAGTTAAATGTATTTAGTTATTCTAACCAAAAGGTCGTTAGTTTAACTAAACAAATGGAGGATCTACATTTGACCAAACAGTTTGGTCATCGTCTCCGAGATTTGGGTTAGATTGACCAAATTTTTCTCTGAGTGTACACTGAAAAAAAATGTAGTAGATTTGACTAAGTCAGCGATCATGGGTGGGTGACGCAAATTTAGTTATTTGAACTAACAATTTGCTAGAAATAAGTGCAGCTTGTTTTCGTCAAACAATTTTTAATCATTATAACTGAATTATTTAAGTAAAGTAACTAAATCGGCGTTTTCCCGCTCGTGACCATAAATTTAGTCAACTTTACTATTTTTCTTCTTCGCATAGGTACCTATATTTATTCCTCGGTGATCTATAATGCTTATAGCGAAATCCGATCGATGAACAATCTTCTTCCGATTTTGTATCGCGAACCCGAATACTCTGATACGATTTAAGGGCCGGCAACTGGTCGAAGATGGAACACTCGAGCTTGCAACTATCCCCGTTCCTTATTCTTCGCTGAAAGTTTACGATTCGTCGAGGCCATATCTTCCCCGCGCCGAGCGGACGGCGAGGGGAGGAAAAGCGGGGATATTGTGGAAGGGTATAGAGTGCGGAAGCGAGCGAGTGGGGGGGACAGAGAGAGAGAGAAAGATGGATGACTCTTAAGAAAAAGGAAGAAAAAATAGACGTTGGAAGGGTATATCGCCCCGTATATCGGACGCGAGGGGTGGGTAGGGTGAATGCAAGTTCAAGGAGAAAGGTCAAGTTCCCCGCGAGATCCGCCGAGGAAAGATTTATATAGTTTTCACACACACAGGCGGTCCGACGAGCGTGATGACCCAGTTTTGTACAGAAATTCCGCATCATCCGTTGCCAACGGGGAGTCTAATTTTATAATCGGCGAGGCGCCCGTATAGGGGTGCCTCCGTGCGCGTTGCAGGCTCGGTGTTTGGTGAAATTTGAAAACAAAATTCTCTGATTTCTCTATGGGTCTGCTGTGGTCTAAACTGACTAATTTTTCCCAACCCTTGCACATACGTAAATTCGATGAAGCGATGAATGCAACAGTAATCTTCTTGAACGATTTTATGGAGAAAGAAAAATTGCCCAGAGCACATAAAATCATGAACATCTTGTACGCGTGATGGCCAATATCGTTAAGAGTTCATAGGAACTCGTTAGCCTTGACCTAATGCTCATTGTGAATAACCATTTAGATGGTAAAGTGAAGTTTTTTCTTTATAGGTTTGATACAACACACATTCGATTTTTTAAATCATGCGAAAAATCGCACGAATATGAATAAATAGATCGTTGAAGTTAGCAAAAAATATATAATCGACAATAAAAACCTTTTCACAACCCCTAAAGAACTCTTTCATAGAATTGAGGAACATATTAGGATAGATAGTTAATTTTTGCAAAAGACTGGCATAAATTACGAGAAAAAGAAATAAGGAATTTCAATTTTATCGGGACGTAATCGTTTAAATTTTGCGAAAAATATACCGATAACGTATTATTCATAATCTACAATTAATATTATTTAATTAACAATATTTTATTCTAATTTGCGATCTGAAATCGATCTCTCGTCCACCCTATCTCGTGTACCCCTTCTCACTGACCCCGAAAACCACCAATCATTAGGTCGACATCTCGAGAAAAACATAAGATATCGCCGATTTTATGCGCTAGACAGTTTTTCACCCCCCATAAAATCGTCCGGAGGGTCGCCGGGGCGCGCGAGGAACCGGGCGGAAGTGGTCGCACCGGAAGCGGTGTGCGGGCCAGCGTGTGATTGCATCCTCGAGGACCTGTTGCTCGTTTCGCGACGCGGGGTAGCAAGGACGGGCGAGGGGGAGGGGTCGATCGCGGGTGGTACGCTTCACAGTCGGAAAGGGGGTGAGAAAGCCGCGGGGGCAAAGGGGGGGGGGGCGGTAAGTATATCTACCCTTTGTTAATTCGGGTTTAATGCGAGCGGAGCTGTTGCTCATGGAGGCAGACAATGGGGTCACTAGGGTGTTTCGTGCCAAGTTTTCATCGCCGGACAAGTTTAGACCTTCGGGCAATTCGAGGCGCGTGGTGAGCCGGCAGATCTCTCCCGCGGATTACTAACACGATCGCTCTCGATTCCTGTCGTCGAACCATTCCCATCGCAGAGTACGAAAAAAAGATAAAAGTCCTCGCGCAAAAAATAAGTACTATTCAAGAAAGACCTAGTTACGTTATATCGGTTAATAACATTTGAATCGTTCTATAAGAAGTAATAAATTATACAACTTTACTGAGAAAAAAAATGTTTCAACATGTAGCAATCAATTCCAGAATGTATGGGGGAAAAACTCCAGGTAAGAAATTTGATGATGGGACAATTATAAATGAATTTGGTTAAATACTATACTGTATAGGAGTAACTTAACATCTGACGGAAGAAAAATTTATACAGCATATATATATATGTAGAGTATTTAACCGAATTCATAACTGCACTGTCACTAGATTTCTTACTTGGAATTTTTCCCCGATATTTTCTGGAATTGATTGCTACCTACATTTTGAAATATCATTTTTCTCAGTGTAAAACGTTAATAATCAACCCAAGATAACACAGTGCAAGGATAACTGCATGCAGGGTAATCTCAGGAGAAATACGACGATATCGCGTGACGATCGAAATGCATCCGCATATATGTACTCATCCCGCGCCCATGCACTAAATCGGCTACCAGTGTATGGCATGCATGTCGGAGTGCAATACATCGAGTGAGGAGAGGAAGCGGCGGCAGTGGAGGAGGAAGAAGAGGAGGAGGGGGTGGAGGCTCTCCACCCCGTTTTCCCTTTCGTTCGCCCACCCGCTCGCATGGCACATATTCACATGTTCATCCCTCCTCCCGCGAACCCCTTAAACACACAACCCCAAATACACGCACACTCGAGTATTTCGCGTACATATATGTATATCGGCACGGGAGTACCGCGGGCTCAGCTGAGCCGTGACGTATGCACGTCGGCGATCCGTGTGAACTTATTCAGTCATGTGGTTTTGAGCCGTTAAGCCGGTATTACACAATCGCGATCACCCCCCCGAATAATCCCGGTGCACGCGCGACGGCGGGTGACCGGGGTTCGTAGATCCACCGTCGCGGCCGCTAAATCGGAAACTCGATAAAATTTTTATGAAAGCTCGTTGATATTTTATAGCGGGAAAAAAAGGGACTCTCTCTCTCTCTTGATGTCGAGCATCGATATATCGGAGACGAAATGATTTATCGGTGGGTATAAATCTACTGAACAAATTCTCCGGGAGAGAAGAGAATTTATTTACCACCGCACATAAATTAATTCGGAGTAAATAAACTTTCCAGGGCTTCGTACTCTTAAACTATAAAAATAACGTGGAAGATTTATTCATCACGAAATTAATTTTTGCAGTGATAGAATCGGGGATTCAACGTACGGAGAATCAATCCGAACGCGAGGACGGCTGGACTATACGCATCTAGATACCCGCATTTAGTGATAAACATTTATCGCCGCTCGCAATTTCCATCTCCGGCCCGTATACATTGACATCGCGGACATCGAGCGCGCCGAATTGCGGACTTTTATGAAAATCTGAGCGTGTCATTCGGACTTTAGAGACCTGTTGCTCGGGGATCCTATCCGCTCGCTACCCCGCGGTATAGAGTGTGTGTACGTGTGTACAGGAGCACCTCTTGAATACTCAATCCGTCGAGGAGAAGGGGGGAGAGAGAGAGGAATGTGTGTCGGTGCCGCGTCTTATGCTAAACTTTGTAGATCGGGCGGGATCACCCGCCGGGGCGCCACTTGCCGGGCAAATAGCGCCGCTTTGCTTGTTTTCATTGCGAGGACGAAGAGAGGGACGGAATTCCGTTAAAGCGAGGAGGACGACGACGGAGGGAGGCGGCGGCGGCGGCGGCACGCGCCCCTAACTGGAACGCAGTCATCCCGCCTATTAATCCGCTTCGCCGTCTCCTCTCGGTCTCGTCTAAAAATACAGATCTCTCTCCCACCTGATCGCCCTCGCGTCTCCATTCGCTCGGACGTGCTATTGAAATTATTCATCCATCTTCATTATCGCCCATTAAGATACCACAGCTCGTGTGGAGCGTATAGGGACGGCAGCAGCCATGGTGACAGGACCGAAAATAGGAAATGGAATAGAGTGGAATTTTTCCGATCAACTTCGATCACGATTATCTCGTTATCCGTGGACTTTTGGCGTATACTGGTATAATCCTTTTTTGTAGATGAAAATGTGACCTACAAAAAAGTGTTACACCAAATTCACCCAAAGTTTACCGATAACGAGATAACAACGGGCGAAGTTGCTGATGGGATAGTACCGCTCTACCATGGCAACCGGCTGGCGCTAGTAGAAACGGCCTTCGCGATCAGACCAGACGCGCGAGGTAAAGGACCCGAGTTAGAAAAATCGATGCGATTACTACCCGACACCCTTCTAGACAATCTGAACAACTAAATCCGACAGACCATTAATTATCGAAACGTTTGAAGTCAAAGAATCCGAAGAGTAGTAAACCCCCCGGCGTACCCAGACGGCGCGCGCGCTCGACTATTCCGCGCGCCGTCCCGGGTATATCGGGATGCCGCGCGACAGGCGGAAAATCTACTTTCGTCTACCAAGTTCTACGGATACCTATACATACGACGGCCTCTCGGAGGTGCGCGCAGCTCGCTGCACCGACCGAAAAGCACGAAGTCCCGGCGGAATGTTTCGAAAGGTATGTGGTGCACTGCGATGACCTTGCCGCTACATACTCCACCCACGTATTTACTTGTCAGCCGTGCACCGAAGCGGATACACCTACGTGTATGTACACGAGTACATAGCTGCAGCCAACAACCCCGAAGTGGTCGAGAAGAGCGAGAGAGAGAGAGAGAGAGACTACCGCCGCCGTAGCACGATTATGAATGGAGAAATTTCTGCGCCGCGTAAATGTTACGTACCGTAAAGGGCTGTGTGCGAAGAAAGGGACTCGAGGGGAGGCGGCGGACGGCGGGTGGCGACGGTTCCCGAGAAGGGGGACGTCGAGGAGGGGGGGGAGGGGGTTTGAAATACAAGCACGGCCCAAGATCCGCGGTATTAGCATGGACGCGCACACCGACCAGCCCGTGCGCAGCGCGTACGTTACCACTGCCGGTGTGTCTTCTCGTACGTACGTACGGCCGGCGTTACAAGTATGCGAACGGCTGTACGCGCGCGCGCGCGCGCGGGAACGCGAGGGGTGCGCGCGTACGTACACGTATACACATCGCCCGAGGCGATAGCGCGAGAGGAGAGCGACCGACACGGACGACTTTCCCGGAGAACAACGGAATAAGCAACAGGTTACATGCGCCACTATATAACGTACGCGGACGTGGCTGAACCGTTGGTATCAAAGAAGCGACACACAGGCGCGCCGCGGTGACGCGGACGTGTGTTAAGTCGGTCGGAAAAAACGAGTCCAATGCCAAGGTTCTTCCGCGCGCTCTTTGAGAGACCTCCGGCGACCCCGTCGTTTCGCGGGGGAGAGGCTATAAAAATGACGGAACGAAGCGCTTCCGCGTACGGCGCTCTTACCGCGTCACTTCTTTCCCCCTCTTTCTCTCTCGATTTGACGCGGCCAGACGTTATGGACCGCGAAGGAAGTTGCGGTGGAACGTGCCACCCCTCTTTGCCTGGAATGCGGCCCCACACGGAGTGGTGCACGGATCTTGGTGCACGGGGTGGGCGGGTGACTCTAGACGATACGCACGTTCTTTTATGCATGCGTGTGTCAATAGAGAGGGATGGAGTGGAGGTAGCTCGTCAATTTTTCATGCGCGACCGTGGTTTTTCTTTGATTGTTTGTGTGTTCAGCTGACGCCGGTTCTCCCTCCTCGCGCGTGTAACAAATGCCGGGGGAAAATTAAATAATCATGAACGGAGCGTCGATATCACTCGAAGCGGTGCGATAAGGGAGTTCGAGCGATTCTTTCGCGCAGGGTCGAATTAGGGGGTGAGATCTCGCGTCGAGGAGAAAACGTTGAGTGTGCACGGGAAAAAAAATGACGTTGCAGTCTTAGCAAAACTGGGTTTTGCTGAGAACTTGTTGTCATCGCGAGAACAATATTATCTGTGGCAACAAAAGATATGTCCGATAGTGGTAAAAGAATTAGCTAGAGCAGCAAATATTTTTAACAAAAAAAACCTCACTCTAATTTCATATTTAATATTATTAGAAATATCGTTTGCCGCCACAGATAATATTTCTTTCAGGACGCCGAGAAGTTTTCAGCAAAATCTAGTTTTGCTCTACTGAGACTGCAAAATCATGTTTCTTTTTAATGTACACGTCGACGTTTTCAAAACGCGAACAAAGTCGACGACGCAGAGACACACGAGGCCGTCATACGTCGGATCGGGATTGCGTGAACGCGCACGCGCGTTCGCCCGGACGTGTCATCGACGGTGATAATGCAAACTCCGCCGCGACGCGCGTTGTACGTAGTCGCTGGTGTGCCCACACGTAAGTGCACCGTACGTTGTACTGTTATGCGTTGGCACGCGTGACGCAACAGGAAAGGACAGCGCGGCTGGACTTTCCTCTGTCGCAAATGAGAAGAGAAGGAGAGGGCGTTTCATCGTTCGCCAATGAAGGCTAGAATGATTCCCGGAGGCTTTGCTCGAATCGTTTCAATTTTTATCGCGCCGGCGACGAGAACCCGACTGCGCACTTTCTTCGTCCACTGCGGAAAGTAGCTGCGATCGTCCGTGCACCTGCGCGTAATCGAGACACGCGCGCGCCGTGTTCGTCGGGCAGCTGATAAACCAACCCCTCGCTCGATCCTCACCCGTTACACACCGTGAGACGCCCGATCGAGCGGCGAATCGATGACGTAACGCCACCCGCGTTTACGTAACGTCCAAAAGTTGCCGGGGACCAAAGTCACGCGGAGCCGTAAGCTCTCGCGCGTGCTTTTCCCATAGGAGGTTACGAATCCTTTCGTACGAGTTCCCGTACGACTTTGGCCTCTCCCTCTCTTCGGCCGAGGAGCAAGAGCAGCCCAGCGTAAAAGTCCTCGCAGCGGGCAGCTGCGCGAAGCGGCAGCCGGCTCGGCAACGAGACCGAGCCGCTGCCACTCGCGCCGCAGACTCCACGAAAATCGAGCATACTACGAGGGACGGTATGACGCGCGGGGCCCGTAGCCGGGGCACTCTGGAAGCCCCGGCGGAACGACAGAGTGGGGCCTGGTGTTCGGGGGTCACATGTGTGCGCGGCGCAGCTGTCTTTCGGGCGGAACAGCCGTCGGAGAGCGGGCGAGCGGGAAAGGCGGAAGAAGTGCGACTTTTCGAAGAAAAAAGTCGGATATCTGTCGTCGATAGAGCGATTAATCGCTCTTTCCGATGCTGTATTTTTTTTTTTCGAGTGGAATAAATACGAGATATTTCGAAATTCTACGACGAGGAAATACGTACTTATAATCGAGACTCGATATATTCGTTGCGCGCGCGCGCAATTCGTAATCTCGCTGATACGAAAGATAATGTTCACGCGAGACCGAGACGATAAGACAAGGTATTTCGAAAGCGCCGATAATTACGACGGTCGCGAGAGAAGGATCATTTTCGCGCCTGGACGTTTGAGAAAAAAAAAAGAATCAGACATCGCAAAAAAAAATTAAATGAATTCCCAAGGGACTTTTGGCTCTCGCAATTCTTTATCGCGCGAGACAACGAAGCGCGTCGCGTCGGGTACGCAATGCGCGTCCGTTGCATCGCAGCACGAACGAACTGCACACGTATTGAGCGAAGCGTTCGCCACGCGAGCCTCTTTGGGGAACTCGCCGCGCGTTCGCCAAATCGCGGTCGGTAACAGTTCTTCTCTCCGATGCATACGAGCGTACCGCGAACCCAATTCCGATAGGAGCGATGGGCTCCCCATACGACATCTCGATGTATCGCCGATACTGCAGCGCCCTTCCATTACCGGATTCCCGCTGCCGTCGTTTCGCGATATAGATTCCTTCGGTGGGTGGTGCGGAAAGGGGCGAGGAGAGAGAGAGGCAGAACGAGAGTTTAGCGGTGTCTTTCCCTGCCTTCGCACACGCGACCCTCCGTCCGTTCGCTCCGCTCGTCGTGCGACGAAATAAGGGACGCTACTGCCGAAGGGTGCATCTAAAAATGTTCGAGGGTGACGTGGCGCGTTCACGGTCTAGCGATGCACTGCTCGGAAGCGCGTTTCTCGGATGTTCCTATTCTGAACTAAACGGAATGCCGGAGTTCCATTTAGGTACCATCGTCTGCACCGAGCGAAATAATTTCAAACGTGTTGTTAAAATTTTCAAGAATACAGGTTCTTGGTCGAAGAATATATTTTCCTGATTCTCAAGAATAATATCTTCGTTGGGACGAGAAATTATTCCTGGGCGGGGGGGAAAAAAAAACTCAAGCCTATCAAATATTTTCTTGCACGAAGAAAACCATGGCTTGATTCTGAAATTATATCACGTTTTCGATTGAAGAAAATATTTTGTTGGCACCAACAATTATTTCCCTCCATGTGCGCGACCAGACAACGTCGCGAAACGATTTTCAAATGAATATCTCGACGAATATAAAAATGAAAGGATGAATTATTTAATTTCCTGACGTAATCGGCGTATGAAAGCTAGTTGCCTACCTATTTTACGTCACGTTTTAAGTTCTTCAGGGAGAAAAGAAATATTTCTAAACGAGAGAAATTAAAGCTGAGAGGATATCCGATAAATAATACGTCTGCTCTCTGAACACGTGTGTACGTTATACGTAAATAAACGAAGGTTCAACTCTCACCGAATAGCTGGGGTGTAAATTAATTCGGAAATCTATGAGAAAACTAGCAAAATCTTCCATGATGAAGACGAAGAGTCGGTTTAACAGGTATTCTATGAAAAGTTGACATTGCCGAAGTAACGACGAGGTGTTAACATTCCAAAATAGTGCTACCAGCGAGGTCGAGTCATTCGACCATCTTCTGAACTGTCCGGAGAGGGTTCAAAGTTCTAGAGGCTCCTATACATTCGGGAAAGACGAAAGTTGCCCAACGAGATACCCGAAATTTCGATGTAGGCGTCAGCGGAGCGTGCGCGCGCGCGCCTCAGTCGACGTTACAAAACACCGGCCTTCGCAGTTGCTCCCACTCCGCGCGCGCGCGCGCTCCCAGTCGGGATAGTTGGCCGCGCGGGAGGAGGGCGCATTTCGTCATCGCGGGATGCTGCACGCAGTCCTCCCAAAATTCTAAACGGAACGACCGAGTGCGGCCTGTTTTATCGGCCGTTGCTGTTGCGGCAGTTTCTTCGGCACGCTCCTCGCAGCCCCGTGCAGCGGCCGTCGAAGCCCGCGTGCGAACTACTTCCTATCGGCCCATGGCGGCGCGTCACGGCGGAACCGCGAGTTTATTCCTCTCGACGGGGAAAAAACGATGGAAAGAACGCCGGCCGCTTGTTCTATTTTCCCCGCGGAATTCACGCGGGAGAAGAGCGAGAGAAAGAGCGGCGCATTAATTCGCGCGATTCCCGCGGCGCAGCGAGGCTCTCTCGCGCGGCATTTCGTTGTTTATTTTGCGAGGTGCCCGCGCGCTCGAAATCTGGATTTTTTCAATTGGATGACGCGCGCGGATATTACCAAACGACGCCAAAGAAGGGAGGGCACGCGTGCATCGAAGACAGGTCGAGTGTATCGACCGAAGGCGATTCTTTTCGCGAAATGAAAAGGTTCCAAACGGCTCGATTCGAGACTAGGGGCCTCGGAAAGTCAATTTCGATTCCTGCGAATACCGATCTTCGGCCCGCGCCACCGGAGCGCGCCTCTTTCCCGATCGGAAACCCCGTACGTGCGACGAACAGCCGTGCGACGCGGCGCGAGTAGTAACGGACGGTGAAGGCACCGTCGCGAGTTCGCGGGAGCGTGAATCTCTCGCGTCGAAGAGCGACAGTGCCGCTGGCGAGACGCGGATAACTCGCCGGAGGAAAATGGTACCTTTTGGCGCACCCGGTCCCTCCCCCCCGCCCAAAAATGATCCGGTACCAGCGGTACCAACAAGAACGCACGGGTCGGCGTGCACGTATAACCGACTCAACACGGCCGCTTCTATTCAGCGTAGACTCGAGTTACAAAACCGAGTTGCAAAAGGCCGAGGACTGTCTTATAGCGGCCGCGTAGCGGCGTTGCTGAGTCACTGCCGCGTTGCCAATATCCAACGCCATCGTCGGGTTCCGTGGCGTTGCCACGTCTCTCCCGGTCTCTCTCCCCCTTCGCCCGCTCGCGCTCTCACGCTCTCCCCTCTCCACGCCGATGCGGAGCTAGTCGAACCCCACCCGAGTCGGTAGGAGAGGCCGTGTGCTGCGCACGCGAGAGAAAGGGAGACTAACCGGGATACAGGATGGAGAGAGACCGAGAGAGCGCCGGCTACGTTCAAATTTCATTGCGTCAAGCTCTCGCGGCCGCTCCGAGCGCGGAATTCACGGAAAACGTCGGTAATAGAGTTTCGTCAGATAAACAGCGACGCGACAGCGAAGCGGGACAAACGACTGCGTAGGGTTACCAACGGGGCTTCGATGGCTCTCGCCCTCTCTCTCCCTCTATCCGCCCTTCCGGCGTTTCCGCGAGAGATTCGCGGACGCGCGTCCTCTCCCTTGGAGGGGGGCGCGCGCGGAGTGCACCAGACAGTCAACAACTCTTGCTTTTCGCCGAAGCGCGAAAACAATCCATCTATCAGCTCGGCTCCGCGGGGTGGATCATCTCTTTTCTCGCATTTTTTTCACGATAACATCGACAGTCTCGATATTTTCCCCATCCGAAAAATATACCGCAGGGCTCGATCGCATGCGTCACCCGCAAACTCGTTCTCGAGTACTTACCGCGTCGGATCGGCGGTGGATCCTGACCGTCTCGATCTCGGAGCATAAATGCGAATCGTGTCGAAGCTTTTTGTAACGACGCCGGCGAGTTGGCGCGATGCTACTACGTACCTATATAGCCGAGCTACGACTGGCTCTCGAAGGCCACCGGAGCGTGACGCTCCTCCTGCCGAGAGCGTTTCTATTCTGAAAATTTAATAAAAAGAAAAGGGCTATCACATTGTCCCAGCTGCGGAAGCCCCGTCGATACGATCTCGCGGCGTTTCTACATTCGAGACGGCTAATCGCCCTGCACAATCGCGCGGCAGCTTCCCGATGCGTTATTATTATCGCAATTACCGTGCAAGGGGTGGGAGTACCTCAATAGTCAGGCAAACGCCGCGAATAGTTTCGAAGTATCGCACTATGTACAGATACACGGAAAAACTGAAGAACTAAATTTCAACAACAACCGCCGAAGCGTTGAACTCGAATTGCAGGTGGAGTTTCGACTCTCGGCGGAGTTGCGAGGGATTCGCGGAGCGGGAAAACGTGGCTGCAATTGGTGCGGAGTCTGATCGAGCGTTCGCGGGGAAGCGGAATTGAAAATAAAACTACCGAATTTTTTTCTCCGTCGACCATCGAGCTCCGGCCGTACGGAATTAATACCCGAAACAGAATACCGTCATCGACGTTCGAAGAGAGACTTTCACTAAACTCTGACGCTGCTCGCGCGCCGGATAAGGAAATCCGAGTTCCTTCGAGCGAGGATAAATAAAAATCAAAAGCAGTAAAGAAGCATGTGGAGGCGGCAGACAAATTTGCCCACTTTAAGATTGTTTGAGAATTGATTCACTGTTATTTCGAGAAAAAAAATGGAAGCGATTTTATTTTTTTTTCTGCGTAAACTACGTATTTTAAACAGATGTTATAGAAGCTGAGTCGTTTAAGCGCCTCGAAAATCACAGTAGAAATCGTAGACCAAGTTTCGACGACATGGGAAGCAGAACAAATCATTTAATAACACCTTCGACTGCATTAGGGTACACGGAATAAAATTTCACTATAGCAAACGCGGTATTCTGCATTTCTAAAGACGTAGTCTACGTAACTCTGGTATAATCTGGATTATACTTTCTGAGCTCCCCAGTAAATCTACCGAGACTTTGCTTCGCTGTATTTTCTTGTAGTCTGAAAATATCAATTTACCTTTTAATACGGCTTTCTCGGTGGCAAAACGATGAGGCAAATACGTGTCGGCAAATTATGGACATTACATATAGAATCCAATAATATATCTTATTCCAGATATCGTCATTTTGCCCAGTTCGGTAAAAATTCATCATCTTTGGTTTCTTAATAAATCCTCAATTGATTTTACTGAAAATAAGGAGCTATCCTGAAACATTGCAGCGGAATTGATGAGTTGAAAGTGAAGTGATAACACGAGCTACGAACGATGTTTCTCGACGAACTACATTGAGACAAGTAACTTGGTTAAAATGACGAAACACATCTGGTTAAACGAATTTAGTTATTCTAATCAAATACTGGTAAGTTGAACCAAATATTTATTAGGTACTCTAACTACATGTTTGGTTTCTCCAAGTACATGTCAAGTTATTCTAACCAGAAAATGGTCAGTTTAATCAAGCAGATGGAGGATCCATATTTCAAAAACAGTTTGGTTATGGTCTACAAGATTTTGTTTAAATTGATCAGGTTATCTTTCTCAGTGTAGACGCATCGAGTTCGCCAATGGCTCTTTCGATTTAATGTAGAAATACGCAGCCAAGGTAAAAAACTGACGTTTATGAATTCTGTAAATATCGAATGCAATAAAGAGAAGAATTTCTCTCGATTATATACATATTACATTATAAAGATATTTGACAATAATTGGATTTTTAGCAAAATCTTGAACACACTCTAAGCACATCGCTTCCAGATCTTGTGAAGAATGAAAGACTCGAATAAATTAAAAGCCTCATCTGAGATGTTATAATTTTTATACCGTTAAAGCAGTCACGCGATCGACTTTAAAGAATTGAATTTTTAGCAAAATCTTAAGTGGTATGGCAGAAGACTTTGTGAAAAATAAAATTCTTTATATAATCAATCAGAGGACTCTCGATGTAATGTACTTTTTCATACTATTTACAAAAATCATATATTTATTAAAAGAAAAACCTCAAATGACTAATGACTATGAATTTCAGAATGAACTTGAAAAGAAATATGGTGGTCGCGCGATCGACCTTAAAGAATTGGATTTTTAGCAAAATCTTAAGTGGTATGGAAGAAGACATTGTGAAAAATGAAATTTACAGAATTAATCACGGAAAACCCCGCCCTAATTAATGTATTTTTCAATAACGTTAATAAAAATTACACATTTATCAAGAATATGATTGAAGATTTATCAAATGATATGATCTCTCAAAAAAGTAACAAAAGTCAATCATTCTCAATTCAAAATAAAAGGAACACTTGAAAATTTTGATAAATTTCGATCGGATATAAAAGCTGGCGCGTCTCGAATACAAATAAATGCTACGTATTTCTTGACACGGATAAGGATCTCACGCGTATGATGAATTATTTAAACTCTCATCAAGGTAAATCAGATAGATAAAAAGCAATTTATGAAACCGAAAAATCATAAGTGAAAGAAATATGAAAACCTTATATAACGACACAGAATACTGAAACATTTTGACGTGAGATCCTTGAATGCACAGCATGAACAAAAAAAACTGCATACGAATGACAACGTGCACGGTGACGACGTAATAAATACATAATAATCAAGGAAATTATCCTCTTCGGCGAATCGCCTCTTCGAGCAAAGCTCTCGATGATACGTAGAATATATTAGCAAGCTCGAAGATTCCCTTTCAACGAAAACCTCACACGAATAAATAGCATCTTTCCATATTATATTCAATCAAATCGAACATCTAAATCTAAATTAATGAAAATTCGCTGGCAATCAATCACTGATTTCCAGTTATAAATATCCGACTGGAGATTTCTCAGTCTTTATAACTATCAAGTGATTGACCAGTAACTTTCACTTATTTAATTTTAGAGAGGACATTAATTAAAAACAAGATAGAAATTCCTATTTATCCGTGTGGCGCTTCAAATCGCTTCGGTCCACCTTCAATCTAGACGAATCTACAGAGATTCATCAAAATCGAAAGATAGACGCTTTTCAAATTTGTTTCGCGAGCTAAATAAGTGGCTAGCTCAAACGACGACCTGCGATTCGCAGAATCGCAGTCCGTAAACGTATGTGCACATTTAATCGAATTTTCGAGCTCTGCATTTTCACTGTTGCACTTCGAAGTCTTGAATACTTTATTTTCGAATCGCTTCGATCCGCTTTCGATCTTGACGAATCCGCAAATTCATCAATGTCGAAGGACGGACGCTTTTCGAGATTATCTCGCGATATAAATAAGCTGAAACGGCGACCTGCTTTTCAAAAAATCGCAGCCCGTAAACGTTTGAACGTATTTATTTCGAATTTTCGCGTAATCGCGTTTACTTCCACACTTTTCACGCACTTCGATACCTTAAATACTTCATTTTCGCGTGCGTCCGGGTCTAGAACCGCGGGCGTGTTCGAATCGCTCCGGCCCTTCCTGCTTAAAATTAGATACACATTCGCACAGAAAAACTAGCCTACCTTCCTATGCTGTATTTAAAAAATGCAACACATTTTCTCCAACACAATCATTCCACGAATCCGATTCGCTCCGCCCCGGTGCAAGGGCCTACACTAGGGATAACGTCCCGGGACGCATCCGTCACCGGAGCTTGATCTCATATCAGAGCACACCTGAATAATTTGCACTTACTGTTTGTACAAGGCTGAAAGGATGTTACATATATTTGGGATTAGTAGGTTATTAATTTAAACGGGCTAAGGACTCGACTAACTGTTGATAGAAAGAATCAAATTAAAAGACAATAGCACAACATTGAATTGAATCACCTTGCATTTAATCATAAATTTGAATTTTATGTTTGATTAATTCGACAAGAAAAATATTACATTTGCTGCAAAAAATCCTAAGGCGTTCTCCTCGTGGAAGCAAAAACATTTACAATTTCGCAAATTCGCATGGAACATTCGCTTCGACTTGGAGAGCGACCTGCCGCGAAATCTCTCATCGCTCCACGATAAAGTTCATTTGAACGCATGACTCTAAGAACTTAAGCGAGCAAAAAATTGATATAAGCGAAGTCGGAGGATTATCCGACTTCAAGTCTAATTACGCAAAATCTGAAAGGAAGTGCCAAGCAGTTGTTACGAAGCGATGAGAGTCTAAACTTGGAAGAAAACATGAAAAAATCTCACGAGTCGAAACCGATGAAGGCTTCGATTCGCGGCCACCGTGCACAGTTGTCCAAAAGCAAAAATTACAACCAGACCCCGTGCCGGTTCGGACCAATCGTCCTGCGGCATGATGGGGCCTCGAGGAATCGAAAAACATGCAAACCCCTCTGCGTTCATCCCTCCGTCGAGGCGGTGTCTGCTTACTGACGTCTTCTTGCACTGCCCCCGAAGATCCCTCCACATAAGCCTATCCCACAGCAATCGACCAATCAAGTGTTTTAATTAATTAATCGCATTTATCATGAACAGTAGGAAACAATCTATCGATTTGCTGTGAAGTAAGCCTACTCTAGGAGACCGGTGGGTCTTACGGCGGCCTCTTCTTTGATGTCATCTGCTTCGCCCCACGATTTTACATCCCTCCCTGCATCTTCAGAAGGCGGCGATTCTTCGAGGGCATTTTTAAAAACTCTATAAAAGAAAGAAAACTTAAAATGCAGGAGATCGCAAAAATTCGAATTTATTGGCAGAGTATAGATAGTGCTTTTATGAAGAAAATGAACGTTAACAATCCTGCTGTCAATTCGGTTCTCTCACTAATTCTTTTTTATTGTAGGTATATTAGATTTGAAAAATGTCGACAAAATTATTTACCCTATAATTTTTCATTTTTCGATTCTATTTAAGGGTCATTTACACGACGCCAGTAACTCTTACGAGTCACTAAAACCGAGTACTCGCTTTTAGTACTGTCCTTGTGTAAATTGGTGTTTTGTATTCCAGTAGGATATTTACACGAGGACAGAGTACTAAAAGCGAGTACTCAGTTTTAGTGATTCATACGTATTACTAGCATCGTGTAAAGCATCCTTTAAGCTGCGAAACGATATTTAAAAATGCAACATAGGTCATAGTATTATAAATCTATCTCCCGCATTCGTTGCTTGACATAAGTGCGTCTCTCGTGGCTTCTCGATGACGTCGTAATACAGTAAAGAGAAATGCACTTATAACTTTGCGAATAATTACTTTTTCGAAGCGTTCCTTTTTTATGTAACATCGAATATGTACGGTAAGTGTTGTAATTCCTAACCAGTTAAGCCCAATTCCTAACCACTTGTATTACATTTAGTCCTGTTAATAAAAATATAATATTGATGTGCCTTCAATTAACAGAAATACTTATCTAAATAATAAGGGATAATAAATTATAAAGATAAAAAATATTCGTGTGAACAAGTGTACGATAAGATAATAAAGAGATATTTGAGGATTTGGTTAGGAATTAGGATATGATTATGAATCGGGACATTTTCACCTCATACAGGTTACAAATTGAACTAAAAAATATGAATATTTTTTTATGCGATAATCAAATTATCATAGGGCACCCTCTCCCGATTTCTCGAGCGTGAGAAGCATTTCGTCGATGTAGGTCGGCGTCGCGCGCCTGAACGACCGAAACGAATGCGGTAAATGCAAATACAACTGACCCGATAAAACTGCATTGGGTCATAGAAAGGGAAAATACAACCTACAAATGCGGTTCCCGCCAAAATACGATTTTTATAGCCCCTCGCCGTCGCTCCATACTCTCCCGCCTCCGTCGGTGCTCGCGTCGACCCTTCCCGTCGCGCCCCTGCCTGCCTATCACCCCAACGGGTCCCGCTCCCGCTTCCAACCCCCCTAAACGGGGCTGGAAACTCAAACCCTGCATCAGTCGCCTCCCTCCCACGCGCAACTCCCCTTCGACCAACCGGGCCGGAGTTAAATTTATCTTCGAATTAAAAATTATACGATTTCTCTACGCCGCCGAGGAAGGAAACGGAGATGCGAGCTGCTCGAATTCCGAAATGAATTTAGAGTTCGGACGTTTTGGAATTGCCATTTCAGGTAGTTTTGAAAATTGCTGAAGTTGATTCCTACTTTCTGCGTCAACAGACAACCCGCGATCGTTAAGAGGGGAAGCTCGGTTCCAATTTATTTATCCACGAAAAATCGCGTCATCGATCGACGCGGCGCGAATAGCAGCGCGTCGAAATTATATAATACGTCGCCCCCCGATGCAGAAACACCCGCGGAGAGCTCTGCCGAGCTGGAAAGCGCTTATGGGCCGGACAGTAGCCGGACATCGGAATGGGAAACGGGTTAACCGAATGACCGGTGGTCAGAGTTATGGGGGTACAATTGCTCGGCTCATTCTGAAAACAATGCGACATAAAACGATAACGGGGCTGTAACGATGATTACAAGCGCCAAACGTTAAAGCTATACGACCTCTAAAACTGGGCTGACGCCGAAACGCGCGACCCCGTCGTGTCACGGCGTACAAAAGACACGCCGAATGGCACCTGCGTGCAAGTTCTCATCGTTGCAAATATGACCTGATTTTTTTACTCGGGACCAAGAGAAGGCAAACAGTGATTTAATTATTTTCACGTATGAATTGCGCTATCATAAATATTTGCGAACACCACCCCGGTCGAAAGACTTTCTTACACCGGCGCTCTTTCCTATTTTCATCGAAGTCACCCATCTCGCGCGGTGTTTACGGTCTCCACGTGGCGTCACACACCTCAACCCCGCGTTCCCGAAGTCCGCCCCGAGTCTCGAGAAAGTTTCCTAATCGTAGACCGGGGAATCCCCCGACTCCTGCTCTCACAGCCGCGTCCCTCCGCCCACCGCGAATCACCCCTGGAAGCGTTAAACTCCTCGGAGACACTGGGGCGAACTCGAGGAAAGATCGAGCCGAGGATCGAAATCCTTCGAAGGGAATACAGCTCATCGATAAACCTATCGGCACAAAATTTTGCGATATCGATCGCAATACCTTGCTCAAATTTTCAAACTGACATCATATGTAGCATGGGAGTAAAATCCGGGCTAAGTGCCAGAATATGAAAAATTGAGTTAAGTGCTAAAAAGTGGACTATGTAACAACCCCAATACGCTGTAAAAAATGGGCTATGTCCAGATCCTTCAACATCTAGTTCAAATAATTGCCACGAGAATCTTGCTTGCTACAAAGCGTATTGCTTGCTTACTTGCAGAAACTGCATATCTCAGAACTTGCTTTTTGGCACTTAGCCCGGATTTAACTTCCATGCTACATATGAGGCTAAACTTACTCGCTAGGAAAGAAACTCGAATCACTGTTATTTCATTACCTGCGAGTTTTATTTCATGTTTGTATGATACTTTTCTGAAGATTATATTTTTATCCACAACAAAGTCTTATATCGATGTAGGCCAAAAATTTATAAATAATAAGATAATATTGAGATTGAACATTCTTTTCTGCCGAATAAGTTCAGCCTCGTATATAGTACAGATTTTCCAGTAAAGAATAGAAGTAAAATTGTAAAAATTCGATCAACGAAGCAAACCCCGTTGTGTAAGTGCCAACGGTATCGAGCCGAGAAGTCGGGATTGGGAATCATTTTCACCCGCCGCGCGAGCGACGTTCAGAAATTGCGAGGAGGAATAAAAAGAACGAAATTATCGCAAAATTTTCTTCTGCGAATGAGAAAAAAAGAAAAGAAAAAGAAAGAAGAGAGCGAGAGAATCGGCGCGAGCCGGAGAGCACGGCCACCCCTGCCGCGTAACCCGCGCGCGTACGTATGTATACAGGTACATTTATTCGAAAGTTCACAAACACGCAGCCAACGTGCACTCTGCTAATAAGTCATCGGTGTTCGTTCGCCAACTCCCCTTCCCCCCTGCCCCGTTCCGTTCCACCGTTCCTCCTCGGTTCCGTTCCATCCCGTTCGGTTCCATTCCGTTCTGTTCCCGTTTGTCCTCCCCGTGTTCGTGTTTTACGTGGGTTCAACCCTCCCAGCAGTCCACCCACACGCCGGCGAACGTGTCTCACAAACGCGAACACGGGGGGCGCGCGCGCGCGCGAGAGAGAGAGAGAGAGAGAGAGAGAGAGAGAGAGAAAGAGAGAGACCGACGAAGCTTTACGCACACTGCCCGAGGATATAACACGTACACGACCCACCGGGGGGTGAGTGGCTGTCCTCCTCAGACACGGCGCTTCTCCCTCGCTCTGACCGGGTTACGCTTGCAAGCTCGCCTCTCTCCGCTAATTTTACCGTACAGTTTCGTGGAAATGACGAAAATCATAGGGTGGAATCGACAAATCGTTACGTCTAAAGAAGACTTCTCTTTTGCCGATAAGAGAAGCGCTCGATATTTCTCGCCCTGTGCGATCTCACGTACAAAATACGACTCGCTATATCGTATAGAAAAAAACGTCTGTTTCGATTCTTTTTGTATCTCAATATGAAGATCGAATCGATGGAGAGAAAAAATTGAAAAAAAAAGTCGCAGTCCGAGGTATCCGGATCGATCTTCGAAAAACGTCCACCCACGTTCGAAGCGCTCCGTTCAACCCGTTTGGACCGAGCCGCGAGGAAACTGGTTCACGGTGAAAGCGCAGCGGCGAAAGGCGCGGCGGCGCGAACCACCCCCGCGCCTACCGCGCGCTCGTTATTAGCGCAACGACGCGGAGTAAGAAATTCGGTGACGTCGCCGCTATACAGGTTCTCCCCTCGTCCTGGGTTTTCGGTCCGTGATTCCAGCCCGGGGTGGCTACGATATAACGAGGGTGGCACACGTCGGTCGAAACCCCGGTCTAGCGTAACCCGGCCTGCTCTCCCTCTCCTTACCTTCCACTCCCTCCCTCTCTTTCTCTCTCTCTCCATAATTCAGGACGCGACGCGATTGGTCGACGTACCGCTGACGTCACGGGGAACCGGGGGGATAACAAGGCGAGAGGGGAAGGAAGGGGTGGCACTGCAAAAATACGCTGTCAGATAGAACCTGGCGGGCAAGCTGGCTGGATGGACGGACGCTGCCGCGCCGCGATATCGCCTCTCCCGGCCGAATCGAATTCCAGCGCGAAGCTTCGCGCGCGCGCGCGCGCGGGCAGCGATATATACGCGTTACGCGCGCGTTGCGGAGGCAACTTTGCGAAATCAATCCGCGCGTTATGTCGAGGGGATATCGGCACAGCGCTGACGATGAGCTCGCTCGATTTGACATACGAGGAATGGAATGATAATTCCTGGAAAAACGAGTTCAGAAGACTTGTGTAACGCGTTAAAATATTTCTTAAATAAAATGCAGATTATAAGCCATCGAATATCAACTCCACCACAGAGAGATCTACATGATTTCTCCGTTTGAGAAAGTAGATGTAGGTAATTGATAAAAAAAAAGAGAATCATATTCGTACTCCCTGCGAGAGAGCTCGGCCGAGCTCTGTTACTCCGCTCCCTTGGAAAGGACAACCCGATTGTTTATTTAAAAGGAAAGTATCCTGTACGCGTTGATCGCAACAGGACGAGGTACAGTCGCGCGAGGACTTCGAAGTGGCGGCGTATCGCGCGCGCAACACCAGCGATAATGCGTACCCATACGGGGACACTCTAATCGGAGAACTCCGGCGCGCCTGTATTTCGACTCGCGGCCAGGGGAAACTTTCGAAAATGATAGCGCCCCCTTCGATACTCTACGTCGCGACGAAAAAAAAAAAAAAACCGCCGAGACCACCGAGGACATCGGCGGGGGTGGGATTTGCCGTGGCGGAGAGCGCCGCGAGGGTGAAAAAGGGTGCAGCAGCGGCGCAGGGCGACGGGAACGCGCTCGGCGCGCCTCTGTGCATAAGGCACGCCAGAAAGTAGTTCTTTACCGGTGGTGGTCAGCCGTGCGGTTGTCATCTCGCGCGTGCGCTTTGCGCCCGACGCGTTTGAACTTCAAACGCCGCAGCGATCCTCGACTCTACTGCGACATTACGAGGATATCGGACGGCCGCAGGAATAATTATAGCGTCTAAAACGCCGCTAGATTATATTTCCATTCAATTTCGTTGCATTATCGATTCTCCTCCACCGCAACGACGGAGTTAATGACCGACTGCAATCGCCGACGCCATACCGTGGCCCGCGATGCGAATTCGTTCTCGCGGTGCGCGCGCGACAAATGCGATCTTTGGTGGGAAGATAAGCGCGCTGTGTACTTTCAGTACCTGTACTCTTCTATATTTAATTACCGAGTCGACGATATCTTTCGCAGACAGTCCCCCATTGACGTGTTATATCTTACCCAATTTATCTTGGTTCGTACTACAATCAATTAGCCGAACCGTTCGATTTGTCTGCGATGACTTGGAGAACGTGCAAGACATGTCGCACCCCCGAGAATGAAATGGTCCACCCCAAATGTACCTACTGTTCGAATAAAACGCACTGATAAATCATACCGGTCTGCTTAACGAATTTTCTCCTCGTAAGGTCCCCGCGAAAAATGGAAAGCTCGGCCCGAATTTCAAACCCCTTCCGAAATATATAGCAGCGGGCGAATCACGCTCGCCCTGGCAACCATTTCCATCGATCGGCGCTCGGGCACGGCCATTTTCTCGTTTCCCTCGACGCCGCGGAAAGCGGCTATAATACGCCGCCGCTAAATTCGAACGGTGACTCGCGGCACGAACGAAAAACGCCGCGGCGTGTATATACATCGGTACGATCGAAACGTCGCGCGGGGGTGGCTTCTCTCTCCTGTATACGCGACGTACGAGCGGTCAACGATTTCTGATCGTCACTGCTCGTCCTCCAGCGCGCGAGCGTATTCGCAGTGGTACCTGGGAAATTGGGTATAATTTTACGCGCCCTTCGCGGGAGGGCTGCCGTGTCCGCGTGGCACCGCGCCACTTGCACAATGCGGTTCACGCAGCCGCGGATTGAAACGCCTCGCTATAGGGCGGTAGACTTTAGGTTTCTTCGCGTTCCACGCGGTTGTAGCAAAGACGAATCGTTCCTCGGGTTAATAACACCCCTTTCTCGTTCCCCCCCTCAAATCTATACAGACGCTAGATACTTTTCCCTTAAAACGTATTCGAAGCAACGCGACGTCCCTCACTGAGTAAAATAATTCGGTTAAAATGACAAATACGAATCTAATTAAATGCTATTATTCTAACTAAAATACTGGTTAGTTGTGAACCGAATATTTAGTTATTCCAACCAGAAATTGATCAGTGGAACCAAACAGATGGAGTATTCGTATTGAACAAAACGATTTGATCGTCACCTCCGCGATTTTGGTTAGATTGACCAAGTTATTTTTCTCAGTGCACGGATCATTCGCGACATCGAATTGGCCTCGAATACCGCGCGAGTACCGTGGATACCGCGAGTGCATCGACACCGCTTCTCCCTCGTCGCTGAATTTCACGCCGAAATTCTTTGAGCGCTGGCCAAAAATAGACCGCGAATACCATCCCGATACCGGCGTTGCCCGAAAAATGGAGGACACCGCGGCGATTCTTTCCAATTTTCGAGCGCGACTCTCGTTCGAAAGTCTCGGGCGCACGGGAGCGTGAGGAAACAGTTCGCTTATTAGTTGAGTTTCGTGCGAAGAGCGCCGATTGGTCGGCGTTGCCATGCGCGGCAGTTTTTGCGCGGGAATCGATTCGGTACTCCGGCAGGATCCCCTCCAGCCGCGCCGGCACGGTATCGGGGACGCGTTTCCTCTGGCGCGGGGTCGTCGTTCGCTCGTGCTCCCGCGACCCCGCGTCCCATTGGTCGCGCGCGCGTGCACCGACGGAAATTCGAAAGTCTCGAACCACTCCGCGAAGGGGCGAAGCTCGTCGAACTCTCCGCGCGCGCGGTGCGCTACTCCCCGCGAGAACCCCCAGGATACGCGCGTTTATATCCTTCGCGCGAAACTCTTCGGCGGCCGCCGATATACCTATAGATTCGTTTACATCGGTCCATCATGGGATATCACCTGTTGGACGTCACTCCGCGCGCCAGAAGGAGGGGAATTAAGGTAGCGACGCGAATTTAATCGCCGTCGATACCTATATCCGCGCCGTGCGATCGCACGATCGACAACTACACTGGGAGGAATAGTTGCTGATGTCGAAAAAATGACACCACTTCACACTGAGAAAAATAACTTGGCCATCTAATCGAAATCCTGGCGAGGATGACCAAAACGTTTGGTGAAATATGGATCCTTCGTCAGTCTGTTTGGTTAGACTGACCATTCTTCGGATGGAATAACTAAATGTTTGGTTGGAATAACTGAACATTTGATTAGAATAACTAGACATTTGGTTCAACTGATCAGTATTTCGGTTGGAATAACTAAACGTCTTTAACTAGATGCGTTTTATCATTTCAATCTAATTATTTGTCTCAGTGCAGAATCGAGCCACGGTTTTCTTCGTGGAAAACATTATTCGTTAGGTTCGAGTAATCGTTTCTTTCGCGCACAAAGTATTTCTTGTTCCAACGAAGGTACTCTTAAATCAAGAACATATATTCTTCAGCCAAAAATCTGCATTTTTTAAAATTTGTAAGATCATATATTCTTGCTTCGAGACATATTTTGTTCACACTAGCAATTATTTTTCTCAGTGTATCGATTCATCGCGATGCTGGAAAAGCTACCCCTCCCCTCGACGCCTCGCCGAGTTGATAATATACATAATCGCGTTCGCGGAATCTCCGAAAGTCTCTCCTCGAATGTCGCCACGGTCCGTTTGCGTCGGCAAGCGACATTCGCCGAGTCAACAGTCAACTTTCCGCAGATGGAAGAGCGCGCCTCCGGAAAGTTCGTCGCGCTCCGTGTAAACTGGCATAGCTATAACGTCCGTCCCGTAGCGACGGCTTCTTAATTGCGAGGAAAGTTGCCGTGATACGTGTGTAAACTGGCGAAAGGAAACAGCGGGGTGAGGCAGAGTCGCGAGCGGAGGGCGAGGATATTATTGGCGTTCGCGGGCGGGAGGTTGCCGGTCTCGGCGCACGAATTACCCCGGACGCGGCCTACGGGTGCGTGGATGCCAAATCCGAGAAAGAAGCGTCCTCGTAGCTGCGGAAAAGCGAGCGGCGTCGTTGATAATCGCGAGACACGTCGAAATCGTCATTCGTTACGTTCGCCAAAAAATCCGAAAAATCGGTAATATCGAGAGCGCAGCCGATCGACGATGCATTCGAGCGTAATCTTCGCTCGTGTCATAAGTTTCGTGTCTTCGGTCACTTCAAAATCGAGACGAAATTTACGAAGCGAGCAGGATAAGGGCCCCAACCTCGCCCTTATCAGTGGGACTCAACCGGACACCTCAGTCCCTCCTTTCGACTTTCTTTTAAACACAGCCTTCCCAAATCTAGTAATTTCGCAGGCATTTACGGGACGAGCGTCCGATTCCAATTGTTTCGAGGGCAAAGCGATGTCTGTAAAAACGCGCGGCTTCCGCGCCTAGATTCGTTGCGCCTGAAAAATGAACCTATTCGTCGGGTATCCTCTAAAATAAGCCGATTCGTGTCGAGAGAAAGAGCGAGAGGGAACGGGGAGGATTCACCGTTATCGGCGGTGCGTGGAGAGGATGGTCCACGACACCAAACCGTCATCCAGGCCTCGGAATCGAACACGCACGGCGTTGACGATGTACGATACGTCCGCGAGTTCCCGTTCTTCTCGAGAGTATTCCATCTCTGACGGAAGAAACGGCACGATAGAACTCAAATTTGAAGAGAAAATCTCTTTAAACACTCATGTCCCATTGCCATTAATTCTTATCTGCCCCAAACTTCGATATGTATTTTAACACGGTAAAGCAACACTGAGAAGAATAACCATGGTTAATCAAATCAAAATCCTGGAGATCATAACCAAACCGTTTAATGAAACATGGACCCTCTCTCTCTTCTTAAGATAATGCTTCTGTTGCTTGTAGTAGTTTAAAATTAATTTAATTTAACTTTCAATAGGTATACCTAATAATCAGGCCAAACAAAAACAAGAATCAATACACATTGAATTAAGTGTATTGATTCTTGTTGTTCTTAGGCCCGACTATTATCTATTGAAAGTTAAATTAAATTAATTGTGAAATATGGATCCTCCATCAGAGTCTAGTTGAACTAAACATTTTTTGGTTAGAATAACTAGACACGTAGTTAGAATGACTAAACATGTAGTTCGAATAACTAAATATTCGATGAAATTTACTAGTATTTCGGTTAGAATAACTAAACTCGCTTATCCAGATGCGTTTTGTCATTTTGACCGAGTTGCTTTTCTCAGTGAACCTACGTCAAAGTCAGGCATCCACTCCGATAGCGATTATCTCCCGACCCATCGACTTTTCGTTAAAATTGGTCTAACCTTCAAAAAAGTTCTATACACCAATGTAGGTCAAAAGTTCACGGACAACCGGATAATCACGCTTAAAGAGAGAGATTTAATTCCAAAGATGTCGAGAAAACATATTAACCCTGCTATTTATTTTAGAACCCTTATATAACGGACGATAAAATCTAAAGGACCTCAAAAATAATTGGCCAACCCGGTGTACCCTTCAGAAGGGTAAATACCCTCGGTAAGTACATATGACCATATCACAGAACGAGCGACCGCGTATAAATATACTCCCACGACTCGCGACAGGTATACAGATCCCCGTGCAACTATTATACGATAATATCCAACTGCAAAGCAGAAGTGGTCTCGCCGCGTTCGCCGGCGTCTCTCTCCGGCGGGAAGCGAGTCCTGCCTATAGGTTCACGGTCGGCGCATATAAGTAGCCGGTTTGACTTTTTAAGACACCGCGACAGACACCGAAGGCAAGCAACAGAACGAAAACTGTGCAACTCTCGAACGGTGCTGCCGCTGCGAGCAGGCATTGCTTCCTGCTGGGAGCTGGTCCGTGACGCCCACACCGGCCACCTCGCTTCGCTTCTTGTCGGTCGGCCCCGCCGCGCCGCGAACGCGGCCTGGCGAACCGAGCGAGCGTACCCGGTGCACGCGCGGGGCCCTCTCTCGCGCTCCTTCGTCTTTCACCGACTTAAAACTGGCACACCGGAAGTCGCTGAGGTCGAGAGAGTCCCCCGCGCTTCGGGACACGCGAGAAGGGGGTGAAAGTCGAGAGAGGGTCGCGCGTACGGAGGGGAAGTCCCTCGCGGGAGGGGCGATTGACCGAGCGACAACGAGACGCGTCTCCGGTGGAGTCGGGCGAAATGATGAGCACCGGCGTGGTCCTGGTTATCGCGGTTCGCAGCGGAGAACGGTCATCGCGAGCGGAGTTCTGAATCTCTCGAAAACGATTCGCTATTTTGAGAGGGCGATGAAGGGTTGAAGAGGGAAAAGAGGGGGAAATCGGCCCGTGTACGAAAACCCAAGGAGTGTGACGATACCTAGCAGCGCGCTCGCCCCTCTGCCGTAGAAATCTAGTCCGGAGAAAATAGTAACGGGATGATGGGTCGTTATGGGCCCGCGCCGCGCGAGAAAGAAGAAAGCCCGAGCGCGAGTGAAATTTTGTCCGCGCGACGGGAGCCGGTGCGAACGAGCAGCGAAAGACACGATTGCGCTTTACGTCGAAATCGGTGACGTCGAGGAGACGCGCGTGATGACGCGAGAGGAGGCGGGGGAAAAAGTGAGGAACGGGAGCGGGCCGGGGCTGGCGCGACCGACCCCGGAAAAGGGGGTGGAAAGGACACGCGAAAAAAAGACAGAACGAGATTGAAGCAACGCGTCCGGAAGAGGGAAAACGAGAGAGCGAGAGGGGTGGGATGTCGAGGGATGGAGAAGAGGGACCGTAAAGTGGAAAATAAAAGCACTCTCCCCGAGCGCCTAATTATCTTAATTTGCATCGGATAATGAACGCTGCAATTAAAAATAATAAAAATTCTCTATTATGCAACATTGTAAATACGAGCGCGCGCGCGATTGTCGCGTGTATAGTAGCTGTCGAGCGCGAGATGCGATTACAAAAAGACGAGAGAAATGGGGGGGGAAGAAAAAAATGACGAGGCCCATGCCGCAAAACATCGAGTCGCGGAAGCCGTCGCTGAGGGCCAGACTAGTCGAGGTGACGAACGGAGGAAAGACTTCCGGCGACACCAATGTCGCCCAATCGGCGGCCACGCGATTGTTCCGTAGGAGATCGAGGGAGGATACGATCCCCCTGATGATCGTTCTCGGAGGGCGCTTTCATTTTCGTCCCTTTCCAATGCACTATCGTCGAGCTGAACTACGAAGCCTGATGAAATATTTACGTAAAATTCTCTGACTGTAATAATCATGGGGTAAAAAATTCATCCGGTCACTGAGAAGAATAATTGTGTTAAACTGGAAAAACGCATCTAGTTAAACGTGTTTAGTTATTCTAACCAAAATTTGCTTACCAAACAAATGGAGAATCCATGTTTCGCCAAACAATTTTGTCATCATTTCCAGGATTTTCGTTAAATTGACCAAGTTATTTTTCTCGGTGTACATAAAATCGCGGATACACTTGAACTTTCTTTCCGAGATATATCGATAAGTGTCCTGACTTTTTAGTCGCGACTAATCTCGCGAAAAGAGAGGGGAGGCAGATTTTCAATATTCTAAAACGCGTCGTTTCATTACTGGAGCGGGTATCAGATCTCCCCCCCCCCCCGTAGCTGCGTCCCGTTATAATATTCGGGGCCTAAAATACAGAAAGGAGAGGAGCACCCTTCGGCCCGCTCCGACTTTCCCCCACTCGTCTCTTTCCGCGACTCGGCCTGTCTCTCCTGACTCTACCTCCCCCCGTCCACCCTCGCCCTCTTTCTCCCTCGACGCCGAGGGGAGAATTTCTCTCCTCGGTTTCTCTCTCCCGTTCCTCCGATATTACCCGGCGAGAGAAAAAGAGGAGAGGGCGAAGGAGAGATAGATAGGTAGATAGAGAGGAAGAGAAGAAGGGGGAACCGGAGGGAGAAAGATAGAAGAGAAATAAAAAAAAAGTAAAAGAGGAAATATCACGATATCTCTCCGGAGAGATTTATACAAAAATTAATTACCTCTCGCACATTTGTTCACGAATATATTCGACGTTTTAGAGACAGTCCGAACGTTTCGGCTCGTTCGCGATACAAACAATTACTAACGATTCCCCGTGACGAAATCACGCACGCAAAAATGATTCCTTCGAATCGATTTTTCCGAACCGCAGGTGTATTTTCGCGCGAGATTTGACCCACTCGAAGCGCCGAGCGACGAGACGTCGACGACGACGACGACGAAGAAGTGCACGGTGAAAAGATATCCACGGGGGGAGCTAAAGGCGTAGGAAGCGAATCCGCCCTGTAAAGAAGAAGGCTCTCTCGCCTATAGGGGGAGTCCCCCCGACGAGATACTCACGAAATGTCCTCCGTAAGTAGGGTCGATGTTCGGCGCGGTACCGAGCGGTGATATTATAAGAAGTGAGTAGGTCCGGACGAAGCCACCCTCCGCGGCGTACGCGCCCTCCTACGTTCCCCTTCTATTCTAGCCGCCAGTGGGGAGGTTTTTTTCTTCGTTCCGCTATTTCTTTTGAAAAGGACGCGAGCCTACGCACCCTTTGCGCGAGCGGATGCGCGCGTGAGTGGTCGCGACGAATACTTCGATCGTCGTATATGGGGCAAATTCGGCAGAGTTAGACGCCACTCGAGCTGACCCACAACGTCCACTATCACAGTAGCCAGAAGTCAACGCGGACGCTGCGTTACTCCCGACTTTAGCCTATTAACGCGCCTCCCGGACAACGATCCAGTTTCGATCGCGATTATCTCGTCTCCCGTGAACTTTAGGCGCAATTTCGTAGGATGCTTTTTTGAAGATCGCGCGCTGGTCGACAAAAAAGCTCTATACGAATGTGGGTCAAAAGTTCACGAGAGACGAGATAATCGCGATTGAAGTGGATCCGCGTGTTCTAGACGTTGTTTCGGTCGATCCGGGGTGCACGTTTAACGAGCCACGTTGAAGTAGGACTCGATGCGAAGTCAGAAGTCCGCGATGATCGCATCGGATCGAAATAAAAATTCCTAAGAGGGAAATCCACGTCGAGAATAGCGTACGACGGTTGAGAAACTACGACGAAATCATATTTGGAAGGAGCGACGCGCTGCTCTAAAATGCCCCCGAAAAAAATCTCCCCGATCCGCGGGACGTATGCGTCGCTCGCGCGACTAACGGAAATTCCGACGAAGGTAGGCGCAGAGCGCGCGTGTCTTTGAATATTCCCTCTCTCGCGGTGGAGTTACTAAAAAGCGCCCCCTCGGCGCCGCGCGAGAATAAACGCAACAAAAACTCCCCTCGCCTCTTGGGGCTCCGCGGCGAGCCTCTCGCCTACTAAACCGAAACCCCTGAGAGAGAACCTCCTCCTCTTCCTCCCTCCGCCATCCCTTCACGGCACGCCTACTTTACCGACGCTGCAGTCGCCCGATGAATATTTTCGCTGCTTTACCCTCGCGAGCGCGAGGGGTGCCTTCGTTTTGCGCGCCACGTACGTCGGTCATGGTTAATTCGAAAATTGAATTTAGCAAACGACGAATATCCAATCGGCGAGGAACTCGCAGCCGCGAAAAGTCGCTCTGAGAAATTCGTTTCAGATTATCTCCCCCCTCTTTCGCGTACACGTATTTGAAAATACGCGCTATATGATCATTTTTAAGCCTCGCCGCGCGTACGGCAATACGCCGCGGGTGGCTTTACGTAAGAAACAGGTAGTCGACGCGTAACCGGCGGGACTGACGCGTGATTTCCTCGCAAGGAGAGAGTCTACGCTTTTCCTACGAGATATTATACACTGTACAAAAATGTGTATTAATTTTAATACAATTCTATATAAAGCATTTATCCAATACGTGATTATGAAAATTAATAGAATATATTAATTAATGTTAATATAACATAATAATTAATAATATACTTATTATAATAAAATATATATTATAATATATTATATTAATATAATATATTGATTTTCATATTAAATTCATATTCATATTAATTTCATATAAAATTAGTATAATATTATTATACTTCGTTATGAAATTTATAAGGGTAATTTCGTAAGGAAATATGCTAATTTTTATAATAACCGCACCAAGAAAAATAACTCGATCAATCAAACCAAAATCCTGGAGATGATGGCGGAACCGTTTGGTGAAATATCAATCCTCCATCTGTTTAGTTAGACTGACCAATTTTTGGTTAGAATAACTAAACGCCGGTATTTTGGTAGAATAACCAAACGCGTTTATCTCGTCGCATTCCGTCAGTTCAACCTAATAATTTTTCTCAGTACGAGTGTATAAATTTCCATAATCACGTATTGGACAAAAGCTTTATATTAAAATATATCAAAAATACAATTTTTTGGTACAGTACACCTGCACGAGTGCAGGATGCAGGTGCAGCGTGCTCGTAGGCGCACGGGAGAAGGTAGATTCTCGTTTTTCTCTCTACCTCGCGAGGGCCTCGATGAAATCGTTCCACGGACAGCGTTTGATAATCGTTACGCAAGATTATGGAAAGAAAAAAAGAAACTCGATCGTCGCATTTGCTCGAAGAGAAAAGGTTTTCCGTCTCCAAATTTTATAGACTTCCTCCCTCCTCTCGCTCCCCGTCAATATGCGTTTCCGCTCCTTTCGCGCACGCGGGCTCACATTTGAGGAGAAGGACGAGAGAGGACGAGAGCAGGTAAGCGAGAGAGGCCGACCTTTGGGAGAGACTTAGGACCCAAATGCACCGCGCCGCATATCGGGCAAAGAGCTACGTCCCATCCCCTCGGAGGGCCCGAGGAATTTCCGCAGGCCTCGTCGGGATAATGGGCCCGTCAGGTCTCGGGATTTTACAGACCCGTTCGGACTTCGTCACTCGGAGACGGGTCCGACGGTAAGTTCGAGGTACCACCGGCGCGCGCGGCTTTATTCAAACGTTGCCGGGCCCCGACCGCGTCGAACCGTTCCCGGGTCCCGTGAGACACGTCCGTGCTTCCAAGAATTCCTCGCCGTACCGACTTTTCCGGAATTCGACCTTTCCCGCTACTCGCGTCGATCGAAATCCTACTCTCTTAATCAGAATCGGTCAAGATAACTAAGAATGAGTATACAGGCACTGTAATTGCAGCAACTTTTCACTGGATTTCAGTGACTTCTTCACTGATTTTCAGTGATTTTCACTGATTTAGATCAAGAGAGTACATCGCGTTCACATCGCTCCCCGAGTTCCGACGGATAAAAATCCCCGGCGACTCTCGAGGCGCGGATCCCGGCAGTGCGACGGCTGCAGCAGACGGCGCGAGTGACCGCCTCCTACAACCGCGAATAACGGAGCTTTCCACGCGGCGAGATCTATGTGGGTTCTTAGGTTAAGTCCGATGTTCGGTGCGTGTGTCGGGCGGCGTGGTGGGGAGGCGCTATAGAAGTTTAATGACCAAACTACGTCACCGTTGCGTGCGCCACGAACCGAGCCCCGAGGACTCTGCTCCGCGGAAGTCGACCGTACGGCCACAAAGTCGTTTGCTGTTTTGACGTCCAAATCAGGGCGGCCATCGGGTATCGAGCTGAGCGGAGATCTGATGCTTCACCGTAAAAAAAAATCGGTACCCGCGTCGCCCGGAACAAATCTCCGATCCCGGACTAACAATAAGAACGTTCCTCCGTTTTCTGCTTTATTTTGACGGTCTCGCAGAACGAAGCGCACAGAGAAAATGATTTAGTTGGATCTACTGATAATAATTACTCATGGGGTAGCAAGTAATTATTTATTTACATCAATTTCATCTTTTTTTTCATATTAATTTGATATTTTTTCCTTGCAATCGCGTACTATTCCATGTGGCTATAAGGAAGAGATATCAAATTGATGTATTAAAAGATTTCATTGACATAAATGAATAATTACTCGCGACCCCGTAAGCAATTTTTAGTAAATGCAATTAATTCTTTTTCTCTGTGCGGGGATGCATAAACTGAGAAAAATAATTACACGCGTCTACACTGTAAACAAAATTTTATGTTTTTAATATACCTTTGTATAAAGCTTGTTTCTAATACGCGATTACGAAAATGACAATACTCCATAATTATGAAAATTAATATACTTCCTCAGAGAATTTCCCTTATAAATTCCATAACGGAGTACCTATATTAATTTTCATAATCACGTATTGAATGAAAGCTCAACATGCATTTGTAACAAATTCAACAACAAAATTTTTGTACAGTATAGTAAAATGCGTTCAGTTATTCCAACCGAAATACTAGTCGATTGAATAAAATATTAGTTATCCTAACCAACTGTTTGGTTATTCTATCCAAAAAGTGGTCATTTAACCAAACAAACGGAGAGAATCCATATTTCGCCAAACAGTTTCCCCATCATCTCCAGGATTCTGGTCAAACTGAACAAGTCATTTTTCTCAGTGTATACGCGAGGATCGCGTGACGTATTGGCCCGGGCCTCCGGTAGGACTTCGCACCGGAAATCGGAGAGACCACGAGCGATACGCGCTCGCATGTTTCGCGTATAGCACTCCTGCCGCCAATACCAGGTCGAGCCGGACAGCGCGCGCGCGCCACAACGACGTGACCCTATTCATTCGTCAGTCATTACATAGCGTACCGCTGCTTTTGCGCGTAGCCTCTTTGAACGCGCGTGCGTCCCATTCGCGGATCCGAATGCGTCAAAAATCATTCGCGCGACCCGTCACTTCCGGTTCGCCCGCGATAGCCGCGGCGATACACGAGGAAACAGCGAGCCGGGGCTTCGGGAGAGTCGAGGATATAATATCGAAAACGCGTCTCTCTCCTCGACGACGGCCGGACGCTCTTTACTCTCCGTCCGCCCGAGTTTGGCCAACATTCAACAAGTGACTGATATACCGACGCGCGATGGGCGCCCCCCCGGTGCATCGACGTACCGAATCCCGGGGGGGCTCCCGTTTGCCGCGGGTACGTGCGACTCGGCGGTCGCGGGAAGCGCGACGCGGTGATCCGCGTACCGTTCGGTGGCAATGCGGGGAATGCCGCGATGATTTGTAGCGGTCGTTAAACGGAATTCTATATATAGAAGCGCACCGAGCCGACGGTGGCCGTCTCGACGATCGTTAACGATATACGTGGAGGAGGCGTCATCGGGAATCGTTAGGACGCTCCGTCGGGCGAGAAGAGGACGCGGCGAATTTTCAAACGGATCCTTCGTCGCATCGACGAGTGCGTGATTCTGCGGAGCGATTAACGCGACTGTCGAGCTTTTTAGCGCTATTCTCTGCGGGGAAAAGGGATTAGTTGGATCTATTGTACTGATGATTGCTCGTAGAGTCGCGAGTAATTATTATTGATATGAATAAATAATTACTTGCAACCTCGCGAGTATACAGAGAAGAAGAATTAGTTGAATCTACTGAAAATTACTTGCGGGGTCGCAAGTAATTATTTATTTACATCAATGAAATTTTCTACTACACATCAATTTGATACCTCTTCCCTACAATCATGTGGAGTAGTATTGTATGTGGGAAAAAATATCAAACTAATGTGAGAAAATATTTAATCGATGTAGATAAATAATTATTTGCGACCCCGCAAGTAATTTTTGGTAGATCCAACTAATTCTTTTTCTCTATTTAATGTTTAGTAATTCTTTTTCTCTGTGTACACAAAACTGTAAACTCTGTAAAGTACTGCATTCTATAAAGTCATGTAAGAAAACTGTGTAACTTTACAGAACGTAGCATGTTACCGAGTTTATACGCCTATTGCGTATCTTCCATGAACACTATCACAAGTATGAATGTGTATTGTATGTATACGGAAAACAGCGTCGCAAAACTGGGTTTCTTGGCGAAAAACTGGGGTGTAAATTCTCTACACGTACACGTGTAACACAAACAAAAGCTACGCTTGCGAAAGTACGTAAAAGGCCTATAGTTTGATACACAGAATAACGCGATTTATAGGCAACTGTAAGGGAGAGATTCGGATATTTGATCACTGTACGCGGGAGAGATCGTCATACGTGTAAGCATGGGGCATCGAACGATATGACGAAATATAGGAATCACAACTCCCTGTAATTGCACAATCCCCAATTCTTACTCCGTAAGAAAAACATCCCCATTTTTATAACCCTATACATAATTATGTTAAATATGAATACAAATTTCATAACGAAGTATACTAATTCTCATAATCACGTATAGGATAAAAGTTTTATATACAATTGAAGGGTCCAGTGGAAAAACGATGAGGGTCCATATTTCTAAAAGTTGAGAAACACGACATTTAAAGTTTCACAACGCACGGGAGTCCACTGTGCCGCCTATTTTCAACCACAGTTTTTAGTGGAATCTCAGTGTTCGTCCCCTGTAAGGTTTGATATGTTGATACTTCATGTTACAAGCTAACAGATGTCGCTAAAATATCGATTTCGAAAAAAATGGACCCTCATCGTTTTTCCACTGGACCCTTCAATTATATTAAGTTTAATGCAAATTCTGTTTACGATGTAGACCAGCAGTTGGGGTTAAAAAGGCAAGGGCGCGACGTACATAGTCGATCATTGATACACGGTTGCAATTCCCCGTGGATTATATTCGAGGGCCGATCAATCGGCAGAACGAGCGTATAAAGGTGTACAATGAAGTACTTTACCAATTGGAAGCTCGTTCCGATCCTCGCAGAACGTTCCTCTATGATATTCCAAGCGAGGTTCGGCGCAGCAGCATCAAGTGTTGGAGCCGGCCGCGGATCGATCATCGATTGGTAGCGCGGAGAGGGTCGCGAGCTTCGTTCCGCGAGGAGCTAGCGGAGAACACACTGAATCGGAATTCGAGGGTGCGGAACCTCTGCGATCGACTCGTCGATCAATTCTATTCGATACGCACCTGTCGTGCGATCGTCTGTATAAATATAACGTAATAGTGGCATAATGAAAGTAGAGAAAAATTGCTTTCAACTTTTCTCGACCACCCCCCGATCCCACATAGTTCAACGACCTCCCTCTCTCGCGCGACCTCCAAGGAGAGTCGAAGACCCGCTCGGCGATCGCGTCGCGAGTCCGTCTCGCCGTTCGGTGATATCCCTCTGATTGCGATACATAGCTGAGAACCGCGAGCGCCAATATCATCGGTAAAGTAGGTATCTGTGTGGAGAACGACGAGGGCATGACAATATGGCGGCTGTTTCGACGGAACCAGTACGGACCGATTACCATTACACGGCTGGCGCCTTCTCGAGAGAGATCCCGTGGACGACGTTTTTAATCCGGAAGTCCGCGCGTGGATCGCGCCGAAGTACGGAATATCCACGACGGCGGACGTTTACGACGTCTCCGGCGTGAACCGTCTCGCGCGAACTCTCGCCCGTCGTTCCCCTTGCGCGTTAGGGGTGCGCCATCGAGGGGGTGGGCGCGACGCGCGCGGCGTTCGCTCCTGCAGGATCTCGCGAAGGCGTCGTCGCCGGGGCCCTCGAGGAGTAGAAACGGCAAAATCGCGGGGCCACGCGCTCGTTTCGGGGATTCCGAAGCCGCGCGACACGGTGGCTGCGCTCTTCTCTCTCTCTCTCTCTCTCTCTCGTCTCCTAAGCGCGTAAATATCCACGCACACCACCGCGGTCGCCCGCGCACCGACGGACAGACGGCCCTGGCCGCGCGCGGAAGCAAGAGAGTGGGAAAGAGAGGGCCGAGGGGCCGTCATAATTCCTTGAATTGAACGGCGGGTTATTCTCTACCAAGGTTACCGGGGGACGAGGTGGGACCGGGGGCGGGAATCGATAGGACGACAAGGACGGCGCGCGTACCAGCTCGCTCGGCGATCCTCCTGCAGGGGAGGGGGAATGTGTTTCGAGGCGTCCCTGCTAGCGGCGCCACCGTCGCCGCGAGAACGTTGCCGATGTGGTGGGAGGCGAGAGGGGGATCGTCGGTTCCTGGACGAGAGGGCCGCGGCGCGAGGGGTCGGAGGGCGGTGAGGCGGGCGAGAGGGGACCCGACTTTATGCAGCTGCGGGACGATAACAACGATGGGCTACAGGACCGCCGCTATAGCTGGGGAAATGCCAAATGGGCTACAGGACTGTGCCGGCCTAGCTGTACGTTCGCCCGCTCGTAGTAGCATGGCGGACGGGCGGCGAGCAGGCAGGAAAGGCGGGAAGGAGAGGGATTTCAAGCGGTCGTCTCTTCTCGCCTGCCTCTGCGCTCGCTCTCTACCCGCTCTGCTTGCCGCTGGTTCTGCCGCTGCCGAAGCCCACGGCACCGAACCTAACCTCGCCGTTTTCTACCGGCGGATATAGAGAGTTTTCGAACCGGGAGAGTTCCTCTCTTCTCTCGCGTTCACCCTTGCACAACCTCGCCGATACCCTTCCCCGTCGCGGGAGTAACCTCCCGTGGGGCGCCCTACGACGGGGATCGTCTCTGCGACGGGAGAGACGACGGCGTGTGCGCTCGACGAACGATTCTTTTTCGAGTTTCGTCCTCGTTGTCGCCTCTCTCTCTCTCTCTCTCTCTCTCGCCGCGAAGACGAGACCTGCTTTTAAATCGAAGTCGCGTCGGAACGTTCGCCTCTTCTACTCGAATTATTAATTTCGTTCGACGTGGATTCGTTTTTAAATCGAAGTCGCGTCGAAACGTTCGCTTCTTCTACTCGAATTAATCATTTCGTTGATCGGATCGCGAAGGGACTCCTGGTTTTCGAAAAGATCCAGGAAATACGTAATTATCATTGAAAAAACCTCGAAAATAACCCATCAAGAACTCATATCGTGGGCATACGCGCGCGAGCTCAATTTTATTTGAATTTGCCGCTGATTGCGGTAAGTAGATCGCAGCCGGCTTTCGACGATCGGGCGATCATCCATGCAATGACGTCAGGGCCGTCCAATCGCGCTCGTCCGTTCCCGTTTCACCCCGCGAGACGTCGGCAAACGAGAGAGCGTCGCTCGACAAATAGAAAGAGACGGTCGGTGACTCTGCTCTCGTGGAAGACGCCGACGTAGCGATGCGCCGTACAGCGACGGGCGAAGCGCGTTCGCGATATGTTCGCTCACGATCGTCGGATCCTAGCTAGAAAAAAATGGCGATATACCCACAGAGAAAAAGTATTAGTTACGGTGTCGCGCAAGTAATTATTTATTTACATCAATTAGATCTTTTTTCATACGAGCATTACTTAAATATTTCTGCCTTGTAATGCATATATTATTCCATATGATTGTAAGAAAGATATCAAATTGATGCGTTAAAAGATTTCATTGATATAATTAAATAATTACTTGCGACCCCGCAAGTACTTTTCAATAAATCCAACTAATTCTTTTTCTCGGTGCAAAAAACTGACCGATTGGTTTACGAAAAGTACGTCTAATATCCGACCGGAAGTTAGCTTTTTCTTCCATGTAGCGAAAAGGCGTCTATGTTATCTATAAGAAAAAGTCTGCTTCTGGACAGATATTAGGCATACTTTTCGTAAACCAATCCGTCAGTTTTTTGTATATCGCCATTTTTTTCTATCTGGGTCGCCAACGCCCACACTGAGAAAAATAATCAGGTTAAAATGACAAAACGCATCTAGTTAAATGCGTTTGGTTATTCTGACCAAACGTTTAGTTATTTTAACCAATAATTGATCAATTTAATCAAACACACGGAGAGGATCCATATTTCACCATACGGTTTGGCCATTATCTCCGGGATTTTGGTTAGATTGACTAAGTTATTTTTTTCAGTGCAGACAACACAATCCAAAAAGTCATCTAGAAGTCATCCGTAGGCAGTCTAATGTCTCGCCTTTCGTTAACTTAAATTTCATATTATCCAAAAGACAAGACTATTGGATAATTCAAAATTTCAGTTATCAAAAAGTGAGATATTAGACTGCCCACGGATTAATAAATAGTTATTTTCGTTATTAGGGCGTGAAGCGCTGTTTTTAACGAGTGTGAAGTTTGCCGCACGAGCGAAGCGAGTACGGCAATCACACTCGTTAGAACGGCGCGAAACAACCGAATAATGAATTCTATTTTTTGTCACTAAGTGTCAAATACGAGATTGACGATTTCACGCACTGCGCAGGTTATTTCACGCACTGCGCAACTTTTCACGAATTGGTGTGTGAAAGATGATTTCACATGCGTCGAGGACGCCCATGAAACCGAGTATTTGACACTGAGTGACAAAAAGACAGTTTTCTGGCCTGTGTTATCTGGGCGTGCACGGAGCCGCGTTGATCGTTGCGTGCGTCGCGCCAAAAGGAGCGTAAATTCGAAAAAAAAAAACGAGCACCCCTCCTCGCAAAATCAATGGAGAGCGCGGGAAGAAAATCGGAGATCGATAAAGGGGATATTGCGAACGAAATCCGACGGCGAATTCTTCTTCCGCCACTTCTGAACCAAATACTCGTTCGCTCGAATATGCAAAAATCGCGTTAAGTATATTCGAGCGTATCGGATCGTGAGAAAGGTCGGGTCACCGCGCGACAAGCACGGGGGACGCGATCGGGTCGCTCAAAATCTCGCGAACCACCGCCGTGTCGCGGCGACACTGTACCCATTACGGATCGGTCATACGCGCGAGGTTAACGCGACAGAATTTTCGATGGTATCGCGCACCGGGGAAACGCGGCGCGAAAGCACGTGGAGGAAAAACAAAACGTCGAGTGCGCGTACGTGCAGCGAGAGAGGGTACGAAACTATAAATTTATGTTCCTTGAGCGGGACGGAGAGGTCCTTCCGTCCGGATAGAGCAACGTCTCTCGGGAGGAAAATGCGTGACTGGACGACGGAGAGGGTTGCGAGGCGAAACGTCAAAACTCGAAAATAATTATCCCTCCCGAAAAAATCAAGATACTCGACGAATAAAAATTCAATTGCAAAGCTGCAATCAAATAAGCGGTAAATTTAGTATCACCTAGAATTGTCTCACCGTTAGAAATCATTTCGAAAACTTCTTCGTGATAGAATTCAAACTCGCGAAAACGTACAATTTTTGCCTGCCCACCCCGAAATGGAATGATTCATCGACAAGCGCATCGAAAAAAAATTGAGGGTGCTAGTTACACGCTATCGATCATCCCGACGCGAATTAATCATTTCGCAGTTACCCTTGGCGCAAACGTATCATTTTAATCGTTCTACTCGTATTTCGGAGATCCACTTTGGCTCTGGCAAAGCTGCCTTTCGTATAAACGTCCAATGATAAAAATTGGAAAAAAAAATAATCTTCAAAAATCGCTATCGAAAAACACTCGATCGTTTCCTTACGTCCACAGCAACGCTACACGCGATTTACCGCAACATACGCGCGTGGTCCCCCCCTATGCTCCGTGTTTCGCGCACGAAAAGGGATAGACGCGTACGCGCGGGGGTGGAATCACGAGTGGAACAAGCAGGGGTATGCGATATCCCCCGATTCCGGTTGGCGCGCGACGCTCCGGGAAAATATGATCCCGCTTTCCCGCGCGGTACGTTATATACTCGCGTTTTCGTTAAATGCTCTTAAGGCGCGGTAACGCGCGGAGAAGATACACCGAGTCGATGACGGGACGCGATGTCGAAGGTGATGTCGGAATTAGCTTATTTGCGTTGTTCGTTCCGAAGAGCAATTTCGAAGTAACTTAAATTCTTTTCGCCTGCTATGTCGTCGAGTCAGGCGCGTCGACGAGATAGAGCCGTCTCATGGTCACACCGCGCTTTCCAGTGACGCGAGTAGAGATAAAAAAAATACACGTTTCATCACTCCGCCGTTCTACGTACACACATGCATACGTGCGCATCGAACCCCACCAAATATCGCGCGGTCTATTACCGCGCGTTGGTAAAAGAGCCAAGAGGCGATGCGACGTTGGAACGCCTCGGCTCGTGAGCACAGATGTCTCTACGGACCCGGTGGCTCGATGCTCACCGGTCCTGAATGTTTAGACGAGGATAAGCGATAAGCGAAACTATAAAGATCATTTTGATAAGTAGTTCACGCAGTAGTTTCGATATTAAAAGAAAGAAAAAATCTGTTATTTAAATTATTAATTAGATTCGAGCGAAGATATCGTATCAATAAATAAGTAACGAATTTCAAATGAAGAAAAAATTGATAGCTCTAGCTAGAAAAAGGTATTTGTAAAAATGAAGAAAATATAATTTGAATGAAATAAATATCGTAGAAAATGAGTGAATAAACGTTATACGTCTGATTAAAAATGTTCACCCATTCCTGACATATATCATTTCAAATAAACGCATCTCTCGTGCTGCAACCTATACGTTTCCATTTCGTTCCGCGTAAAAACTGATAGTTTTCAGTTGATCCAACGAAATGCAGCTCTTATTACGAGCGAGGAAACAAGAACTCAGTTCGTTAAAATGAATTCTCTTCTCGGTGTGTTTAAAAGCTTGTATTATGCGACCGGAAATGAAGCAGCACAGTGAAAGAATAAAAAGCTAAAATTGACACACCGCTCCGATTCTTATTTATAAACCATGTAAAGTAACGCATCGGAGAGCATGCGCTCCGCCCTGCGAGTTCTACCTTCCCTGCTAATGGAAGAGAAAGGCTCATCCTCCTCATATTCCATTTGCTGGCCTCTCGTGATCCTGTCCTCGTCGCGTTGCCGCGCTATAACAGTTATCCGCTCTTCGTATTCACTTTGTTCGTGGAATTTCCGCTCCTCGGTGACGTATTCAAACAGATCGCGGCAAATTTTGCGAGCGAACTCGACAAAAACCTCCGGTCGCGATGATCGTCGGTACGTGTTGTCACAAAGTATACCGCGGGTCGTCCGTGGAATTTTAATTCGCAAAGTCCTTCGTCTTTCCGGTCTAACTTTTAAATGTATATCGTTTAAACGCTATGAAGAGATTTAAAAAATTTAGTTTTGTTCCATGAGATCGACTCACGATTATCGACCTAAAGTTTGAAGGAGAGAAAAGACTGGACGGAAAATCTTCGACCGCTCTTTTCAGCAAGTTTTCAATGTCGACGCGCGAATAAAGCTTTCATCCGTGCATGGTCGGTAAGAGGGAATTCTCTCACGAGAGCGTAAGCGTACAAGAATTCTGGTACCGAGTTAACAGTGGGATGTTCTAACGACAGTCGCTTTCACCGGTGTACTTCGGAAGAGTCAAGCTCAACTTCTCGTGTTTCCTGTACGCGCGATCCGACGAAACTAAGTTACAAAGCTATAACATTGCCCTTGTGGCGAACGTTTGAATAGCGCAAAAATATATTAAATAAGGAAGAAGATGAAGAGAAAACCACGAAGGCCACAGAGAGACTATAATAATTTAGAATCTGGGTCATATGTTGTAAATTTACTGACACTGAGTTCATTAATTTAAAAAATGTATTAATAAACATCGAGTGTTCCATGAACGGTTATACTAATCATTTCTATGGCGAATAAGACTTCGAATAGTACAAATACTTGGTAAGAATAAAGGTTTAGAATAAAGTTGACATTTACGAAAGAAGACAGCTTTCTTATAGGCCAGGAATCCAGTAGCATTACCAAGTATCTTGGGTAATAGTTTATATAAAATGATGTTATCTCAGTCTGTACAGTTTTACGTTCAACTTTACTTATTTAGATACAAGAGACTATATACCAGAAGATAACGTGTTCCTAGTATATCGTATGTACTTGTATATTATTCTCTACCATCGAATGAATAAAATAATCCGATAAAATAGAAATGAATAAAATTTAATTGAAATAAATACCTAATGTAAAGCAATTCATCAGCGACTAAAAGACAGCGATAATAATGCGACGAAGATGAGAAAAATATCTCGAGGGCAAGTTTGTGCAACGTGTAGTTCCCCAATCCATTGCACTGTATTATTCCAAGAACTACCCCTTCGAACCGCGCAACCCCTATTCTACGGACGGTATTGCTAGCGCCATCTAATAGCATAGCCGAAGACTTCTCGACTGTGACGTCGAGTCTACCATGTATCATTTATACTCGCTCGGTCAATGTACTCTTGTGTACAAAGAACTCTTGTCATAATATCCCATGACATAAGAAATAAGATTTAGAGAGAGAGTAAAGGGACTTACTATTAAAATGGTGATTAGAAGATGTGCAGCCAGAACTTGTTACAACACCACAGCATCGAGACCTCATATGAAGTTTTTCTTCTTCCCGAGGGATGAAACTCAGTGAGTTTATTGCTTATATGAATAACCTCCTTCACTTCTTGGAGATCATTTATTTAAGATTTAAAAATTCCTGTTCTTTATCCTTTGCTAACTGCACCCTTAAATGTTCCTGAAATAAAACAAAACACTGGTTAGCATCGAGTTGAATAGTTTGCCATTTTCCCAGACCTCCTCGAATAACATTAGAAATTGTTCTTTCACACATTTTTGAAACGTATGATAAATGCTTAATATTTTTATAATACAGGATTCGTTTATGGGCAGAAGCCTGTGAAAGACCAGACATCGTAAGGAAAGGTTCAGACCTCAAAAGCAAATATGTGCTATGCGCAGAACATTTTGAGGATCGATGGTTTGCAGACCCGGATAAGAAGACTATACTCCTCAAGCAAGAAAAGCCTGTCCCATCTATATTTATAAACAATATTCGAGAATATGTTCCAGCTCGATCAGCTTCATCAGTTTCAAGAGAGAATGGTTCTGTTGGTCAGAATGAAACCCAGGATGTAGAGAGTAATTCAAAAGATGGAAGTGAAAAAGAGGGGGATTTGGAAAATCAGAGCATTGGAGTAAGGAATTTCATATGTTCTGCTTTCTCAAATATTCTCAGAACCCTGCAATATCCCAAGAATTATTATTTGAAGTAACTTTTCATTGGGGCTGAGCTAATCTTAAGCTAATTAAGTAAATGATTGCAGGTTCAGAGTTTCGTAGTACAAAACGAAGGTATTTCCAAAACTGCCAAGCGATTAATTTGGGCGGACGTTGTAATTGAACAGACAAAAAAAGAGGTTTACAATGCCTGTCGTATGTGCGCTCATCTTATACAGGCTAACCAACTTGTTTCCATGTACGATATGTACCTTGATGTACAGTTTAATAAATTAATGCCACATGCTGTAAGTACCCGCCACTCTAATTCCGATATCATTGCAATCTCGTTCCATCGATGCAAATGCCCGTCGCTCTTACAACCCTCTGATTAACACCAATTTGAAATTACTTTTTCAAGTTACTTCATGCGGTCGGAACTTTTTCAGCTGCATTCTTTTAAAGACGACGGCTTGCCCGACAAAGTGTGCAACGACTGCGTAGATAAATTAATGACATGTGCCAATACGATTCAGCAATTCATAAATGCGGATATGAAACTAAAAGCTTTGATACATACCCAAGTAATGGATATGCAGTCGCCACTGAATCGAGATTCTACCACAATGGTAACAATGATTCTGCAATACGAATATTTATATTGCATATCAGAGTAGTGTATGACCTGCGATTTATATTGTACGATCAGACGATACAAACTTGGCCGTTACCAATGGTACGTCCTGGTGAACCTGCATGCGAGGATGAAAACTCGCAATCTTGCGATTTCATGCAATTTATCGAAATAAACGACGAGAAGGAATTGGATATCACCCTAGAGAAAAATCCGGAAGTTGAAAACATGCGGAATGCAAGGTTAATTACTTTCCCCCTCTACATGAAAAAAAAAATAATAATACATCGTTCAATCGTAGCACGGGATTAGATAATACAATCTATAATCTCCGTTGTGATTTTCAGAGTGATAACCATCGACAAGACGAAGCCACGCTGTGCTTGGAATCTGAAGGAGCAGAGATTGAACATCCCGATTTTGGATGAACCATCCAAAGATTCGACCCTCAAAGTATCTCCGCGTATGAAAAGAAAAAATAATAGCACACCGGCAACCGCCAAAATCGTAACAGCGAATAATTCCGAAGTGGCTTCGTCTGACGATGGAGAGATCGATAGCGAAGCATCAACTGCCGAAATCGTAACAGCGGCTGATTCCGATTTACGCATCACACTTCCAAAAAAGTGGAACGAAGCGAAGGTATACAAATGCATAGAATGCACCGAAGAATTTACCAGCAAGTCGATCATGGTGAGGCACAGCCTCATATACCACGCGATAGAAGGCGACAAGCATGAAGTAAAGTTCGTCTTGCTAAAGAGAAAGAGGAATTACGTAAGAAACAGATCGAAGAAGTACAAGTGTTCCCGATGCCACGTCGACGTCGTCGGGAACAAGGCGTACCAGGCTCACTTGAAGTTACACTCCACAGTGAGCAACGTGTGCGAATACTGCGGCAAGCGCTTCGTACAGAGAAACAGATTGGAATCTCACAGAAAGATGCACTTCAACGATAGACCGTTCGTCTGTAATACTTGCGGAGACACGTTTTTCTTCAGCAACAGCCTCACGCGCCATAAGAAGTTTCACGACGCGAAACCTTCCCAAAAATGCGACAAGTGCGACGCGTCGTTTTCCACGAAATTGCTACTGAAGAAGCACGACAGAAAGGAGCACAAAGAAGAGAATCGCGTGCTGTGCAATATATGCGGAAAGGTCCTCGCGTCGAGTAAAAGCTTGAAGGACCACATAACGACGCATTACGAGGATCGCCCTTACTCCTGCCCCGTGTGTTCAAAATCATTCAAGACCGGGACCCAGTTGAGCCGCCACAAAGCGACACACAAGAAGGAAAAGATATTCGAGTGCAAGCTGTGCGACAAGAAGTTTCACTTGTTGCGATTGCTCAAGCAGCACATGATCACGCACTCCGGCACGCGGCCGCACGTCTGCGAGACTTGCGGAGCGCGGTTCAACCGGGCCGGAAATCTGGGCCAACATAAGAAAAAACACCTGCAACCGAAGGAGGAAGGCGTTTCACCCTCACATCCCCTGACCTGCATCAAGTGCGGCAAAAGACTCAGGAATCGCAAATCCATGATCTACCACATGTCGAGGCACACGGGCGAGAAACCCCACACGTGTGATTCCTGCGACAAGCGCTTCATGACAATCGCCCAATTACGGATACACAGCCGGCTGCATACCGGCGAAAGACCCTACAAATGCGAGGAGTGCGGAAAATCGTTTCGCGCGGACGCTACCATGAAGCAACACTACATGAGCCTTCACACAGATCAGTTTCCCTACGAATGCTCGTACTGCGCCCGAAAATTCAAACGTCTACATTCCCTGATCGTTCACCAGAGAACCCACACGGGAGAACGTCCGTACCCGTGCTCGATATGCGGCCGAGCGTTCTCGCAAAAGGGAGATATGATGAAGCATACCAGAATCCACGATCAAGGTTATCAAAGCCGTACTGTTAATAAAGATCGGCGTAAACCGGAAGACTGCAATTCTACTACGGTTCGAAAGAGTGAAGTGACTGAAACGGTCGAAATACTGGAACTGTGCGACGCGGAAATGTCGGACCAGAACTGCCAGTTACTATATCTAACGACACCATAGAAAGTGAATCTGTTTGATATTGACATTAAACGATATAATATTTGAACGGTCATGTAGAGGTGTGAAGAGAAAGGAGTATGAGAAGCGAAACGTAGTTGGTACAAATGTAAGTATTAGAAACTGAGAGAGCTACTTGTTACGCGCATTTTAATTTATTCTGAGTGCAGAATTCCAAAAGCATATTTCTTTCCTAAGCCTTACGATGTATAAATGTGATACGAATACATAGCTGCATTATTTTGTCATTTTACTTATTGCTGCATCGTACCTATTATTTTTAAACCGCTCCTGATTTAATGCGCTATTTTATCCATTCAAGCTATTAAACGATCATAGTTAGTCTGGATAGAATATTCAGATATTTGGTGGCGATAAACGTGAATTAAGAACTCAGGAATAAATTATATATGCGGGCTAATTACGAGAGACGCTCTAAGTGTACATATATGAAAACTGTATAAAGAAAGAATAAATCATTGACGCTCAAAGCTGGTTACATCGAATTGTCATCCAGAAGAAAGAAACTCTATCGACTACTGGAACCACTGCGAGGCTGACTCGAAGTGTGAAAATCTTTAGTACTTTGAAATCTCGTGATATAATTTTTGCTCCGAAAGAAATCATATTTTAAATCCATCCAAAATCAATATAAAATTACTCTCTCAAAGTGACTCGATGGTTTCATGGGATTCTTATTGTCACCAATGAAGTATTCACTAAGAGATAAATTTAACTTTATGTATTAAAGAACATCATGTCGAAAAGGATCGATCTGACATAAGTTCTCTTATCATCTAAAGCAGACCGAGGCGAATCGGATCACAGAATCATATTTTAAGAAATCGTGTTGAAAATGAGCATTTCGATCGTTCGTATTACTTCGTTCCTCTCTAATGAAGTAATACGAACCATCGAAATGGTCATTTTTACCGCCATTTATGAAATATAGATTTATGATCTGATTCGCCTCGGTCCACTTTAGGTATTTCCAATACCAAAATTGCCAATACATTCAGCCCTTATTAAACGAACAGACACGAAGTGAAATGCTGAATGTAGAATTCAGATTAACGAACTACACATAAATTTCATCGTGAATAGCAGACACAACATTGCGATCGCCGCCAATGACAACATAGTTTTCAACTATACCGCGAAATAACTGCAAGCGAACAATGATACATGGAATGTGTGCAGAAAACAAGTAACGCGCTCGGTCAGTGGCGAATAAAGCGAACTTGTCTGTCGCTGAGGATAGGAACGTCATAAGGCCGAAAAACATTCCGCCAAATGTGCGTACTTGCAAGGATTATCGTACTTACATTCATGATCGATGCGTTTCAGTTGAAGGGTGAATAAATAGCATAATTGTACAGAGAACTCGCGGCACGCTACTTTTCAGATTCAACGCACAATGTACATGGCCGCTCGGATGTCACGTGACCGTAAGCGGAAAGTGCGGGAGCGCGCGAAAAGACTACGTGGTTCAAATGCGCAACTTGAGCAGTTGAGCCCGGGAGATTCAAAGGCGCCGGACAAGATACTTTGCGTCTCGTTCGTAATAAAATCGATGAAACGTGAAAATTGATTGGCGATTTTAAAATAGCGATTTCCCTACCGAAAATCGGAATCGAATTCTCGAAAACCCCATTCGACATAATTTTTCGCGTTGATCCCGAAAATCGAAGTCTTATCAAGGGAATTTCAAACGAACATCGAAATATTGATGATTTTCTGAGGAAAAAAATTCATATAATATCGCTGATATCTTATATTTCCTTCAAGATATCGACTTGACAACTGCGATTTTCGCAATCGGCGTAAGATAATAGACAAGATAGGGTAGTCGAGCGACCGATCCTAGAGATTTCGATTTTCGCCAAAACGTGAAGGGAAACTAATACTTTTCAATTTTTCGCAAAAATCAGAATTTCAGGAATTTAATTTTCAACTACCCTGACCTGTATACCTATTTTGTCACGCTGATTCCGAAAATGACAGATTTATTGAAGGAATCTCAAAGGAACACCGAAATATTGATTTTCTGACGAAAAAAAAAAAATCTGATAAGTACCTTAAATTTTCTTTGCGATGCTGACCTCATAACGGTGTTTTTCGTAATCGGAGTGAAAAAATACATACGATGGTGCGGTCGAGTGATCGATTTACAGTTTATTTTAATAAACTTAATCCTTTTATCACCATAAATGGCGAGATAATCACGGTTGAGGTTACGCTTACAAAATATCCAACGATTTTTAATAAATCCCATTTTTCCTATCGCCACACCGCGAATATCGAAATTATTATTTAGCGAAACAGGTATCGCGAAGAAATGACCAATAATAGACAGAGTCGGGTGATAACTTATAAATGTTTTATTTAATATTTCAGAAACTTAGAGAACTAATCATCAAAGTATATTAGTCAAATGATCGTGTAGTTGCGTATGCTGAAAGGATGATTCGCACTTGAGCACTCGTTGACGACTTTGAGCGTGAAATCGCGACACGCTCGGGGTGATCCTTTCGACCGTCGACGCAAACCGTAATGAGTGATATGGGGATGATGATTGCAGGTGATGCCGTGAAAAGTCAATCGCAAGAAGCCCCGAATTCGTCGCCGCTTCGCGCCAAAGCTCGAATAAGTAACATTAAAGTCTCCTGGCAGTCTATATATATATATATCAGCATTCTCTAATTGGGGCTGGCTAGTAGGGAATGTTCTATGGTTACATAATCCAATATGGCGAAAGAATGCGGTACATTATCGTTACAATTAAAAGACGAAAGAAAAAAAGGAAGAATGCACGTTATACGAATATCGGGCACACGTCGCATGGTGCCCAACGCCTAAACTAGTTGCAATAATTGCAAGAACTACGCGATCCTTCGAAATGTGCTCGTCCAATTGATGTATATAAACTCAAAACTGATCACGATAAGGAATACAATGCGTCGCTGTTGGTGGTACACGCATAGCGCAATCTCGTTCGATCATGAGGATAGCCGTCGTATCTCGTCGAAGCGAAATACTCCGAATACACGTCGTGCTAACGGAAACAGAGACTCCCCTATGACGCTCTCGAGCAAATATCCGAAAATATAGTTACACCTAATGACGATAATGATAGTTTTGCCATCCCCACGGAGTGATATAATCGCGAAACTAAGTTACTAAACGTTTAAAGGGAGGGAAGGGGAGCCACATTGGATTCACCATACACTTACAGAACGCGTTATAAAATAAGTTGCGAAGCTAAACCGTGGAACGGACGAATCAAGCGCGTACCTCGGTTAATAAAAATAAATTTATCGATAGTTGACAATTTATAAGTGACGGAAAATATTTCCTCGTTCCGCCAGAGAAACCGACTGGTTTCGGGAAACGGACAGACTTCGGGCTACGTTTCAATCTACTGTCCGCGTGTGTATGCTAAGAATATTCCTGTATCACTGCGCGTACCTGTAGAGATTATAAATCTTCCGATACAGTTCCACGGTCGAAAATTAATTACGAATGACTAATTGGACGTGCGCGCGTGCGCGCGCGTTTCTCTTTAGTGTCTTCGTCGAGTCCGTCGTCATTGCGGCTCCCGACGAGCGTTGCGCGAGTCGCCGGCATAAAAATCACGAGAAGGATCAGGGACCGCGAAACCACGTCGATGTTCCGCGACAGCAATGTGCTGGAGTCGGGGTGAATATTGTCCACGTTTTAATTCGATATCGGTATAATTCGGGGAGGGCAGAGCGACGAAATCTATATAACGATAGCTGCTTCGTGCGCTACTAATCGGATAAAAAATGGGAATAGCGAGTCCTTCGGTTTCTCCTACGTCTATTAATATCGTTAAATCACAGTCAATTTAGCCGTCGGTAATAATAAATTAATAATTCACCCATCTACCAGCCTCCCAACTGGAATCGCCAGCAACGTACGAGTTGCCGCAGTTATTGCCCTGATCTAACGCGCGTGTTACCTGACCTAATTGGTCCAAATCTCTCCCGCTAAACGGCTCAAGCACTGCGATGAGAAATTTTTGCGTCCATCGTTGTCGTTGCGTCACGCGCGAAATTTCAAAAATAAAAAATTGTAAGCTCGCGAACGTAGGGACGTAACGATCCAAGGGTTTTTCTCGCGCGAACGAGTAAAGGAACAATGAGGAACTTCGGGTTACTTGGTCCGTGTCCTTCCTTAAGTACACTGAAAGAGCGAACGAATGTTTCGTTCCAAAGCCAGCGACTCCGCCGAAAAATTACCGATTCAGTCTTAAAAAAGCATCCTTCGCCACACGTTTAACACAGTCGTAGTAAAAAAAAAAGGAGAGAGTTTTATCTAAATAGAAAATTAATCACGTCCTCCATTCGCGATAGTTTCATTTGGCACAGAGTATATTCGGTACAGCATACTCCAACTGCGATGAAATAAGCTAATCTATCAGTTGTTCTGCTTCTTTTTTTCCGCGCAAAGACGAGGGTTTCGTTAAATCGGTATAAAAAAAGGAGGGTATGGGGGATTCGACGCGCCGTATGTTCGGTATACGAGAGTGAACAGGAAATGCGCGGAAATCGTTCCCAGCGAATGGCAAATTCGATCACCACTAGACTAGCATATTATGCGCATACGACTGCATCCTTAAACGTTAAAAAGAACAAGCCGCTGGGGAACTGTTCAGTGGGTTTAAAATTCGAATCGTGTCAGAGTCCCGGCTAGTCTACCTACGCGATGTGTTAAGTGAGATAAGATTCAAGAGTACATTTCACGCGGTAACGACGACATAAAAAGCGAATGGTACGACCCCGAGTCAACCGCGGTGCTGCGTACAAAATATATCCATCGGAGACGAAATCCCGAAATGATAAGAGCGACAATGAGAACGGTCATTTCCTGCAAACAATCGCTGTTTCGTCGTCGGAAAGAAACGATCGAATCTGAAATACGCTGAAAGCTCGTCACTCTGTTCTCTTTCTTTCTTTCTTTCTTTCTTCCCCGTCGAAGGAACGATAATCCTATGAGCCGTGTCTTAAATTATTCGCGATACTTTTAAACGTCGTATGAATTATGTTAGGTGTGGGGAGACAATAGTTAATACTTTAAGATAAGTGTTGAGGGGTAGGGGTTATGTATGAAGGGCTCCTTAAATTGTATGAGAACGAGATTAGGACGTCGCGGCTACAACTACGGGTGGGACAACGTCAGGCTCGCCCGCGCCATCGGCAACTGTGGAATCTACGACCTTTTTGACCTTTATGGATTCCGTGCTGGCCTCTGAGGATGAACTCTCGGGTTCGCCGTTCTGAGCGGCGGAGGTGGTGGTACCTTCGTTCGTTTTCACATTGCCCGCGCCACTGGCGGATCCCTCGTTCAGTCCGTTTCTATGGAGTTTCTCTTCGGCCACTTTGTCGCCCGAGTCACCGTTTTGCGTCGTACCGTTCAACTTCTTCTCCGCGGCCTCTGCAACACTCGACGTACCTTTCTTTTCCTCCGTCGTCGCGTCTTCTTTGACCGCCGCCGCGTCTTTACTGGCTTCCGGTTTCGATTTATCCGCGTCCTTCTCCTCCGGCTGTTTCTCCTTCTCGGCGACGACGGTTTCCGCGGTACCAGTTTCCTTCGCCTCGGCTTCCTTCGACGCCTCCTCCTTCTTCTCGCGATCCACGTCGTTCTTCTTCTCGGCCTCGCCTTGCTCCTTCGCTACGCTATTGATCTCTTGCTGTTTGCTCCCTTCGGACGACTCCGCTGCCGAAGACGCGGGCGCCGCGACCTTCGCCGATTCTGCAACTAAAGCCGTGCCGTTCTCTTTAACATCGTCCGCCGGCGGTGTCTCCTCCGCTTTGTTAGTAACCTCCTCTTCCGCCGACTCGACAGACGCTTTCTCTGCCTCGGGAGAAGTCTTCTCCTCCGTGTTAGTCGAGGAAGCTTCCTCCGCCTTGGGGGCGTCAGCTTCCGGCACTTTAACAGACGATTCTTCTACTTTACCTGGTGCCTCGTCCGCTCCTTTCGCGCCCTTCGCATCCCCCGCCACGGATTCGGCCGATTTAGCCTCAGTCTCCATATTAGTTTCAGCCTTTGTCGATTCCGGAATCTTCTTCGCAGTCTCTTCAGTCTTATCTTTTACACTTCCAGAGGTTTGGTCAGACTTTGATTTTGGCTCGCTCGCACCTTCGTCCATTGGTTCGTTAATAGTAGTAGTAGAGTCAGTCTCTTGTTTGCCAGTTTTAGCATCCTTCTCCGCCGAGGCCGCCGCCTTTTCGCACGTCTCGGCGATCTTCTTCGACACCTCCTCGTTCAACTTAGAAACCGCGGCCTTGTCGGTCTCGTCCGCCGCGGACTTCGACTTGGACTCGTCGGGTTTCTCCGCAGGTTCGGCCAGCTGTTTTTTAGCGGCTTCGTTGGTCGTTGCTCCCACCTTCTCGGCTTTTCCTACCGCCTCCTTCGCGTTATTTCCCTTGAAGTCCGACTCTTCGACCTTTCCGTCGGTCTCCATCAACTCTTCCTTCTTCGTCTTGGAATCGTCCACGGCATTTCCCTCGACTTTCGCCTTCTCCTCTTGCTCGCACTCGACCACTTCTTTCGCTTCGACAGTCTTCTCCGGCTTCTTTTCGCTCACGTCCGTCATCTCTACGTCCTCGGATGCTGCGGCCGTCGCCGATTCGCTCCCCGCTGCGGATTTCGCGGACGCTTTCGAATCCTCCTTCCGTTCCGAATCGACTGCCTCTAATTTCTGACGTTTGGCGGACGTTTGAAACGCCAAATCCAGGAAGGACTTTACCGTTGTAAAGGCAACTTTGTCTTCCTCGGAGAGGGGTGCGTTACCCTCTCTCACGAGAACCATGGTTGACAAACCAGCCTCCTTGGCAGCCTGTGCCTCTGATCGAGAAAGAGAGAAAAATACTCGTGAAGGATCAACAATTTACGAAGAGGCTGTAGAAACGACCGAGTATCTAGTACAAAAAGTCCTTAGAGGAGCGACGAACCTTTAATGACATCCGTGAGAAAGAGTACGTTGGACGGTTCGGCTTCAATTTTATTCAGTATATTCTTATAACTGGCTGCTTCTTGCTTCATCCCCACTTCGGTGTCAAAATACCCACTAAAATACTATAACAGCAATATCATTTCGACCGTCCTTTCTCTTCACGAACCAATTGAAAGAAGCAGTCACTCGAGAAAGTTACGTTGGAGCGGGTGCAAACGTAACAAAAAACAAAAACAGACTGAGAGAAAAGAACATGTTGCCAAATGCTCTGTACCTTCAACAAATCACCGTGCTCAGAGTGTCCAAAGAGCAATTTTTGCGCTTCGACGCTGCCGCTCGAGTAAACGTAAACTTTTCTGCCCGCGTTTGTCCATAACTCGAGCGCTTTCGGAACGTCCTCGTAAACGCTAAGCAAAAAACGGTACAGTACCGTTGTCAAGATTAGCGAGCGTACGAATTGCGAGTGAACGACTGACAAAAGAAATCCAGCGGTAAAAGTGATACTTTTGTCATGTAATTTTAATCGTATTGAAAATGCAACGTTTTTCTAGGAAAAATCAAGAATATACGCTTATCAAATCACTACGAGCTTATTTGCTAGTAACGAACATTTATACGTACACGTAATACGTAAAATAAATAAACATATCATAAATTATGAAACGTACATGCAACGCCAAACATGCGTTCGAGCGAGCCTGTCCATCTATTTATTCAAAATGCGTGAGAAAAAAAATTGGAGCATGCTGCGTTTCATCCACATTCGAACCAGAGAAGCAAATGCATGTCCAAGTTGAATAGTGAATCATTGTATGAAATTTGTCTATAGGCGGGAACTGGACGATTAAGTTAAACGCATGAATGACGGGTCATAAGATGCAAGAGCGGCCTGTGCGCAGCGTGATTAAATATCGGGGTGGGGACCAAGGCTGTCTCAAGGCCACTAACCATGGCGACCGACATACGCGCACGTGTACGCTCATATGCGTAACACCATGCTCCTCGCGCGAGAAGAGGAAACATTCAAAGTGTCGCATTCGGTGCTACGTGTATCTCGTCGACGTAAAGTTATTTACCGTAACGACTGATCAGTTAAATACTACCAAACTAGTAAATATGTTTGGACCGGCTTAAAATTTTCGTGTGACGTCCCATCAGTGAACCTTGTGTGCGTCAATTTATCACTCTCTAGCCACGTGCACGCGTCGTAAAAGGCACTCGTATATGAATAGAGTTCTTGATAACGTTCCCGAATATTTCGCTTCTACCACTTTGTAATGATCAAACGTGGCTTATGAATGCAATTAAGGATCTCGGCTCGTCGAATTATTGTCTCGAAATTTAACATTTCCTCGGTACAACACCGAGGCCCGGCACAGTGCGAAATATCAATAAGCGAGTTTTCTTGATATGGGGAAGAGATCGGACCAGTGAATTCTGTGTATACGCGAAATGTGAGTATTCGCGTGGTTCTTCCCTCATTGAAAGCGGTGTGCAATAAATGGGCTCAAATGCGATATTATCAATCATTCCACACCAACCATCAACATGCGACAAATTATAACATCTTCAATGGGCGACGTAGGACTTTGGCTTTAGGGTTCAGAAGGGTGAAAATGTTAAAATGTTTGGTGCTATGAGCGAGCGGGTTAAATTGTCAATTTGTGAAAAAAAAATAAAATACCTATCTTATTAGTTCAATTGATATTGTTAATAATAAATACGACGTGTAATTCTGGAAAAAATAAGGGGTAGAATCGTTCATGCTGCAGAGTATAAGTTCGAGCAAATTATTCGCTTTAATTCCCATTGCGTTGAAAAAAAGAAGAAAACGAAACGAGTACGGAAGAAAACTTACTGCCCCTTCACAGCACCGGAATCATATGCTTGCCGCCACATATGTCCCTGGAGCTGTTTTAACGCACCGCTCTTACGGTCTATATCCATTTGCCAAAGGACATTTTTTATTAGCGATTCCTTCTGTTCCTCCCGATTTGCGCCCGTAATTGGCACGAAATCTTTTACCTTATCCTCCTCATCCTTTTTAGCCTGAAAAGAACATACTCGATGTACCCATTTGGAATTTGCAGGCTCAAAGGACTCGGAGCGGAGGATAGTGTAAACATATAAAAAATACGTGTTATGTTTTCTTTTGATCTATGAATGCTCTAATTATTTCGGTGCGTGTGATATTAATTTATTGATATCGATTTATCCATTCGGGATTATCACGATATCTATAGATTTCCTCAAAGGAGCATTAACCCTTTCAGATCTGGTGTACGCGAGTATGTACATTGGATTTTAGCTATTTTATTAAAAACTGTTATGCAAAAATACAACTTTGTACTGTTTGCACATAAATATACAACAATTGTTTACATGAAGATTGCAAAAATATGTTAAAATATAATAAAATATAAAAAAGGGTTAAACTATATTTTTTTAATTTTACTCCGCGAAAAAAAAAATCAGGTCTGAAAGGGTTAAATTCGAACAAAAGTATAACGAAAAATTCTCCAATAGATAATTGTGCCCATAATTATGAAAGTGGTCTGTCAAAAAATTAAAAAAAAATTAGTATTAGTTATTTCACACCACATTATTTTAAACTAAATAACTGATAAACTCATTTTCTTTTAATTTTGACAGACCACTTTCATAATTATGGGCACAATTGACAACTTAAAAATGTAAAACATTCAACATTAAGACTGTGGAAAGCATTGGGAGAATAAAATGAGAAATCCCATGTGAACTTCCAAAGAGACTGTGACTTAAAATTCAAGAAAAATTGCAGTTCTTTGTCAGTTGCAGGGAGGTAGGAACTGCTGGATGTTTGGGACAAAGAAAATGTGCAGGTCAGAATCTGACAGTTGACCAGCTGTCTCTCCCCTACCACACCATTGGCTCTCTAGGTCTTATTGTTACCTTCCCAAACTTTCAGTCTTACTGCTTCCCAACTAAGCATTTCTGATTTGCTCAAAATTGCACAGAAGTGCGAGCATAAGAATATTTTCAAGAAAACAGAATGATACTATAAAAATCATCCCTTAATCCTAAAAACTGTTTCTAACAAATTACCTGTTCCTTCAATTTTTCAAAGTCCTTCTTAAATTCATCCTCATCCCATTTCGCCTCCACATATTCTTTCAAATTCTTTCGCACATAGGGGAATAAAGTTTCCTGAAAGAGAAAAAAAAATGCGATTTGTAACAGGCGCAAATAAATTATTCAAACGCGCTATAAAGGGACGCTCGGTGGTGAAAGGGGTATTAAATTTCACGCATTATTCTTATTGTAAGTCGTGTGAAATAAAAAAAAATATCAAGTCGCGATTTCACTCCCATCACGCGAATCCTCGAATTTAAAAATCTACGAAAACGAAACGCGTCCATCCCTCCCGCGAGAGGAGCGTTCGTAGATTCGACCGTTAAAACTTTCCAATCGAGAACAACGACAACAATCGCGAAATAGGCGGCCGCGAAAGAATGTAGCGAAATATCCCGACGGTTTTTCGAACGACCACGGCGAGAAATGGCTGCTTGGGTTCCCCCCCAGCCTTGTCCCCACAAGCCACGCAAAACTCGGTGGTTAAATTCGCGTTACGAGTTAACAGAGGGGCTCCAAAGCGCGAGATCGTTTCGTGTTCGCGAATGCCGATCTCCCGAAATCTCCGAATTTCCGTTAGCGATTCGTTCCGACACTTTTTTTTGTTATTAACGTCCGCCCCGGGGAAAAATTCGACGAGGAAACGCGAAAATATCCCCTACAATGAAAAATCCTTCGGCAACGTAGCCCTCGTCGACGGTTTACGGAAGGGAATTTTAACGAAAGGGGGCTGCACGGCTTTTCGCGAAATTCGCCGCCTGCCGGAGAGGGGACCTCGCTGGCTGAATCGGAGCCGGCTCTCCGCAGCTCCGAGGCACATGGACGATCACTCGAAAATAATTCGCCAATTAGTCTCGCGCCGATAAGGCGCGCGCGATAAGGGGACGCGAGAACTCGCGGGGGAGCTATCCGAGGAAAAAAATCCCAGATCTCGCGGTACTTTCAGAGGAAGCACCGGAAAACGGATAAAATGCGAACACCGGGCGCGTTCATCTCCCGGCCATGCTCTTTGTTACCTTGACGAAGCTTATACTCGTAGTTGTGCCCTCGATATCGACTATAATCACGTTTTCCGTGAGCAGGGTCTCTTCCTTATCCTGACTACGCTTTTCACCAGCCATTATCACGCTCAGATTTCCCGATGTCGGATAAATAACAGATATAGCTCGACGATTTGGTACTGCGCGATGTATATGTCGACGCGTTCTCGTTAGACCGGCGAGTGAGTTCAGACGGCTGTGCTCTTCGCGCGTGTGCGTGCAAACTTGCCCCTTCCAATGGCGAGCTAGACTCAGGAGTGACTGCACCGTCCGGACCCCATGAGAGCCCGGCGACGAATCTCGCGAAAGATCGATTTGATTGAAGGAAGGGACGGCGCCGATAAACGATGATTCCATCAATTTCTCCGATTCTACGGAAGCCGACGTTTATCTTAATTTATTAAATGAATTGCACGCCGAGAAAAAGCGGAGCAATATTTCGATAATATTCAAAATACGTGCACCCCCAATCGGAGAACTATTCAAAAAACATTTCCTTGCAATATACAAATACCCGTCCTTCTTATTTTAACCCCTCAAATCAAATTCATCCGTAAATATGTACATAAATATCACAATGTATCACAGTATCTAAAAGAAAAAAAGGAAAAATAAGAAAACCCCAGATTTTCAGGGGCACGTTATAATAGGACGGCACTGTAACGTTGAAGATGATACGTTTGTGTGCGTGATATACGTATTGAGAGAGAAATTCGTGAATTTGTTTGTGTGTTGTCGCTAGCCGCTACCAACCAATAGGAGTACCGCCACCCTACGACTACATCCACGGCACCGTCAGCCTTTTCTTCGCAAAAATTTCATCCCTAGGTTTTTCTTTCAAATCCATTCGTTAAAAAAAGAATAGATGGTATGGGAGCAGTACTTGGAAAAATATTATCTTCCCATGATAATTGCGATAACGTCGAATATTTCACGATGAGAATGAAATGGACGAAAGTGGAAAACGCGGTTCGTCATTCTTATGGTGTTACTCCGCAGAAAGTAGTCCCTCGTGCGCTGCGTTTTGTTAATTTTTCGATGAAAAGCGTTGTTACCTCAAACCGCTTTTCATCTCAATTGACGGTCTCGCAGGAATGGCATTTTTTCATTATTCACCCGCGAAACATTTGCAACACGCGAATGGGTGTGTGTGTTCTGACGTACGAGCATTTAAAAATTGCAACGGTCTCGAGATGGCAGTGTACAGCTGGGGAGAGCAACCACCTGATTTTTGCATGGGTCGGAGCACTAGTCGCGTAAAGGCGCAACCATTTAAACTTTGACATACGCTCCTGTACGCACGTGTACCGGCGTTGTCAAAGTGACAGTAGCGCGTCGTGTCACGCTATACCAACACGCATATTGACGTATGCGCGAACGTGATATATATGTACATAAATACGTAATTAGGAAAACGAATAAGTGTGTATTGAATCTTGAAACGTAATAATTAAAAATGATTTTTTATTTAATTCCTCCTCCCATTCGTCAAGAATACTGCTTTCGATGAAATACATTTCTTTAAATTTGATACTTATTGCGTATATTGCTATTTTGAATGCAATATTAAAATTACGTTATGTAAATATGACGCCTGGAAAAATCTGGAAGTAAATTTCCTCAGGCATATATATAAAATGAGAGAAGCCAACACTATCCAACAAGAAGTGTACGCGTTCCTGCAAACTCCAAATTGCTCAAATTTCCTAACTGCTAAAAGCAGTAATGAAGAAAACCCATCTAATCTCAATGCAAATACAATGTATTCTATACGAATATCTATTCACAGTTCAATAAATATATACACATAACAATTTAACTCCTTGAATCGTCAATTGTAATTTTATAGGACGTAATAAGATTTACATCACAATAATCAATTTATACAGTTATTTCCCTATTGAATAAAAAATGTAAAGCCTCAAATCGAATTACCTCTTTTACTTTTCGAATAATGGCAAGTTCATTATTGACACCTCTATGTATAATGTAATTGAATTACACATTATGCACGCATAATTATCCCCCCCCCCCTCTAACGACCGTTAATGCAATTCAAATAATTACATATGTGTATGTATATATATGTTTTCAATTCTACATCACCTTTCTTTAGCTTCGAACATTTGTACACTCTTATTGTAAGTCGAAAAAATGAGTACACAATATAGTCAAGGCCTGTTATTCCATATATTATCCCCAATGTAAATCTCCAGAGATATATCCCCGACAAGATCTACCATTAAGCGGCCTTTTGTTTGTCAGCCATGTGAGTGTTCAGATGACTCCTCACTCCGTGCTCGCCGAAGCACACTTTCCCGCATTCGGGACAATGATGATTATTACCCTCGTCGTGTTCGCGTTTACGATGTTCGCGCCGCTGAGTCGTTGTGGCGAACGCTTTCTCGCAATGCGGACATTTATAGGGACGCTCGCCCGTGTGCTTTCGCTGGTGATAATCCCGCGACTCCTTCGTCCTGAACGTCATTTCGCAATGCTCGCAACTGAACGGCTTCTCGCCGGTATGAAGGAAGATATGATTGTGCAACGACGTCGACTGATTGTACTCCTTTCCGCACTGGGCGCACTTATATCGTTTACCTCCCTCGTGCTTGTTCTTAACGTGATTCGATAATACCCTCGCGTTCTTGTACGTTATGTCGCACAGATCGCAGTGGTACACAGGCTTCATCTTGCCCTCGTGGATTCTCTCCCTGTGGACCTTCAAAGACATCTGATGCTTGAATTTCTCGTGGCAGTCCTCGCACTCGAACCACGGCTGCAATTCCGTCAGTATCGGGTCCTGACTCTCGACCCTGTGCTCCTCCTTCATGTGCTTCTTCAGGATGCGAAACGTGGGGAACATCTCCAGGCAGATCGCGCAGCTGAAGACCTGCGGCAGCATCATGGTCTTGTCGTTCTTCCAATGCCTCTCCAAGTGCTCGTTCAGGTCCTGCCTTTTGCGAAACGCCTTCTTGCAGATCTGACAGGGGAACCTCTTCTCCGTGATATGTGTCTTCTTGTGAGATCGGAGCGCGTTGTTCGTCATGCACCGTTGCCCGCATATCTCGCAGGCAAACGGCCGCTCCCCGCTGTGTATCCTCATGTGTTCCTTGAGTCGCGCCTTGAACTGATACGACTTGCCGCACAATTCGCACACGTGCGGACGAGCGCCCTTGTGGACGTACAAGTAATGCTCGAACAGCGCTTGCTCGGTGCTGAGCTCCTTGCCGCAGGTGCTGCAGACGAACTCGTCCATGTTCTCCGAATGTCGCATTATGTGGTACTCCAATCTGTCCTTCGTGGTGAAATGCTTGTTGCACATGTTGCAGTGGTACTGACGTCGCGTGATGACCTTGGCTCCGTCGGAGTCAACCTGCAAGGAGAGGCCCGGCCTCTCGCAATTTCGACAGGTCACCGCGTCGTTTATCAGGTTTGGATCGACGCCCCATACGATCTCCCCGCAGAGGACGCAATTGACGGACTTCATTTCTACCACCTCCTCCGCTATTACCTTCTTGAACGCGGCACTGTCGACGGTGACAGCATTGTCGTCGGTCACTATGTCCACCTCTTTCGTTCCCTTGTGCCCGTACTTGACTTGGTGTCTGCTCAACATGGACTGCTTGTGAAACAGCTTCCCGCACGTCGTGCAGACGTAGCGTTTCGTCCTCTTGTGCATGTACTGATAGTGATCCCACAGAACATTTTCGTTCGTCGATTCCCTGCCACACAACTCGCACACGCATGCGTCCATCTTTCCTGTCCTGTGCCTGTTCATGTGAAATTCGTATCTTTCTTGCAACACGAACCGAGCACCGCATTCGGAGCACGTTATCTTCGGTCTGGGCTTGCCGACGTCCGGCGATTTGACGTTACCGCTAGAATCGGCTTCCCGACTCTCATCCGAGCTGACGACTAGCTTTCCACCCTTGTGGCCGAATGTCTTTAGGTGGTAATTCAAGTTTGCGCGTTTAACGAACGTTTTTTCACAGGTGAGACACGCAAATCTTTCGGCCGTTCGGTGCTGATACTGATGATGGTCCCATAAAATATTCTCACTTTTGAATCGCTTGTCGCAGACCAGACAAGAGAAGGTTTCGATGTTTCCTAATTTGTGTCTCTCCATGTGAAACTCGTACCGCTCTCGCAAGACGAAACGTGCCCCGCACCCTTCGCAGGTCAATTTCGTACATTTTTTACTAGCATCGAATAATTCCTCGGTAATATTGGCAGAGGCTGCTTCACCATCCTCTTCGTGATTTTGTTTGTGTACGTGGTATCTCAATTCTGACTCTTCCGCGAAGGTCTCCTCGCACGTCGCGCAACGGTGACGATTCTCATCAACACGGTGGCAGTAATGATGCTTCCACAGTGCGTCCTCGTTAATGAATTCTTCGTTGCATGTAGCGCATATAAAATCCTTCATGTATTCTTTCGTTTCGTGGCGCTTCATATGAAATATATATCTATCTTCGGAATAGAAATCCAAGTTACATGCGTCGCATTTTTTCCCCGAGAATTGCTTCGTACCGTCGTTACCGCTCTCTTCTTCAAGTTCATTGGTATCTTCATCGTTCAGGGCTTTTGTATCACGTGTAACATCATCCGAATTACTTAACGTTATTCTGCACCTCTTAGACGACCTCACTACTTTAGCACCATCCGAATTTGACGTCCGCTTTCTAATGTCTCTCAGTTTGGTTCTTTTCTCTTTGGAATTTTGCCAGTTCTTAAATTCAACAATATCTGAATTTGCAGTAGGACTCTGAGTGGTACTATGATTTAACGACGCGTTACAATTATTTTGAGCCTGTCTTCTGGTAAAAATCGTAGAAGCAGAACCATTTTCATTCGCGACAACCGCGTACGACCTTAAATTTCTCTTTATCCTGGAACTCGTTCTACGATTTACAACAGCTTCTGCCGTATCCTCGTTCACAGCCCTATCCTTTTGGAAATTTAATTCAGACCCCGTTGAATTAACGAACAAAGACAAAGAAAGGTGATTATCGCTATCGAAACTTTCTGGTTGAGCGTTCTTTAAAATTGTTAAGTTTATTTTGCAATTCGGGCATTTATATTTCTTCGTACGACAATAAGGGGTGAGAGAATTTTCTTTGACTTCCAAAACTCTGAGGCTACTTGTATTCAGTGATAAATTATCCGAAGAATCTACATAGTTGAAAAGCTTCCTCTCATTTTCTACGCAAAGCTGAACAAAGTCGTGTATGAAGTTTATTTTTTGACAACAATCCGTGCATATGTATTTCGATAGTCCGTCAGTCTGGGAGATCTGAAATATTTTTAAGAACGCATCATTGGTATTCTAAATACGAATGTATATACAAAAGCAAATACTAATGAAGTAACTCTCACGTACTGGGGATATTGGTAATAATTTTTCTATTTTCTCAGCAATGTCACGCGTCTTTTGAAAGATATAAATAGCATCATCACTCTTTGAGCCACATAGACGACATAAGTATTTGGATTTCCCAATATCTGAATCCGCATAAATAGGAGAAATTAAAATTATATCGATCAATGTACACATGAAAGTCAGTATTACCTCCACCAATAGTATTACTCGATTCTGGCAAATCTGGCAAGACAAACTCTATTGATTCTTCCTCGTTGCCTTTATTGTCTGAAAAGTCCATGAGTAAAAATATATACAAATAACGAATGTTGGCTCTCAAATAAAAAGCCTAGATGCTTTGAGTAATCCAAAGACTCTATTGAAGAGACAAATAACATATCTAAAGTAGATTTTATTTACCAAAATTTAGGCATTCAGAGACAATAGAAGATTCAGTGATGGCTTTTCCTTTGAACAGCATCGACTTTAATTCAAGATAAATCCCATATTCTTTCAGTTTCATTTGGAGCACTTTAAAAGTATCGGTCGTTGTCAATGCGATGTTCACATTCTCCACCTTTAGCATGAATGTCTTCATGACTGTTTCATTGGAAATATCGAGAGTTCTGACTGGTATTATTGTCGTGAAAATACGTCAAGTATTTTGCAGAAAACACTACAGTTACTTTGCAGTAGAACACATCATTTTTCAGATAGCAAGCAAACTGTAGCAAGTCATCTCATTGTGCAGACCTCGAATATTTGCAAGATATTAGAATATTGTCGGCATTAAGAAAATGCATCGTCAAATCGGTATTCTTACGAAGATAATGATCATATATCGTCGGTAAACTATTGCCGGAATCATCAAATCGCGAGGTTAACTCTTCAGCTTGTATTGTAGTTCTTTATTACACATATACATAGAATGTGGGACGGCGGGAAATCTTGGATAAAACTGAAGAACTTGAATATCATGGGGCTGTATGTGTTCACTGTATCTATGTATAGAGGTCTTAATTTCTCATAATTATCTTTAAGTTGAAAAAGTAATACAAAAATATATAGCAATATAAATTATTAATCGTTAATAATAGTTATAGTGATTCTCCTGAAAAAATCCATAATGATATTTGACATTTTTCATTTGGGAACCTTAGATTGAATTAGCCAATTAGTAATGAATGATTAAACGACTGTATTAATAATAACATGTACTATATAATTCAGATTTGACTTCAGAATAATTTCGTAGATCCTCTTTTTATAATTTATGACACACATAAGTCTTTGGTCTCTTAATGTAGATTATGCTCTAACTACTTGTATGTTAAAAATGAAAGGAATAAACTTTCTTATTATTTATCACACCTCATACTGTGAATATGGAAATATTTCGAAAATATTATAAAAGAAATTAAAAGTTTTATTTGCAACTTACATTCTACATTTCGCATGTTTTTATTAATATCTTATCCTATAAAAGACTTAGAATTGAGAGCTCGAGATCCTGACAGAATTGCTATATTGAAAATAAATAAGAACTACATACTTTTTCAATTCCAGTAATTATACAGTTTCCTAACAGAAAAGTGACGTTATTACGTGATCCACCTAAACCGGCTATTCTTACAGACCTAATTTTCCTTCCTCATCTTTTCCAACTTCTCGCCCAAATGTCTGTTTAAATGAACCCTAAAATCTCCTGGGTTGGGAGTAGATTCTCCACATTCCGCGCAAGTGGAATGATCCATAGTCTTGTGTTCTCGCTTGCGATGTTTCGCCCGATTGCTCGTCGTGGAAAATTTTTCGCCGCAATCCCAACATCTATAAGGCTGTTCGCCGGTATGCTTCCTATGATGCTGATCTCTCGAGTCTTTTCTTCGAAATGCCATTCCACAGTGATCGCATAAAAATGGCATTTTACCGGTGTGGATCAAAATGTGATTGTACATCGATTTCGTCTCATTGAAGCCCTTCCCACATTGAGCGCACATGTACCTCTTCTCGCCTTTGTGCTTGATTTTGACGTGATTCCTGAGAAGTTGTTTGAGCTTGAACGAGACATTGCAGTGTTCGCAATTATATACGGGGGTCGTTCTCCCCTCGTGTATCCTCTCTCGGTGAGTTTTCAAAGACATTTGATGTTTGAACTTCAAAGAACAAAGATCACATTCGTGCCACGGCTTTTGCTCTAACAATACGGGATCTTGATCATCTATCTCGTGCGCCTCGATCATATGAGTCTTAAGATAACGAAAGGTCGGAAATGTCTCAGAGCAAACGGGGCAAGTTAATATTCGGGGTAAAACAATGCTCTTGTCCTTCTGCCAGTGCTTCTCCAAGTGTTCGTTCATATGTTGTTTCTTCCTGAAGGTCCTTTTACAAATCTGGCAGGAGAAAGGCTTACTGTCAAAGTGTATCTTACGATGCCAGTCCAAAGAATTCTTTGTCATACAACGTTGTTTGCATATTTCGCATTCAAACGGTCGCTCTCCGGTATGACTACGGAGGTGCTCCTTCAAACGTGCCTTCAATTGAAATGACTTTCCGCATAATTCACAGACGTACGGCCTAGCTCCTTTATGAATGAAGAGGTAGTGTTCAAACAATGCATTTTCGCTGCTAAACTCCTTGCCGCACCTGCTGCAGGTACATTCTTTCATGTTCTCGTTGTGTCTCATCTCGTGAAATTCCAATCGATCCTTGCGCGAGAAATGTTTGAAGCACTTGCTACAATGGTATTGTCTGCGGGATATTACTCTCGTTCCATCCGAATCCACCATCAGAGAAAGATTGGACCCCTCGCAAGATGCGCAAGTGACGACGTTGTGTATAGCGTCTGGATCCAAATCTGTGACTAATTCTCCGCAAAGCGCGCAAGTTCTAGCACTCGTACTCTGTATTTCTTTGACGATAGCTCTTCGCAATTCAGGTCCATCGATCGCGATACCGTTCTCATCGGTGTTCACGCATACTTCTGCAATCCCAAAATGAATGTGCTTTCCTTGATGGGCTTTCAATTTTGACTGTTTACTGTACAGCTTCCCACAAGTCATGCAAATGTATCGTTGAGTGCTCTTGTGCATGTAAAAGTAATGATCCCATAGTAAATTTTCATTCATCGATTCCTTCCCGCAATGAGGACAAACGAAAGCATCCATATTCCCCAAGGCATGACGTTGCATGTGAAATTCGTATTTTAATTGAGAAATGTATCGAGCCCCACACAATGGACACGTTATCTTGGAACAGGCTTTCTCTGTGAAATCCTCCATCGAATCTACTGTACTTTCAGCTACAGAGGCTTCTTGAAACTGATCGGAACAACTGTTAAACTCATCTTTGACTCTGTTTCTGGTTTTATACTTCAATTTATCGCATTTCTCGTCTAGAGTTTTGGTTTTTACTAATTCAACTACATTATTGGATTGACTTTTGTCAGGAACTATCTCTGATCTTGATTCATGTATAATTTTCTCCAATTTCTCGCCTTCAATATAATCCCAAACTTCTACTTTGCTATCTCCAATTTCCGTACCCTCCATCGCATCATTACATGGACTCTCGAGGCGAGTCTCATCGATAGAAAAATTTAAATACTCATCGTAAGGCTCGCATAAATCATGTGAATTTGTTCTCTTGCGTGTGATAATATTCGTCTCGTTCCTAAACTTCGTTTTCATTGCCACAAAACTGTTCTTGTCTTCGCCTCTCTTCGATTCCTTCCTTGGTTCTTTCACAGATGTCTGCATATTCGTTTACGCGACAAAATTGTAATTTACGACTTTTTAAAAATCTAGATGACACATATAGGTTCATTGCTAAATTAATTTTTGTTTGATAACAGAGGGCTGTGCTTGACATAAATAAAGGTGTAAATAGAAGAGGAGGTTATGTTACTCCACTTGGTTAAATTTATATCTAAAAAATCATGAAGAGTGATTTTTTAAATACAGTAAATAAATCTCAAAGATTTTCTTGTAACTCAATAGCGTGTCGCATTATTTAAATTCAAATACCCATTATTTTACAGGGTTCACGTATTTCAGTTATAATGGCAGCTTTCCATGTACCATACTGTGCACATGTGTTTTCTAAATAAGGTTACTCTCTCTATTGCAGGTTGTTCATTCATGAATGACATTTCGAAACGTAACGTAGGGTAGTACTATTCCGATTATCTTCGAACACTATTATCTCGTTACCTATAACCTTTTGAGCTAAATTGGCATAAAACTTTTTTAAAGACCACATTTCGGCCTACAAAAAAGGATTATACCAACATACGCGAAAAGTACATGGGTAACGAGATAATCGTAATTGAAGCTAATCGATGCAGTACCCTTCTAGCTCATCGCCAAAAACTTGGATAATATCGTAGAATGATCAAAATATCTCAACTTTTACCCTATCATCTGTTATTTTCGAACATCAAAAAGAAAAAAAACCCACCGTACAATACGCGTACTTGCAAGGATTGTTGTACTTACTCGTACTTGCAAATCCTGTGTATCTCGCCCGAAGAAAGCGTGTCTATATTACACAATCGCACTGAAAACTCGCGGCGCGTTTCTTTTCGGAGATCGAACGTACAATGTATTTACATGGCCGTTTGGACATCGTACAATCGACTTTTATCCGATCGTTTACCACTGAACTTTGAAGGGCGGAAAGCCGAAAAGCACTTTACTAAATGCGCGTACTTGCAAGGATTGTCATCCTTGCATGTAAATTCGGTATCTTTCATCCGAGATACACGTAAATTACAAGAATACATGGAGATTCGCGGCACGAGATGTTTCAGCTGATCCTAGGATCAAAAGTACGACGAATATGGCCGCCCGGAGATCACGTGATCGCGACCGGAAAGTAAGGGGCGCATAAAATAAACGTGGGATATTCAAACGTAAGACAATACCGGGAAATTCAAACGCACGGAGCAAGTTTTTTTGTGTGGAATAGAGTATCAATCGCAATGATCGAATCGAAATTAAAATATCGGCTGCTAGGACGTCATAATTGTAAATCGATTTTGAGCTGTCTCCTGATTAGCATAAAAGGCAAACCTTCTCAGGAAACACCATAAAATCGTTTTAAAGCATTCTTATATATGAGGTTTCAATCGATTCATATGAAAAATCAGGGTAATGAATGTTTTTATAACGAATCAAAAGGATTTGTTGGTTAGTTTTATAGGGACATAAGAATTCTCCTCCCCCAACTTTATCCCCGAACCCCATAACGTAGAATTTAAACGATAAGTACATAACTACAAATTGATAATTACACATAATGGAAAAATTAATTTGCATGGTTTTCGATAAATAGAGGGCGGGCAGATAGTCAATAAAATGCCAATATGTGGATCTTTGGACATGATGATCGTTTAATGACTATCTTTAACCAGGGCAGATGTAATGGACACCTTGAAAAAAAATGTGACGATAGGCAAAATCAATTCAAACATTTTGCAATATGGCCAATAACGCATAAAATACACCAATCAAGTTCTTATAATTGCAGCTAATTTCTCGTACGTGGTTTAAAGTTCAAATTGCAGCCTAGCGCATCATCCCTCAAGGAAACCTAAGCTCAATTCCTCCCTAAAAATAAAATTACGGCGCGCAAGAAGGGTGCACGCTACGACTTTATATTGTAAAACTGTTAATTTAATAAGACAATGCTATAACAGAAAGCGGATCGATTAATGGTCTTAACTCATTGGACGAACTGAAAGAACCATTTGTAAATATATCTTCTGAAAGGTAAAAGAATTGAATTATGTACAATATGAAAATGTGAAATGAACAACGCATAAACATCCATAGTACAGATAAAACATTTTATATAATAGCAAACAGTGGGACTTCATTACTTTCAGGGCTGGCAGCTATTCAATCATCTTGAAAAATTACATAAAAATATGAGAGAAAGACAAACTTTACTTTTTTGTAATGGTAAATATGAAAGATGAAACATGGGGAAACCTCCCTCATGCACCCTCTATATTGTTCTTATTTTAATGCTGATGTCTTTTAGATCAGAAAACGGCAGTTAATTAGCAAATAGATAAACGTAATAATGACAAAAATAGCCATCATATTTCTTATGAGAAAAGTCTAATAAACAATAAATAATCTGCTACCAACCCTGTAATTAATCATTGCCCAGTATAAATACATATTTTGAAGTACGCGTACTTCAAATATGTATCGCGATACATAATACGAGATGTCCTCGAAAATACTCGACGTTAAACAAGGCTATCTACTCGCAGACGCGACTGTGATGTATCAATCCTGCAGTCAAAAGTTCCCCACTTCAGCTTCTAACACTCAGAATCGATGCACAGCTGCCTCAACGAGCAAGTAATCTCATTCACACCGGTACATTTTCAGGGAAATCCGTATTCAAAACAGGGAATATGAAAATATGCAGTATTTAAAAATAGTAGTATTATCATTGTAAGTATGTTCTTAGAATATATAGACATATGTATATGTATACAGATATACATAATACCAGAGTATAACAGAGATGTTTGCGAACGTCAAAGCAAACAGTGTGAGAGGCACGCAAAGTATCAATAGAATACTCGCGTAAACGAGTTCCGCGGAGTCTAACAGGGGCTTCCTTGCAAACTAGTACAAATCACACCCCCTTGAAGCATTTTTCATCTTCAATGTCGCAGTCGGAGTCATACGTGAATGATTAAAAAAATTACAGATACTTTGATATCTTTTAAATTAAAATACATTAAAAGCAGATGATTAACTTCATGAAGAGAAAATATATTTTATATATTTTGCGCATTATATTCTCTTCGACATGAATTTAGTTTAAATTAATAAATAGGTATATAATGATACATGGTATATTTTGTTCTCCGTATGACTCTGCAGATCGACATGTACACATTTATATTCAGATCAGTGCCACACAAAATCCATGCAGCAACAACTACAACTACAACACTACATTTGAAATAGGTGTGCGGTAAGAAAATGTTTAAAAAATTATTATATAATACAATAAATTAAAATTAATTAGGTATAAGTACAAATATAAAGTTACTCTACAGAAAAAAATATAATGTCAATGCTTCTTGTATTAAAAAGGATTGTCTGCTCTTAAGGATGATTGTACTCCAGTTCTGAAAGCAGAAGGTGCAATGGGGATGCACCAGAACTCTCTGAACTAGCTCAAAACCATCCGTACCACTAGACAAGCCCCTCGTTTTACTTAATAAGATGATTAATAATAAAAATAGTATAAAACTTTTACATATAAATATAGAAATCGTAAGAAATTCTCGATATAAAGTTATGCGAATTCATATTTCATCTTATTAATACTCCCGCACACCTATTTGAGAGAAACACAATGGAAAGGAAAGATAGCGGTTCCATATGACACAAATATTTGAATATGTTTCAAAAACATTCCGGAAGTATGGAACATTCCCGGTTATGTCCTGAGCACTCATCTCAAATTTTATATGCCTTATGGAAATTGCGTGGCGCAATGACCGGCGTCCTTTTCACTGATGTCTTCGTTCTTTCAGCAATGCGAAATCGCAGAACCACCGTGCACCACGACCAAACACGGCGCCTGCGGCTTCGCAATAGCCAATCCTAACGATCGTAGTTCATAGAATACATATGAAGGGTTTCTTTCAAAAACAACATTTATCAAAAACGCCAATCCATGTAGTATTGGTAATAATGCCTACTCTTTCGTTGTATCTAGCCGTGTAGTGGTGCATACTCTTTCGTTATGATATAATGAAAGAGTAGGCACCACTACACGGCTAGATATAAAGAAAGAGAGTAGGCATTATTATCAATACCACATGGATTGGCGTTTTTGACAAATGTTTTTGAAAGAAACCCTTCATATGCTCGTATATTGGATTTACAGCAGGAGTCTTTTCTACTGCATCGCATACAATTTCTCGAACGAAATGGAATCATCAAACATCGAGTAGCCAGAAATTGCGTACGATAACTTACGAAAGAATCCTGCAGCAAAAATAACTCAGAGAAAAATGACAAAACCATCGATCGTTAGGCATTAAAACTAAATGGATATTCGCTCCTGCAAAAGTAGGTACCGGGCACTACTCGAAGCACTCTCGGACTATCCACGAACGAGTTGTCTTGTGCAACGAACCCTACCTATGACCTATATTTAAGGGCACCGATCATTCATACCCGCAAAAAACCTGCTTAAACACTTGTATCTAAAAAAGTCCACCCTAAGGTCGACTCCTTATCGCAAACAAATACATTCCCGTCATCATTCGTTTCGTGGTGTAATAAAATGCAAAGTAACATTAAGTTTCCGAAGCAAGAGCTTGGTTCGGTACAATTGCTCCGTCACCCAACTCAGTATATTAATACCACGGCGATCTCTCGCCGATTTTGAAAGGGGAGAATTTCTTTCCCTCCCCCTTTGTGATGAGGAACTTGCATGAAATTTCTTTTTCCTTGAAAATTTTACTGAATGAAGCTATCGTGTTACAAAAACCAGGGAGCACTGTAGTTTTTAATAATATGTAACTATATTAGAGAAAAAGAATTAATTAATCGTGCCTTAAACGCCTAAACCACGCCCCGACCTAGAACGCAGTATGATTGACCTAGACGGTTTTACTGTCCGTGACGTCACACATTCGATAACACAGGCACACACAAAAAAAGAAAGGCCTTGTTCCCGGAACCAGACCAGTATATCTTTATGTTTTTGGGGTCGCTGAATCCGAATCCGGTGTCCGTTTGTCTCCATCACGTCACTTTTTTTTTTAATCTCAAAAAACCATCAATAGATCATGATTTTCAAAAAGTTAATGGACTTAAACCAAATTCGCTATAGGGGTCTTTTTGGGTCGCTGATCACGAATCTGAAATAGGATTTCAAAAATGCAAAATGGCGAATCCAATATGGCGGACGAGATTTTGAAAATCGACGGATTCATGCCGAATTTGGTATAAGGGGTTTTTTTGGGTCGCTGATCATGAATCTGAAGTCAGATTTAAAAAATTCAAGATGGCGGATCCAATATGGAGGACAAGATTTTCGAAAATCGACGGATTCATGCCAAATTTGGTATAGGGTTTTTTTCCATCGCTAATGACAAATATGAAGTTATATTTACAAAAATTCAAAGTTTTCGAAAATCTTGTCCTCCATATTGGATCCGTCATCTTGAATTTTTAAAATCTGACTTCAGATTCATGATCAGCGACCCAAAAAACCTCCTTATACCAAATTCGGCATGAATCCGTCGATTTTCAAAAATCTCGTCCGCCATATTGGATCCGCCATTTTGAATTTTTGAAATCCGATTTCAGATTCGTGATCAGCGACCCCAAAAACCCCTTATAGCAAATTTGGTTTAAGTTCATTAACTTTTTGAAAATCATGATCTATTGATGGTTTTTTGAGATTAAAAAAAATGTGACGTGATGGAGACAAACGGACACCGGATTCGGATTCAGCGATCCCAAAAACATTAAGATATGCTGGTCTGGTTCTGGGAACAAGACCTTTTTTTTTTGTGTGCCTGTGTAATCATTGGCTAAATCTTAATTTCAACCAATGACTGTCGAGTGCTCCTAACTACGCCCCGCCCCAGAACGCAGTATGGCTGGCCGAGAGCGCTTTTACTGTTGCGTGACGTCACATATTGCTCCTCGCTGTTTGCGCGGCTCTTTCAAACGCTACATTTTTATAAATCATTTATTATACAATAAAAAAATCATGCAAGTTCCTTATTGCTGAAATACGACGTAAAAATATTGTTCGGATTCACGGATTTCCCGAGTTATAGACTCTATACCGTGACTCTATTATTAATTTTCCAAAGAAAAACAATTGCTACTGTGTTTATCATTCGAATCTACGACTTTATTATTAGCTTTACGATGATTTATGTCGAGCTGGAGTTACTTTGAATTATAAAAAAAGAAGTGAGCACTATTTATCTGGAAAAAGAACAAGAAAAAACGATCCCGACTTAAGTTGTGAACCAAAATTAATATACGATATCGTCAGTTAAGAGAATCCCGTATTTGAGACTCTGGCGATTTCTTTAATATTGCAAAATAAAAAGACTCGTTCACGTATCCCTGTTATATAATGTATTTGGCCACGTTCAGCAACATTTGCGTCGCTCATGGCTGACGAACAAAGTGCCCTAAGCATTACGGAAGCTAATATTCTACCACAGAGTGTAATCACAGTCCGGGCAGTACAGTTATTATTGCTATTGCAAGACGACTCATTTATTCGCGACTGCCGAACAATAACACACCCTGCGGTCGAATATATATTTGCAGCAAATAATAAAGTGTTTTATCGATAATCAATGATCATTGAATTCAATATGCTAGAAAGTAATTGGATTCGGTCGGGAATATAAAATACAAGAGAATTACGTTCCGAAATACCCGCGATTAAGGCTCTCGATTTTTCTCGATCATCATTTATGTATGTATAAATGTCGCTGCAAATTCCCTAAAGAGTGTTGTCATCGCGCCACGCGAGAGAAACAGAGAACAGAGGAGAAAGACAGAAATACAACAACCCTGCTGTGAGGCTCGGCCACAAATTGCCTCTCACAAACTAGGTCGAGGAACTTTGGAGGGGGCACTCACCAGTGATGACTCATCGAGCACCTGCAGGCTTTTCACCACCGGAGTCTACGCAGCACGGCGGATCCAGTGTATTTCGGAAAGCGAATACTGTAACACAAAGCAAAGAACTGCCATTAAACAAGGAAGTACACGAATAAAGGAAATGAAAGTGAGATTCAAGAAAATGTTCACCTTTTCCATTTATCGTGAAACGCAGTGAGAGAATCATTATTCTCATGGCCATGAACGAGTCCGTTTTTGATCTGGAACAGAAATATAAAGTAATGTATTATAATCGCAAAAACTTCTACTTCAAGCACACGTGTATTTCAAGAGATATTTGTCAAGAAACTTACAATGCAATTGAATGTATCTGCCGTCTCGTTCACGATTTCCATATTATTATCATAGCGCTATGAATCTGGAACAGGGAGAACGAAAAACAGGCTATTAATAAAAAGAAGAGCACGTAGAAGTACTGCAAACAAATATCTGTATGATGCCAAAATACTGCCTCATAAATATATGAGTGTATGCTTCAGGTTTAAATACACGCACTGATAAATTAATCATCGCGAAACTTACAGTGTGATAAAATGTGCCAATGCCTCCTCGTTCACGATGATCGATGATCATACATCGTAGAATTGATAGCACATAGATATAGCTTATAGACGGGATAACTTTCAATTTTGGGGAAAGTTCTCCTGTCTGTAAGCTACATCTATAAGCTAAATGACTTTTATACGTCGGATTGCTGACGCGAAAGCGATGAACTCGTAAATTTGCAGCAGGTAGAACATCGCGAACGGAAGCAACAATGGGACGCGCCACAATAAATGAGTTCACTTACCTCCCCTCATGCCCACACGCCCTCAATCGTATGAATAATGACTGACGCTAATCAAATTGTCGTTCGAACACATGAAAATACTTGTAAAGTCGCGAGAAGCAAATCGAAGACGCGAGAAACACTGAAAGAAAATCGGAGCCGTATTGCGCAACGCAAAGGATAGCGGCCATATTGTGTGCATCGATTGCATCATGATTTTCATCGGCTAAATCGGATTTCAACCACGAATGACCCCAAAATTAGCTCTTTTTATGGGCAGGAGAAGCATAGCGCGAAGAATCCTTCGGAAAATCACTTTTTTGATATCTATATCGTGGTTTTCGTAGTAAACAATTCCTCCCCCCCTCCCTCTCTCTTACCTGCCTTTGTCTCACGTCCTCCTGGATGCACCGACGAATTCTACTACGCGAGATAATTCGTTAATCTTGAATATGTATCTCGACTGAAATGGTGTATGAATGAGAAAAAAAAACCCGAAACTCGAAGTTACATTGACCGCGCGAGAGAATTTTTGGCTCGCAATAGCACAGAATGACGAAACTGCGTCGCAACGGTCGGCGCCGCAGTAAATGCGCAGCTCTCGAGATTTCTAGAAACACGAAGATCTGACAAATCAAAGCTACGGCGAATGCGTGAAAGAAATGACGTAATAGACATTAACGTTACGATAAACGCAATTTCTCGTACACATTTCGGGTATTTGATCGCAAGAAAACATGATAAAATAAAAGCCATACCATAGGGGGAAGATCTTCGATAAATCGTATGCTTGATGCAGGAAGGACTCGCAGGGAAGAGAGGACGGGAGAAAACTTCAAGGACATAATTTCGCAGCTGCTGCTTCGATCCAGTTCATGCCGCTTCATAGCATCGTAGTCATTCCACTGAACGCAGGTGAGCGGTATTAAGTGGTGTCTTGGTGTTTAGTACGCGGTAAAGTAAAAAATTTGTTACAAATGGTGCGAAAAAACCTCCAAACTCTCCAATTATGCACGAGAGAATGATGCAACGGCGCGTCGCTTCGGCGGTCAGCGCTCGTGGTGGAACAATCCGAACACACAAAGTGGAGGGGGAAGTTCGAAAGTACAGATGGTACGCGCTTGCATGCGGTCAAAAAGTACATACCTGATACACTTATTATAATCTAACTAATGCTCCAAATTATAAACCTTAACGTTGATAAATTAGAATTCACATAACCGAAAAAGAATGCGTTCGCAGTACTATTTATTGCGATACGCGATATCTTTCGAATCGATGCTTCTATTCATTTTTCTAAAACAATACTTTTCTACGTATTTTGTAGTAAACCTGCAGAAACGAAAGAACTAAATACAAAATAAGACAGGTTTTAAAAGTATATCGTATACAGCCCCGCAAAGTTTCAGTTTTTAGAATTCTCTGACTCCTGAATAGCATGCAGAAAGCTAGCGCGACTTCTAAACTCCCCTGTATCTATGCAACCGTTAGTACTTGTAAGCGATCATTGCGTGTATCTGCAGCTGCTTTCAGGGGTTTACAGTAAAAGAATGAGAAAATAGAAAGAACTATCAAGTAATCTATGCGAAATTGGAGAGGAGCAATTTTCTAATGATTTATTTGGTTACTTAATAAATATTAGGAGAATATATACGTACATTCTTGGCACCTGTAATGCAATGAATGTACCGAGAATTCAAACGGAATGCAACTCGAGATGTATCAAAACTGTTCAACGTGTTCATAAGCATGTAAGAAGAATAAACCTTAGTTAACGCATTGTTAGTGGCAAAATTGCAATGGAAACGTACCATGCAAGCGTAGATATAATCAATGCATAATTCCTTCACCCTGTCGACCCCAAATAAACTACCGTTTACGATCTGGTTCTCCTTGACCCAATAAAAAACTTGTACTACTGATCATTTTTTACATCGTTGTGAAATTACGCTGGAAAGATTTATTAACATTTTCGCTTACGATAAACGCACGAAATCCAACGACTGCTGGTAAAAAATTCATTTATTAAATGACGCGTGTCTCTCAAAGAGAACTAATTACAAATCATCGTCTAGCTTATAAGTACGTACCTTTCAAATCAATGCACATGTCGTCCTTACTTTTAAGGACGACGGAAAGAGCATCATTCCTCCCCGTTATACGTCATCAAAATAATTAATCATCTGATTTCTGCTCGTCTTAATTAAATCAAGTACACTACAGCAGTACTTCATATATACAGCACGTGTCCTATCGACAATTCTGACACAAGAATATCACCGTTGTTCGTCAGAACGTAGGAAAGATGACTCCGGCGGGTCGCTTGAGATTCGAATTCATTTTACACATAAAGCGTAAGTGCAGCTAAATTATATAAGAATGCGAACGATGAACGAGCAACCCCGTAGATCGACCTACACGACCCTCAATCTCCCCATCTTATGCCAATTTTTTGGAATTACAACGAGAACTCGACGAAAGACTACGCCGAGATCTATTGCCTAAGCTTACTGAGAATCCACGGTACGAAATCTACTACTTTGGTGTATACTCCGGGCCAGCCGAGCATCCCGCAGGGAGAGGGTCCGAAGGAGACGACACCCACGGCGGTCCATTTACCGGAACCGTCCTGTGTCCTCTCCACGGACATCAGCGGACCGCCGGAGTCTCCCCTGCAAGAATCTTTGCCCCTCAGACCACCCGCGCAAATCTGGCTATCGTCGAGTCTCACCCCGGCATTGCTGTACGTCCTCACGCACTCGTTCCTATCAGCGAGCGGCAAAGAGACCTTCAGCTTAACGTTCGACTCGGACTTGTTCTCCGTCTTCCCCCAACCCGCCACGAAGAGCTTCTGACCGACGGTCGTATTGGTGGGCAGGCAAATCGGTTTGATGTAATTCGTAAACCGCACGCTCCGGGAGAGCCTGAGCAGGGCGAGATCGAACTTCTGATCGGTGGACTGAGGCTTGTACTCCTCGTGCACGATCTGCTCCTCGACGCCGACGGTGATCGGGTCGTCGGCGCAGACCTGACTGTCCTCGCTGTCTTGGATACAGTCTCGCGCGGACTCGGTGTCGTATTCTCCGAGACGAACCCCGGTCAGGGACCACGATCTGGGAAGATCCTTACCCCTGATACAGTGTGCGGCGGTCAGGACGTAGCGATTGCTTATGAGGACCCCGCCGCACGCGGTCGTCTTTCCGATCGCTGCGGAAACAAACAGGCAGTTCGAGGATACGTCACATCGCGCAGTGGGAACGAGCTGAGCTCGCGGTGAAAGCTCGCGGGGCGGAAGGGTCACTCACGTCTGGTGTACTCGAGGAGGACCATCCAGGGGAACTCGTCCAGGTCCGTACGTTCGCCGCCGACTATGCGCTGCGACAGATCGCGGCCGCAATCGGACGGTAGAAACGGGTTACCCCTCAGATTCAATTGCGTCACCGGCAGATTTCCGGGCTTCTGACTTCCCGGTATCGACGGCCTCTCGTTTCCGTTGCCCGGGACGAATTGGTCGCCCCCCGGACGCGTGCTCGGCGGCGACGTGTAGTCGGCGTTGAGCGGGCAGCACACATTGGGATCGGCACCCACGAAGCCGCACTGCGACTGCCTCAGGAAGTCGATCACGTTCGCTCTCAGGGGTCGGGTTTGCAGCAGCCCCAGCAAAACGGGACACTGGCGGATGCCGACACAGCGACCGGCGAGCGCAGTGGGAGTCGTGCAGTCCGGCTGGACGCCTTGGAAGCCGGAAAACTCTGAAAAGGCGACGAAAGGAGAGTGAGGATCCTCTCGCGCGATGGACCTCGATGGCCCCGACGATCGACGTGATAACGTATCGCAAACGCTTCCGCGCCAGCGACGGTTTCTCGACTTCCCTATTATAGAACGCGTGGGAGGACCGGGGATGATAAAACGCGAACGGACGGAATAAAAAGCGATTCTCTTTGTGCGAATCGAGTGAACGATGACGCATGACTGCACCGAACGCATCGAAGGACGGAAACCACGAGGGATCACGAGGGGACTTTCGTTACCGGAAAGTGCCGTTGTATTACGATACATATCGGGAGTGCGATCGGCGGTTTACTTCGTCCGATGCTTATCGCGGTCCGCTACGAGACTCCACGAAATGGGAACGGGAAACTTATGCAACAGCGCCGATGGTATTCCAGGAATTCGAGCGACCCCCGCTTCTACGTAACGAAATTGCTCATATATGCGAGACGATAATAACAGTACGGGATAACGCGAGGCGTTCGCAGAGGACAGGAAGTCCCTCTCGCCTTCGCGGAGAATCACGTCGTGCGCGTAGATGACGATAGCGTTCGATCGTCATATGAAATGGCGCAATGAAGAAACGAGGACTGTCCCACGATTTTCAATGGATGCCAAATTATATGCGCTTCTGCCAAATGCGAAAATCGAGTCAATGTCGCTTCTGCCTTGGGATATCGAGCGTGACCCCGGTTATTCGTTATTGTTCCCACCCATTAGAGACGGACTCTTTCGCGGAACAACATCCGCGGCTGTATAGCGCGTAATTCGGTTTTAACGTCAATTTTTTTTATTGCAGATTCAATAAATTTGTACTAAACTATTGACCCCGAATTTTTTCATTTATCATTTTCCGCCTTATTTCAGCTGGAAAACGATATTCAAAAATGCATCTACATCATAGTCTAATAAGACTATTTCCATCGCACTCGTTGCTTGGCATAAGCGCATCTCTCTGTCATCTTTCCGATGACGTCACAATGTAGTGCAGAAAGAAACGCACTTATAACTCTGTGAATAATGATTTTTTCGAACCGTTTCTTTTTCGTATGCTATTGAATATGTATACGAATTACAAATTAAACTTAAAAATATGAATTTAGAAAGTCTAGAGAAGCCGCGTGAAACGCACGTAATTTCTTAGACGTCGCGTAAAACGTAGGGGGAAAAAGTAGGATCGCCGTGCTCTTTTTCGCGGTATTCTTGGCGCGTAATCGAATTCCCAGGTATTTTCTCGCAGCGTCGCCATGCGTGTACATACCATATGAGTCTAAACTTACTCGCCAGAAAAGAAACTTCAATCACTATTATCTCATTATCAATGAACTTTTGGTCTCATCGATATCAGACTTTGTTGTAGATAAAAATGTAATCTTTAAAAAAGTATTATATAAATATCAACTAAAAGCTCATAGATAATGAGATAATAACAATTTAAGTTATTTCTTCGCGTGTAATTTCAAAGTCATACTGTATATGTTATAGCGGGAATTCTCGGTGCGTTCCTTCGATTCTGTACAAATAAGACTTTAGCCCGAGGCTTCGTTGTCACGGTCCCTGCTCGACGCCGACGATTTCCCGAGCTCCGTTCGCTCCAGGGTAGAGAGACGATTCCAAGGAGCCGGCGCGGTTTCTCTCGTAACAACAATTACTCAGTTATTTCGTTGTAATCCGTGCACGATTATAGAGGTCCACTCAAATCTGTTCGGTTGAACGATAGAAGAAAAAAATAGGCAACTCGGTATTCGTCGCCAATGCGACGCAGCTATTAACGCAGCGACAGCGCGTATGCATCGCAGCGAAAGTACATAGGTACGTAATTCGCCGTTAGCACAACGTTACGTGACTTTCCCGTTCGCGACGCGCGTCATCGTTGCAGGCGCTCGTTTACCCCGTGAAAAGTGAATCCCAGTTCCCGTATTTTGCTCACACCTGTACAAGAGGAACCTAGAGGGTTCCACTGCACTTCCGGAAATCAAAAGTACGCGGGATACGACTTCGGTGATCGCTTTCGCTCAACGTCCGATACACGGCACGCTATCCTTGTAAATAACGAACAAAATTGGAGATCAGTTCAATATCTACACTCACGTGCACTGACAATGCCACTCAGCATCAACACCAGAAAGACAATCGCGGCTTTGTCCAGGAGGAACTGCATTTTCCACGGATTAATAAAAGACTGACTCGCGAGGGAAACCGATTAACGTAACCATCCACCGTCCGATGCTGCACTGCGGATATATCGGAGAGACAGTGCGCTAAAGTTAACGACGCACTCTCCGATACCCCGATATTCCTCTCCGACAACTCGACGGAACCTCGAATGCCGACTGGAGGTGACCAGCTCTGGTGGGGTGACCGAAACCAGGGTCAACTGGTCTCCCACCACTTTGCAAATGATTCTCGAGGGAGAGAGAGGAAGAGAGAGAGAGAGAGAAAGAGAGAGAGAGACAGTAATTAGCGGACTCATCTCGTCATTTTAGGTTGAACGTGTATCGCGTACTTGCTTGACATTTCCGAGGAAATCGAACTGCGCTTCTCGTAATCGGAGCGAAAAAGTATACGAGATAAGAGTGTTGGGTGATCGAATCGGGAGATCAAAAATTCGTTGAACTATTCCCCCGACTTTTTTCCGCGACAAGGAGAATGTCTTAACAGCTCGATGTGATGTGCTTCTTGGGAATTTAATTCATCACTTACCTTAAGTAGTGAAACGTATAAATTAATATAAAGTTCCTGAAATATCGTCTTCCATAAAGCACTTTCTGAGGGTGAATTATAGCGTAAATTTCAAAAACTAGGAAAGGCAGGGGCGAGAAAGAGAGAGATAAAAATTTGTGTTTGATTTTTATTCGATAAGTGCGCCATGTGGCGCAACAATATAAACAAAAAAAAAGTATCGTATTGCATATCTTAAGTACCGATACACTTGACAGTACAAAAGGTCCGGTAAGATATCCTTAAATCTAATCAGTCAATAATCGTGTTCCACGTATACGCGGAACGTGCATTTCCGATCGTACAAAGATTCGGGTGTAAATTCACTCTTCGTTCGGATAATTTCTTCCCTTTCGTCGTACGAGATTTGCAATGATGACGGGTCGCGTCGACGTCGTCTCATTTCTGCATCTTCTTAGACGCGAACAAATAGTACGCGCCGCGGAAATAACGCACGGCTCTGGCCTCGTCCTATACCGTTCGTAATGAATTCTTCGGTATCGCAGACCTGGCTTTCAATAGTGACGACAGCTCGTTGGATTTACACCAACGAATCGGATCCCTTTCGACTCTTCGGTCCTTTCCGGCGACCTTCGAATATATGCTAAGATACGGCACCACCGGCGGTGCGTTTAGACCTCTAAAGATATCCCGAAGTACTTCTAAAAACACAAGACACGATTCTCCTTACGCTAAAAGCCTTCCGAGACCGAGAAACAGATCGTCTCAACTACACACAGCTAATGGACCAGTCACGTAGCTTCACCGTCATTCGTTCCGTCGCAAAGCGCATCACGCGCATGGATTTGGATGAGGAACGAGCCGATTCGCCGTTCTCTATCTCTTCTCGTCGCGCCCGACGTGCGTTCGGGCTCGCGCGATTCCGGTAAAGTGACTAGTCGATTAACGCGACATTCAACGGTACGCCTTGGACTTTTCGGCCCAGGCAAACAGGTCTACGCTCGGTATGGCCTCGAAATCGTCGCAGGAACGCAGCTCGTTACTGAAACGGAGAGAAGCGCAATTATGGATCGTTCGGACGAGACGCTTAAATCGCATCCGCAGTCGTCAAATCCGAGGAGAACTTACCCGGCCTGCGGTCTGACGAAAGCGTTCGGCTGCATTCGCCTGATATCGTCGCCGTTATCACAGAATATCCTCGACAGAGAAGCCTTGCGAATCTCGATCAATTGTTCTGTGCGAGAGAAAGCGGGACATAAATTAACTCCTGATCGCGTCACTCGACCGATCGTCACGAGGAAATCTCAGGGGCGGCCTTACCCGGAGTGAAGGGATGAGTCTGAATCACCAAGTCGTAGAAGAACCTATCGGTTCGACGAGTTCTGGAGAACTGGTCCGAAAGCAGACAGCGGAATGTGGGGCCCAATATTCCTCCCTCCGCCGCTCTCTCGGACATACCGCCTACGACGAGGTCGACGTCGTTGGGATGATTGTAGAGCGATCGCAATTTTTTCACCGTCTGTCGAATTGAAATAACGTGACGCTGAGTTGTTCACGAATCGAGAGAACATCCCGTCTCCCCCGATAAGGGGAATAATTAAATCTACATCGAACGAGCACCGAGCACTGACCTCGAGTGGAATGTAATCTAAGAAGTCGTCGAACGTTTTGGCATCGGGAAGACCGCAGTACTTCCGATAATGGTTGTACCCCGGAAGACCGTGATCCCGCCCACGTTGGATGTCTAGACTGACAACGTCCATGCCTAGTTCGCCGTTCATCTTGTACAACTGATGGGACATCTATGAAACGTCATCGAGAATAAATGAGCAAAGGAACGAGATTGCACCATCGAAATATCGCGATTCTATGCGAATACTAACAGCGGGTGTCACATGAAGATCCATTTTCTGAGCGTTCTGGGTGGTGAGCCCACGAAGCAATCCGTCGAACACGTCGTTCGTCTCGATCACGCGGGGTTTGTAGAAGTGGTCGGACAGTTCCAAGGATTCGTTGTACATTCGGGACTCGTCGGTCATGCTGAAACCGGAAAACGATACGTTAATCGTTATCTTCCTGCATCGCTACGGGGTACACGTGGAATATGGACTATTCACCTCAATTTTCCTTGCTTGAGGGAGTTCAAGAAGCGCAGAGCAGCGGTAGCGACCTCGTTACTGACCGCGGCGTCGTCGTCGGAATGATAGTTCCTGCTGTAACTGTTTCCCGCCAGGAGACCGCTGGAACGAACGTACTTTCTGCCGACCAACATGGGCAGCCAACTGTTGTAAGTGATATGCTGAATTTCCGCGATAACGATGCGCCTGGCCTCTTGATAGAGCAACTCGTCGGTCCACTGGGGGTTCAACCGGGCCAGTTGCTTGGCGATTCGATTGTGCTCGCGGTGCCAGATCGTGTGCATCACCGCCAAGTGGGGCTCGTTGTTCACGCGATCGTCGCCGGACTCGTAACATCCGTCGGTCGCTTGACAGAGGCTCTCCGGCTCGGATCTCGCGTCCGGCAGATACTGACGACCTTTGCGAACGACCACGCGAAGCCGACCACCTTCGAAAGTCCTCAACGTGCGAGATTTCTTCAGCGTGGATCCGTAGATGGTGGATCCGTCGAGGAAGTGACTCACTTGATTCATCTAAAATCGTTGGAAGTCGGAGGGGGAGAGCGTTAATTCGCCTTTTCCATTAAAAATCCCAGCGCATGGTCTTGTTTGACGTCGACGACATCATGCTCTCACCTGTTCGATGGGTCCGAAGCTGCAGTCCAGCCTGAGGACGGGCAAGGAACGCACGTAGTTCATGCATCTTACGAAGTGCTTCCCGTAAATCGGATCCTGGTCGGATACTGCGATGGGAGAGCAATCGGGATGAAGGTAGCGCGGCGCCAGCTTGTTGCCGTCTTCGCGGCAACACAAGATCGGCTTTCCGGTGGTCACTGAGAAGAGGCGTTAAAATTAGCCAAAAGTTGGCGCGTCTCCCGAACGCGAGGCAGGCGCTAATGCCACGCGACAAGACACGTGCCGAGTCGAGCCACACGTGAGCTCCTCGACGCCGCATCGACGCTCGAGTGACTCAGGGTGAAGCCGACGACTTACTCATTTTGCGCACGGGCGTGTAAGAGAGATCGTGAGCGATGAACTGACTCCACTCCATGACGGCGAGTGTTCTCGAGACGTCGCCCTGCTCACTGGGGGTGGACAAGCTCGCGCTGACGGACCTGGCGTTCGGCAGCTGTTTTCTCTCCCGTTCGGCGTGCCTCAGCGCTTGAATGCCTGGAGGCCAAGGTTCGCGTTAGATCGTCGCCACTTTGCCACGTCGCGTCAGTCAAATCGGAGTAACTTGGTGCTCATTCGTGTGCCCGGATTGTTGCGCATAAAATGCTATAGGTGTACATCTTTGCTTTCGATTTATGGATCGCTTCAAAAGATGACCAGTTTTTTCAACGCGGGATTCGTATGCTGCCCGAAAGATGAGAGAAAGTAGTGGCCAACGATGGACAATACTTTGAATCATACGTCATGTACAACCAGTTTTTTACAATAAATTCTCGAATTTCGGAAAAACGGCGGAAGCAAAATTGTACACCTAATACGCTGTACGAACACCGAGGAACGCGTTTATCGAGATTATCGTCGCAAATTTACGTCGGCTGTGCGAGGAAAAAATTGATATCTTCGTTCTGCAAATTTCTCGACTTCTACTTTGATTCCGACGATTCGTGCTACTCCGATTTGAGCGATACGCGTTGGCGTGCGGCGCGAGAGACGAACACCTGGGTGGTGTACGCGCGATCGATATTCGTCTCGGTCTCGCGAATCCCACTTTAGAAATGGGGCGGGAAGCGCGCGACTCCTGTAGATACAGCTCTCGCGCTGCAACGCAAGGTCGATCCTATTCACAAATATCGATCAACCGCGAAGGCTAATGGAGCGGTGCGATAAAACTTGACGAGCGGAACTTTTTTAATCGCCACCGGGCAGCCAGCGGGCTTCGCGATATTTGTGAATAGCGACCGTGTACGTGCGCAGACGTCTGCGTCGACGACGTTCCGAGGCGTTGTCGACGTGATGTCGCCGCGAGGTCGTCGCTTTATCTCGCGAGTCGAGTCGATCGGGATCGAGCGTCGTTGAGATCGGCCCGGAACGATTCGAAATCGAAACGACGCGTCGCTCACGACGAGAACGCTCGCCATGAGGGGCCCCGACGACTTACAGTGGTAATGATTGATGAAGGCCTCCCCGGCGAGAGCGAATCGAAATTCGGAAGGGAACGACGTCGCGCGCAGTCCTCGCGATCAGGAACGTCCGAGAATTTAGGGGAGGCGCGAGTCGACCGAATCGAGATTCCCGTATCGCACCCGCGAAATTGGATTCGTTTCGTCGCGGGAGGCCTATCCGAAACCCGCGTACCGCACGAACGGAAACAATTCGACTAGACGTAATAATTAAATATGTTAGAAGTATTAGGTATATCCGAATTAGGTTACATACACTTCTATTTGCTGGATAGAATCTCCCGACCGGGTCACCCTATTGTAGGCAGTATTATTCACTGCTACACTCAGGCATTACATGCTCTATGTGCCTTATCGCACAACAACTGTAATGCAAATCACAGAATATAATTTGTTAAGCCAATCGATGAACGTTATCTCCACCAGCGCCGAGGGATGCGTGTCAAAACGCCGGGGAATCGGGCGGGAGTCGTGTGCGTAAGTGGGATCGTGGTAAGGAAAAGGCTTTTTCCTCAAACCCCGAGAGAGCGGAACGCGTATCCGATAAAATGTACGAGCGTCATTCACGAGGCGTGCACGTGATTTTCTCTGAGTGTACTTCCCCATGAGTGCGTCAATAGGTTTCATAATTGTCCGGCAATTGCAGTAACCTCGGATAACCCTGAGACTCTTATCTCGATGTCTTCGCTTTAACGACCCTAACGCGCTTCGAACGACCATTTTTCTCGAGAAAAACATCGTTACGAGTTCTCGCGTGAAGCTATTCGCGCGCATCATTTTCCAACGTTTTACAGGCGCGTTATAATTGCCGGGGGGATAATTCGACGGAGCTGCAATTGGAGTGCAGCGGCGTAGAATCGTGAGATTCGCCAGGAAAGAGCGAAAGACTAAAAATAGTCAAATTTAAACTGTATAAATATTTTCAACCGAGTCCTTGACGAATAATTCATATGCAAATCAAATTAAGCGAAATCCGACACGTGGTTTTTTTGTTCGGGATATTTAGTCATCGACCTTTCGTCACCTTTCCGCAGGCATTCGATAATAGTGTCCGCGCTACGATCGTATTTACACCAATTCCAAAGAATCCGCGTCTCCGCTAAACATTTACGAACCGATGAACCAAAACGAAACTAATATCGTTCGCAATGGTACCTCGCTTCAATCGCGATTATCTCCTCTCCCGTGCACTTTTCGAGCACATTAGTACAGAACTTTTTTGTAGATCAAGACGTAATCTTTAAAAAAGTATTGTACCAATATTAGCCAAAAGTTTACGAGTAACGAGATAATCGCGATCAAAGCCGACGTTCCCACGAATCAACTCATCTCATCCCACCCTGCCTACTTCTCTCACATCTATCTCATCGAATGTTTTAAGTTTCCCGGGGGAAGCGACGGGGATTGGGCAGACAAGGAGGCGCCGGACGTTCAAAAGGCTGCAAATAATTGTACGATTATTATTGTACAAAGTTCAACGAAAGTCTACTATCGCGATCAAGATCAAAAGAAGCTCGTTTCCGTCCCGGAGAAGTGTACAGTGAAACGCGATGGGCACCGTGACGACCGAGAGACCTCGGCAAGCGATTCCTATGGAGATCGGAGGAATTTCAGGCAAACCACCGAACGTTGCACCGAGCGACGCGTATATATATATATGCGAGGGAAACTGGTGAAACTGATGAGGTCGCGCGGTATATGAATCGAGGGGGTACGTGTTACGTGGTGGAAGATCGCTTCGTGCGACTGCAACGCTTACCGTCGGAGTAGCTTGGGAAAAGAATTCTCGTGTACGCCGTCAGCGCACTGCCCATTCGCGGGTTCTCCAAGTTGTTGCAAGTACCGTCGATGCTGCGGTACTTTGCTCTGGGATTGCAAGCGACGTGCTGCCCGGCATGGCAAATCGGGCCCAGGGAGGTTTTCTCTAGCTTTAAAGTGGAGACGAATTGCGCGCACTCCACGTCGTTCAGACCGTATCTGAAACGAAATCAGGATGCTGCACAACCGATCGATGACGTGTACCTGAAGTCTCGAACGTTTATTTGAATGAAAATTTTCGACTTTAAGAGATCATAGCTATCCTGGGGATCATGGCGCATGGAGAATTTATCGATCATTATTAGACCTACCACACACATTGAGGCTAAACTTACTCGCCAGGAAAGAAACTTTAATCGATATTATTTCATTACTTATAAACTTTTGGACTACATCGATATGAGACTTTGTTGTAGATAAAAATGTAATCTTCAAAAAAGCACTATACATATATGAGCCAAAAGCTTATAAATAATGAGATAACAGTGATTCAAGTTTCTTTCCTGGTGAATAAGTTTAGCCTCGCATGATATAGAAAAATAGGTAATTGCGAATTGAGCGACTGTCGGAAACACAAGTAATCGATAAATTAAACTGCGGCCACCCTGTTAAAAATTTCCGATAGAAAGCGATGTAATATAGCAAAAATGATTCAAAAATACCATAGAGCGTGAAATCAATCGTTTCTTATAATTTTCATATTAAATACCATAGAAACTTATACCTACAGATTTTACGTCGATCTTATTGTTCTTTATGATATTCAACGTTAAGATTATAAGAAAAGATAGAACTTTATGGTATTTTTGAAACTTTTCTGTCATTTTCTATCGGATATTTTTAGCAGTCTTCCAAAGTCGAAGCTCTTATTCCTTCAAATGATCGTTCGGAACTTCAAGCCCATTCGGCGACACGACAGCCACTTGGCGACCGGAAGGGGCGACCTTGTAGCCGAGTGGCGCACGCGGACCACGCCAGTAAGTACCTTTGACAGTGATTCTGCATGAGGTAAACGGAAGCCTTCAGCGCCACCATAGCATCGGCGCCCTTCTCTAAAGCATCCTCGGTGGGATAAGAATTCAGGTACTGATTGTGAAAGCGACTGTTCATCGTGATATCAACGCCGGCTCCCGCGATATTACTCTCGAGACGAGCCAGGCGTGCCACGATGGTGTTCCCGAAATTCACAGAGGCGTTCAACACCTTCTCGTCGACCGGGGGTAATCTCCTGTCGATGAACTCGCCGGCGTCTATAACAATCGCATTGCGGTAATCGGACGATGGAAGGCCTGCAAGGAAATTATTTCGGAGCCTTGAGAAAAAGCGAGTGAAACCCACGTCTGAGTGCCGACAAGTGGAATAGAGGTCCGGTCCTCGTTCGCGTCCCGTTTAAAAGTGTTTTGTATATAAAGTGAGTGCGCGTACGTAGCAAGAATCCTTTATATTTTCTCATCGCGAAACAGTGATGGCGCAAGAGGATTTGAACTTACTCGAAAGGAGGATATTAGCGAGTAAACGCACATGCATTCAGCGTTGTGTACGTGTACTTTCAAGCAGAGAGTATCTAATGATAAGGGTACACGGTATCGTGAATTGAAGGACGCAAGAACGTGCGTTTTTGCTCGTCCACTGAGAAAAATAACTCGGTTAAAATGAAAAAACGTAACTGATTAAATTAATTTAATTGTTCTAACCAAAATACTGGTAAGTTGAACAAATGTTTAGTTATTCTAATTTAATATCTAGTTGTTCTAGCCAGAAAATGGTCACTTTAACCGATCAGATTTTAGTCAAATTGACCAAGTTATTTTCCTGAGCGTGCGACGGGTTTGTTGGACCCAGGGAAAAGGTCCAGTTAAATACGAACCTGTGTGTGTGTGTGTGTGTGTGATAGAAAAGTTTATTTGAGATAAATAGAAATTTACTCACATGGAATGAAAGTTTATTTGAGTTAAATAGATGTTCTATTAAGTTCGTACTTGATTAAAAAGGTATGTAAAACATTTATCAAATTCAAATAGGCTTTTGTTCGATGTAAATAAATTTCTATTTATCTCTAATAATTTTTTCTGTCAGGTTCGTATTCAACTAGACCTTTCCTCTCAGTGCATTACACGGGATGTTTGTTTCAATACATGCCAATATCGATTGGTGTACTTATCCACTGTGGATTTCAATAATTTCGTGGCAATACCGATAGCCAAGATCCGATCTAAATGAAACTACCAATCCGAGAAACATCGGCAATTTCATTACAGTGGCTAAAGTGACAGACGCTCCGATATAATGTCAATACTCGCTTGCATTTTTTCGAATGATCAAGGAAATAAACGTAAGCTGTGCCATTTGGCTCGAATCTTGATTGTCGGTATTATCACCGCATTATAAAAACCATACCGACGGGGTGCGTCAACCGATATGCAACCCTACGGAAAAAAAGGAACTGCACGAATTACTGTTTGACTAACATTAAACTACGATCCCGCCCAGGAAGCTATACAAAATTACACAATAATGATGTGTTTTTCCCGGAGACCCAATAGAAATTCCAGTGCAAACAGATATTACATTCAATTAAACTAGTATTTGGTACAATTTTAAACAGTAAAAAAATGGAGATATATCCTCTGTACAAATTCTTAAAAATGAGCTCGAATCTCAGCGCTACTGAATGAAACGATAAAAATTACTGTTTTTTTTTTCACGTGTATTAAACCATACACGGGGGTACAGCACGAGTCGAAGGAGAGCAGCCCGAAGTCCCTGACGATTTTTGCGTGCCTCACCTGTATAGCCGGCCAAGTAATTTTGAAGCGGCAGAGGTAGCTTGTCGGCAGCGATGTTGTGCATACTCCCCAGGAATCCCATCGTTTGCAGAGAGACCCAGAGAACGGCCAACGTGGCCACCGATCCGGCCATCACTCCTCCAGCTGTACAGATCAAAGCCCTTCGGTCACACTTCCGCGTATAGTCTCGTATCGTCGGTGCGTTTAAAGGGTTAACGAATACGATGTTTACACATCAACAACGGACGCTCGGGCTCGACGCGCGTCTCTGTCACGCTCTCGTGTGCCGCTGCGTGTGAATCACGGACGAAACGCATAGGCGCGGAGAGGCGCATTCCGAAGAGGCGGAGTGACGCGTTTCGTGATAAACAATCGTAGCGGTAATCGAAGGCGCGCGAGACGAGCCCGAAATACCGAAGATCTTCGATCGATCCGAAGGATCTAATCTACTTTAGCGTCGCTACTTGATTTCGAATTGCACAACTCGTCTGGAGATCGTTCCAGTTTCTAAAAATAGCACAAATGTATCATTATTATTTCCCTCTCTGAAAAATCGTACGCCTCGGAAATTCACGGAGAAATCTCGAACTCCGGTAAACATTTCCGCTCCGGGAAAGCGCGAAAAGCTCTACGCGCGACCGATCTGCGATAAATACCGCCGTTTTGTTATCAAATCGATCGAGTCAATGTTTTGCCAAAGTCACGCGATATATGGCTCGATCTGTTACGCGATGGAGTGTACGTCGCGGCTGGCCGATAAATCGATTCGATGCTATCGCGCGCACGAGAGCTTATTGAAGAACCTCCTCGCCGTCGACATACCGATAACTGCTTATCGAAATCCTATTATCGATACCTCTCTCGTCTCTACAGTCGAACGGTAAACAAGAAGACACTCGCGGACCGCTCGACTCTTTCGACCTCAGTTTCTAATAATAAAGCCACGGCGGGATATTTATAGAGGGGACGAGTGTTTTGCACCGAGGCGATAGCGGAACGCGTATGCGAGATTATGTTTTATTTATGCGGACGTATTTAAATTCGGCGTCCTCGTCATCCGTATGGCGCCCGCGAGACGCCGGGAACAACGAATATCAACGTTGCGCCGAACGCGAGAGCAACGATTGGCGAGCGTTGTTCGCCTCGTCGCGCGTTCGCGATAAAATTCTTATCCGCGTGTGCACACCCACACGTGGACGGCCAATTGTACACCTGCCGGCGCGAAGCGAGTGCACGAGTGGAAAAATACCGTGGGCTCGCCGCGACTTGGAGGTGTGGACCTTGACCGTGAAAGAGTGCGTATAATCGTCGCCGGAGAGAGTATAACGACGATAAGTCGAAAATCGAAAAAAGGGGAGAAATATAATTAGGTTAAACTCTGACGAAACGCATCAAGTTAAAAACATTTTGTTATTCCTGATCGAAATATCGGTCACGCGGAAAAAAAATGATTTGACAGCCTTGGCAAAACTAAGTTTTACTGGAAACGTTTTATCGTCATGACAGAAGTACGTGTAGGTACTATCTATAGCAATATGTTCGACAATAGCAGATGTAATTGGAATCACAGTGACATTTTGTCCGATAAAAATATTTGCCCCATCCCGGTAAATATTTTTACCATGTTATTGTGTGGACATATCTTTTGCTGCCGCAGACGATATTTTTGTCACGATAGTAAACAATTCTCAGCAAAACCTAGCTTTGTTAAAATTACAAAATCATTTTTTTCCGTGCAGCTGAACCAAATATTTAGTTATTCCAACCAAATGTTTGATTATTCCAACCAAACGTTTATTTGTTCTAACTAAAAAGTGATGAGTTTAACTGCGATTGACAGAGATTTTTTTTCGGTATCCTATTGACAGACGAAATGCGAGAACGGTTGATTGACAGCGACGAGACGATATTTTGGAGCACGGCTACAGAAGAATCGCACCGATAACCGTGTGTCGACGTGCGGCGACCTCGATTGAAACGCATTCGACGTAAGCCTCGATGCAGTGCGAGAGGTTGTAGCAAAATTTATATGCAGCGGACGCGCGAGAGCTCGCTCTATTATCGCGAAGGTGAATCGTAACGGGGTCAGACCTTCCCGACGAAACAGCGTCGAGTTCCATCACGAAAATCGCAAAGAGCGGATCCGGCTCCAAACATGACAGCGTATTCGCGATAAGGGGACGAGGAGGGGGCAAAACCGACGCCATTTCTGACCCGGCGTCGCGTAAATTGCGTCTCGGAAACGTATACGTATGGGAAACGCCTTCCCGCCGCGCGTCGACGCACGCCAGTCGCTGCAAAAGAACAGACTCGCGCGAAACGCGGCTGAGAATCGCGATTCGGACGACGCTTTACCGGAGATCAGGTCGTTTGGCTTTTCCAGTCCGTGCATGGCGTAGACCCAACGATTGTTGTCGTTCGGCGCCACCAGTAACATCTCCCGCGAAGAGTCGACGAGTCCAGCCTCGGCGAAGCTCCGTTTTTTTCGCGCTCTCGCGCTCTTTCGACCCGGTGAACGCTCGTTCCGGTGCAACGCGCACGTCCCTCCCCGCGCGAGGATCACTCGATTTCACTCGAATAGTATCTCTGGGTAAAGCGTGCTCGCGTTCCCTACGTCCGTACGCGTGTTCTCCCGCGGCCTCAGAACCCGGCGACTCTCGTCACGCGCATCGGATGCACTTCGAAACGACGCTGCTGTTCGGGGGAAGCGGCAAATATCGGAACATTCACGAGCGTGAGAGGGCGAGGACACGTCCAGGTGGGAGCGTGACGCAGGGGCAACTGCTGGCAGCGCCGGGAACGTGGCGGAAACTCGAGGCACGCCCCCCTCTCCCCTCCACTCTCGCGGTGCGGGCTTATTCGGCGGAAAAAAAATTCTATCACTCGGTCGACACGTGCTCGTGCAACGCACACGCCGCCGATATGCGACGTCGAGCGTTGCGCGAACGCGCTGGGAGCGTTTAGACGCAGGGGCGCTCGCGAATACTCGCGGGGATTCGCGCGTGGGTTTTGTCACGACGGACACACCTACCACCGCGGGACGAGGTACGGGAGACAAGGAGCGCGTAAGCCGCGTGGCATTCGGGACCCTCGAGGCTCTGTTGATGTCCGGAGTTATCGCACTGTCGATAGAGAGGTGTGCGCGCGAAGCCATGGCGGACAGCTACTCCGAAAATAAATTCGAAAGCTGATCGTTCCGAAACGTTACATTGTGCGGGTTCAGCAGATATCGCTCCTTGGGAGCACTCGACGGTCATTGGTTGAAATTGAACATTTAGCCAATGACCATCGAAAATCACTCAACAGTTGCGGAGCGGTATGATCTGCTGAATGCACCCATTATCATGAAACGACTACGGAAAATTCGACGTAGCGAATACGATTGACTTTCCCACTCATTTTCCCGTTAGCGTGCTTCAGGTATAGCCGCGCGTAACGGAATCGAGCAAGTGCAGCGATGACGTACAGGGTGTCCGTTAGGCGCGCGACGACCCTCTGACATTTTCCACGAATGCATCGAGGGGAGGGGGATGAATTTGGTGGCAATTTCGCGCGGCGAACAAGGGACGTAACCCAAGTCGAAATTATACCCCTACTTTGAAACTTTGAGTACTCCATTCGACCTACCATTGGCCTACTTAGCCTATGTGTGAGCTCCTATTTTAAACCTACAGTTGGTGAAATCTTTACTAACGGACTATTTTAAGCTGAACATAGAGTTTTGATACAGTGGAAAATCAAGCCTAAACGAGTAGGTCTAAAATTTCGACTCGAGAATACACGAAACTATGGACGCCTCTGTTTCGCAAGCGCTCAACCGCGATCGTTCGCCGTGGATCCAACAACGCCTACGCCATTGCATCCGTGCATCGGCTTACCCAAGTAAGACTTCCTCAAGCGCAGACTTTCGAACGGGAGGACGACCACGTCTACAGCCATCTTGAGGACGATCCGTCGATAGACGCACTGTCTCTCTCTTCTTCTTTCACCCGGTCGCGAGGGAGTGCTGCGTAGCTCCTCGGGGTTTGGGCGAAATACGAGGCGATCGATACGCGCTATTACTCTGTTATATCCCAAACACTGTACGTCAGCTCCGAACGCGTGGCTAATCGCAATCTAATCGCGTCGAAGACGAGGCGAAACGCGACGGGCTCCGGCACTTCTCTTTTTTAAAAGCCACCGAGATGTCCCTCAAAAGAATTTGACCGTATTCACGCCCAGCCACATCGAGAACCCACCCGAAAGTGACTCCGCTTCCAGAAGCTTCCGATTACGGACGCATGCGCGCAATTGGCAACTAAATCGTATACCACATGAGGCTAAACTCACTCGCCAGGAGAGAAACTTCAATCGATATTATCTCGTGATCTATGAACTTTTGGCCTACATCGATATAAGACTGTGTGTAGAGAAAAAACTAATCTTCAAAAAAGTATTATACGAACATCAGCCAAAAGCTCACAGATAGCGAGATGATAGCGATTTAAATTTCTTTCCCAGCAAGTAAGTTTAGCCTCACGTGATATAGGATGATCATCGAGCCTACACACTTGTGCATGCGCAAGCAAACACTGCCGTTTCGCGATTTCTACATGTGCGCGCCTCGCAGTCTGTACATAGGTATACATAGATATAAGATGCGTAGCCAGCGGGGCCGAAAGTGTGTGCGGAATTTCTTTGGAGTCGGTGTAGGAATCACGCTCACGCCTCGTTGCTTCCTACTGTATATCGATGGACCGAGAGTATCCGTTGCACGGAGAAAAATCGATTTGGAATAAAGACATGTGAATACCCACAATCTGATACTGACAATGACTATCCAGATTCTGGCGTTATGTGATCGACTGTGTAGCACTCGAATTTTTGCAAAATACTGCCGTAGAAAATAGTTTTTAATTTTTCACGTATGACGAAAATTAATAGAATATCGTATATTTTTAAATAATTTCATTGTTTTTTCAATACAGTCCACGGATATACGGAGAAGAATTTTAAAAAAATAGGAGTTGGAAAATGAGAAAAACAGTACTTTACTTTCCTCAGTACGTATACACATTAGCTGTATTGCAAAAAAGACCAAATTATTTTTAAATATAATATATAGTGCCAATTTGTGCCGTATGAGGGGAATGAAATGCTATTTTGTATGACAATAATTTGCAAAAATTCGAGTTGTTACTCCAGTATCACAGAGTCGATCACGTAAGTCGATCATGCCAGAATCAGGACACTCTCAGTGCTCTTCACTTCAAATCCATTTTTCTCCGTACGGAAAATCCTCGGCGTCGTCGCGAGCATTACCGATTGAAGGGATCGGCGGTACACCCGATGGATTTCGAGAGCGTGTGCGTGGACGTGTGTTTGCACTTCGCGATTGCATACGCGCCCGGGTGAGCTATAGCGCGCGTAGCCGCGAGCTGGTTGAACGAGCACGTGATACGAGCGTGATAGCTTCCCGTTCGCTCGTTTCTCTCCTAGAAGCGTAATATCACCGCCCGCCTGCCCCCTCCTTCCCCTACAGAGCAACCGGACACTTTCCTCTAAAGGATGCTTCGTGATTTCGTTTAAAGTTCGTGCTCGAAATCGCGCGTTATCTTTTGGGCCCGCGGGAAAATGTGTAATGGATGGATGGTTGGAGTCTAGAGTCCAGCGCGCGGTAGGGTACAACCCCGTACGAAGCTACCCGCGGCCAATACATAATATTGTATTGTGGCGTCACACAAGGGTTGGCAGAGTCGCAACAGAAAAACTCGATTATAGAATTCCCTGAAATCTCCCTGACTTTTCCCGACTGTATCAAATTTGGTAAATGATCCTTAATATTTTTGATCGTACTAAGGATATTGCAAAATCAACAAAGCTATGAATAACCGTAATACAAGAATACGAACGAAAACGAAACCGAACATTTAGAGATTATGAGAGTAGCAGCACTAACTTTACACGGAGAAAATTGAATAGTAACGATTACCAGCTAGAATAGTAAATAGCTTTAACAATATCGTGTTGAATAATCCGCAGACTAGTAATCATCACTATTCGAATGGTAATCATTATTATGGCTGCAGGTTATTCAAACACGATATTGTTGAAGCTGTCACCTATTTACCATTCTGGCTGGTAATCGTTATTATTCAATTTTTGCCGTGTAATAATCTCTAAATATGTGATTTTCGTTTTCGTTCGTTTTCTTGTATTACGATCAGAGAGACCCTAATTCTCTGGTCGATGAGACACACGTGCGCCAGGTACTACTGGAAATATCTGAAGCAGCAGTGCAAATTGCATCGTGAAATGTCTGTATGATGAAATTTCGAGAAATTAGCTTCATTTTTTTAAAAAATAATTTCCAAAAAAATTCTATATTCCCTGATATTTTCCTGACTTTTCCATAACCGATCCAATTCCCTGACATTTTCCGGTTTTCCAGGTCTGTAACCACCCCGGTCAGTCTCCAGCTCGCCGTAACTCGCATTACCGCTCAGCGAATGAGTAAACACGCGTCGTATTGACAATCCCGGACACGACCGCCGGCCGTTTGCCATTATCCGCTATTTTTATCCCGAGGAGATGCGAGCGAGTGCCCGCGGGCCGACTAGATTCGCGCGAGCGACCGGTCCGTGAATGTTATTCGTAAGGTCGTTGTCTACGAACACCGAGAAGCGTTTAGTTGGTAAACGCACGAGTGTGAATGGAATCGCCGTTAGCACGGCGCACGACTCGCTCGCGCCGCTGATAACGCAGCATAAACACCGACTGCGACACGTAGGCCGAGGTCTGCGACTAAAAATACATTCGCGTGCGCTCCTGCTGCGAAGAATACGAGTCGAATATTCGAACGGGTACAAGGTCGGATTATTCGAGAAAAGGGACATCTGAACTCGACGATGCGACGGGGCCTCGATGCATGCGGCAACGAGAGATCTTTGACGGAAGCTGAGGAAACGCATCCCTGTCATTCGCGCTATTCGCTAGCCGCGCCACGGAGGCAACCCATGTTTTCTGGACGGTCTCAGATAAGAGTAACGCTAAGCTCCATTGCAATTCGGTCTTTAAATAAAAAAATATTCATATTTCTAAATTCAATTTGTAATCTGCATATATAGGTACATATTCAATATCACGCGAAAAAGAAAATACACGAAGAAATAATTATTCGCCGAGTTATAAATGCGTTTCTCTCTACAACGTTGTGACGTCATCGAAACGCCAGAGAGACGCACTTATGCTAGACTGTATAGCCGACCGTGTAGCGATAACGTGTATAGCTGCATTTTCAAAAATGTCGTTTTTTAGCTTAAATAAGGCCGAAAATGAATCTGCACATACTTCGAATCTGCGTAAAAAAAATTGCTTAGAAACCGAATTAACGGGTGAAGAGGAATGGAATCTAATCCGTCCAGGTTCTCTCATTGACAACATTTCGTACTACTCTCGCATTCGAGGATATCGAGCTCGGTGTAAGGACCTCGATGATACAAAAAAAAAACAAGAATCTCTACCCGGAGAAAGTTCCATAAATTCTAGTTTTTTGCTCGAGGCAGTGACATCTGTAAAAAGAACGACAAACCGCGCGAGAGGAACGATCGAGGCTCGATCACCGATCGTCGATACGATCATTGGAAGCGAAATGATCCTACTCTCGTTTCCAGCTCCGGAGTTGCGGCGGTGCCGCCGCGAGAAATGCACTTCAGTCGCGCCGAGAAAACATTACGTCGGGTGCATCGACATTCGGTCGGCATCGCGTTGCATAGACGGGTCCCACGTGCGTTTTATTTCAAATAAACTCGTCGTGGTGGATGCTGGAGTGAGTAATCGCGAGAGTGTCGTTATTTTTAGAGCGCGTGTCGAAAAGCACTCGCGCGCGAAGATGCATCGCGCGTTCCCGTAATATCTCGATGCTGTCGCGTATCAATCAGAGAGGGAGAAATGGAGGAAAACTCTTCTAAATTTCAAAGCTCTTCAGAAAGCTCGAAGCACACTTCACAAGAATACTCACGAGTCCTCGTACGCGTTGACGATAGCGCGCGCGATCAGCGATCCTTCGTGGACCGCGCGTTGTCAGTGGTGAATAGAGCGTAGTCGCGGAGGTTCTTGTAAACCGTCCAAAACTAAAGAGGACTCTTGAATGCGGCCGAGTAGTACGCATCTCGGGCTTTTATATAAGTAGCACTTCTGGGGGCTCGACCATTTGCATCACGTTCGACTTTTGATCTCCTTCAGCCAACCCCTACTTGCGCGGTCATCCGGCACGCGGCTTATCTCGCGAGCGATATCCGTGGAGTCGCTTCATCTGAACGGGGTCGCCGCGGGGTCGGAAATTTGAACTCGTTCGCGCGAGGAGCTCGCAACGCGGCGCGGTTGCATCTGTCGACGACTCCGCGATCGAACCGATACTCGAATTAAAAATGCATTTGACCTCTATTAATATCGGCCACGCGTAAACGGCGATATGTATTTTCGTACGTCGTTCAGCCGCGCGGGAGCTAACGAGACGATAAGATTTGGTGGAAATAAACGCCGAGGGCACGCCCCCTGTCGCAATAATTATCAAATAATCGGGGTCCTAACTCTATTTTGGAGCTATTTCGTTTAACGTCCGTCGACGACAGGCGAGTAGGTATAAGCCGCAGTACCTACGTGCACGTTCGAGACGACGAAATTACTGTCGTTAATTCCATCTCCACTTTGTTCTACCAATCATATATACTGAGAGAAATAATCGCTCTTTTGTCGAAAAAATATTTCTTGAATCAAGATATAAGTATGGTCTCTCTCTCTCTCTCTCTCTCTCTCTCTCTTAAATATTTTAAAGAATACAGATTCTTGGTCGTAGAGTATATCATATGAGGTTAAGCTTACTTGCCAGGAAATAAATTTCAATCACTATTATCTCATTATCTATGAGTTCTTTGCTCATATATTTGTATAATACATTCTTGAAAATTACATTTTAATCCAGAATAAAATCTTATATTGATGTAGGCTAAAAATGTATAAATAATGAAATAATAGTGAATGAAGTTTCTTTCCTGGCGAGTAAGTCAAGTTTCATATGATATATTCTTAATTTAAGAATATCTTCGTTGGGACAAGGAATTCTTCCTGCGTGAAAAAAAAAATAATTACACGAGTCTACACTAAGAGAAAAAGTTAGTAAATTTGACTAAATCGGCGATTGCGGGTGGGGGAATTACAGATTTAATTAATTGGACTAGCAATTGACTCGAATGGACTACGCCTGTTTCTTTCAAATAGCTGTTAATCGTTATAACTAAAATTTTATTAATCGGAGCAACTAATTCTGCATTCCTCCGTCCATAAACACCAATTTAATTGAACATACTATTGCACGAAGAAAACCATAGCTCGATCCTAGAATTATAATCATATTTTTGATTGAAGAAAACATTTTATTGGCACCAGCAATTATTTGTCCGAGTACACGGAAAAAAGATTCATGATAAATTTCGGGAAAAGGCCAATTTATTGTTAACGATAACTGTAATTTTAGTAAAAATTACAGTAAAACTTGTAGAAATTGAAAGCGTTGCTGTAATTTTTACTAAAATTGTAGTTATCGTAACAATAAATTACTGCCACGGAGTCGATGATCACCTCGACTACATCCGATTGGAAAATCCAACGATAACCGCAATCGGAATCCGGTTTAACGACTGATAACGATCGCGTTCGCTTTCCACGTCGAATTGCAATTGCCGATTTCGCGTTCCAAGGATAACACGTATTTTTTGCACAGGGCCTCCGCGTATTCGCCTCGTGCTATCGAATGACCGCGCGAGATCTCCAGTTTCTCTCATCGTCGGGACAAAGTTCGACGGGAAGAAAAAAGAACACGTGCTCTCGCGAGCCGATTACACCGGGGAAATAACATTCGAAAACACATGACGTACCACTTGATTTTTCTCGACCGCTCACTCGGAAGCTGCACCTCGAAGAGGAGCTGAACAGGTCGCGCGTTTTCGGACGGAATTGGTCGGTATACCTAATCGAGCGCGATGTCCACGTTTAGGAGCGTCAGCTGCACTGCGAGCGTCGCACCGAAGGACGACGAAAAACTTGACGCAATTTCCGACGTGGTCCAGCTGGTCCCATTACGGATATATCGTACGCGCTTGCTTCTTTATCGAGAGTCGTTGCGCAACGGAGCTGCACTCATTCACCCCGACGATGGTGCACTGTGCGGAGCGACGTTCGATTGTGCGAGCGTAAAAAACTTGCGTCGTCTAAACCATCCGATTTCTAGCGGTACCTTCTTATATAGGTACCCTTAGGAAATGCCCGCGTACCCGCGTCCCTTATCGACAGGTAAGTGGTCATTTGTGTTCGCGGTTAGCGTATTTTAGAAATCGTTAAAACGATGACGCATAGGTCATCGGAGCGTTAACGAGATCTTCCGGAAGCGTCGAATAAAGACGAGTTTCGAGAATGGGTTGAGATTCGAGGTCCTCGACGTTTAGAGAAGGTGTGGATACCGGTATACTCGATGAAACGCTTTATTCAAATCGCTATTCGCGTTTCTCCCCCCTTCTTTTCCACTCTTTATACGATTGTAATTCATCAGCACCTTCGTCTCGGAAAAAGATACATGTACTATGAGACAAAAATGGATGGTAAAATCAATCATAATGGTAAAGTTGAAATTTGCTGGATGCTAGTAATATATTTATGATTGAACGGACCATGAATGCAGTCGAAATAATTTTAGTTATATGGTTACAGTAGTTACAAGGTCGTGGTTTGTGATAGCCATGCATGATTGAATTAACCACAGAGGTATATAAATAATATTACTGCACGGCAATATCAACTACATAAAAAAAAGTTGGGGACATTTATCGTCCATGCTGCAGGTTGACCTGGTTGCAGTAATTCTAATCTCTCGTTACACCCAGGGAAAAGGTCTAGTTTAATACGAATCTGTGATAAAAAATTTATTTGAGACGAACAGAAATTTGATTGATGTTCTACTAGGTTCGTACTCGATTAAAAAGATATGCAAGACATTTATCAAATTCAAATAGACTTTTCTTTGGTGTGAATACATTCCTATTTATCTTAAATATATTTTTTTATCAGGTTCGTATTCGACTACACTTTTTCCCTCGGTGTACCAAAACCCCACTGCTTCGAACAACTTTAACATGATGTTTGGTGTCAAAATCAATCACAATTTGTGGTTGTATTTTTATTTTTTCAACCAGATTTTTTCCCGAGTGTATTCCGAATACATCTTTTAATCCAATTTTTATTAGTTATAGCACCCGCTCTCGTCCGCAGGATTCGGTATCTTCAGCACGTCGACGAGGGTCCTGTATATCTGGTATCTCCTCTTGCTCTTATCGATATTCGCGCCCCTGCACTCGAGGACGCCGTTTATCGCCTTGGTCGTCGCGCCAAAGTGATTCTCCCTCACGCCGGGCGCGTTCGCTACGTTCGCGTTCCAATACCAGATCGAAACGTCGGCGCCGAGTATCGGATCCCGCGCAACCTGTTCCGGATGATTATACAGATCGTCGCCCCGACCCAGAGCCACTCCCGCCTTCCTGTAAGTGTCCGGCCAGGACAACTGTATAAATCCACGGCCGTGATAACATTTCCCGGGCGCTCCCTTGCCGTACTCTCCCCCGCAGGCTCCGCGCTCGAGGTGCGCGATCTCCTCGATGTACTGATATCCGCCGGACTCGTGTCCACACTGAGCCAGGAACATGGCGGCGGAATTTAAATCCGAAAAGTTGGCGTTTACCCTCGATACGACAGCTTTGACGTATTCGGGATTCGGAGAAAATCCCATTTTTCTCATCGCTCGCGTCACCTGATCTACTTCGATATGCATGCTGGCGTTGGATCTACCGGATGATCCTTCGGGAGGCTGGATCCTTTACCGAGTACCGTTAAAACTATCGTACGGTGAAGCGTCTGTTTGCGATCGATGATCACCGAGACTTCACCTGCTCCAAATAAGGATCTTTTCGTATCGGCCGTCGAGTTTCAAAAATCATTAATTATATCTTGAAAACGGTCCAATTTCACGATACTTGGAGATCGACGAGAAATCTAGCAGGGAATCGCAATTCGAACAACTCGAGAATGGAATGATTTAAAAGGGATGAAAATGCACTTGCATTTTTCGGTTTAAAATATCCGGATGCAACCCGAGAAAATATTCCAATTCCTGCACTCTCGCGCGCCCCGGAGGTAATAACAAATGCGTAGAAACAGTCGTGACGAAGTCAGGACGAGGCGATAACCAAGTGAGAACGCGATGCAGGGGCGAGACTGCATGCGGAGCCGAGTACGGCTTAATATACCTGCACTCCTGTCGCATCGATATCGCTACTTCCGGATGATTATTCGACGAAAAAGATAATATATCGCTCGCGCGATATATGTTATACATTCTCGTTTGCAATATTGTACTTGCTAATAATTCTTTTCCGCGCTACATACAGACATATAAAAATGGGAAAAATGTAGCAGATACGAGTTTTCGCGTTGTTCCATATGGACACGTTCATCCGGCGAATATTTTTTCCGTTTTTGCGCGTTCTTCTTTATCAGCTCGAAGCTTTAATAGGATTTGTTGAAAACACACCTACCGACGAGATACGAGGTGATAACTGGCTCGTAAGTCTCTAAATTTTGACCATATTGCCGATAATAATCGCAATGTTGATACGTACCTGCTATCCTAAGAATAATCACGTATCTTCGCGTCTTTATTTAAAAAAAAGACGCTTCCTTTCATTGCCCGTTAAGAATACCGTATCTGTACCGATTACGTGACAAAGCACGTAAAAAGTCTGTAACACCACGACCGTCAAGGTGAGCCTAATGATGGTATCTTCGAATGTGTACCCCCCGTGTTTGTTTCAATACATGCCGGTATAACGGATTGTACCTATATCGGTTGGTGCACTCGTCCGCTGAGATTTTCTGTAATTTCATAGTAATACCGGTAGGTACCCAAAATTCGATCCAAACGAAACTATTAGTGCGAGGATTATTAGTCATCTCATTAATGGCTAGAGTGACAGATGCTCAGATGTAGCTTCAATGCTCGTTTGCGTTTTTTCTAATAATCAAGGAAATAAACGTAAGTAATGTCATTTGGTTCAGACATTTAATTATATAAATGAATAAATAAATTTAATAAATAAATATCTTTAATTTTATATTTATCAATTGAAATTGTATATTAACCATTTTATGATGAATTATTAAAATAAGAATTTATTATTTTAATGTTTATTTATTTAAATTTAAATTTCATTATTAATGAATTTTATTCTTTATTTAAAATGTTATACATTAAAAAATGAAACGTTAATTTATTTAATTAATGATTAATTTATTATTTGTACCAATGATTAATTAAATTCATAATTTAAGATATAATATTACGGTAAGCCACAGCGGACGGAGTGCACCAACCGATATGCAACCCGTCATACTGGCGTGTATTAAAACAAACACCCCATAGAAATACATTTGCACTCTCTTGAACGAGCATGTGAGACGAACGTGATAGCTGCCGTGCATTCGATATTCCTAGAACCTCGTATCTCCTCTAACACCAGTCCCCATACTCGTTAGTCAATGTCCATCGAAGGATGCACCGTGATATGTTTTAAAGCGAGGCCACGTCTAATTTCCGTTCGACGCAGATAAGTTGTTAATAAAAAATACACGCCTGTAATTGCGTTACGAACTTCCGTTATCAGTAGTGGTTGAGACAATTTTTTCCGAAGACTCGACGAGTTTTCACCCATTCGTTCCTGAAATCGACCACCCTCGTTGCCTGTTACCCCTGCAGAGAAAAGCTCGCCCGATGAGTTTATCAGGAAACGTACCGCATGAGCGTGCAAACATCCAGACGCCCACTTTAGATCGATCGCAATGAAATACTAGTGGGCAGCAAATGCGAAGTATCGAAATCATCGATGAGCAAAAGTCAGGGTGAGCGATAAATAAATTCTATTTTTAGATTTATTACGTACGTAAGTCGGGATAATTAATTGGATGAATACAGAATCCAGCGAAGGGTTACGATTTGTTGATCGAATCATTCGTCGAAACGCCTTCTATCTCCCCTCGCGCTTTTCCGACGTCACGCGATGACTGATGAATTTATCGAATCGAAAAGAACAGACGAATGCAGACGAACGCACTGACCGTTGGTCGCCAAGATGAACGATAAATAAACAAATGATAGTCTGTAATTAAATCTGAACCTAAATCGTAGCTCCATATAAAAAATTACCCTATCCCTGATTTCTGCTGGACGTTTAAATTAATCGCACGTCTCCCACCATCACCCCTTCGTATCTTCCTCCGCAAGCTCGTTAAAATGAACGAAGATGCGACGACACTCGACCGGAATTTCCTGTACAACGGGATGCTGGCCCGGGCTCTGGTGCAATTATTTCCCCAAGAAGGTTAGCCGTTCGACTTTTCATGGAAAGACTGATACCAGTAAATTTTACTGTATTTACGATAAAAGAGGTAGGTACACGTGGGGGTTTTCCGGATGTTCCTACTGTACTAAAAAACAATTTTTCCTTAGAAAGTGATAAATTGTAATGAAAACTATAATGATTTAATGTTTTCGAAAGAAAAATTACCATACTCTGCACTCCAGAAATATCCGTAAACTCTCATATTATACCTATACTTCATTTATTGTAAATATGGTAAAATTTACTAATATCAGCTAGTGTATTTCCGTGTTGCGTTGATGTAATCAGATACGATAAGGCATACCGATCATCGATAATGTACGCAAGACTCGCGACCGAGTAAGTTACCGGTACCACCGACCGGATAGGTACCATTTTATCCCGCTCCTTTCTCGCGAGAAGTACTCATTTCCTTATCCGTCGAGAGATACGCCTCGATAAAATAATAATTATTCGATAGATGGAGCTGGCGAGTGCAGCGTAAGTGCGATAGAGGTAAATTTGTATCAACGTTGTGCCCGAGTCCATAGAGAACCAACTTCTACAGCTGTCTCGCTTTTATATTATTTTATTAAAAAAAGTCGAGTATGTAATCAAGCTCCCTATAGGTAGATGACTCAGCAAGAGACGCAAGTCATTTCACCGCCCACCGTTTGAGCAATTTTAAGGCCTTTCAACGCCTGCGACGTGACTTGTATCACTTGTGAAATCACGTACTGATCTATGGCGTATAATAGCCACTTTTTTTTTTAGAAACCTACGCGGAACATTCTTTTACTCGTAAACGCCCATAAGACGTCTACTCCAGACGTATGACACGACGGAACTTTAATTTCTCTTCTCGCGGACGCAGGCCTACCGCGGACCTCTGTACCGTGGGAACGAACGATTTGCCGTAATCCCCGGTGCGCTCGAATCGATCTTTGTGCCGCCGTCGAGCACATTTCAATAACCGGCCGACAATTTGTGATCGAAGTAACGATGTTTCCCATTCGATACCTTCCGCAACATTTCTAACGCAGCTACGCGCACGGTCCACATCTCGGCCCTGTGCAAACTTTCCCACGTATTCGTGTATCGGCGACAAAATTGAATCGCCGGGTCAATATCTTCGAGAAATCTTAATTACAATCAGGCAAATGACTAGATCTCGTATGAGATAACTATTGTCGAGCACTTTCTCTCCACCTTCGATCAACCGCCCTCGAGTTCATCGACTTCTCGCGTACGCCGCGTGACGAATACAGTGGTGTAATCGATAAAAATGATCGTCGTCTCTCGACCGATCGGCATTTTCTCGTTTCCCAATGCGCGGCGAAATGCTCCGACGAAAGGCTTTGTGCCGTCCTTCGTCGTCGTATCGCAGATATAAGGTCAAACGCGAGTTTGGGCGACTGACCAGATGATAGTTCTACATTTCGGTTATCGCGAAGGTAACGTACTACTTTACTTTTTGACACTCGTGTTTATTGTTCACGTCGGGGGACGATAAAGGATGCGAAATCGACATATGTCTTCGCGAATGTGAATTCCACGTGAAAATCTGTCGATTCGGCACTCCTGCGACGATTTCCTTCGACGTTCTCAGAGCGATCGAACATACACATCTGGTTGGAGAAGCTGCAAAGCATCGACGGGGATGAGGAGACCCTCATGGTACGCAATAGCTACATGTGGCTGCTCCTTCTGACCATGCAGAGTGGAACGCTCACCGAACCCTTCGACAGACTGCCGCCTGCGAGAGAACTACCCCCCATTTCCGATATCATGGTAGGTATCGCTTCGTGGAAGAGGCTTCTTGGAGAAATCAGAATCATTTAAACTCGGGTAGCGAAGAATAATTATCACGTTTTCAGTACACGGTACACAAAATTACATTAATTTTTAACACCATTTCATCGATTTGGACTTATATCGTTTGGGGCTAAACTTACTCGCCAGGAAAGAAACACCAATCGCCATTATCTCATTAATTATGAACTTCAAGCTTACATCGATATAATACTTTGTTGCAGATAAAAATGTAATCCTCAATAAAGTATTATAAGTCAAAAGCTCATAGATAATGAGATAATGATGATTGAAGTTTCTTTCCTGGCGAGTAAGTTTAGCCTCACATGAAGCGTACTACATCTGGTGTTATTCAGTCTTGCGCCATTGTCATCTAACACCAAAAGTGGTCTAAATAGGTCCACACCACACATAATTTTTTACCGTGTAATTACAGCCGCTGCAGGTCTACCAAGAAATGTTGTCGTCGTCGGAACAAAATTTCTCGTGGATCGACAGAGTGATATCCGAGACGAACATGGTGGACGAAAATGGGGTACGGACGACCGGGATGGCTCCCCATAAATTTCTCGAGCACCAGCCTCAACCGATCAATGGCATATCGTGCTATTTCTCCGCGTTCAGTAAACAATCTTAAATTTTCGAGTCGACGACGATAATTTTACATGTTTCCGTCGACTGATTTAAGAAAGATTTAATCGTATTTAATTATTATATAATTTTTTTGTACTCTCGTTTATTTCCGTTGAAAAATATATCCTATCTATGTACAGAATAGAATCCCGAGTCGCATGTTTATCGAAGGATCGTACCAGTGGAATCTGGTAACGCCAGTGTCAAGAAACCGCTGACTAGAAACAATAAAAATGTCGTCAAGGGCCGCGAAGCCCGTAGAGATCTCGGATCAACCGAGACGCCCCACGCAAGTGTTCTCGCCTCTGCAAAAGTTGCCCCACAGTCTTCCATTACGCGCAAGAACTTTTGCACGGCGTCTCGGTAAATCCGTCGCTTATTATCATAACAATATTTATTATTACGCGGCCTAACGCAATCGCGAGCCGTACTGTTGTCATTTACCTGTCACAATGACGCCCAGCGACGACGTGACGAAAGTGCAGGTATTACGAGATATGTACCACCCTCCAATGCCGATCGCCATTCCCGCGTAACCGAGACCGTGCAAGATCGCGATTCCGAGCGCTCTGAAACGCGTCGAAGTGCGTCGCCAATAGATACTTGCGAGCATCGCGCGGCTATTATACGAGGTGTTATCGAGGAAGTTTGACATAGGAGAGACACGAGTGCGAGAGAGAACATGTGGCGGGTGCACATTATCCTACACTGCGAGAAAAAATGATATTATATGTTTAATTTTAAATCTGCGTTTACGGGTGGGGGATTGGTCCATTCGTTAGTCCATTCGAGTCAGTTATCACTATCGAAAAGATTCCATAGATTCCCATAGACATTTTCTATGAGAATCTGATGTATTTTTGGCACAGCAATTCCAGATATTCACTTGAAACGTTTCAGAAGGACAAATAGGAATTAATTGAATTCTTTGTGTATCTCAGATGATAAACAGGGATTTACCGAATGTCATATGTATCCGTAAAAGCAAATAAAATCTCTTAAAGAAAATAAAGACCCGCGTACACGCCGTTCTATTTGTAATTACTAATAGAACCTTACCAGATTTTATTCGTTTCTACAGATACACATGGAATCCAATACATTCTCATTTATCCCCCTCAGATTTTCATCAGTGGGTATCCGAAATTGCGAATTCCGATGGGGATTCTTTTGGATTTTTGCAAGTTTTCTGTCAGAATCCATGAGAATCTATGATATTTTTTCAACAGGAATCAGTTCAATTAACTTGATCTGCACTCCTCTACCCGTAGCCGCCGATTTAGTCAAATTTACTACATTTTTCTCAGCTCAGTGTAGACTCGTCCAGTTGGAGTTTGTGCGACAGAGAGGCTCTTGTCCACTCGCCACGTGTTCTCTCTCGCACTCGTGTCTCTCCTGTGCCAAGCTTCCTTGAAAACACCCCGTATATACGTCATCGAAGGGCACGCGGGCTCACCTACGCCTCGCGGGGAAAAACTCTGCAACCGTGCACCTGGAAGCGGTGAGGCTTACGACGGATAGACTCTCCATTAAACACGCGTACACGAGGCTGCGCGGACTGTCCACTAAGAAATGGGCCACGAAGGACAAGAGACCAGCTAAGGCATGACCGAGTACTGTGAAAATTGCAATCGAGAGCGTTACATCTCTCCGCTCAATGAAATCACACCGGAAATGCACCGAATGACGTGCCCCTTCCACGGCAATTATTATTAATCGAAACGATTTCCAAAGCCAACCGATGAAGTAGACCCTTCCCAGGTGATCGATATAGAGAATCATCCAGGCGATGACGGGAAGAGCGGCCAATGTCACGACCGTCGCCTCGTCGTGGAAATAATTTCGCGCGGTCTCCTCGTAACACGATTTTTCCGACTTTTCCGGCGGACCTGGAGGAGCGTCAGCGCATAAACGTCCGAAAAATCGAGTTTGCGATCAAGACTTACCAGCGTTGCTCTCGTCGGCACGAAGACCGGCGGGTAGATAATTACGCGCGAGGGGCCTCTCGTCGTTCCTGCACTTCAGCGCATCGATCGTCCGCGGAAAGAGCAACGCGTGACGGTAGCTTATTTCCGGAAACCACCAAGCCATCGTATAGAGGCTGTGCAAAGGAGAGAATGACATTTTTTACGCGCACTACACAGAGAAAGAGAATTAGTTGGATCTACTGAAAATTACTTGCGGGGTCGCACAAGTAATTATTTACTCATATCAATGCAATTTTTAATACCTCAATTAGATATCGCTTCCTTACAATCACATGGAATGGTATGCGATTATTTTAATATATCTCAATTAAATATCTCTCCCCTACAACCATATGGAATAGCGTGTGAATATTTTAATACCTCGGGATCGCAAGTAATTATTTACCCACATCAATACAATTTTTTAAAACCTCAATCAGATATCGCTTCCTTACGATCACATGGAATAGCCTCTATATGTGAATATTTTAATATCTCGACTAAATATCTCTTCCTTACAGTCATATGGAATAGTAAGAAATATTTAATTAATACGAACAAAGATTTAATTAACGTATAGAAAAAATAATTATTTACAACCCCGCAAGTAATTTTCAGTAGATCCGACTAATTCTTTTTCTCCGTGCACTCGCCAAAGTCATCATCGATCGGTTCTCCCGACGATCGCGATGACATTACCACAGATTGAACGCGAACGCTACTTGGACCGAAACGATCCCGCAGTACCACGGCGGACGCGTGGATCTCGGGACGTAGTCGCGAAATCCGCCGCTCCTCGGCTCGTCGGCGGGTTTCCTCACCTGAAATAAATCGGGCGGGTACGTCAAGTGGAACGCGTGCGAAAACGTGTCTCCGTCGGCCTCTAAGGTAAACGCGCGCTATTCGCCACATTGTTTCTGTTTCGGTCTGATTAAATTGCGCGCGACAGGCGAGAAAAATAATGAAACCCGTTTAACAAAAGAGATCAAAACGTGTTTAAACCGGAAAGTCCTCCTTTTTCCGACCGGTGTCGGACGAAAAAATCTCTTCGATCGATTCCAGGGCTTCCGCGTTCTTCCCCAGAGAAAGCGATCGACGCGGGCTTTCTCCGCACAAGTGGAGAACGGCGCAGGCTGCGAGCAAGGCGGTCGTTCCGTGCAGGCATTGCGACATCTGCCAACCGATACCCCAGGCTGCAATCAGAGGCGGTATCCTCGCGATCGGATCGTCGCGCGTGGCGATGTGCGGCCGGCGGACAGGACGTCGATCGACCTCGACGATCGGGGCACGTGCCGGCGAAACGGTTCTCGACGGCGCGAATCGTTTCGTCGGGACAGGCGCCCGGCTTTTTGCACTCGCGCCGCGGCGACCCGCTCGCGCTCACCTGGCGTCGGCAGCACCGATCCGACGGACCGGCATAGCTGCAGGAAGCACTGTCCCGCCCCGCGGTGTCCGGGCGACGCAACCTCGGCGACGTGGACCGTCAGGACGCAGAGCGACGCGGCGACGCTGCAATTTGTCGTGCGGGAGGAGGTGGGAAGGAGATATCGTCCTCGAACGCGGAGATTGCGGCATGTTACCCGAACGCCCTGAGGACGGAGAATATCGCGAAGCAACGGTACCCGCCGCAAACGCCCAATCCCAACGTCGACAGGCCGTAGAGGGCCAGAGATGCGACCAGCGGCTTCGCGCGACCCAGTCGATCGGCCGCGACTGCCGTTGCGAGTCCGCCGAGTATCAGGGCTGTCGTCGGAGGGTGGGGGGGAGAGGAAGACATTAGCTATATCGAGAAAAAAAAATCATTCGGTTCGACTAAATTTTGCCGACAGGGCCTCTCGAGCGGGCAACGAAACAAGTATACAGTTATCTCGAGAAACATGTAGTTGGAGTAACTGAAACTTGGTTGACGTGACTCGATACTTAGCCGCTTTAACTAAAAATCATACGAGGTTAGACTTACTCGCCGGGAAAGAAACTTCAGTCGGTATTATATCATTATCTGTGAGCTTTTGGCACATATTTGTAGAGTACTTTTTTAAAGATAAGATTTTTATCTATAACAAAGTCTTATATCAATGTAGGCCAAAAATTCATTGATAAGGAGATAATTGTGATTGAAGCTCCTTTCCTGGCGAATAAGTTCAGCCTCGTGTGGTATTTGCTCAAATAACTATGCATATATTCAATTGGCCGTTTGTTATCTCGAAATTTAGTTGAATCAATAGTATCTTATGACGTATTAGGCGGTAATCCGAGGTTTTTTCAGACTGTGTTTAATTGGGTCGTGGCACGAGGCAGACCTAAACACAGTCTTAAAAATCCGAGGATTTCAGCCGAATGACATATACTATTTTTTTTCATGAATGCCCACTTCTCAAAACAAAACAAGCAGAAGTATACACGACTCATTTCACGTTGCGTTTATGAGTTTGAAGAAAGGACCCACTAAACAATCTTTTGACAGCCTGCGGACTCCCGGTCGGTGTCACGCGGGAAAAACGCCACCTTACGGTTTAAAAATAGGCTGGAAAAGGCCTCGAAATGGGCATGAGTGAGAAAAACGATTGTTTCCCTCAGTGTACACCCGGGCTCACGGAATCTGTCGCTGGTGACTTTTTTTAAATGTTATTTTTAAACGTACTAACCAATGATTAATCAATCCTCGTGCTTTCATTAACGAGAGTAGACGTCACCGTAGCTAATGAGGGCATGAGAATTAATTGTTCACTGGTTAGTACGTTTAAAAATAAGGTTTAAAAAAAGTCACCAGCGACAGATTTCGTGAGCACGGGTGTACGAGTATCTAACATTATCCATGCTTCTACCGTTTGCTTGACAAATATTTGTGTTGAAGCAAATTAATTCGGGAATCTTCGATTCAACTTCACTGCTTTGTTAAATAAATATTTAACGAAATGGTAAAGTTAACATTTCGTTTGTGTTTTTGTTTGAACTATATATAGTTGAAGTATCTAAATATTTCGCTTCATTCAATAAAATCGGTTTTGTTGGTAGATGCAGTCGATTCGAGTTCACTGCTTTGCAAAATACTAATTACCAGCTGTATACGGTCCAATCAAACGCACAATGGTCAGTTTGACGAAATGTAACCTTCGACCAAACAATTTGGTTGCTACAACTAAATTTGCTTCTCGGTGCAAGGGTAGCAGGGAAAACGGCGAAATACGCGAGCCAGCTCTTACTGCGCTCGTCACGTCGAGGGCCGACTCGCGTGTCTCGTTGCGGGGTCCGCTCTCCCTCCCACTCTGCTCTTGATCTTACAAACACGAATTTCGTTACGTTACTACGACCGACTTTATGGAGTTCCTTTTGTTCACTCGACCAAAGCGCCCGATAATGCTAAACCGCGATTTCACCACGAAAATCGTCGATCACTTCGGCGCGAAGCCGTCCGCCGATAATGCCACCGCTCGTGAGTACGTACTCGTTCATTGTCGAGTCTGGTCGGAATGTAAATGAAATAAAAAAAAAAAAACAAAAAAGAGCGGCATAAATATTCCGCTAACGCGATTGCTCGGTGTCGCAATCAATAATGAAACGTAGGGGGGAGCCGTTGGAAAATGAACGACAAGAAATAAGAGTGGATAGGCCGCTGGAAAATAACCGGGAAATAGCGGAGGATACGTGCAACGTGTTCGCGCGGCGATGTGAAGGTGATACGTCGACGGGAGCGCTCGATGCTCGATCAACCGTCGCGACGAACATTAATTCATCGAGCGGATGCGTAATTTCACAGAGAATGAAAAAAAGGGTTGTCGGAATAACTCAGAAATGCGATCGGAGCCGGTATATCTGGTTCAAATTTCAATCGGGATCGGCATCGGGCTCCGTGCGATCTTACGAGCGCTTCGAACCTGCCGCGGAGACGAAATTGAAAGTATGACGAAGTCCCCCTCCCCCCTGGATATCTTACCACACACGCGTGTATTTAACAACTCGCACTCTCCCGACGTTAATTGCAAATATTATTTTTTCCCCAATATCAGCCGAATAATTAACGATGTATACACACCGACGACGGTGTAGTCGTTGAGTCGCAGCTGATCCCGGCGACCTATAGCGAAGTCGCAAGTCAAAGCTCGGCGAGCTTCCAGCAGAGAGCTTCCCGATGCGGCGATAGAGGCGATCGAGATGCCGCTGAGCGCCAGCGCGATGACGCGAGAGTCTTCGGATTCTGAGGAAGCGAACGCGTTTGCGAATGAGTCAGAAATTCGGGGCGATCTTGTTATCGCGGATAGCGGAAGATGCGTAGTTGGTGACGCTCGTCAGAGCGAGCAGGTATCGGTTTACGAATGCGCGCCCTGCGTCGCATCGACGCGGAGTCGAAGGCCTCGTCTTATCTGGCGCACGAAGATTTCCACGGCGTACGCGTTAAAAGCGAGTACATAAACTGTTTCCCTTCCGGACGGATATCGCAAGGTCACACGAATTGAAATCGCGATATCAGGAAGAAATATTCTCCTCCGGGTGACTCGTTTGAATATTTAGTCTTGTCTTGTGACTCGTTATTTAAATATGCTAAATAGGATTGCGTAGGTGTTGTTGCGCGATATAGGTTGAAAATATAAATTATTACACTCGTATACGTCCGTCTTAACGAGTTGCAAAGGCCGACGGCGTTTCCAGCCGTGGTACGTCTGCGAGAGCTGCGGCAATCTCACGAATTCGTTTCGTCAGGTAATTCGAATTTGGTCGTACGGGCAAAAATTGTGAAAAAAAAAAAGATCGAAAGAGGATTGAGATCTCGGATAGCGCGAGGACGTATGTGAGTCAGCCTTGCGACGTCTTGAAATATCTAAAGAGAACGCGTCGTGTCCACCGAAGACGTCTTTAAAAGGATGACCTTAAAACGCCATTCCAGACATTTACGCCGTCTGGGATGCACCGATGAAGAAATATATCGTTAAAAATTTTTGTTTGAATTTACAAATTGTGTTGGATGCATTTAACCAACACAAAGTGTTGTAAAATTATTAGCAATTTGATGTGAAAACACAAAATCCGCTGTTGCTGTATGGCAGGAAGTATAAATAAACAGATACAAATAAGGAATATACGAGAAAATCACGACGAGTACTGTAATATCACAATAAGATATCGTAAAATCGCAATATGTATCGTAAATTTTTAATTGTTTTCGAATTCCACAATTAATCTTGCAGATTTAATTCACAAATATGTCGAAAGCTTTTAACAACTTCTAACTGTGTGCGGTCGATGCGAATTGAACGAGCGAGTAACAGTAGCGAATTTATACTCGCAGAGTGAGACACGTACTCTCGTCGAAGATATCCCGGCTCGCGTCGATGATTCGCGGCATGGCAAAAACTCGAAAGGGATAAATCGCGCGAATTACGACAGATCCCGTGGACAGGTTATGTGCAAAAACAATTTCAAGCGACGATCGAAACGGCTCGATACTTGCGGGGAGCGAGCGATTTGATAAAAACGAGAGAAAAAATTCTGTAGGCTAAATGAGGTTGGCTGGGCAAAACTGAAGCAGATGGCGCCACCGAGCCAAACACCCGCGGGCTAATTTAAACGGTTATAATATATTGTTAATGCTGCACTAATGTGACTAATGTGACTGGTAAAAAAGAAATTGTAAAAATGAATTACAAAATAAAATTCAAATACAATCCCCATATGTACTATAAATATACATATTTCATTAAATCAGAAATGTTCAGAAATTGGCTGACAGTACTGCATTCCCATACTTCGGAATGGGAATACAGTACTGTCAGCCAATTTATGAACACGCTCTAAATAATTTTCATTTTTACTATGAAGTAGGCTGCCATATTGATATATCGATACCATCGATACCTTACTTTGAAAATTTCGTAAGTGCAATTTTTGAAAAAAATGCCATTTATAGCTTACTGTTTTCAGATTTTAAACCTTAACACAGTAAATTATAAATGGCATTTTTGTCAAAAATTGCACTTCGAGGTTTTCAAAGCAAGGTATCGATATTTCAAATTAGGCGGTCAAAAAGGGTGTTTAGCTCGGTGGCGCCGAAGTTTATTTCCTCGACCACCAGCCAACCTAATTGCCTTTTAGCATTATTGTATATTGGTAAAATTAACATAAATTAGTAGTAACCGAAATCTGTCTTTCTCTGCTTATTTTTATGTGCCGAAATCAATTTAATCGATCGTATTTAATTATTATCAGGCCGTTAGCGCGCGGTTTTTTCATATTTAATCGTCCAAAAACTTATTATTAGATTAAGAAAATTGCAGACAATGTCCATTACCATCCATGATGACTAACACAATTTTGCAGGTGATAAAATATCGAGCAGCATAAGACTTATTCGTGTATTTAGAGTAAATTCGACAGTGCTAGCAACATTTCAAATATTTCGCTGAATTCAATAAAATTTCTTTCGGCGTCATAGCTATTATCTGCATAGAGCGCCAGTACGCGCGCGCGTACACCAGTACGCGTAACAGAAATGGCGTGTCTTCGATTTTTTTATTTTAGAAAATATTAGATTTTATTCAGGGTAAGTATACTAGTCCAACAGATGTGATTACTCACTAAGAATTCGTTGTTTATTGGACGACGTTAAATATTAACCAATCAGTATTCGATCCTCATGGGCTAACATTTAATTTCGTCGAATAAACATAGAATTCTTAGTGAGCAGCCACATCTGTTGAACTAGTGTGTCTTGAATAAAAAGAATTGAAAATACGCCATACATGTTACGCGGACTGTAATAATTCCACGCGGATTACATCTATGATGCTGAAAGAAATTATATTAGGTTCCACGGAATAATTTGAAGGCCGCTATACTGCACCCGAATTTACTCTAAATATACGAGAAGTCTAATATTACCCGAAATGTAGTCGCCTGTCAAAACCTATTTGAAATCGTTGACACCGTCTGCGACTTTCTTTAATTTACTCTCAATTTTTCGACGATTAAATCGAAAAAAATCGAACGGTAGCGACCTGAAATTAGTCAAATACGATCGATCAAAATTGATTATAGTGTATAAAAAGACGCAGAGAAAAAAATATAATAGTTCTACTAAATCGTATCAAGCTTGCAAACTCTCAACAATGTTAAAAGACGACCTTTAAGAGGACCAGTTTTAATCGATCGCAATTGACTATTTCCAGGCCCCCGCTGCGCGGTTTTTTAATCTAATCGTCGAAAAATGTATTATAAATTGAAGAAAGTCGCAGACGGTGCGGATGATTTCAAACGGATTTGACGGATTACTATATTTCCAGCAATATTAAACTTCTTGTGTAATTACAGTAAATTCAGTCGCGTTGGCGGCCTTCAAAATATTCCGCTGAATCCAATAAAATTTCTTCCAGCGTCACAGCTGCTATCTGTGTAGAGTTATAACGAAACGCATAACAGATACTTATGGTGTGTTTTCAATTCATTGACTTTAAGGAAATATTCAATGTTGTTCAAAGCGTACTACCTCACCAGATGTGGTTGCTTGGTGAGAATTCGATGCTTATTGGGTGACACTAAATATTAACCACCCATACGATACACGTAGGTTACGTAGAATATCTATATATTTTACGCGCGCGCGTAAATTTGTACACGTATGTATATACTAGATAAGTAAATATAGCTAGATTCTTTTATATAGAATAAGGCTAAATGACTAATCTACAGTAATCATACGTATCACATGCGTAAATGGAAACGTAACGACTACAATATATATATTAGACATAAGGTACATACATAACAATTGTACTAACCAAATGAAGCTGCTGAAAATTCGTTAAAACGATGTTTTAAGATAATGAATGACATTTGCTAATGATGATTTATTGAAACATTATTAAAAAAGGGGTAACGGCTGTTACATGACTCTTCTTATCATAGTTGAGTAACGAGGATTCGAACCCGGGTGCTCAACGTAGAAGACCGAGGCCTCGACCATGGAAATATCCCGATGTTGTTGAAATTTGTAATGACTGTATTCCGTATATCAAATAAACTGCAGTGCATATATATACGTGTACCCATTTCGTCATATATTATTTCAGAATAATTAGGTAACATCAAACTAATATTGGGAATGCATAATTTGTATGGCTCAATTTACAAATTCTGTGCCTTTAAATGATTTTAAAAGATATCAATTTTCAATATTATATTAAGTGTACAATTTTGCTTCCGCCGTTTTCAGCTAAAGCCATCTATAGTAAAAACGGCGGAAGCAAAGCTGTACACCTAATATATTTCAAAATGTCAAAATAACGTTAAAATGTAAACCAATATCTGCATAAATGGCTCTTAAAATAAGCAACTCTTTCATCACAGATGCATATATGTTTTAACAAACTTTAGAGATAGATATGTTTCAGAAATTCACTGTACGTATAACTGACATGTATATTTTATGTATGTCATATACATAAATATACGAATCATATCTGTATTAACGTAAAATGTACGTATGGTGTTAGCGTACGTAGCGTGTTGTGTGGCCAATGAGGATTGTATACCGATTGAACAGCTTTAATCTGATGAATCAGTATATTTTGACTATCATCTGAAAAATTCCAAAATGACCTAATTTCAATATCTGCAAAATTATTGAAAGACTTAAGGGGTATCAATTTTTTAGGATTCAGCGGAATAATTTGAAGGCAGCTGGGGCAATCGAATTTACTGTAAGTATACAAGTAAGTCAAATACTGCTCTAATCACCTGCAATTTTCTTAATTTAATGATACATTTTTAGACGATGAAATATAAAAAACCACGCTCTCTAGCGACCTGGTAATAATTAAATACGACTGATTAAAATTGATTTCGGCGCACAAAAATAAGCGGAGAAAGAGATATTTCGGTACTACTGATTTGTGTCAATTTTGCCAACATACGGTAATGCTAAAAGACGCCCCTTAATAGGAAGTCCTTACATATAGCGGCTGCCCGAATAATGCCTTTACGGGGCCTTTGCGTTATCTGGGTCTACCCACTTAATTAATTTTCCACACGAGTGACGAGAGTTCAGTTTTTCTAGCGGGATATGTTTCTTACTATATGAATCGCGTAAGCGATAAAAAAAGGTGGAGAACATTATTATCCGATAATATGGAATCGGTAAATTTGATACGATCGGAGCGGCTCCAATTACAAGCCATATCCCGCGCGCGCTCCCAATTAAACGCACCCCCGAATTACGTAAATCGCGAAGGCGCGCGAGGGACGATCCGGGAATGACAGACCGGAGACATCCCAAGAGCACATTCCCCAAAAGCCTCCGCCGGCTTTTGATGAATACGGTTCTTATTGTATCCCTTCCGAATCAATGAAGCCGAACCAAACTGATTGTCCGATATTTACATTTTGAAAGAGAGGGTCTAAAATCGTGCCGTTCATGCCGCTGATATGCAAAATGACCCAAGAGCCCTCTCTCTCTCTCTCTCTCTCTCTCTCTCTCTCTCTCTCTCTCTCTTTCCTCTGTCTCTCTCTACCTCTACCTCTCTTTCCCCCACCCAAAGCCGAGTAAATGCTAATACACGCGTATAAGTTTAAACCTTCGCATTTCTAAACGAATCTCTTTGAGTGCATGTCCACCCGCGCCGCTGGTATAAAAATTGTAACGACACCGTTATTGGCGTTGATCGATCCGAGACGATCAGTCAGTTCGGCGTGAATTCGGTGGAAAGGTCGACGGTTATGTTGAGACGTTGTTGAACACGGTTCAAAGTGGTGCTCGTTCGACATCAGATCGGTATAAAGGATATTTGATGAATCCACCGGAGAATTCTCCAGGTAAGTCGTCCGCGATGAGTTCAAAAAATAAATATATAAACAAAGCATCGCGAGTGCCACTTCGACATCGGTCGGGGGAGATTATTGTCCGACCCATCCGAGATTTTTTGACACGGTGTTCGTTAAAATAGCCAGGTTTCCCTGAACCTCGTATACGTGTGTAGATTCGACACAGCATTGAACGCGACAGTGGTAAAAAGCCGTCTAGTGCAGACAGAAAATTACTAATACTTTACATTGACTTTTAGGTATTGACCTAATGACCGTGATTTCCGGAATCAGCGCGAAAAAGTACACGAGTTAGGGTGGTCGTGCGATCGATCGATTACGGAGATTTGAATTTTTAGCGAAATCTTACGAGGGAATCTGCAGGGTAGACTGTGTGGTGAAAGAATATCGGCTTAGCATTAATTTACATTCAATTACACCGCCTTCCCTCTCGTTGAGTTTCGCGATTCGCCCGCTACGCAAGAGTGACGAACATTCGCAGTTCTCTCGAACCGCGAAACACCTGTGGTCGCCGACCTAACGCCGCGTGCGATTAATTCGGCGGGACCTCTCTGGATCCTATTAAGTTTCTCGCACACTTGTCCGGGACAATACGTCACGGAATCGTCCGATAACGATTTGACCATTGCTCGTACAGCAGCCGTTGAGTAACGCCGTGTTGAGTAAAGCGTACAGACTTTCGTGCAATTATATGCACTTTATCTCACAATTAGTCGTTGTTTGACACGACAAGTTGTACCGGATAAGTGTGCAATAACCCTTATCAAAATAGACGCTCCGTGTTGTCGTTAAAGTCCGTCGCTGGCGTTCGTAGAGTGAAAAACAGGAAGAAAAAAAGGGACTACCGTATAATCTTCTATCGCATCTCGAGGGCAGTCTTGACGTGAATTTGGTGGTTCCTGGATAATATTTCGCGCGTCGTGGACCGCGTTACACATCCGCGTCTTAACGAAATCCTCTTTCACACCGCCACACGCCACCAGCTGTGCGATAATATGTATCAAACTTTTAAAGATTACAAACTGTTCACTGGAGAGAAGACCGGCGATTTGTACACGATTACACTGCCCGGAAACGTTAATAAAACGGCCGATGGAGGAAACGGTAAGTTGATGTTGAATTTTCGTATGCATTTCTCTACGAACGAAAATACCGGGAGGGTCGTTAGTCGGCGTTTCGCGGTGATAATTCTGATATGTTACCGCGAGAGGTACAGCTCGATCGCTCGCGCGATGGCATTCGCTTCGACCACGATTATCTCGTATACCCGCACGAATTTGTTAGTCGTGTATTCGTGGAATCTCTCGTAAATCGAAACGTATGGCAAAACGTTGAAGCAAATGCTATCAAAGTCTCGCTACAATTCCGCTAAATACTCCATCATGGACGATCGCTAGCGCCAGGGGGGATGTGACTGCGCCGTGCTAATTCATTCTGATTCCATAAGGTGACGTGCCAAAGGGGGAGGAATCTGCCACGAGTTTCGAGGAGGCGATAACACTAGCGGGTGAGCGTGCTCGGAGCAAAGCGACAGCGAGTCCTTCTTCGAACTAGCATTTGGAAACTGCCCCCTAAAACCTTCCCTGTACGGTTTATCGACTCCCAAATAACGTTTGCATGACCCGTTGAGTCGCATGGAGATTCCAGGCTTCCCAAAATTCCCTCGTCCACATACTGCGGACGAAATCCCATGTAAATAAATAACCCCATTCCGCGCTAGCCGGGGGTCGATATATCAACGGGATGTGCTCCCCGAATAAAAATGGTACAACGAACCTTGATTATACAGGATATGGAAAGTTTAATTATCTACTACTCATGGCCGCGGTGCCGGCGGGATGGGCAAGTGTCTACACCTCGACGGCGATGTCCTACGTGCTGCCGTCGGCCGAATGCGACCTCGGACTCACCATGTTCGACAAGGGGCTGCTCAACGCTATGGCTTTCGCGGGTACGTTGACTTCGACCAAGCGAAATTGGTACACGAACATCCAAAGGAGAAGTGGTCCGTGGTTTTTTACGGCGAGTATGCCGCGATCGTTTCAGGAATGGTCTGCAGCGGCTTCGTATGGGGCTTCGTGGCGGACACGTTCGGCCGCAAATCGCTGCTGGTTTACGGCTACTTCTTCGACGCCGTATTCAACCTCGCCAGCAGTTTCTCTCAAGCGGCCTGGATCTTGATACTCTTCAAGTTCTTGAACGGAGTGATGTACGTTCCTTCCTCGTGTCATCTCACGTCGAAGATAATTGTCCACGGCACACACAGCTTCCGCTTTAACGTATACCTGAAAAATGTTCGCATTTTCGCAGAATTTCCGGCCCCTTCGCAGCGCTAATGTCCTACCTAGCCGAGATCCACGACGAGGAGCACCGATCTCGCACGTACATGTGGCTCGGGGTCTTCTTCTCCCTGGGGAACATATCCGTGCCATGTAAGCTCATCGACGTCCGGACGTAATTGTATAATTGCCGGCGTTTGCGATCTTTCAAAAAGTTCCCTCCCTGTTGCGTTTCGCAAGGATAGCTAATTGGCTCCGTCCGGCCGATCCGACGTTACAGGCATAGCGTGGCTGATAATGCCCCAGAATTGGCACTGGACCTTCTTCGGCGGTCGGATGGAAGTCAACTCCTGGAGGATGTTCCTGATACTGTGCACCATCCCGGAGTTCACCGCTTCGATCGCCATGTCGTTCTTCCCGGAGAGTCCGCGATTCCTCATCTCGAAGGGTCGTTATCAGGAGGCTCTGGCCGTGTTCAGGAGGATCTACTCCGTCAACACGGGAAAGGATCCGGAGACGTACCCGGTGAGTCGTCGACCGTCGCCTGCGATTTTCTTCTTCGCGATAATTCCGCTTCGCATCCAATTTGACGATGAATCCTTTCAGGTGAAGAACCTCGCGGAGGAGACGTCCATCGAAGCGTCCGGCAAGAGCCTCGCGCACAAGCTTCGCTGCGGATGGCGGCAAACGAAACCACTCTTTCAGTCCCCCAACATATACAAGCTCGTCCTCATCATGGCCATTCAGTTTGGCGCCACCCTCGGGTACGTAGAAACGATCGAGGTCCCTCGCGATCACGATCGTCATTCATTTCGTCTCGAAATTCCTTCCAGCTCGAATTCCCTGCGTCTCTGGATGCCCCAGCTCTTCGCTACGATAGAAACTTACGAATGCACCCACGAGCTCGGTCCTGGCGACGTTTATCCCTCGGTGTGCGAGATGTTGAGCAGCGAGAAGGTTCGAAACCACTCGTGCATTGCCCACACGAACTCTGTCACGAAAATACACGCTTCCGGATGTGTACCGGTCAGTATGGAAATTGACGAGCTGTTGAAAAATTGTCGAAAAACTGATAGCTTCGTTTTACTTCATCTCTCGGTATTTTTCTTTATCGCAGGTCATCCTAGACAATACCGTTTATATCAATTCTATCATTATTGCTCTCACCGCGGTCATAGGATATTCCATGGCCGGTAGTCTCATCAACGCGATCGGGAAGAAGAAGCTAATGGGTGAGACTCGATTGTTATACAATTAATGTACAAAATAAGCGTTTGTCCTTGTCAATTTTTTCATCGCATTTCCACTTAGTGTTCTGCTTCGTATCGGCGGCTATCTGTTGCGGACTACTCTACTGGTTCGACAGTCCCAACGGAGTATTGGGATTATCCTCGATCTTCGTAGCCCTCGCCAGTATAGGAGGTGCTACGGTGGTTAACGTTATTGTCGACAATTTTCCTACATTTCTCAGGTAATTGGAACGAATTTTCCTCGATATCGGCGCGATCAATACAAATGATGAATATTACGTGATAAAATTTTGTATTTCACTTTCAGGACGATGGCAGTGAGTACAACGATGATGGTCGGACGGGTCGGTGCGTTAATGGGAAATTTACTTTTCCCAGTTTTGCTCGGCGTAGGCTGTTTGGGACCATTTGCAATGATCGGCTCCGCCTGTTTCGGTACGAGTTCACTTTTTAATTCTCTTTCTCTCTACATCGCGTTATGGCGTTTTCATTCACAAAAAGGCTCTAATAAATTTTAATCGACCAGGTTGCGCGATCCTTGTCCTGCTCTTACCTACGAAAGACTCAAATTCGAAGAAGCAAATGGATCAAACGCAAAGCTAGAATACTCTGAATTTTAATATATTGAGCAATATATTCTAAGATTCATAATTGTAAATAAAAGAACCCTAGTAAATAAATGGAATAAATATTTATTTCGCTGAAGGAGGAGAGAATGGTTTGTCCTGTGTTATAATGGAGTGGAGTGGTACCAATCCGACTAGTTTCGACAATAATTATTTCGTTACTTGTGGATTTTTTGGCTAATTTGATGTAAGCCTTTTCTCTGAATCGAAATGCGATCTTTGGAGAAGTTTTATACCAATTTAACGCAAAAGTTCGTAAGAAAAGAGATAATGAACGAAAATGACAGACCAACCAATTTTTTTCTCTCAGTATACGGCAATGAGTCCATCTGCTGTATCGTTCATAAAATATAACATTTTCAATTAAGAAACATGACCGTTTCCTTAGATTCATCCAGGCATCTCGATAAAAACGCCGACAAAATGTACCTGTTCTGTATATCATATGAAATGACACTCATTCGATTGAAAAAGACCCATACGTTAAAATACAAAACGTATTATATTATAAAATGATTAGGAAATTATAGAATCAAAATTTGATTAAGCCTACAGATTGCTATCTTTAATACACGCCAGCATAGCCGGTTGCATATCGTTTGTCGGGTCAGGCGCACTCCGGCCGCAGTAGTTTCCTGTAAATCCGTGATAATATACCGACAGCCAACATCAGGGCCAAGTTTCCTGTAATTCGATCTCCAAATTACAGGAAACTACGGCGAATACATAAAGTGCGCCTAATCCGGCAATCGATACGAAACTCATTATGTATGTGATTTCGAGGATGGTTGTACACCCGTGCTCACGGAATCTGTCGCTGGTGACTTTTTTTAAACCTTATTTTTAAACGTACTAACCAGTGAACAATTAATTCTCATGCCCTCATTAGCTACGGTGACGTCTACTCTCGTTAATGAAAGCACGAGGATTGATTAATCATTGGTTAGTACGTTTAAAAATAACATTTTAAAAAAGTCACCAGCGACAGATTCCGTGAGCCCGGGTGTACTGTGTGATTTCGAGGGTCGTATGCGAGTGCGAGTGAGAACATGTGGTAGGTGCATAAGAGTCGCACATTTCCCTAGACTTGTCCAGTTTCAGTTTGTGACAGAGAAACTCTATGCGTTCATCTAGATGATCTAGATGTTCTCACTCGCACTCGCATATTGCTTATGATCACCATCCTCGAAATCACACGACAAACGAACGATAACATCCTGTATTTTGATTTTTGCTCAAAAATAATTGTAATATTGTCCAGTGCGCTTAGGGTTTGTCCAAAATCAGAGGGCACCAGTGGTGTTGATCCAATTTAGAGAGGTGGCCGCGGGTCTGTGTCAGCATAAGGGGCGCGAAGGTGCCGAATGCGTAGTTAACGAAAGGCATCGGTAGGATGCGGTAGAAAGTAGGTTCTGAATCAAGGCGAGTTAGCGAGATATGTCAAAGCAGATGAATTACGCCTTATCCAGGGACGCCTTCCTTGTTTTTCTCAAAATCCATTGACGTTTAATCGTAAACTGCAACTTGCTCCAATTAAAATGTGCGCATGAGAAACAATATCGATGGTATCGACTTTTCCCCCGACTTTCCCAAGGCTCCTCAATTTTTAATCTCGAGAGACAGCGTCATCGAGTCATGGAAGACACTTTCCAAAACGGCAATTACGACAGACTATCTAATGCCAATATGATTGCTCCAGAAATTAGGAAGGAGGTACGTGTTGCGAGAGTTAAATATAATTGTTCTCTGTTTAGACGTACTCGATTATCACTGCCTGATATGCTCCAGATTGTATATTTATCAGTAGAGCGTATTATTGTAAAGCACGTGCTATCTATTCTATTTGCTTGTAAGAAAGAAATATGCTCATACGTGTTTATCTTAAGTCTGTTTACTATTTTGGAGCAAGCTGATTAAATGATATTTCACTGGGAGAGATTACACTATCTACACCAAACACTCCTTTTATCTCCTCCCCCCTTTTACCAATATTTACAAACATCAGCTCTTCCAGGATTCTCTTTTGGATCACATGGAAATAACTGTAGTTGAGGCAGAAAAGCGAGCTAACGGAGCACTTAATTTGAGGGAATTTTATACCGTCTATCTGATAGAGACCAAGTATGTATGGTAATTGTTGATTAGAAGACTAAGAGTAGCTACTCGAATTCACGCGTTTGTTTCTATCCACCTGCAGAGTTACCGATCCTGACTTCAAAGGGTCATTGACTAAACTAAGTTCTTTATGGAGACGTTATACGGAATTTGAATTGCTTAGAGCATATTTGGAAATCTCTTATCCTTATGTTGTACTGCCTGCTTTACCCGAAAAGAAAGTACTCTATGCCTGGCAGAAAGTTGCTACAGATACATTTGACCCTGACTTTGTTGATAGGCGCAGAGCTGGTCTGGAAGTAAGTGATTTTAACATGCCATCTCTTAAACACCTGTTTCAATTTTACTTCGTTAACTAACGATATTGTTTATTACAGAACTTTTTGCTGAGGGTTGCATCTCATCCAGTGCTCTCCCATGACGTGCATTTCATGAGCTTCTTACAGCAAGAGGACGGATGGCGAGAAAGCATTAAAGAAACAGGTCTGCATTTTAAGTGCTGCTAACAGTAAATAGACCATTTCTAAGTAAGCAATGCTCTCAATCCGAATTTCACCATCAACAGGATATTTACAAATAGCCGAAACTAAACTGAAAGCTCTGAGCGTGGCCGTGAGATTGAGGAAGCCGGATAAGCAGTTTGAGAGAATAAAAAATTACGGAATTGAACTTCATGTAAGATATCATTGAAAACCCCTATCAATGAGGACTATTTGTATATCTAGCGATTTGTCAATATAAACTTTCCTTTCTTCTGTTTCTAGAATAACTTGTGCAATCTGCTTCGCGTGCGCGCTCGCTTGGTGGAGAAGCAATACGGCCTGTACAAGCTGCACGCGAACTACGGTCGCGTATTCAGCGAATGGAGTGCAATAGAAAAGGACATGGGAGACGGTCTGCAGGTATTATTGAGAATTGCATACCGGGCATTCGAACGGTTCGTTGGCGAAAAAATATTATAGCGCCAGCCGCGTCATTTCTAAACACCAATTTCCAACGATCGTACGACCCACTTTACAGCCTCTTTTCTTAGAAATCGGGTCACTACATGGATTCAGTGGCAGCCAGCATAGACACTGCACTCGAAGAGGAGGAACTGATAGCCGATCAACTGAAAGAATGGTTTTTTGGAGCGTCCGCCCTTCAAGCGGTTGTAAGACGCCGAGAGGCTCTGCAACTGGCCAGGGACGAAGCCCATGACGCTCTCGCAGCAGTTTACGATCAGAAAGAAAGAGTGATCCGAGGTTCGATTGTGACGAATATATGCCCTGTCAATAATGTAATTGGAAAACTGATTCGTTAAACTGGGACGTTCCGTTTTACGCCTATAGGTAAATCGGGTCTGATGTCACGATTGTTCGGCTCAGTGGATACCGAGGAAGTTCGCGAAGTCAAGGTACTACAGCTGGAGCAGAGAATCAACCAAAGTGAAATAACCGTGAAGCAATTGGACGAGGATTTGGAGTGAGTTCATTTGGCTATACACAACGACATATTATGTTCGGGAATTTACATCCTCTCTACTATCCGAATATTTCAACTTTCAGCTCCTTTTCTATCAAGGCAAAAGTCGACATTGAGAGATTCCAGCGGCAGAAGGTAATCGACTTGAAGGAGACTCTGGCTGCCTATTGCATCTTACAATTCAAACTCAGTAGAAAGGTATAAGATTTTCCACGCCCAATTTCTTTCATTCGCGTGTAACTCGTGTTTCTAAATTAAACTCATACTTTGCCATTTACAGGGTCTGCAAACATGGCAGCACATCAAAGAATGCTTGGAGGGTATGCCGTAAATAATGCGATTGAAGATCTGAATTAATATTCTCTCTGATTTCATTAATACCGCGAGATAAATATTCCATATCATACGATGTACATTCCTACGTGATAAGCTTAACCGTTTCGATGTATGTATCAAATCATATCTACTTCTCTTATTTGATGCTAAATTAAATTATTCTACCTAATTTAGCATCGGCTGTGTGTATGGATATGTGCGTGTAAGCGAAAGTAAACTGTATGAAAATATGTGCACATATATGCGCATTTTGATCGTTAGATATTCTAATGAAATCAGTTAGTATTTATATGTATTTAGTTATCTAATATATGTTCTGTTATCTAATGATATTCATCAAATAAATATCGCGCAGTGTCGATGTAGATCGTTCATATTATAATTTTAATTCATAAATACCTGACATTCCCCCACAAAAAATCGTAAGGCAAAGTTACAATACTACATGAAAAGGGGTTTTCAAATTAATCAATCGTTAATTGCCAAATCAAAATTCTAACTGCTAATTTTCGTCTAAAAATTCCAATCATAGCCAGCATATTTATAAGTAACGTCTCTAGTATAACGAAGGCTTAAAGAGGCAGATTCGTAGTGAATAAATAAGGTGATATGGTGTGTAAATCCAGACCGAAAATGAACACCACTGGTGTACAAATAGCTACATAATACTATACAGTGTCAAAACGAGTAGATTTGTCATAGGAATCATGCGGGTGCAAGTGAGAACGTAGACACAATCCCAATTACTGTATAAGAGCCTTTCTGTCGCACGTTCTCTGTCCCTCACGGTCTTCCTTGTTTGACTGAAGTGTGCGACCGAGAGGTTGCCGGGGTTACATAGGCGTTCTCACTCGCCCTCACATGAACCATATGCATAACTTCGAATCCTTGACCCTGTATACGTATGCCTGTGGAATATTTACTTTTTTTTTTAAGGTCATTTCTTCTATAACAGCGAGAACGCGCCACGAGTAAGAATTAAATACTGCTAATATCTCAAAATAGAGTGTTTGATATGGTATCGCCACGTCCACATTACTCAGATGTCCAACAAATGTACGCGTATCGATCATAACATGATAAAAAATTTTTGATGGTAAATAAGTGTAAAATAAATCGCTTCCCCTGAAACAATGCATATTAAACAATAATTATCCGGTGACGAAGTGCATAGTAACGGCATATGACAAATTTATGATATAATATTGATGATCCTCTTCAGCACATATTGCCTCTTCGGGACAAACCCCAAATCTTGGAATCACTACATCAATTGGAAAATCCCCTAACGAGGAAAAAAAAAAATTCAAAAAAATTTGCAAATCTAAATAAGTTGCTAGCCCAAACGACGACCTGCTATTCTAAAAATAGCAGTCCGAACGTATGTGCACATTTATACGAATTTCCCAACTGGGTCTCACTTCACCATAAGTACTCTATTTTCGCGTACGCCCGGGTCTAGAACCGCGGGCGCGGGGCGGATCTCACTTATTCTAGCATTGGGGGTAAGAGGACCTGCTGTCGTTGCGAGGACCCCCTGCTCCCAGCCTGCCTATTCAAGCCATTCATTCCAGATGAGTGACCTACCTCCCTATAGCTATATCTAAAAATAACAACCTCATTCACCCAAATCGTCCGCTCCATGGTTCTCATTCACTCCACCCCGGTGCAGGTAGCCTACACTAGGGATAACGTCCCGGGACGCATCCATCACCGGAGCTTAGAGGACGCACTGTAATCAGACATTCACCTGCCCCTACCTGAAGGGACACGGCCAAAAAAAATCCTCACTTACCGTGCGTTACGCTGAAAACATCCTATCTCGCGTATATAGATTAATGCCTGTGTCTTTTAAGCGGACTACTGGCTCGAATTAATTTGCAAAGCCGACATTAAAGATTGATAAAATAAGAAATATACTTGGCTCTATTTAACACTATAACGAAGAACTTAAAGAACTCTTTTTTTGCCATCATTTTGTAAAAATACAAATATATAATTCCTCGAACACACATTACCGTCGTCGAGGCGGAGCGATCTACAATTCAAAATTCATACATGTGGTATCATCACTTCGACTCGGATAATAGTTCGCCGCGAAATCTCTTCTTGCTCATTATTATCAAATCATCGAGAAGTAAACCAAATAATGTAAAGGATGTAACGATTTAGATCGACGAAGTCGGAGGGTCTTCCGACTTCAATACTAAGGAAATTATAAGAAGGCTGACATAAATTGCGCGGAAGACAAGAAGAGTCTACAAATCTCACACCTGATCTAAAAAACGAATAAACAATAAGTTCAATCCTTCGCGAATCGACAATCGTTTAGTCGATTCGCGGTCACTATGCACTTGTCGATAAATAAAAAATTATAACCAGTCCCCGTATCGATTCGGACCAATCGTCCTATGACATGATGGGGACCGGGGGGATTAAAAGGTGTCTGCGTACGTGGTTCTCAATGACGAGGCGACGGTTGCTGACCCCAATTTGTCGCGCGGCTGTTAGAGATCCAAGCTGGCAGTGTAGGCATCGTCGACCTCTCGCAGTCCTTCCTCGATTCTAGTGAACGGCCAGCAACCTGAGCGGCCGCTGAATAGAACTCCGCCGCTCAGTTCGTGATACCGCCTGCTGCATACCTGCTTCTTCTGGGCCGCTTCACAGAGTCCCATTCCCGTAAAATGATATCATGATTCTACGTTACTCCGCTGCTAAATTGCAACCAAATCACTGACTCTAGAACCGTACCGAGCAGCGGGTCACGATCGGATAACACTCGCACTCGCGAATACGATTTCAGATACGCGATTATGACTCCAAAAAAAAAAATTCCGACTAATCAAACGATACGACTGATGAATAAAACTTTCGACGACAAAAAACACTGACTCCACTATGGTGATGCGACTGTTCAATTGTCACAATTAGCTACTTATATGATGACCGTTAGAATTCACGTGTACACTACATGATAACTCATCAATTTGTACAGAATCTTACGCGAAAGTTAAAGATTCTCGGCAAAATATTTAAAAGAGTTCAACCAGAAAAAATTGAAACGTCTCTCATTAATAACACTAATTTTATAAACGCTTGTGCGTAATCGAAATAAATCAACTCTTCTGGTAAAAGTGGAGTCGCGATCCGCGTCCAGACCTGCGAGAACGAAACGACGTATTTATAGAGAAATGATACGCAAAGACGATGTAGCATTAAGATAAAAATGAGATAAATTTAAGACAGGACTTCGATCTTGCGTCTTTCCTTCTTTATGTTAATACTTTACGGACGATATCTGTGATGAATTTGATATATATTTACTGTTAACAGATGCATTTTAGTGCGGATATACTGCAATTACTGATAAATTCTCGTTCTTCATGCAAGAGTACGCGCATTCATATATGCGTGCTTATATAAGCTCATTAATAGGCCAGGAGATAATGAATTATTATAATTACTAAGCCATATATTATATTTCTTTATAAATTTAAAGTTATAGACAATCAATTCAAAAGCAAGGCCAAGACAAAGACCACAATGAATTTAATCATTAGTTAGAATTAGCATTCACAGTTTGAAATGGATAAAATATTATTAAGACAGAGCAAAATCTTTTTAAAAGCTCTCATTGAAGAGACGCGTGATAATTCCAGAGAAAAGCGTATTACACGAACATTAACTTACGAAGTGATGAAATGAGCCAAAATCCGAGTACCATTCCCTTTTCCAATAGCCAAACTGGGCGACACTTCGAAATTTCAATGCATTCTCGACGAAGGTGACGAAAGCAAACACGCCAAGTTTCATAAGCTTCAAGTATTGACGAATTCTCCGTAAATTCAAAGGCCGCTCGTCGTCAAATAAAAAAATTATATCTAATGAACAAGAAATGGCACACATCACACTAGTTTCGCATACATTTAATAGGAGGTTGCAAATAAAAACGAAGCTAATTGTAAGAATGTCATAGCGCCAGTGCTTGAACAAAGTACCAACTAACCAGATTCGATTTTAGAACGCAAAGCTCAAGGTCACCTTTTTCGCTTAAGTGATACGCTTTTTCTAATGAAAAATCTAATGCGCAATGTGTAATGATGAAAATACCATAATTTCTCACGACACGATTTCTACAAATTATATTTTATTCGTTTAATTTTCGCAATTAAAAAAAAAGTATAAATTTGGTTGGTATGAGACGCCATGTTTTTGCCGAATCAGGGCTGGCTCTCGTACATTATAGCTAGGGAGCGTGCCCTCACGTTTCTAAACTTAAAAAACTAGAACGAGCATTAGGCGTAGAGCTTTGCTTCCGCCGTTTTCTTAATAATGATAGATAGAAAAAACGGCGGAAGCAAAGTTATACACCTAATAAATTTGTAATAATTCGACCAATCTCCAATAAATAACCTTCGATAGAGAAAAGGGCATAACCCGTTCGCTTTACCTAACCTAAAGATACCGTAGCTATGAAGTACAAAATTATCTCAAACTCGTATGTAACATTCGGCGAGAAGAGGGAATCGAAATTATGAACAAATAATACCTTGAAGACCTTCCGAACATTTCAATTAAAACATATGACGTAATTCGGAAAGGTGAACGCAATGCCAAAAAAAATACACGAGTCATGCTTATCCAAGGAGCAGTTGTTTATAACTGGGGAATTAAAAGAAAGTTTATTCACTTACTAGTAGCGTGTTACTGTCAATTGGAGGAGACGTGCTTTTCTACTAGCCCCTTCAGAGGAAATTATCGCCCACTCATTTATAAAGACAATGCACCCGCTGTTTTTTACAATTCCACGTGTATCTGTCAAGCAGTAACACGATTTTCAACAAACCTAACGCAAGAACTTCAATAAACCGCGGATAAAGTGCAATGACAACCCATTCATTGTACGACAATGCAGTATAATTAAACTGCTGCAAGATATCAATCACTGCGCTTCAATAATCGCAGTGTAAACAAATCGAATGATGTACCGGGCACAGAGCATCCCTCTCTCTCTCTCTCTCTCAAGAAGCAGAGTATGGACCAAGAAAATCACGAATTCGCCGTGGAGTGGCGGTACGTACATCTCATGATCTCGATCGAAAATTCATAGAGGGGGCTCGTCAATAGGGTAATCTATGTGAAGGTGATAATCCAATCAGCATCGATGGTAATCTGATGTTTCTCAACAGCGAATAAGAAAACTGTTACTAACCGGATGTAGTCACTTAATTGTTTAATAAAATAGAAAATACTAAATTATTAATAAAAAGACCTATTGTTAAAATTATTTCTATTTCAATTTGGAAATTTTCGATATTTTTATTATAACTTTTACATCGTATTACATGGTAAAAAAAGGAAGTTTCGGTCAACCAACGTCCACCACGATAGAACGCGGCCTTTTCTACCCCGGGCTAGCGCCATAATGACTTCTCAGGATCCATCCTCCGATTCAAGTAAGTTTTTATCCAGTAAATTACATAAAGCTATTGAAAAAACGTGAAATTTCGATTACGTAGGTGCCCTTACCGCTTTGTTGGTAAGTGGGTAAACCTTTTAAACGATATTAACATGTATTTTCATCATTTAAGAGAGACACTTCCCCCACTCCTTCGGCCCCACCTAAGGCCCACATAACGAAATCGAAAATTGAAGATATTCTTTTGTTCAACGACTATTTTTTTTTATAAATTACACTTTTTGAACGAACCATCAGTCAATTTCGTATACCGGGACCCTGCTTAGCATGATTCTCAGCATTATGAAGCGTTTATCGTCGGTTGGTACCCCCACTCCTTCCCATCCGCCGTTTCCATATCTCAAGCCGAAAGTTCTAAAAGATTCTTTTTCGATACTATGATTTTCCATAATTGCATTGATTCACCAAAATCGAATTAATCTTGCGTAGTACAATCTTGCCTCGTATAATTATGCATCTTGCTCTCACGTCGAGCACTTGCATAATTATGCCAAGCAAAATTGCATTATGTAAAATTAATTAATTTCACAACGCTCTATTGTCGAGCACTAATTGTTCATTGCTTTACATCGATCTGCCCTGCATAGGGGATCGATATAAAATAGTGAGAAAATAAATTACCTATAACACAGTTGAATATTTAGACAGTCGTTGGAATAAATGTACACCTTATCGGGTCCTGCCTCTTTGAAGTCAATTAAATACGACCAAATGAGATTTACTTGCAATTATATCAACAGTACTCAAAATATTTACCACTAAAGACGATTCATTTTCTCACTACTTTTTATTGATCTTCGCTGCAGTGTAGATCGACAGAAAAGCAAAGCTGCTCGACGAGAGAGTCGACGATCAAATTTATCTTGCATAGTGCAATCTTGCTTTGTATAATTATACATCTGACTTTCACATTGAGCACTTATTCATCATTTTATATAATTTGCTTTACAGAGGGGATTGATATGAAGTAGTGAGAAAATAAATCACCTGTAGCAGTCGATATTTTGAATGTCGTCGAAATAAATGTAGGTACACCTTATCGAGTCATGCATCTTTGAAGTCAATCGAGCACAACTAAATAAGGTTTAACTACGTTTATTTTAACAGCTCTAAAAATATTAACAACTAAAGGTGATTTATTTTCTCACTAATTTATATTGATCTTCGCTGCAGTGTAACTCGATAGAAAAACGATGGAAAGATGCTCAACAAGAATAAGTTGACGATCAAATTCATATTGCATAATTCAATCTTGCTTTGTATAATTATGCGTCTCACTTTAACATTGGGCACTTAGTTCGACTGCTCTGCGGAGGGGATCGATAGAAAGTAGTGAAAAAGTAAATCGTCTCTAGCGGTCAACATTTCAAGTGTCGTTAGAATAAATGTAGGTACACCTTATCGGGCCATGCCTCTTTGAAGTTAATTGAGCTCAACTGGATAAGGTGGACCTAAATTTATTAAAGGTACTCCATATATTCACTGCTAAAGGAAATTTATTTATGAGCTTGAAATACAAGTACATCGTAATGAGATCCAAATGTTCGAGCGAAATCCCGTTCTCACGTTCCATGCAAAATGACACCCTCACAGAAATCGAAGATAAACAACAGGAATGATACCGTTGCTCACGTAATTTGTCTTCTTATCACAGGTATGGATATGAGTAGTGAATAACTCGAGCAAAGTAACATATCGAAGAAATTCCAAATATGCTCCAAGGATAAGGAAGTGGAATTTGAATTGGAATTGGAATTGGAGCTTGAACATCGATTTGTATCATACAGATAAGTATCGCACAAATAAACCAGAATCTTTTTTACGTGTTTTTTTTCAATGAAAAGTTCAATTCTTTATTTAATGTCCAGATCGCCTCTATTTGCATGACGATAAGAGGCCATCTGAAACAAATTTGAAAAAATAATACCGTTCATAATATTAATAATCGCTACGAGTCGAATAATTTTAATCGAATCAAGTACACAAGCATTAAAAATGAATAAATTGATAAGGAGTAAGTTAGATTCAGTTACATACCAATTGACTGATAAAGTGTCCAAGTGGATATATCTCGGGTCGTTGAGGAATTCGTATCAGTGACGAGGTGTAGAGAGCTTGTTGATTTTTAAAACCTTCTACAAGAGCCTCAATCGCGATTGCTCTGTCCGAATGGGGCACCTCATATTCCTGTTTCTTACGGTCAGCATCATCATTATTGCGTATAACGTTATCTATAATGGCCGAATCGAATCTTTTTCCATGTCCTCCGAAACAGGAATGTCCAAACGCCGAGCATCCACCTAAATAAAAATGAATACAAGTTTTATTAATTTGCTCATTGTTTACATAGTATCACCACTTCAGTCGTCTCTCGTTATACGTCATAATGCCATTAATCTGAGCGATTAATATACGATATCGCGGTGCCAAGATATAGAATCGATACAATATTTTCAGTTCACGACATCAAGTCTAACGAATTGTCGAGTATACAGGAATTGCAATTTTAGCATTCCTAGAGATAAACGAGGTACCATTTACCGAATATGATTTTGTAGGATACGTATTGCGAACTTTACACTAAAAAAAGTTTGCTTCATTCAACCGTCGGTGAGATTGAATACGGCGAACCTCATAGGGTAATTGTTTTAATACCATAAGACTGTAAAGACAAACACATAGAGTTGATACAATCAATTGGAAGTTGAAACAAGTGAATATCTATTTGAAATATTGACACCCCGTGAGGTTCGCCGTATTCAACCTCACCGGTAGTTAAATGAAGCAAATTTTTTTTTCGGTGCAGGTTCGAGTCCTAGTCACAATTATAGTTACATATTACGTTTACACATTATCGGCATTGCTGACTTACCACGATGCTCTCTACTTGTGTATTTCTCATCTATAAAATACGATTGACGTATTTGAAAATGATTTTACGAAAGACAGGGAGATTCAAAGGAGATTACCAATGCAATCAAAACGCGATATCACGGTTCCGAGAGATAGAATTAACGGAATTTTTAGTTCACGACATCAAGTCTAAAGAACTGTCGGATATACGGGAGTTGCAAATTTAGCATTCCTAGAGATAAACGAGATGCCGTTTATCGAATATGACTGTGTAGAATGGGTATTGCAAGTTCCAAGTTCGAGTCCTGGTCGCAATCATAGTTGCATATAACATTTATTCGTTACTGACACGGCTGGTTTATTATAATGCTCTGTACTTAAGCGTTTTGCGTCTATAAAATACGGCTGAGGCATTTTGAAATGATCTTGCGGAAGACAGGGAGATCCAAAGAAAATAACGTGCTAAACAATACACGATATCGCAGTTCCTGGAGATACAATTTATATAATTTTCAGTTTATGACATCGAGTTTCACAAACTGTCGACTATACGGAAATTGCAAGTTTAGCATTTCTAGAGATAAATGAAATCCCATTTTTCGAATACAATTATTTCGAGCAGGTATTGTGAGATCCAGGTTCGAGTCCTGGCCTCAATTACAGTTGTATATTTTGTTTACTTGTTACTGGCACAACTGACTTAGTACAGTGCTCTCTCCCTTCTTAAGTTTTGTATGTCTATAAAATACGGATGAGGTATTTTGAAATAATCTCGCGGAAGACTGAGATCTAAATGAGATAACAAGTCCGATCAATACACAATATCGCAGTTTCGGGAGATGGAATTGATATAGTTTTCAGTTCACGACATCGAGTCTGTCGAACTATCGCGTATACGGTAATTTCAAATTTCGTATTCGTAGAGATAAGTGAAGTCCCATTTATTGAATATGATTATTTAAAGTAGGTATTGCGAGTTCCAGGTTCGAGTCCTGGCCGCAAATGCAATTGTATATTTTGTTTATTCATTACTGGTACAACTGAATTAGTACAGTACTTTCTACTTAAGCGGTTTACATCTATAAAATACGGCTGAGCTATTTTGAAATGATCTTGCGGAAGACAGGAAGATCCAATGGATGTAGAATTTATACAATTTTCACAGTTCATGACATCGAGTCTAACGAACAGTCGAGTATACGAGAATTGGAATGTTAGCATTCCTAGAGATAAAAAGATCCCGTTAATCGAATACGATTGTTTAGAGTAGGTATTGTGAGTTTCAGGTTCGAGTCCTGGCTGCAATTTTACACGTGTATATTTTATTTACTTGTTACTGGCACAAGTGACTCAGTACAGTGTTCTCTACTTAAGTGTTTTACTATCTATAAAATACGACTGAAGTATTTTGAAGTAATCTCGCGGAAGACGGAGATCCAAATGAAATAATCAATGCGTTCAATACACGATATCGTAGTATAGGAGAATTGATACAGTGTATACGGGAATTGCAAATTTCATATACTTAGAGATAAATTAAGTCCCATTTAATGAATATGATTATTTAAAGTAGGTATTGCGAGTTCCAGGTTCGAGTCCTGGCCGTAAATGCAATTATATATTTTGTTGATTCATTACTGGTACAACTGAATTAGTACTGTACTCTCTGCTTAAGCGCTTTACATTTATACAATACGGCTGAGCTATTTTGAAATGATCTTGCGGAAGACAGGGAGATCCAATGGTGGTAACCAGTGCGATCAATACACAATATCGCAGTTCCGGGAGATAGAATAGATAGAATTTTCAGTTCATGATATCGAGTCTAACGAACAGTCGAGTATACGGGAATTGGAATGTTAGCATTCCTAGAGATAAAAATATCCCGTTAATCGAATACGATTGTTTAGAGTAGGTATTGTGAGTTTCAGGTTCGAGTCCTCTGGCTGCAATTACACGTGTATATTTTGTTTACTTGTTACTGGCACAAGTGACTTAGTACAGTGTTCTCTACTTAAGTGTTTTACTATCTATAAAATCTATAAAATACGACTGAAGTATTTTGAAGTAACTTCGCGGAAGACGGAGATCCAAATGAAATAACCAATGCGTTCAATACACGATATCGTAGTATAGGAGAATTGATACAGTGTATACGGGAATTGCAAATTTCATATTCCTAGAGATAAATTAAGTCCCATTTAATGAATATGATTGTTTCGAGTAGGTATTGCGGGTTCTGGGTTAGAGCTCTGACCGCAATTGTAGTTGTACATATTGTTTATTCGTTACTGGCACAACTAAATTAGTATTAGACGCTATTTCGAAATGATCTTGCGGAAGTTAGGGAGATCCAAAGAAGGTAATCAGTGCGATTAATACACAATGTCGCAGTTCCGGGAGATAGAATCGGTACAATTTTCAGTTCACGACATCAGGTCTAATGAACTGTCGGACATACGGGAATTGCAAGTTTTGCATTCCTGAGATAAATGAAATTCCATTTATCGAATATGATTGTTTATATTAGATATTGCGAGTTCCAGGTTCGAGTCCTGGCCGCAATTATATTTATTTTGTTTATTTGTTCTATCAGAAGAAATTTATCAGTAATCATAATCGGTTCTAATTAACCGTAAACTTAAACAACGATGATTGAAGGTTCTTATAACGAACGATAGAAATCATCGTTTCACGAGGAAAAAAATAGGATTAGAAATCGATTTTTATTTTATGATTGTAGATCATGAATTCCCAATGAGCATACAGTAACGAAGACGCGATATTATCAATGTTATGAAGCGGTTTTATCTTTCGATGCTTAACCCAGCGAGCCGAGCGAGTCTGCGGAAATCGCGATTTTTAACAATATCGATGCTGAGCCTGACGAGCCAAACGAGTCAATGGAGTCACGAATTTTCAACGTCGACGCCGAGTTCGGCGGGCCGAGTCGAGCGAGTCTGCGGTAATCGTAATTTCCTATTTTTAACGCCGAGCTCGGAGAGCCGAGTGAGTCTGCGGTAGTTGCAATTTTTCCACTTTCGACGCTCACCCCTGATGAGTTGAGCGAGTCTACGGAAATCGCGATTTTACCAATTTCGACGCCGAGCCCGACGAGCCGTTGAATCTGTGGGAATCACGGTTTTACCAATTTCGACGCCGACCCCGACGAGCCGTCGGATTTACGAAAATCGTGATGTTACCAATTTCTACGTAGAGCACGACAAGCCGCCGAATGTATGGAAATCGCGATTTACCAATTTCGACGCCAAACTCGACGAATCAAGCGAATATAAAATAGAAAAGCAGCATACTTCTTAGATCATACTTTCCTCCGCATGAAAATTGTTCGCTCTGGGATGAATCATATATATTTCACTATATATCATTTTTGCAAATTAAGTATACACGGATACGCATAGGGCGTGTAGCCGTGTATCTAAAATTTGAGAGATCTTTTCGTGTATTTGAACTTGATCATACTTGTAGTACGCGTGTATAAATGTGTTCTGTTCAGTTCGAAAACTCGCATGAAAAATTATACTGTAGCAAACTGCGAAATATAGTTGGAAGCTACTCACGTTTTGCAGACGTTTCCAAACCGAAAATCACAATGAGGATGATCAAGGGGAAAACCGAGCTGTGGACAATACTAAGACCCGTCATTTTGACTGTCTAGGCTCTGGGGGGGTTAATTCTATAATTCTACTTTTTGAAAGCCAACCACACAAGGCGATGTTTCTTTGACGAGCAGGAGGTTGCGAGTGAATGAGCATCCTAGTACGCGGGGGCTCTTACGGGAGACGGGGGGACAAGCGGCGTAGTGGGGTTGTACGCGGTGATTAAAGTCAGTCTAAGGATGCTGTAGATACAGGTGGTAGTGTCTACGTTAATGCGGAAGGCAGGAAGCGATAACGTGGCAGGGTTGCAAAGGCGAAGAGGAAGACCAAATTCCGCAGAATATCAGAAAAATGAAACTTCATTCTCAATAAACGGAAAGAGAAACGAATTACCCAGTGAATATGAAGAATTAGAGCGTAGATAAGAAATTGAGAATTTATCTCTCGTCATCAATCGTCGGGAATTAGAAAATACCGGTTATAGCCTCTTTCGCGTAAAAGAATTTCAGTACATTTTTCGCAGCGAAGCAATCGTTATGGAGTGATGTATGCGTCCTCAGCTTTATAACTAACAATTACGTATCGTTCGATTCGATACGTATTTGATTATAGATTGCTCGGATAGTCATTTTAGCAGTTTTATGAAACGAAAAACAAATTATTATATTATATAAATAAATAAGGCCACAGAGTTGCAAATATTACAATAATTAGATATGTGACTGTTCTTTTTCGGGAGATATGGAGCATGTGGAGTGAGTTACATGTCATTTTATTCAATATAGATACAATGAATTCTAGATCGCTCGGCTCAATCATTTGAAGTTATTCGGGATCAGATTAAATCATTGAATAGAAAATGATTACATACGGGAAGAGATACAAGGGAAGGAATTTCGTATAATGGAGCTGCAGAAAACAGTGTTATGGAGCGATATCAGTTTCAATGGTCTGTCCAATGAATTACATATCGTTCGAATCGATATGTATTTGATTCCAATTTATTCCATCAGAGTTGTATTATTTTGAATGTTAATTTTTGGTAAATCAACGATTTATACATACATGAAAAGACTTTTTTTTAACATAATTACGTATTTTATGTCTACAAATTTTGCGTAAATGTATGACAACATTTATATATAGGTATAACGGTTTATGTTATGAAAGGAGTTATGTTATGTTATGGGAGGAGGAGGAGGAGGAGGAGGGGTGCGGTCCCCGCAGTTTAGGGGATTATCGGGTGGATGACCTTTGTCTTGTTATATGGACAAATCATTACTACAAAACTTGAAAACATCAATGTCTATATTTATTTATACTTTTCCTAGATGTTAAAAGATGCCTGGGCATTATAATCGTGATAGTATACTCTTAACTTATATCATACTCAGTGAATGAATATAATGTGAGAAATTAGAAATTAATAAATGCGATAAAGTTTCATTTGCCTAGGTGTATCATCCCGCAGCTTTAATTCTCCAGGTACATTATCGTAACTTTTATGTTTTAGGCATAATACACCGTGTTATATTGTTCGGGTACATCCTATCCTAGTTTTCATCGTTCAGGTATACCGCGTCTGTGGTCTTGTCGTACCCCATCGTCGTTTTCGTTATTCAGGTATATCTGGTTGTTTCTTCTGTTGTCTTCAGGTATTGTCTCGAAGTTTCCATCTGAGGAATATTTTACAATCCACAAGTTTTTGAAGTTCCAGTCTGCAACTCATAATTTTCGTCCAAGATGTGTCTTATCGTTGTTTCTATCGTCTAGGTATTTTGTCTTGAGGATTCCATCGACTAAATTTATTGGTCCATTGTTTTCGTTATTCCATTGTACAATTCTGTATCTTTTGTCATCTGGATAGGATTCAAGTCGTCTACGTCGTGGAGGTATATTGTGTCGTACTTTCTGTCGTCTTGAGGTGTTCCAACGTTTCTGTCATCTAGGTCTGCATTGTTCTGGAGTTTTCGTCGACCATTTTTACTGGTCCATATTTATATTTGTCGTAGTGTGCAAGTCAGGGGTTTTCATTATTTTGGTGTTCCGCGGTAATACTTGGACGATGAAAATTTTAGTGCGATAGTCCAGGATAACATGGCACTGCCTCGTACGTTTAGACGACAAGAATTACCATATGATGCACCTGGCGGGAATGAAAAGTCACGGGAAAATACTGTTATATAAATGAAACTTTTTCGCGTTGTTTTATTTTCCATGCTTTGTATAGTAAATACTAATTACTGGAGCAAATTTCGTAAGACATTCTTACTAGATGTAAGCAAAGCCGGAAACAAATGTTATAACTGAGTGAAGTCATTAAAAATTTCAAATTCGATTCCTGTTATCACAGTAATGACTTTTTCTATTCATTGGTCGTATTTTATTATACAGAATAAGGAGTTTTAGTTATCAGATTTAATCATCGAGATGAGGAATTAAGTTCCCGGTTCGAACCCGGGCCGCAATTCCAACTACACATTGCATTCATCGATTTTACAGCTAATGAGTAATGGAAGTGGAATTCATATTCAAATTCCAATATAATACAATTTAGATTCACGACTCTCAAATTGACATATGTAATCTTAAAGTAAAATTATTGCTCGTTGAAAGTTATAGGTGTACCTGCTACATATGATGTTCAAGAACTTGTAGTAATGATGTATCCGTGTACTAGAACCAAGGATTGCCCTGTTTAGTAATTTAGTAATACTTAATAGTTAACGAGTTTAACTGCATCGAATTCCAGGTTCGAAACCTGGGCGCAGCTATAGCTATATCTTGTGTATTTGTCAACTCCACTATTAATAGGAGTCTAGTGTCTCCACACTCAGAGAGAATAAGGCTAGCACTTGTTCGTAAATAACCAGATTTCGAACGAACAAGTGTAATCATCAAATGAAGGCATTAGGCGTTACGCATTCGACTGAGTTACGATTATTTGTATCCATATGTAATATTAATGGCAGGTAAATATATCTGTTAAAAATGGAAAGATATTACAAATTATATTTTTAATTACTTAAGCATCAGAGTAATATTATTCTGGAAGTAAATTGGAATCAGACGAGTGAATATAATTGGAGGGCGACAGATATAATGATATTTCTTATTACAATAAAGACATTCCATTCCTAAATAGAGATGATATATTGTATAAGTTAAGAGTTAAAGACGTTCAGTTATATATGTTCACATACGTCAATGTTTATGGTTAATTCGATTATTTCTGGAAATACAAGCTGGGCTTTAGTCACCAGGCTTAACTATTTGATGGAGACTTTAGGAGATTTAGATTCGATTTCCGATCGCAATTATAGAGGCATTTTATTCTTAGCAAAGGAAATTGGTTTTAAGTCATCAGGGCTGACTACCTAATGGAGACATTGCGACTTTCAGGTTCGACTCCTGTCCGCAAATATGTAGGCCTTTTTATTATTTACATTTTCTTACTATAATACGAACCGAACATGTGCAATAGAATCTTATAAACCGTTACTGAGTTAGATATTCATATTCTTTCCTACTTTCGTGATGTTAATATCAAAAAAAGCCGCCGTGTAATGATGAGCCTAGCGAACCTGGAAATCACGACTTTATCGTTCAGGGCAAAGCAAATCCAGGGAAATATTATCTCCCAATTGAACCGTCGAGTTTCTAGGATATTGATAATGCTTTCATATTGCTTCCGTTCACGACATTAATATCTCTGGCATTATTCATATCTCCTGAACGTCGGGAATATTGTTAATAACTTTATCCCGCCAACGAAGTTCATACACCTGCTCTTTCATTGACGTATACACTCTCATAATGGTTTTTTATGCCAACTTGGCCGCAATTATATAGGTATTTTTTTTGTTCCTAAAAATATAAACTGAGTTTCAGTCATTAGAATTCACTGCATATTGGAGACACTGGCAGTTTCAGGTTTGACTCCTGTCTGCACTTATGATATAATCTCGAATTATGCGAGTATTCATTTTCTTCATCATGGGAGGTATTTCACGTTGCGCCGAGTAGCTGATTATTGAAATCTAGAAGGACTGGTTTCGCAATTCCTTCATATCGCGAGTGATGGTTAACATTGCGTTAACTAAAAATCGTTCCCTGGAAATCCTGCCATTAGGGTAGTGATTTTTAAACCTAAAGAAGAGAGCTGCATCGAGTAGCTCATCATTAATATCTAGGATTGATTCCCCACTCCCCTATCGCGAGTGATGGTTAACATTGCGTTAACTAAACATCGTTCCCCCGAAATCCTACCATTAGAGAGGGTAGTGATTTTTAAAGCTAAAGGAGAGAGAGTCAACATCGCGTTGGCTGCTCAATCGTCGCACTGGTGTTGTACCACGGAGGAACTACGTGTTCATTTTCAAATTAAACGAAGCGAGGGTCAACATCACGGCGTCTGTTCAATCGTCGTATAGAAGTCCTACCATGGGGGAAGGAGTCTTTCAATGTGGAGAGGAGGGCCATCACTGGACTATAGGTGTTCATTTTTTAATTTAAAGAAGAGAGGATCAACATCACACTGGCTGTTCAATCGTCGCATATGAGTCCTACCTTGGAGGAAGTTTTCTATCAGTATGAAAAGGAGGGCCATCATTGGACTGTAGGAATTCAATCTTCCCCTGGGGACCCTACCACGGAGGTAGTGCAATTATCGTCAATAGTGCATATAAGTGAAGTGAAGTAGGAATAAACTTCGCCCAGTTTCTTTCTAGATTGAAATAGTCTCTACTCGGCGCTAAATAATTAGATTTCATTTACATACGTCGATGTTTACGATTAACTATATTATTCCTGGTAATTCTAAGCTGGATTTTGAATCACCAAGTTTAACTATCTGATGGAGATATTGCGAATTTCAGGTTCGACTCCTGTCCGCAATTATATATACATTTTATTCCTAAAAATACATATTGAGTTTTAGTTATCACAGTTGACGATCTAATTGAGGCATTGCGAGTTTCGGGTTCGACTCCTGTCCATAAATATATGGACATTTGGTCGCCAAGAATACAAATTAGGTTTTAGTAATTAGGATTAACAGTCTAATGAAAACATTGCGAGTTTCAGGTTCGACTCCTGTCCGCAATTATATGGGCATTCTCTCTATTCCTAAGAATACAAACAGAGTTTTAGCCATCAGGATTGACTATTTAATGGAAACCTTGCGAATTTCAGGATCGACTCCTGTCCGCAATTATATATACATTTTATTCCTAAAAATACAAATTGAGTTTTAGTTATCACAGTTGACGATCTAATTGAGGCATTGCGAGTTTCGGGTTCGACTCCTGTCCATAAATATATGGACATTTGATCGCCAAGAATACAAATTAGGTTTTAGTGATTAGGATTAATAGTCTAATGGAAACATTGCGAGTTTCAGGTTCGACTCCTGTCCGCAATTATATGGGCATTCTATTCCTAAGAATACAAACAGAGTTTTAGCCATCAGGAGATTGACTATTTAATGGAAACCTTGCGAATTTCAGGTTCGACTCCTGTCCGCAATTATATATACATTTTATTCCTAAAAATACAAATTGAGTTTTAGTTATTACAGTTGACGATCTAATTGAGGCATTGCGAGTTTCGGGTTCGACTCCTGACCATAAATATATGGACATTTGATCGCCAAGAATACAAATTAGGTTTTAGTGATTAGGATTAACAGTCTAACAAAAACATTGCGAGTTTCAGGTTCGACTCCTGTCCGCAATTATATGGGCATTCTATCCCTAAGAATACAAATATAGTTTTAGCCATCAGGATTGTCTATTTAATGGAAACCTTGCGAGCTTCAGGTTCGACTCCTGCTCGCCATTATATGGACATTTCGATTATTTGTAACTTTTTGCTATAATACGAGTTGAGCGAGTATAATAGAATTATATGAGCCATTACTGAGCTAGGTATTCAGATTCTTTTCTAATTGCGTAATGTTAACTTGGAAATAAGCCGTCGTATATATCAATGAGCCGAGGGAGCCTGGGAATACTTTATCATTCAACGGAAAGGAAATATCTGGAAGTATCATCTCCCGAACGTCGAGATTCCAAAACGTTGATATGCTTTCATAACATTGCCATTCACGACGTGAATACCTCCTGAACATCAGGGACATTGTTAATAACTCCATTTCCCAAAAAAGCTCGTAGACCTACTCATTTATTGACGTAGACATTCTCATAATAGTTCTCTTATGATAACGCGCAATAACGAAATTGCTGTTGATAGAATTTAGACTTACTTATGTTAAAATTTCGCCATTTGTACGTCAATTTGTAACTCCGAATAGAAGATCAATCGAAATTCTAAAATTTGACAATTACATGGCTTCTTGTGATGATTGACATAAGCATGCAAAACGCCGATACTGCGCTATCGGATACTAATCTGGATATATTTGGGTACTCGGTAAGTCAAGAGACATATGTGTCATGAAAAATCAATCTGATCCCTACTCGGTTTTTGAACAGCCTATTCACAAAGAAAAGTTCGTACATCTGAAATTAAACAATTCTTGATGCATTCTGCAAGACGTTTACGTTGAAACACACAGCACCGCATAATCTCTCTGTCTTCATGCAAATCTCAACGGCTAATTAATCATTATAAATAAATTGCTCAATAGAATCCCGAATTATAAGGATGTTCATTTCCTTCATCACAGAAGTTACATATTTCGCTCTGTGCCGAGTAGCTAAGCTAACTAAGTATATTATTCCTGGTAATACAAGCTGGATTTTGAATCACCAAGTTTAACTGTCTAGTGGAGATATTGCGAGTTTCAGGTTCGACTCCTGTCCGCAATTATATATGCATTTTTCTTCCTGAAAATACAAATTGCGTTTATATTATCACGGTTGACGATCTAATTGAGGCATTGCGAGTTTCGGGTTCGACTTCTGTCCATAAATATATGGACATTTTATCGCTAAGAATACAAATTGGGTTTTAGTGATTAGGATTAACGGTCTTATGGAAACATTGCGAGTTTCAGGTTCGACTCCTGTCCGCAATTATATGGGCATTCTATTCCTAAGAATACAAACAGAGTTTTAGCCATCAGGATTGACTATTTAATGGAAACCTTGCGAACTTCAGGTTCGACTCCTATCCGCAATTATATATAGACATTTTGATTATTTGTAGTTTCTTTCTATAATACGAGCTGATCGCGTACAACAGAATAATATAAGGCGTTACTGAACTAGACGTTGAGATTCTTTCCTACTTGCGTGATGTTTATTTCAAAATAAGCCGCCGGATAGTAATGAGCCGAGGGAGCATGGGAATCATGACTTTATCCTTCAGCGCAAAACAAAAATCTGCGTTAATATCATCTCCCGAACGAAACGTCGAGTTTCCAGATCGTTGATTATGCTTTCATAATGCTAAAATTTAGGACGTGAATACCTCCTGAACATCAGGAATATTGTTAATAACTTCACTACATCAACAAAGCTTGTACACCTACCCTTTGATTAACGTGGACACTCTCATAATGGTTCTTCTATGGTATGGCACGGTAGCGAAGTTGCTGTTAATAGATTTTCACATTTACTTGCATTAAAATTTCGTCCTTTGCATACTAGTTTATAATTCAATAGATTGGCGAAAGCATGCAAATTTCCGATAGTGGGCTATCAACTACTCACCTAGATATATATATTTATATCCTCTAGGTAGAACGGAGAAATACGTATCATGAAAGATCGATATGATCCCCAACGGGGATTAGAACCGCCCATTCAAGGAAAAGTTTATAAATGTAAAATTAAACATTGTGCAGCCATTCTCGATTTGTTCTGCAATGTCGTTTATGCTGAAACGCAGCACAGCGTAATCTCTGTCTTCATGGAAGTCTCAACGGCCAAATAATCATGATAAATAAATTGCTCAATAGAATCCCGAATTATAAGGATATTCATTTCCTTCATCACAGAAGTTAGATATTGCGCTCTGTGCCGAGTAGCTGATCATTGAAATCTAGAAGGACTGGTTCTCTATCCCTCCCCTGTCGCGAGTGATGGTTAACATTGCGTTAACTAAAAATCGTTCCCTGGAAATCCTGCCATTAGGGTAGTGATTTTTAAACCTAAAGAAGAGAGGTACACCAAGTAGCTCACCATTAAAATTTAGGATTCATTCCCCACCCCCCTTATCGCGAGTGATGGTTAACATTGCGTTAACTAAAAATCGTTCCCTGGAAATCCTGCCATTAAAAGGTAGTGATTTTTAAATCTAAAGAAGAGAGAACATCGCGCTGGCTGTTCAATCGTCGCATAGGAGTCGTACTACGCAGGAAGGGGTCTTACAATGTGGAGAGGAGGGCCACCACTGGACTAAGTGTTTATTTCCAAACCTAAAGAAGCGAGGGTCAACATTACGCTGGCTGTTCAATCGTCGCACAGGATCTCTATCACGGAGGAAGGGGTCTTTCAATATACAGAGGAAAGTCATCACTGGACTGTAGGAATTCAATCTTAATCTGGGAACCCTGCCACGGAGGTAGTGATATTATTCTCAATAGTGTATATGTGTGTATGCGAAGTGAAGTCAACATTGCCCAGTCTCCTTCTAGATTGAAATGGTATCTTTACTCGGCGCTAAATAATTATATTTCTAGTTTGCAATATACCGTGGGATAGCACCGCGTGATTACAGCCGATTCACGTGTACGATCGCTGAACAGTCTCTTGACGACTATCCGCAAACATTTACCCCGCGATTACAATTACCAGGCGTGGCTGTTATTAATTTATTATCTAACCCCGGAGATCGCGATTCGACAGATAATAATCTACATACGATATTCTGACAGGATACTAGATGTATGTATGTATATATCTAGGATTCCTAGATTACTTCGCAGTGGGAGTTTACTCATTTAGGACGTAATCACGTGGCGTTATCCCACGGTATATTGCATTGCATGTAGTCTTATCTTCCACAACGAGGATCTTTTATGTACCGGGAGAGAACTGCCGATAATGTGATTTTATCAATGCAAAACGCTAACAGTACGTCAGCCGCTATTTTTCATTGGAAGTCTATAAGTGATCATTATTTTTAGTGTCATTAACTGACATTATACCGCATCCCAAGCTGCGACGGATATCAATATCGTGCTTCATGTTTGGTTCTCCCATCTTTTTTTAGGCCGACGGCATCTCGTCCCTATGTTCAATGAATGTCGTGTGTTTACTTTGAAAATAATTCGCGTACAAAAGTAACCTGGTTATTCAGTGACTTGCTGGAAGGGGAGTTCGTGGTCATTGAGTGCAACGACGGATGAAACTGCCGAGAGCTCCGCGACTTCCTCGTGCCGCGTACGTAGGACGATTATCTCGAGCAGTGCGTGACTTCTTAGAAATACACTGCACTACATAGTAATACGATGGAAGGAATATTGAGATTCTCTCGCGGAAGTAGAAGGAGAAGAGTAGCTCCTGCGCGACTTGCCGATATATCAGGACAGCAGGTTGATAGGATTTTGTGAGTTATTCGTGTAAATTCTTAAAGAAAAGTTACAAACGACTCCAGTGACGACTTGCTCTATTAAGCAAAGAGTACTTGGTTGGTCTTTCGTTCTCTAAGGAGAATCAGAAATAGAATACTTCGCGGTTTACGTCTCGATGCGTTCTAGTACATAGTAGAGCAGCTGGATAATTGTAGAAATCCTCGTAGCAGTAGAAGGAGGAGAATGACTTTTGCGCGACCTGCCGATGGACCGGGATGGCATGGTGAGAGGGTTTCGTACCTCATTCGTACTTTACAGTTAGGAGAAAGAAAACGCGACTCCCCGGCGACGGTACGCCTTATTAAGTAGAGAGCACGTGGTTGGTCTTTAATTGTTGAAGAAAAATGTGGAACTAAGTGATTCGCTGTTTAGAATTAAGTTTAAAAGATAAATTTGAAAGTGTCTTACTGATAAATAAATAGAAGAGGCCGATCGCGAATATACGTCCCGCCGAAATGTGTGAATCCACGATCTATTATGTTTCGAGCAAGGACTACGATTTGCCTGTTTTATAAATCGAGGATCCTGTCGAAATTCGTGGATTTAGGAGTTTGGTGACATGTAGTAATTTAACGATAACGACTGTGATAACGAGCGTGCACCAAGAGTACATTCAGCCGCGGATCGATGCGCGTATCAGCAAGATCCACCCCTTTGCCGATCGGCACTGGTCAGTCGTATCAGTTGACACTTGGTTTCTTTCGTTTTATGATGTTTGTCGCGATTCTACAATTTGGCATTGAAGGTGCGTATTTTACGAAAAAAAAGAGCTGTATTTTAAAGTTCGCTGAACGTATCCCCTTTTATATAAAGCCAGTCACGGTATATTTAAATACATGGAGGTACTAGATTTCCTCCGCTTTTTCCTTTCATGACGCTTTATGTATGATAATACCATTCCGAGGGCGTTAGACTGCTTATTGGTGAATGCTACCGTGGACATCAAGTGCTGGGCAGACTTTTGAAAACCAGTACTAGTATCTAATCATAGTCCCCTCTGGCACGATACTTACTCTTGATGTACAGTTCCGGTAATAAGGTCACGTTTTATAAAAATAGCAACTGGACCAATTATAAGCGGTGATTAGTTTAATTGGTAGAGTTCACACGGTTGGCGAGGGACTAACTGTTCTCGGGAAAGACATCACACGTATTCATAGTTACAGTTTCTACAAAAAGTCTAGGTACACATGTACATAGTTGTATCAGGCAAATTCCTTAAATCTTGGATAACTTGATCGCGATAAACTCTTGTCCTTTCACCGGGTAGACTAAAGGAGCTGTTCAAGCCACCGACATTTCACGAGTCGTACGTGAGAATGCAACGCTTTCTTTTCGTCCTATTAGTGAAGAGAGTTTTTAATTTGATCACTCGTAGCACAGAACCGAGAATTTGAGGATAAATTAGACGTCTCTAATCTTTTTCGCGTTGCTCAGTGAAACTGAGAGCGTTCAAGAGTATATAGAAGTAGTTTTTAGATTTCCAAATGAAATGTAGGAAAGAATTGACGTTGACTCGTAATTAAATTCTAAATTGAATCGTAGTTAATTTCTTAGAAGATATGCACGATATTGATGAGCAGTGAATTTATAATCATACATTTTAAACTGCAGCTGCGAGAAATCAAATTTCTCTTTCAAAATCAGCATGAAAGAAATCAATTAGATAGGGTAGTCGTCTGATCGATTCTAGAGATTTCGATCCTTTTTTGAAATTCTTGTTGGTATGTAAGAATTTGCGAAGAATCGAAATCTCGGGAGTCAATCGCACGATCATCATTTTCCATATATTTTTTTCGTGCTGATTCCGAAAATCACTGCCGATAGTCTAATTAGAGCGGTATTTGGAATTAAATATAAAATATCGACACTTTCATGTACAAGAAAAGTTCTTTGCAAATTTTGTGACAAATGTAGATTTCTTTTTCTTGCTTTTTAGTAGACAGCGGTAAAATAGGGCTTCAGTCTGTATTACGTAACATACTATCGATAATTTATAGAAAATTGTCCATAAAGTGTTACATAATACATGCAGAAACGAAGGTCCGTTTTTAAAAAAACCTAACGCGCCGTTAGTGGAACCTCTCGGGTGGTGTGGAAGTCCACTAATGAACATACACATATACTACACACATGAATATAATTCCGACCGGTCTGCCTGCGTACGATAAATTTCTTAAAGAGAATTGCGATAATTGAAAGTAATAATGGCAGTATCTGAAATCGTGGAAATTCCTAAGACTAGAGGCATTATTTTGTAACGCATTGCTACACTGAGAAAAAAAAAGGTTAAAATTTATTCTGTTAGAAGGATAATCTGAGTACGAAAGGAAAAACAGATCAAAAATTATCCTTCCAGGGTATAAAATTTAACCTTCCTTAGAATAATTTTTGATCCACTTTACCTTTCGTACTTAGATTATCCTTCTAACAGAATAATTTTTAATCTTTTTTTTCTTCTCAGTGTATGTTAGTTGAAGCGAATCGGTATTCAAAATCTCTTCTGCCAATTGTGTTGTACGTACAGAATGTGTGAAGAAAGTGCAACTACACTATTAGCAATAATGATAGATTGTCTCATAGGATGCTGCAATTTTCGTAGAACACCTACACATTCTGGAGAGTAAGAATGCCCGCGAATAGGTAGTTCTTCGAAAAATGAACCGTGCCGTGTGTTAGCAGCAGTTGTCGCGATGTTGGGTGTGTATAGTAATAATGGATGGCGATAAAACAACGGGGTAGTGATTGCCTTTGGTCGCTGCAGGCGGTAATTACACGACGAACGTTCGTGATCTTACAGGAAACGAAATACAGGCAATCCCGAAATTACATTTCCGGGAACGATGGTTCAAACGAAGAAGTTACCGTTTGAGCGAAAGGGATACGAACGGCGGTTGGGGGAATCTCTACGTGGCACATAGCGGTAACCCTTGGGGTTTATCTTCCGCCATCGATCGTCACGGGAGTTCCCAACAGTCGGTGCCTTTACCTACGCGACTGAATTATGTCAACAACAACGTTACCGTCACAAAAATATCGCAAGTTTCATTCACTTTTATGGGCTTGGTTGTACATATCCGGCGGTTTGAATGTTCTCAAGATTCTAGAATTCGATGTCAATAGCAGAAAGTGATGGAATTGTATTATGTTAAAACGAAAATCGGATTCAGGGCGAAGAGAATTTTCTTGGCCATTATGGCTAGTAGAACTACGGAGCTATACGAAGATGTATGTTTCTATTTTAGGTCAATTAATGAAACTCATCGTTCGATTCACGCGAGATTTAGAAGAGGGGTAACACATTTGTATAACATGGTCGTTTGTGCTACTGGCTGTAGCCCTTTGGCTTACAAAGGATATGGTTGTTACTGTGGGTTTTTGGGATCTGGATACGTCATGGATGGGATCGATAGGTGATTTTTAAATTGAGTTCAATATTTCGCCAACGCATCTAAATTAAGTTGAATTCTCCCTTACAATGGCATATTTCTGTTAAGATGCTGCAAGATGCATGACTGGTGCTATGAAGCAACCGAATGTCCAATGTTCTTGGAATATTTCATCCCTTACTACTGGAAGTGTTATCGCGGACATAAACCTATTTGTGGTGAGTTTCTCCCCATTTTTGTCGCTAATTTAATTAAGAACAGAATAACGATAGAAAGAACGTGCACGCGTTCTAATGCTTCGCAACTCAGCCATAGAACGGTAACACATGCAACGGGCTCGTGTATAAATATCGAGTGTGCACTTTGCTTCTATTGCAGCAATCGAGCATGGTGATTGGGGGGGCTCAGGATCGTGCGCTCAACGTTTGTGTGAGTGCGATCGTTCGCTCGCAGAATGTTTGCGCCGCTATCCCTGCCCGACCACCAAAGCTGTCTGTACCTCATCACCGTGGAGGCTCATACAGAATCTCTTCATGATTCTTTAATACAACAGTTGTGCTAACTTGTAAATTGAAACAAATTGAACTTAGGAAAGTCGTTTTGCATACCAAAGAAAGAAAGATTTTAGAGGAAATTCCAGTAAAAAAATGGAAAAGTGACTCATTTGCAATGGTATAAATAATGTAATGTTTCATGTTTGTATATTTTAATACAAAGCGTTAAATGTATCGACGACATCCCAAAACCCGCTCATTGATTACTTTGCATATTCCGTAATTACAATATCTGCACACCTCCGGTCAATCGCACAATTCTATTTTTATATTTCTTCGATAAATCCCGCTCGATCTGTAAATTAAAAACGTAGGAATTATCTTTCATGACATCGAAACATCGGTGAAACGAAATTCGTATAATACTGTCCGAAACATAGATACTTACTTCCGCTTGTAGTTCCTTGGTTCTTTGTATTAAAAGTTTTAACGCTGGCTGTAAAGCCAGAGCTTGCTCTCTTACTTCGTCTCTCCTCTGCCTCGCCACTTTTTGGGAAGCAGACATTTTTTCGACTAAAGTCAATTTCTGTCTTAACGTGGCTGTTAAGACGTCGACGTACCTATGAAAGACATGTATAAATAAAATGCACCTTGATGCCTTGTAACGTTCATTTTTTGATAAAAGAAAAAATTACCTAGGAGAATGCTTGATATTGTGCAAGTGTTGAACTCTGCTGTCCAAAACTTCCGTGAGAAGGACCTGTACATTATCCAGCATCCTTTGAGTACTATCCACAGTAGCGAGTTGAAGTAGAGACGGAGCCTCCTGCAGTTGACTCATAGACAAGAGATTCTTGCTGCTCTCTCCTTGAAATTCGTATAGGCGCAGCTTCAGAAATGCCTCCAACTGTAACCGACCACGTATTACACCTTTCGCGTACCTTGATAATCATCACATTTTTAAAGAATCCATTTTAGATATGTAAATTTCTAATAATCAAGGTGTTTAAATGAAATACAATAACGTGCCTCGAATAGCTGATCGATAAAGTCATTCCTCGTTGCCGGATTATCCAGTATAGTAAACGCCCCGTTTCCGGTGGCGATACCTCCGTCATTTCCAGCAGCTTCCACGACAATACCTGATTCTTCCAAGGAAACGCTGAAATCGACTTCACTGTCTATGATTTCATCCGCACCTACGTTGCCCCAATCTATTCCGTCCCCTGCTTCCAAGTTCAAGTTACTTCCGAAATCAATGTCGCCTCCCGGCCCGAGGTCGATTCCGTCAGCAGAGTTGTCACCAAAATCTATCTGATTGTATCAGGGGAGAATGTCGATTGTGTATTTGGTAAATAGGAAATCTTACTAGTCGAGTATTAACGTACATCATTACTGGCGTCTTGGTCTCCTTTGTCGTTATCTTCGTCAAGATTAATAATTGGAAGGGGATCGACAACGGATAGCGGCGCTTCGCCATAAGTCCATTCATATGTTGTAGTATTTCCCTTGTCTAATGCACATTATACACTGTATATTTACAGGAAATGATACCCTTGAATCGTAGTCATTGATGGAATTAAAACTAACAAATTCTCTTACCAATAACGTATTTAATCATAGGCGTGCAACCACCATCGTGTTGTCTTCCAAGAGTGAACGCTACGAACGCGTTATAGAATTCTATTACACTCTCAATCGATTTTGTTTGCTTGGCAATTTTTTCATATATTTGCGGCAATTCCGTAATCCTTTCTAGCAGTTCTGCCTTAATTTTTTTCCCAGGAATTCCTAGCTGCTTGCAAAGTACATTGAATTCTGATTGCGCTGTATTCTCAGACTTTTTGTATTCAGCTTCTTTCTTTTCGAATTCCTGTAAAAGAAAATTCATGCAAAAATGTACTTTCATGAATGGGAAATTGATTGACGTTGGATGGGTGGATAAATTAATTGCAAAGCAAGCCCTGCATACATTTTGCATTTGTTCAAATTTTTGTATCTGTTTCTTAAAGCTTGGTACTTCGTAGTTAATGTTTCTGATGAGCATCTGTGCTGCCTCTGCTAAATACAAATTATCTCTCTCGTACAAGCGTACGATTTCCAACCAATCTTTCATACGCTGTGATCCGTAACGACCAAATAAATTCTTCGAGTCAGCTTCGGTCTCTTTAAGTATGTCGATTATTTTCTTACAGTGAAAGTAGTTGATATCTAGGATTAAACACGAAATTAAATGTAATTGAGTGTTAGATTACTGGTAAAACCCTTCTCTAATTTAAGGTCTCAAATGAGTTTACTTACATGTTCCAGTTAGTAACTTGGCAATTTCTTCGTGTACAGGCATATCTTGTATCGCGTTATTAATTTTTTCTCTCATAGCCAATACGTTCGACTGCCAATCTCGATTGCAATGTCTTCTACTTATCAACCATTCTAACAATTTACCTGCGTTTATGTCAATTGGAATATCTTGCTCCTAGAAAATTAGTCGATATGCTTATCGAAAGATACGGTGAATCTTGCTATTGAAATATGAACTGAGGATAGAAATGTGTGTGAAGAAAAATTAAATATGTATATTCATGGAAACTGACTTTCATTACTTTTTTGGTATTCCATATGGAATTTGAATAGAAATTAAAAAATAGTTATAATCTAGCATGATATGCAGATTTAAAAAAATTATATGAATATTTGATTTCAAAATGATTATTACCTCCATATTCTAAATTTTTGTCAGGACACAAACTTCTGAGAAAATAGTATAATTTTTCACTGTAATTATTGTAGAAGTATAATAGCTATACAGATTGACAGCTGTTTTACATAAGGTATACGTAGCGCTCTTTCAACGTCAATGGATCGGATGAGGTGTACCGTTAAAGGAAATGCCTGCCTTTCTGAAACGCTTTTGAATCGCGATAAATTAAAGTATATAAGTTTTGTTCCAGTTGCCTATCAATCTTTTAATGTCATTTTGTAAAAAGTTAGTTCCGCGATTGTATGAAATAAAAATGGGTTACCGGATACTCGTACGTCAATAAATTGGAGGTTGGGAACAGGTATCAGTGATTGCAGTCATTTGACATGGTAAAATAACAATTATCAAAATAATTGATGCAGTCTCCAATCATCTGGGAATATTTTTATTAATTGATCTTCAATGAGAAGTCTGTAATTTGTTTTTATTGCGTCTTTGCTAAAATGTCCATTGGCTGAATGCCTTTTCATTGGTAAACCCAGTTGAAAAATTGTTATTCATTGTTTATGCAGCCATTTATTCACATAATGTTTATTCAGCATTACCGTGCCAATGTGACATAATACATATGATTACCTTGAATGAAATAGCCTCTGTAGACAGATTGATATAATCTTATTATAAAAAAAGGTGGTAAGGTCGAGCATTAAATAATAACAGCATTTTTCACTCAAATATTTTAATCCATCATAATAGACATACAATAGGAAAAAACATGGCTCGCACACTAGTGTTGTACTGCTTATTTTTAACACAGGTGCTACTACATATTTCATGAGGTAGGAAGTAGGACTGGCCCGATCACTGTCATACTTTCCTTCAAAGTTCATTACCTGTAGCAGCACCCATACTATAAAATGTTTATTTCTATTCCTCCATAAATTAACGACCCAAATAAATATACACACAAACGTACGCCAGACAAAACTAAATCTCTTTAGTTTCTTTCACTATTCATGATTGGTAACACCCATATTTTTACATTCAATCTGTGAAACTGGAGAATGGATATCTCAATATCACACAGATCAATCACAGGGTATAAAATGGATGAATAGGATGGGCGAATGCGCCAGGACAACTTAATTGCAACATATGTAACTACAGTCTCTGATAGGGTTTTCGGTCTGTGAAGAAATTCTTTAAGACAAAGACCTGTCCCACTGTGATTATAAGAATGCCGATAGTTTCCATCACGGACCACCATAATACACGCTCGTTCAGATCTTCTGCGCGTTTTCTGCCTTGAGCTTCCCGCAATCGGTGATGTGTCTGGTAATCCAGAACGCTGATCAAATTTTTGTGTATCTCTTGCGCCGACGATTCCATCTATAAAGTCAATTTGTTCGTACTCGCATTCTTGAAAATATTCGCGTTTTGTTTACACCGATAGAATTACCTGTGTCATAACAGTGACATGCTCTTCGAGACCCGGAAGAGGGGTTTCATCTCCCACTTGGAAGTCCATATAAACAAGTTTGTGGGAAAATGTAGAAAATTCATTGCTAAAGCATGCTTTATAAACGCCAGACATCGCTGGGACGAATGTGTGAGAGTCAAATTGCGTTTTAACTTGGCGATATATTATTTCCTTGTTTGGCGCCTCCAATGTCACGTCAACGTCATACTGACCTCCCGTCACGACCTGTAGATTAAAATACATTTTACAGTGAGGTTAAATTACTTGATTTAATTTATTTAAACAGCACAAATTGTTCCGAATTAATACTCCGCATTGCTATCATTCAATAGCATAAGTATGCAAGATTAATTACAACTGTTGGAAATTCCATTGGAAATAAATTACAGCGTAAGCAGACTTACCTGAAACTCTAGCGTGGATGAGACATTTTTCTCAATTTCTTGGTAAAAGCATTCCTTGGCATTGTCTGGTAATTCGAAGGTTAATTCAACGCCCCCCACGAATAAAAAGGCGCCGAGGAGGGAAACGAGAACTAACCACGTCGAATTGTAGCCCATTCTATGGTTATATACGTGCTTACGTGTTACTATACAATACACATTTATGATTAAAGTCGCCGCGCGACTCTTATTCCTCCGGCTTCGTTCAACAACGAGACCCCCCCGCCGGTTTACGAAATTTATATCAATTTTAACGTGGCCGGATGTCAGTCGACAGACCTTCGTCAAATCGAAGTTGACATCACAAATAACTGCAAAGATAGTCCACGCTTCGCTCTTGATAGTGTGTCGTCGATTTTAACGCACGTGGTGACTCCACATCCAAACTACGACGATCGGCACGGTTTGCGCCATCGGTAACTGATGTTTAATTTTAAACATCATGCAGTAATATTAAAATATTAAACTCTTTTATTGATAATGAATACTATTTACAAACAAATACAATTGAAATTACAGTAATGCTGTGAAAATGTATTTTTCATATAATATACGCGAAATGAATGTGGTGTGGCATTAAAAAATAAAATGAAGCTTCTTGTATACCGTATGTATCATGCCAAATTAAACAAGCAGATATACCGACATTGCCGAAAATTTACCGACGGTCAAGAATTTTATAGTTAGAGTTGTCTTGAGAAGAGTGCGCTGTGTGTGCTGCGTGAGAGCGAAAAGTGTCAAACGTCTGATTTCCCGATAGCTGTTAATTCAAGAGATCGAAGTGTTTCGTCTATTATTCAATACTTCGATTTTCCGAATTGACAGCTATCGGGAAATCAGACGTTTGACACTTTTCGCTCTCACGCAGCAAACACAGCGCACTCTTCTCAAGCCAACTCTAACCATAAAATTCGTGACCGTCGGTAACGTTTCGGCAATGTCGGTAATTCTGCTTGTTTAATTTGGCATGATACATATATACGGTATATGCTTCGTTTTGCAAACGTAAGTAGGTATGCGCTAGATAATTGAAATTCGAAAATATTTCAGAGCCCTTTCCGTGTGCACAGCGTGTATATTTCCCTTCCTCAGAGCTCTCGTATTTGATTTTTCAGGATTTGATGTCATTTTTTCATTTTTATCCTTGTGCCTTTCCCTATTTTAGTATAAAATTCCATATTCTCCTATTTGTGTGCACAGGATATCTAACCATCAGAGTTCGATAGATCTGAAGATATCGCGCAACTTGGTGAGTCTGCTTAAGTTTCAAAGTATCTAGCAAAATTACATTAGAATTTAGTGTAGACCGAGATATATTTTATGCTGCAATACGAAATTAGGTCTGTACAGTGTTAATATTTTTACTTTAAAATCTCCCATTTATTCGGTGAATAAAAAAACTTCGCGGGTCTGGCAAAAAAGTTGTAATCGAACTTCCAACAATACTATATAGCCGTATTGTTTTATAAGGTTCGAATCGACGTCAATTAGTAATAGAATTAAAGCAGCAAGAAGGAATTAATTGATTTTAATCGTGGTTATCTCTACTTGTTAGCTTCTTGCTTACATTAGTATGTAACGGCTTTGTACGTCCAGATTTGATTTTCTAGAAAGCATTCTAACCCATTTAGATCTGAAAAACTATTAGGAATATTTTTTTGAATTTTAGATTCTATTGATGCTCTTGTAGGACGCTGTTTTTTGAATATTCTTTTTATGGAGCGGTACCGTAGGTCTAAATGGGTTAACGAAAAAGAATTACAGTTCGAAAATACCACACGTGTAGTTTACTGTGATCTTTTGTGGTTAACTACAGAAAAATACAATAACTACACGCATAGTATTTTCGCACTGTAGTTTTTTTTTCGTAAGGGTTGTGTCTACGAATTCAGGGTTCAATAGCATATAATCGAATACTCGCGAATCTTGATCCTCTATAGTGCATGAAACATTTTCTAAAAGCCATTCATAATATTTTATCAAATTCCATTGCATTCTTCACGAAAAGAAAATTCGGAGTTCAGAGCTATGTAGGTATATAAACGCAAACATACATCAAGAAATCCCTTTCTAAAGTTACTACATACGGTAATTGCATTTCAAAATTCATTCGTAATAATGAATCGCATGTACAGCAAGGTCTATTTTATTCTTCATGCAGAAAACCCGGTGTACGTGCTTTGAAAAACCATTTTACGTTAAAGTCACACAGTTACGTACACGTAACGGTTATAGCGTAAACACATCTGGGAAAACTGTTTTCGGTGCGCGCCGTGTGGCGAGCAGTGTCTGTCGACCGATCTGAATCCGATCGATCAGATCGATCTGAACCTGCGCAGCGCCACTCTCCTTGCTGCTCGTCACTCTGACTACGGATTTCGAGTGGAGTGGTCATGTACTGCGTGCTCCGTACTTTACGCCGTTTTATCGTATTCTACTCGATTTACGTGAACTTTTTTGCATTTTAAAGTATTCTTACACTAGTTCAATGTAAAGTGGAAAGCCTTCGAGTGAAGCAGAAACATTCCCGTCCAGTCGATCTGTGGCAGTTTTTTTGTAAGTGCGTCGCGTAAATCATTCGACGTGCACGACGGTTCGCGACCGGGAAAACCTTAACTTTCTCATTACATTTCGCAAATTCGGAGGCACAGACGAATACTTATTACTGAATCTCATGGTGCAGTGTGCAGTGATGCGTAATTGTCTAATAACTTGCAATGCGCTGTTTGTTACAGTGAAGTGGAAGCGATAGCGTTCACGATCATACTAATTGCGACGCTACAATTAGCTGATTTTCCACTGATTCAAAGGTTATTACATCTTTATAATTTTAAGTGCAAGATTGCTAGCCTCCAAATATTGCATCTTTGTACACGATTTCCTTTTAGCATATCGAATTATCATTTCCAATAGTCATGGGCATTAAAAGTATGAATGGAAATTTGAAATTACATACTATCATAACAATTTGTTATAAATCTTATGTTGCAGTACAACGGAGGCTATTGTCCTCGTACGAGTAATCGTCAAAAGACGTCAGCTTGGATAATTGATGATCGAAAGGTCAGTACGATTCTATAATTACGATCGAGAATTTAATTGTGCTAAAAATATAAACTGGAGATTGCATATCACGTTTTAACATGAAAGAGGAAGTTACAAGCTCGTCTAACAACTCGATGCCTCATTAATTTTTGTTACAGACGAACAAAACGATCATGACTGAGAGTATGATGTTGAGACTGCATCGCAGCAGATTTATCAGTGATTAAAAAGTAAGTATTTTTTAAAAATAATTTCTGAACATATCCCACTAATAAATTGTTTTTATATTTACAAAGCAATTCGATCTTGCCTAAATGTCTTCTTAGTTAACGACAACGTTCTGTGTATTATAGTCCTCCAAGACATTCCACGTGGATTCCGATGCCTCGCAGTTATCGATGGGAGAAAGAATGAACTGGTTTAACTAATCACTCGTAAGCCTCAACGTCAATTTCTTCTATTCTGCTTCCAATACGCGTATGCAGCGTTAAATATTGGAACGGAATAGTCGTATATTCTCTTTCCTATCTCTTCTTTTAATCGCGTGGCACGACGACTACTTCGCAGCGAAATACCATATCAATATTTTTGTAGAAATTTAAAAAAATTAACACGTTAACGACCAAGTGTCACATATATGTGACACGTAGTATTGTATTGATACGTATGTGGTCGCGAACGTGTTAATTTAAACATTGCATTCTCTTAAATTTCGCTGGGAATTGTACATAGAGTATGACGTACATCGTTCGGACTTTGCAAGTTATTGAAACTAATCACTTCTTCTATATTGTCCGAACGATGATAACGCGCCAGAAGTAAACATCGAATTAAAATATTCTCCCTATGAGAAATGTGCGGATACAAGAGAGAGATATTCACTCTCTAAGTGAGATTATTTTGCAGTTTCATATACTCAAACAATTTAAATACGCTATCCCCTTTTGGAATTTGTACATCATTATTTTTCAATATTTGAATATCTCCAAGCATGCAAAATACACGAGTTAGTAACATTATTCGACAATTAAAAAATGAGATCGCTTACACACGATATTTGTAATTGTAGATACGAGTCGAGAATTTCATTTAAAAGTTTGTACATTTCAATTCAGTTACATTTGGGCATGCTGCTTCATACTTACAATCCTAGTTAACTGCAAATTTTCTCTATACTTATTGTTAGAGTACGACGTTCGTCGTTCCTGCGTCGTGAGTTTTCCGAAACACTCGAGTTTGAACGACGATGATATGCCGGAAGTAGACAACGATTTAAGTTAGCCAGTAAGGAGTACCGCATATATGCGAGTACAGGAGATAATTTGACAGTTAGATATTCAGATCGTCTAAGTACATTATTTGAGTTCGTACCTATTTACAGAAAATTTCCCCTTTGAAGGATATAGTATTTCCAAATTACGCGAAATGCATGGGCCGTAGACATTGCAACAACTGCCCACTACGATCGCCTAGGTGCGATACAGATATATCAAAAATTTTGAAAACTGATATTTCAATGGAGAGAATTACACGTCTATAAATTCGAGCATGTTCTTCTTCATTCGTCGATAGCTTCAATTTCACTTCAAGTTATCTCCATAGAGTACGACGTACATTGCTCGAACTTCGCTAGTTCTTAAAAACCATAGCTACAGCAAACGTGGTAAATAAGAAAACCAGGAAAAATCATGGTATTGAAAATTGATAAGCAGAATCTGGGCAAAAGCCAGGAAATTTCTCATAAGATCTTGGATTTTTCGTCTTTAACCGTGTCTATTTTCCTAAATCTATTTCATACTGCCTCGTGAGTTAATTTTCTTCATCTGTTTCTTACCGCCCATCATAAGTTGTATTTTTCTTGCCTGCAATATGGGCTTTACTTTTCTTGCCAGAATATTGAAATGCGCAAAGATTCTTGATCATTCTAAATGTAGAATTGAATTTGCATATTCGCCATGATACGCGTTATTGATATCAAGCGCTCCTTAAACTACCTTTTCATAAAACTTGGTAATTTTGAAACTTTGAAGTTCTTATCGAGTTCGAGCAATGATTAAACGCCCGAAGTAGACAACGAGTTGTAATGAATTAGCCCACTTCGCGAAGTAAACTAATCGATAACGTTATATGGGAACCGGACGCATTGAGATTATTTATACAGAATATCCATTCGTGCTCGTAGGTATTTTCAAAATTAAGAGCACAAAGTGGCTTCAGTACATATACACACGGACGTGTATACACAAAATTTTGAGCATATGCTTTGGAGATATCACTATGACAGTTTTTTAAAAATTATTCTCCAATTTCAATTGTTTTCCATAATTCGTAACTTTGATGAAGCTAAGTATTGAAATATCTCTCCATATCATAACTTTGAGTCTCAGGTATTAACAGAATAAAAGATTGCTGAGATCAGTAACATTTTCAAAACACTTAGTAGATAAGCTAATAAATGCGAAGGGGTCGAAGGAAGACTTCTACCCTTTCGCATCCAACGAAGGGTCATCGTGGAATCGACGTGGGATCATCGTGGGATCCAAAAATAAGTAAGACCACGAATGAATGAGAGATAATAGAGCGATTGTGTTGGTGAGAATGTACGTTCCTTTTAAATATAGGTGGTATAGGCAGGGTTTTTCGCGAGAATGGCCATTCGTTTTTAAATATAGGTGACAGGCAGGGTTCGTTTTACATCGCGGCGCGTTTCTGGCCAATGTGTGCTCGACGTATGATTGTTTCAAATAGATCTCCAGGTGACGTTTTGAGATTGGGCTGCCAATACTCTGTATCTCTAATATAGTTGATCTATATTACAGACTCTTGGTACTGACAACCAATTTCGAAACTCGTCCGGAATTATATTAGCTTTAAATCCCAACGGTCTTAGATTTTCAAATTTTTCGAAAAATATAGATTTACGTGACGGCTTCCTTTACATTCTATGGGACGCAATTTTTTATAACTCTGTTTGATGATTCCATTGTGTTTAAAAAATTGCGCGTCTTGAGATACCGGGAAGTTTTGATCTAAACCATATTTTATTCGAACCAAACTTGAGCGGTACATTTCTTTTTAGCTTTCCTTTGTACTTGTTCATAATCAGTAGTAGCGTATTACGCTAGTTAATCGATATACTAATGGCAAACACAAAATTGACGCGAGCTTGTCATTCTTTCATACTTAGAGTGAATAATATTCGGGATCGTTTTTACATTTCGCTTCGTCTTTTCATTCAATTATCTACGACCGTTGGTTGGGCAATCGCGAAGTCGCAAACGTCGTGAATCGTGGTGCACGGCGGTGAAACCTGCGGCTTCGCATTGCCTCGAAGAAAAAAGAGAGAAAAAAGAAGAGAGAAGCCATCATGTAGTTATTAAGAAAACTGTCGTCGTGCCACGCGGACCCGCAAGGATTTACGAATCTTCTTTTTCGAGTAATTCTTATTGTATCTCTGCATGGCTTCCTTCACCGGACTGAGGGAAGAGTAACAGAAATACAGTGCGTTTTCACGAATGGAATTTTCGCATATGTCATTAGACTCCTTGCAACACTATCCACCTTTCTTTCCATGCACGTAACGTGCATTTGTTAAGTAGACGTGCAAGATGTTTAGATTAAATTAATCTTTCTTGACCGATATTCGTGCTCATAGATATTTCGAGAATTTACACTGAAGATTTCCCGCTTATTTTCTGAGGAGCACAAAGTATCTTCATTACACGCATATTATATGTTACTATTTCCGTATTAAAATTCTCAGTAAATTTTTTCATATAAAACTTCATTATTAAGTATTGTATAGTATTTTTATGGTATTAATTATCACAATTAAATGTTTAACATTTACATGAGATTATAAAAGTAATTACGAACTTTTCTTATCGTATTTTTTAAAAAATCCGCACGTCTGCTTAATATCTATATCTTTCTCTTTCTACATATTTGATGAGGCAGTTTTGCCCATACCACTTTAACGTGGTTACACCTGTATGTGTATATTTATATGTATTTCTATATGTATGGGGTGTGAATTGTCCTGGATGGCAAGGAAACCCCTATGTCTTAGTTCCGCGGTTGTTTGTCTCTTCTTTTCAGGTACATAGTTTATTGCTTGCCGAAAGGCAGTAAAAAACAAAACAAATATGGGGAATAACGATTCTTTTCAGATACTATAAGGAATCTAATGAGATTCTTTTAAAAAATATTGTGACAATAACCTTATTCCTACATCATGTACCCACGTTTCATCTCATTCAATAAATATGAATATCTGAGAAAGAGTAGAATTTACTGCTGTTGCTCCGTTGTTCTAATAAAGCATCGCATCTGGTCATAGGCGTCCGGGCTGACGATCGATGTAATGTTTTATATCACTCGATTAATCATTAATTTACTATTTAAATTAGGATCTTTTCGATAATTTTTACTGTTTTAGATACATATCTTCGAACTAATATAACTTTTTATTTGTTCAGGGAATTAAGATAAAAGTCGTTTTCCCGGCTAGTCAAGTGTCATTGAAGATTATAGGGCGGGTTGTAACGACTTGGTTTAAACTCAGTTCTAACTTGAACCACGTTTGAACTGAGTTCACATCAAAATGTATGACATTATGCGTGACACAAAATATACCAAGAACGGCGGTTCAAGCTGATCCGGCTCTGAACCAAGTCGTTACAACCCGCCCTTAGTTATTTTGCTGATAAATTGCAGATGCAATACAGTTTCCATTCCCAGCTTATCGTCGAAATCATGATACTAGTGACACTTGGCTATCGGTCCTTGTTGCATAGACAAGTTGTAATCTGTCTGCTTTCTGTTTCAGTTCAAGAAATTCTCTATACGAATATAACTGCTTTTCGGGCAAATTGCGACAATTTTTTTTACTGTATAACGAGATCACTAATTTTTCTGCTTTCTGTTTCAGTTCACCAAATTTTAATAATTAAAATTTTACTTTTCAGGCAATCCGCGACAATTTTATTATATAGATAAGACCAATAATTGTTCAGCTTTAAGTTTCAGCCACGGTCTTGAGAGATTTAGGTTTCTTCCTCCTCTTGTATGGTTTTACATCCATACATCCAAAGCTGGTATGCTCTGAAGATCTCGAGGAATTAAATAATTTCGAGAGAATTCAGGAGATCTCTTATTGAACGATGTTTCAAGATAATTTATCGCTATTCTATGGAAGGGATTGAAATATGTGGGTGATAAGGGGCTAGAGACCCGCTAGAAGCGAACAATTTCACAGCCATACAGGTACTTACTTGATATTTTCAAAGCCACTAAGAAATATCATATCATCGATTTATAGTGTCTAAAAAATGTGGTATTTATTCTAAGAGGAGCATCGCTATTCCGAAGAGGTCGACAGCTGATCTATCGAAATACATCTGTTATACGAATTATAGGTTAAATCATGTCAACGCATTTTGATAAGATTTAGTTTTTCATTTTATTTAATATTTATATATAGATTACATTTTATTTTTCATATATAGATTTAGGACTCATACATCTTTGCATATGCAACCACACCATCTGCTTTCTTATTCTTATCACTGTATGACTGATGATCTGGATCGACTCTTGATCATGATCCTTAAATTATCCTCTATGCCATTTATTCTCATCGATCCAATGTTCTTAGACCCGTTCTCTGATTAGGCAGGCTCCTTCTCGATTTCGGAGATTCGTTATCGATTTGCTGGTTTCTTTGTTAGATTGTTCTCCGTTCTTCTCGATCTCCTGCGTTGGTCGAATTTCGCTAGGCTCGTTGCCAGTCTTCTAGGCTCTTTGCTGAATTTGTAAGCTCTTCATTGAATTCGTAGGGTCTTTGTCAAATTCTTAGGTTCTTCATAGAATTCTTAGACTTTTCATTGAATTCTTAGGCTCTTCGTTGAATTCTTAGGTTCTTTGTCGAATTTGTAGGCTCTTCATCGAATTCGTAGGCTGTTCGTCGAATTCTTAGGCTCTTCGTCGTTTTTTTGCTCTTCGTCATTTTTTAACTTTTCGTCGTTATCAGGCTCTTCGTCATAATTATGGGTCGCTTGCTTGTCTTCTGAGCTATCCATTTTACAGACTCTTCCTCAATAGAGTTCCTTCATCTTTCTTTCATACCGAAAACCCCCTTTTCATTTCCTTCAACTTTTTGCAACTAGTGGTCTGCTAATGGCCCTGAGGCTTGATAAAGCTAATTAACTGACATAACGCGAATGGTGTAGTTGCATAGGTGAAAGGATCATATAGTATGTACTTCATAACAGCGAAAAGATTGTCAACTCCCATTATCATTTTATGATACATCTTGATACGCTTCTTTACCCCTTTGTGATATTTTTATATCAAACTACGAATACATTTTGTAAACGAATTATATTCCAAAATTAATGAGATTTATGTATCATCGCAGATAAATTTGTTAATATCAATTTTGATCGTCGCCTATCTCAGCTGCCTATCTATCCTTCCATTTTCTCGACTTTTTTTTTGCGGCAAATTTTTGAACTTCGACCCGAGGATACCGTACGATTAATTTCAATACCTCAGTATAGCCACTTCTACAAAGAAATCCCCAAATCCTACGTCGGATGACTCAGATTGTCACAGTCAATTTTCCCGTACGCGGTGGTCGGGTACACAACGAGTCGTTGGAACCACAACCGACGCCGACCGTATGCCCGACGTACTCGCGGGTCGGTAATTAAACAGCGTAGGTACCGACAGTCTAGAGTCCACTACACATAAATACATAAATACATACAGGATCCGGACTTGAATTTTTGCGTTAAGGTAAGTTTACACGTGCATGGATTTATTGGCGCCAGTGGTCGTGCCAGTTCTAGTTGCATTCCAGTAAAGCGGCCTACTCACACGGTCATTTACAGGGGACAATCTGTAAAGAAATTGGGAAGCCGCCTACTCAAGATAATTTACAGGAGCCAATCTGCATGGTCGTATGGCCGCTTTGAATTAGTAATAATATTGAGGAATTAATACTAATATGGAATATGTACATACAATCAAAATTTTCAAAATTCATTTTTAATATCCTTCAACTCCTCATTAAAACTGTAAATAATCACACAAAACCGTAAATTGAATTGCGCGAAACAGTGTCCACCTATCGGTCACTACTGGTAGCTTCTATCGGTTAACACTTCTGCTGAGGCAAACGTCAGTGCTGTGATGGGGATACTGGTACATACACCCTCGAGCTCAGATTCTAATCATGAGGAATTTTCAAAATGTAATTTTTAAACGTAACAGCCAATTAGCAATTAAATCTCATACTTTCATTAGCTAATGCGGCCTTTGCCCTGGCTAATGAAAGCATGATAATTAATTATTCATTGGTTAGTATATTGAAATATGACATTTTGAACATTCCCCATGATTAGAATCTGAGCTCGAGGGTGTATATACAATTTGTTTGTCTTAATACACACCAGTGATGCGGGTTGCATATCGGTCGGCGCTACCGATCAGTTGCAATTTCCTGTAATTCGGTGGTAACACCGACAGTCAAGACTTGAACCAAATGGAACTATTAATCCGAAAATCCTTGATTATTCGAAAAAATGCAAACGATTATCAAACTACATCGGAACGTCTGTTACATTTACCACTATTGGAATGACCGAGGTTTCTCAGATTGATACGTCTAGGTATTTGGTTCGAGTTTTGGCTGTCGGTATTACCACCGAATTATAAGAAACCGTAGCGGATCGGTAGCGCCGGCCGATATGCAACCCGCTCCACTGGCGTGTACCGTATGTATCATCCCAAATTAAACAAGCAGATATACCGACATTGCCGAAACTTTACCGACGGTCAAGAATTTTATGGTTAGAGTTGGCTTGAAAAGAGTGCGCTATGTGTGCTGCGTGAGAGCGAAAAGTGTCAAACGTCTAATTTCCCGATAGCTGTCAATTCGGAAAATCGAAGTATTGAATAATAGACGAAACACTTCGATCTCTTGAATTAACAGCTATCGGGAAATCAGACGTTTGATACTTTTCGCTCTAACGCAGCATACACAGCGCACTCTTCTCAAGCCAACTCTACTATAAAATTCTGCCAATCGCAGATGCCGTATACTGGAATCTCCCACTAGAATTGGAGGTAAAACCCCGCGCGAATTTTCTGTTACCGCCCCCAACTGCCCCACTTCACCTTGGTGGCCGCCAGCCTTGCGTGGAATGCAAGGTGGGGGAATTTACGTGTGTCTTCGAGTAAGTGGAGTGGAAGTTACAGCTTCTTGGAACACCAGGTGCCCGCCAATGCGACAGGTTGTGAGGTTACCGGGTCAGCGTGCCGCAATGCCGAAATTAAACGAAAACTTTAAACGCCTATAACTTTGGAATGGAGCGAGATAATCGAACCGGATAAAGTGCGCTGTATTCAGCGCGCAATCGACTTTATGTAACGAGTGGAATTGTGCAAGCGACGTCAAAAGCAAACCGATGATATTTAAACGTTTATAAATTGGAAACCGAGCAAGCTAGTCCGTGCGGATAAAGCATGTTGAATTCAGCGTGTAATCTAGATTAATTAAAGAAGATTTGACGGTATTTTCCCCCTTTAATTGCGATTTTATTGAGAAGCAAATATAGAACACCATGTTTCTGGTAAACGAGCGAATATAACATCTTATTTATTCGACTCTTTATAAACCAATTCACAAATTCGTTTGATTAAACTTATCCTTATAAGTAAATGAACTCCCTACATGTAGGAAAGCTCCCCTGTCTATGCAACAGTACCACGCTCACATGACGGCCTTTACTTTCTTGAGATTTAAAAGTATGAAAATGTACTTTTGGGATAAAGGGCAAATCGAGGAGAGTAATAGGAAACCTGTCGAATAATAACGAAGAGCCTATAGAGACGATGAGGAATCTAAGAAGACCGATCGAAGCCTATTTATGCCGCGGAACGACCAGGGCCCCATCCACGCCCACGTCAGTGAGAGTCACCAAATACGACACTCTCTCCTTTAATTTTTATCGCGCTATGCATTCTAAATAAATACGAAGGAACCTATCGTACTAAGTACCGCGATCCGCGAGTTAGGTATGCCGCGAAATGACCAGGGCCCCATCCACGCCCACGTCAGTGAGAGTCACCAAATACGACACTCTCTCCTTTAATTTTTATCGCGCTATGCATTCTAAATAATTACGAAGGAACCTATCGTACTAAGTACCGCGATCCGCGAGTTAGGTATGCCGCGAAATGACCAGGGCCCCATCCACGCCCACGTCAGTGAGAGTCACCAAATACGACACTCTCTCCTTTAATTTTTATCGCGCTATGCATTCTAAATAATTACGAAGGAACCTATCGTACTAAGTACCGCGATCCGCGAGTTAGGTATGCCGCGAAATGACCAGGGCCCCATCCACGCCCACGTCAGTGAGAGTCACCAAATCCGACACTCTCTCCTTTAATTTTTATCGCGCTATGCATTATAAATAATAGCGAACGAACCTAACGTATTACTACCGCGATCCACGATTTATGAAGTTCAAGTTCGAGGAAGAACCTACAAATTCAACAAAGGGCCTAAAAGCTTAAGACACCAATGACGAAAAGAAATTGCAGGAGGATAATTTAAAGGATGTGGTTGATACCCGATAACGAGACAACGATCGAAGAGAGATAATAAAGGAAAAGCAACTGGTGCAATTGCAAAGACACGGGAGCTGAAGATGAAATTTAATACTCTAAGATGATGAAGCCTAACTAATGTTAATTAATCTAGAGTCTCGTGTAGGATTCCCACGGCGACAATAGTGTTGAGCTCTTTTTATAAAATACTCCTGTTGGAATAAATATATCACAGCTTTTAGTCGTCTCAAATTGACAGTGTGATGCATTTTTTGCTGGTTATAAAAATATCAAATACCTGCTATTCCTTCAAAACTGATCACCTCTAACGTCAACTCATTGCTTCCTATAAGTCATATGGGTCCAATGGCAAAGCAATTTACCATCCTTCCTTTAATCCCAACAATTCCATGAAAGACTATCCATATGTATTTTCCTCAATAACATCCACAAAAAACGTGTATATCAAAGGAAACCCAAAAAGGCAGGTGCAGAAGCCTCTTTGTTCTCAATCGAGTGTGCCAAGAATAAAACCTAATAGAAAATTAACCCAAATCTCTCGAATCTATAACTGAAACATAAAGCTGAACGATTAATAGTCTTATTTAAATATAAAAAACTGTCGCAGTTTGTCTGAAAAAAATGTCATTATTAAAATTTCGGCGATCTGAAACAGAAAGAAGAACGATTAATTATATCTAATTTTAGCTGAATAAATTGCCGTAGTCCACCTGAAAGGTAACGTTTTATAATTATACGAAGTTTCACGAACTGAAATTTTTCTGAAACAAACAAAGCATCGTTATTAGCTTATCTTAAATGAGATTATACATATGATATTTTTAAAGAATTCTTAAAAGGGAAAAAAGAGCGATAAATGATTAATTCCAATTAATCATTGCTCCATCCTTTACCCCGATTTGAATCCTTTAAAAATAATGATGTCATATATGAATGGTGAGATGAGGGAAAAAAGGAGACACATAGATATATTTCTTTATTTAAATTACAAAAATTCTCTTATCCTATATGAGAGGTGAACATTTTTAATGGATTCTCTGCGGGGAAAACGAAAGCGATGAACATGATCAACGTTACTCGATCGTTCCTCGTTTCTTACTCCACTCTGAATCCCTTAAAAATAATGATAGATGAGGCGAGGGAAGAGTTTATTTATTTATGTATCAATAATATACATAAATATCGGGTCGAAGTATCCTTTCCAGGATAGGGTGCCCGAAGGCATTGGGGATTTAGTGGGCGTCAAGCAAAAAGACGAGACGCGCCACATTTTATATAATAAAGAGTACCTCACCGTGTGAGGGTGGTAAATTTCCGCGGAACTCAATTTTTCCCGGAGTTCACTGCTACAAGGCAAGTACTTCCTCCGGGGGTCAAGACCGGAGCCCCACTGACGTTTTGAGAACATTCAATATGTTCTCCAGTGATTAACTCTTATGATAAATATTCTTCAATAATTGCATGTCCAATGTATTGAGCTTGATACAATTTCAATATTAAAATTTCAGTAAAAATATCTTATACTTTGTGCATCGAATGCAATGCAAGATTCTCTGAAGGAGCTTGAATGATATCATTCTAACAAGTATTTACATTCTTTCAGCGTTAAGCGCATTGTAAATTGAATTACAAAAATTTATTGATACAATAATTGTAATGTGAATTTAGCATTCTCCGTGCATAAACTGCAGTTTCATTTGAACAAATAAAGTTCAATAGTATTACGTGTTTCAAATGTTTGAAATAAATTATAGGACTTTATTTCTATGCATAAATATTCAATTAGGACACTGCGTAGTGAGACTCCGGTTGACAGAACTTATACATCTAATCCACTTTTACTTCAGTGGTACTCACCAAGTTTTCTTAAACTAATACATGTGGTATATGCGAAATGTGTGTATCATAAGTAGGCGTGCGATGAGAACAGAATAATACTATTAGGTGTACAACTTTGCTTCCGCTGTTTTCCTTCCGCCGTTCGCTTCAAAAGATGGCCAGTTTTTTTAACGCGGGATTCGTACGCTACCCGAAAGACGCATTCCTTCAATTTTCGCAGCGTAATGCATTATAAATAATTCCGAAGGAACCTATCGTACTACTACCACGATCCGCGAGTGATGCCGCGAAACGACCAGGGCCCCATCCACGCCCACGTCAGTGAGAGTCTCCAAATACGATACTCTCTCCTTTAATTTTTATCGCGCTATGCATTATAAATAATTTCGAACGAAGCAATCGTACTAGTACCGCGATCCGCGAGTTAGGTATGCCGCGAAATGACCAGGGCCCCATCCACGCCCACGTCAGTGAGAGTCACCAAATACGACACTCTCTCCTTTAATTTTTATCGCGCTATGCATTCTAAATAATTACGAAGGAACCTATCGTACTAAGTACCGCGATCCGCGAGTTAGGTATGCCGCGAAATGACCAGGGCCCCATCCACGCCCACGTCAGTGAGAGTCTCCAAATACGATACTCTCTCCTTTAATTTTTATCGCGCTATGCAGTATAAATAATTTCGAACGAAGCAATCGTACTAGTACCGCGATCCGCGAGTTAGGTATGCCGCGAAATGACCAGGGCCCCATCCACGCCCACGTCAGTGAGAGTCACCAAATACGACACTCTCTCCTTTAATTTTTATCGCGCTATGCATTCTAAATAATTAAGAAGGAACCTATCGTACTAAGTACCGCGATCCACGAGTTAGGTATGCCGCGAAATGACCAGGGCCCCATCCACGCCCACGTCAGTGAGAGTCACCAAAAACGACACTCTCTCCTTTAATTTTTATCGCGCTATGCATTCTAAATAATTACGAAGGAACCTATCGTACTAAGTACCGCGATCCGCGAGTTAGGTATGCCGCGAAATGACCAGGGCCCCATCCACGCCCACGTCAGTGAGAGTCACCAAAACGACACTCTCTCCTTTAATTTTTATCGCGCTATGCATTCTAAATAATTATGAAGGAACCTATCGTACTAAGTACCGCGATCCGCGAGTTAGGTATGCCGCGAAATGACCAGGGCCCCATCCACGCCCACGTCAGTGAGAGTCACCAAAACGACACTCTCTCCTTTAATTTTTATCGCGCTATGCATTCTAAATAATTACGAACGAAGCTACAGGTAAATGAACTCCCTACATGTAGGAAAGCTTCAGGAAAGCTTCCCTGTCTATGCAACAACACCATGCTTATGACAGCTTTTACTTTCTTGCCATTTAAAGGTATGAAAATGTACTTTTGGGATGAAAGGCAAATCGAGGAGCGTAATAGGAAACCTTTGGAATAATAACGAAGAGCCTGTATAGACGACGAAGAATCTAAGAAGATCGATCGAAACCTGTAGAGGAAAGACCATGTAACTATAGCAAAGACGACGAGACTAAACAAGATCGAAGCCTTTCCGAAATCGAAGAAGAGCCTAAACGAGATCGAGAAGCTTATACGAAAGTGATGAGAAGCCTATACGAAAATCAACGAGGAACCTATATGAGTTTGAAGAGCCTATACGAATTCGACAAAGAACCTACGACTTCAAAGAAAAATCTACGAATTCAACGAAGAGCCTAAAAGCTTACAACACCAACGACGAAAAAAAATTGCAGGAGGATAAATTAAAGGATGTGGTTGATACCCGATACCGAGACAACGACGGAAGAGAGATAATGAAGGTAGAGCAAGTAGTGCAATTGCAAAGACAAGGAAGCTGAAGATGAAATATAATACTCTAAGATCATGAAACTACCACACTAGTACCGCGATCCGCGAGTTAGGTATGCCGCGAAATGACCAGGGCCCCATCCACGCCCACGTCAGTGAGAGTCTCCAAATACGATACTCTCTCCTTTAATTTTTATCGCGCGCTATGTATTATAAATAATTTCGAACGAAGCAATCGTACTAGTACCGCGATCCGCGAGTTAGGTATGCCGCGAAATGACCAGGGCCCCATCCACGCCCACGTCAGTGAGAGTCTCCAAATACGATACTCTCTCCTTTAATTTTTATCGCGCGCTATGTATTATAAATAATTTCGAACGAAGCAATCGTACTAGTACCGCGATCCGCGAGTTAGGTATGCCGCGAAATGACCAGGGCCCCATCCACGCCCACGTCAGTGAGAGTCTCCAAATACGATACTCTCTCCTTTAATTTTTATCGCGCTATGCAGTATAAATAATTTCGAACGAAGCAATCGTACTAGTACCGCGATCCGCGAGTTAGGTATGCCGCGAAATGACCAGGGCCCCATCCACGCCCACGTCAGTGAGAGTCACCAAATACGACACTCTCTCCTTTAATTTTTATCGCGCTATGCATTCTAAATAATTACGAAGGAACCTATCATACTAAGTACCGCGATCCGCGAGTTAGGTATGCCGCGAAATGACCAGGGCCCCATCCACGCCCACGTCAGTGAAAGTCTCCAAATACGATACTCTCTCCTTTAATTTTTATCGCGCTATGCAGTATAAATAATTTCGAACGAAGCAATCGTACTAGTACCGCGATCCGCGAGTTAGGTATGCCGCGAAATGACCAGGGCCCCATCCACGCCCACGTCAGTGAGAGTCTCCAAATACGATACTCTCTCCTTTAATTTTTATCGCGCTATGCAGTATAAATAATTTCGAACGAAGCAATCGTACTAGTACCGCGATCCGCGAGTTAGGTATGCCGCGAAATGACCAGGGCCCCATCCACGCCCACGTCAGTGAGAGTCACCAAAACGACACTCTCTCCTTTAATTTTTATCGCGCTATGCATTCTAAATAATTATGAAGGAACCTATCGTACTAAGTACCGCGATCCGCGAGTTAGGTATGCCGCGAAATGACCAGGGCCCCATCCACGCCCACGTCAGTGAGAGTCACCAAAACGACACTCTCTCCTTTAATTTTTATCGCGCTATGCATTCTAAATAATTATGAAGGAACCTATCGTACTAAGTACCGCGATCCGCGAGTTAGGTATGCCGCGAAATGACCAGGGCCCCATCCACGCCCACGTCAGTGAGAGTCTCCAAATGCGATACTCTCTCCTTTAATTTTTATCGCGCTATGCAGTATAAATAATTTCGAACGAAGCAATCGTACTAGTACCGCGATCCGCGAGTTAGGTATGCCGCGAAATGACCAGGGCCCCATCCACGCCCACGTCAGTGAGAGTCACCAAATACGACACTCTCTCCTTTAATTTTTATCGCGCTATGCATTCTAAATAATTATGAAGGAACCTATCGTACTAAGTACCGCGATCCGCGAGTTAGGTATGCCGCGAAATGACCAGGGCCCCATCCACGCCCACGTCAGTGAGAGTCACCAAAACGACACTCTCTCCTTTAATTTTTATCGCGCTATGCATTCTAAATAATTATGAAGGAACCTATCGTACTAAGTACCGCGATCCGCGAGTTAGGTATGCCGCGAAATGACCAGGGCCCCATCCACGCCCACGTCAGTGAGAGTCTCCAAATGCGATACTCTCTCCTTTAATTTTTATCGCGCTATGCAGTATAAATAATTTCGAACGAAGCAATCGTACTAGTACCGCGATCCGCGAGTTAGGTATGCCGCGAAATGACCAGGGCCCCATCCACGCCCACGTCAGTGAGAGTCTCCAAATACGATACTCTCTCCTTTAATTTTTATCGCGCTATGCAGTATAAATAATTTCGAACGAAGCAATCGTACTAGTACCGCGATCCGCGAGTTAGGTATGCCGCGAAATGACCAGGGCCCCATCCACGCCCACGTCAGTGAGAGTCACCAAAACGACACTCTCTCCTTTAATTTTTATCGCGCTATGCATTCTAAATAATTATGAAGGAACCTATCGTACTAAGTACCGCGATCCGCGAGTTAGGTATGCCGCGAAATGACCAGGGCCCCATCCACGCCCACGTCAGTGAGAGTCACCAAAACGACACTCTCTCCTTTAATTTTTATCGCGCTATGCATTCTAAATAATTATGAAGGAACCTATCGTACTAAGTACCGCGATCCGCGAGTTAGGTATGCCGCGAAATGACCAGGGCCCCATCCACGCCCACGTCAGTGAGAGTCTCCAAATGCGATACTCTCTCCTTTAATTTTTATCGCGCTATGCAGTATAAATAATTTCGAACGAAGCAATCGTACTAGTACCGCGATCCGCGAGTTAGGTATGCCGCGAAATGACCAGGGCCCCATCCACGCCCACGTCAGTGAGAGTCACCAAATACGACACTCTCTCCTTTAATTTTTATCGCGCTATGCATTCTAAATAATTATGAAGGAACCTATCGTACTAAGTACCGCGATCCGCGAGTTAGGTATGCCGCGAAATGACCAGGGCCCCATCCACGCCCACGTCAGTGAGAGTCACCAAAACGACACTCTCTCCTTTAATTTTTATCGCGCTATGCATTCTAAATAATTATGAAGGAACCTATCGTACTAAGTACCGCGATCCGCGAGTTAGGTATGCCGCGAAATGACCAGGGCCCCATCCACGCCCACGTCAGTGAGAGTCTCCAAATGCGATACTCTCTCCTTTAATTTTTATCGCGCTATGCAGTATAAATAATTTCGAACGAAGCAATCGTACTAGTACCGCGATCCGCGAGTTAGGTATGCCGCGAAATGACCAGGGCCCCATCCACGCCCACGTCAGTGAGAGTCTCCAAATACGATACTCTCTCCTTTAATTTTTATCGCGCTATGCAGTATAAATAATTTCGAACGAAGCAATCGTACTAGTACCGCGATCCGCGAGTTAGGTATGCCGCGAAATGACCAGGGCCCCATCCACGCCCACGTCAGTGAGAGTCACCAAAACGACACTCTCTCCTTTAATTTTTATCGCGCTATGCATTCTAAATAATTATGAAGGAACCTATCGTACTAAGTACCGCGATCCGCGAGTTAGGTATGCCGCGAAATGACCAGGGCCCCATCCACGCCCACGTCAGTGAGAGTCACCAAAACGACACTCTCTCCTTTAATTTTTATCGCGCTATGCATTCTAAATAATTATGAAGGAACCTATCGTACTAAGTACCGCGATCCGCGAGTTAGGTATGCCGCGAAATGACCAGGGCCCCATCCACGCCCACGTCAGTGAGAGTCTCCAAATGCGATACTCTCTCCTTTAATTTTTATCGCGCTATGCAGTATAAATAATTTCGAACGAAGCAATCGTACTAGTACCGCGATCCGCGAGTTAGGTATGCCGCGAAATGACCAGGGCCCCATCCACGCCCACGTCAGTGAGAGTCACCAAATACGACACTCTCTCCTTTAATTTTTATCGCGCTATGCATTCTAAATAATTACGGACGAACCTAACGTATTACTACCGCGATCCGCGATTTATGAAGCGAAGCGACCAGGGCCCTAATACTTTGAATCATAAATGTATAACCAATTTTGTATAATAAAGCCTTGAATTTCGGAAAAACGGCGGACGCAAAGCTGTACACTTATTGGATTGAATAATCTTTTGAAAATATTATAGCCATGAACCTTATTTGTAGTATATCATTAGTTATACGTAGAACTATTACATCTCCTTTACTATATTTCAGTTTGTAAAATCATTTTCTGTGTATCAAATTTACGATTGAATAAAAGAACTACAAAATCTCACAAAATATTGCATATTCAATGTGTACCGGAAATAAATTTTGAAGCTTATTAAACCATGAAGAATATCGTTCAAAGAGAATTGACTTTTATCACAAAAGCAAGGAATACATTAAAATGAATTAAATTGAACTGGAGAAATTAAATGTTTCATGACTGAATTTCTAAAATTCTGAAAATTATATGTTCAGAATAAATGCATACAAATCGCACGCCTACTTTGCTTTCTTCTGAATAGAGAAAGAATATATGGAGAGAAAGATAGAGGAAAAGAAGAAAAACCATAGGACGTATTCAATTCCAGATTCATTCTCGATATGTTCTGCAAATTTCGAAAATTTGCTGAAGAGTCTCGAGAACTCCTCCGAAATTCTACGAACCGTTATGGTCGGGTGCGTGGTGCAACGACCGGCGTCCTCTTCACTGATGACTTCTTTCTTCTTTCTTCTGGCAAGGCGAAGTCGCAGACGGCTTGCGAAACCGATTGCCACCATGCACCACGCATCACGGTGTTAGCGACTTCGCCGTTGCCTCGCCTAACGATCGTTGGAAAACGCGGGCGAAAAAGCAATGGGATGTAATTTTCATGATCTCGCGGTGCGTCGCGAAATTCGATTGCACGCGAACGCGTTTCGTGAGCGCTCCAGGAAGCGATAACGAAACTTCCAAATCGAATTCGCGAAAGGATATCCTTCGCGTGTCTTTGCCTACCGCTTTTCGAATTCGATGGAAGCCTTCAAACATCGAAATGAAAGCCGCGCGACAATGACTTACCGAAGAATAATCATCTCGCGAGTACGAGCCGGAAGAGAAAACGAAACGAGACCAACGATCGTTAGCCGCATTAATACTAGCAGCGGGCAAGACTGCAACGGTGCAGTTATTTGAAAATTAATTAAACACCTCGCACACTCTCAGTCACTCTTTGGCCAAATTCGCGACGCGATAATTCGTGTATCGGAGCCCTACCTAGCCACCTATATTTAAAAACGATGGCCATAATCGCGAAAAGCCTACCTAACACCTGTATATCCAAAAAAAAACGAACATGCTCACCAACACATACATTCAACATTCGCACGTGGTATATCTGGTTCCTCCTTTGGATAGCTCCCTCGTCGCGTGAGAAGGGGGAGATTCCTCCTCAACCCCTTCTCAATGGTTGAATACGACGCGAAAGACGGATCGGATCGCGATTGTCCTACTCTACGATTCTACGCCGCGACTGCACTTTACACAAGTGCTATCGTATTTTTACCGGACGACTTTAACCAATTTATTATTAGCTTTACGATGACAAAACGAGCGAGAAGCTACTCTGAAAGAAACATAAGAAAACTCGAATTTTTGAACTTGACTCGACTCCTGAAAAAAATCCAAGGAAAATAACCGACCGCGATTCAAACGCGTGAAACCAAGCTTTTACGTCGGTTTCTGGCAACGATTCGAAAAAAATATGCAAGTATTCGCGTATCGCGATTGAGCGAACAAAGTTCCCTGATATACGTTCCGATTGATGCACAGAACGTTCGATGTTTAATTTTCGAAGAAAAGAAGGAATTTCATTTTATTCGCGTCCATCGAACTTCTGCGCACCTCGGGCTTACAAGATCTAAATTTGCAGCGAAAATTAGAACCCTCATTTAAGATGAAACGTTTAAAGAGATTTGATATTTTTCTCTTGAAAGATAAAACAATTTCGAGATTTAACTAACGACCTGAACACGAAGCATTCCGCTCCAAGCAATACAATTGGGAGCTATTAAATTTCCGCGCATTTCGCTGCAAATATGTAACGCGGACGTCGTTGCACCACGCGAGAAAAGGGATAGTCATAGGATAGATAAATACGACCATCGCGCTCTCGGTATTTCGCCAAATCGCGTACCGAGAGACGGTGGAAGAACTTTGACAGCTGGGACTTACTCGGCGATGAGGATCCCCCGACGCTCGTCTCCGAGATACGGCTTCCAATGAGTATCTGAAATGGACAGACGTTTATGATTAGGAATCGCTGTTTTTTGGACGAAATTCGGTGGATCGTCTTTTAAATATCGAGTGGATTTTATATTCGATCTGTACTCACCACGAAATTCACGTGACGGAGCCAAATGCCGACAGTCTTCGGTCCAGCCGAAGCTATCAGCCCTCGAAGTCGACTTAATGTTCAGCGATCGCTCCGGCTACGACAAACGAACAATTGGATCAACGAGGGAATTTATTTTGAGAGGAATCGAGCAGTGATGCGAGAATCAGTAAAATTTACGATCAACTGAACTTTTTGGATAAAAATCATAGTCTAAACAAACGCACAGTGAAAACACTCGCGAATTAATGACTACGTTCGAATTGGAATGTAAGTTTTATTTCAAATGAAGAGAAATTGGAACTTACCACGAAATATTCGTGACGGAGGCCCCGCGACGACAGCCCTTCGCGAAAATCGCAGCTCGGGCCTTGATTTCGTCGTCGAATCGAACGTCGTATTTATTATTCGTTCCATCTGAGTACGAACGAGTATTCGGATCAACGAAGGAATACAATTTGCGGGGAGTCGAACAATATCGCGAGAATTTACGATGAACCGAATGTTGCATCGATGAAAATCAAAGTTGAAACGTATACGCAGGGAAAATTCGAGAACTAACGACTGCGCATCCGAAAGAGCGCGGCGGATAATGCAATAACTTCGCGAATTGAGAAATCATAACTCACCATGATTAAATACTCGTGACGGAGGCCCGAGGACGACAGCCTTTCGCACGAATCGAAGCCGAGGCCTCGTATTCGTCGTCGAACTGGACATTGTGTCCTTAATTCAATCCGTCTGCAACAATTAAACGATTCCGACCGTTGTATTTCTTTCGAACGGAATGACAGCATGAGAACTGACGGTCCTGCGCAATAGAAGGAATAGGTATGGAACGGGGAACAGAAGCAAGCGCTCTCGACCAATCACATCACTGCTTTAGCAAAGGATGCTCTAAAGCAGTGACGAGAGTAGTCGAGAGCACTGTTCTGTTTCCCGCTCATTATTCTTCCTATTGTACAAGTTTCTAATAAATAACGCGAATGATAACCTAGAATTCACATCGATAAGATTCGAAATGAATATCCCATTTGTACGAAGAAAACTTGAAAGCGCGATGATATTCCCAAAAAGATAAACGCGTTTGAATTTAACCAATGCACAATCGCGGAACGCTCCCGGGATCTCTCTATTATATAAAATAGTTTCTTCGATGCATCAAAAACCCTCGCCCCGGCTATCTATCACTGCCGTCGCCGACACAATATTTTATTATTACCGCGATAAGACTGCGCGGTGAGGTAACCGCGCCGGTGAACACGACCACGCTCAGCCGGCGGTGTTTCTTTATGCGTCGAAGATATTATTTGGGGGGAAGGGGGGGGGTATGAAGAAAACTTGAAAGCGCGATGATATCCCCGAAACGATAAACGCGTTTGAATTTAACCGATGCACAATCACAGAACGCCCCGGGATATTGAAATAAAATAGTACTCACCACATAAAACTCGCGACGGCGCTCAAACGTCGACATTCCGCGTTTTCATGGATAGGTATGTCGACTCCCGAAGTCGATTTCCTATGCTCTCCGTCTGCGATCACGGAATAATTACGCGATCAACGAAATGATTTATTTCAGGAGAAAACGACGGACGACGAGACACCGTGATAAAAACAACGATAAGGAACCTTCGGATCGAATACGCGTGCAAACACGAACTGCGCGGAGAGGAACTTTTCGAACGAATTCGACCGACGACGCGAGAACCGACAAACTGTATGATAAGCCGATGCTCGAATCGTTAGACAAAAAGATTTTAAATTCGCACTGGAAATAATCTCGAAGCGATTTGAATTGGAGCGACGCACGAAAAACGGATTGCACGCGGATATACTCTTCGAAAGGAATCGGTCGACGACGCGAAAGCCGATAACTTCTATGATAAGCAGATCTTCGAAACCGCGAATCGATCGAATTATTGCAGAAATAAATATCACTCACCACATAGTGCTCGTGACGGGGCTCTAGTCCACGACCCAGCCGAAGCCCGGGCGTGTAGTGGACTTTTCATTCTCCTTCGCTCCGCCTGCAAGGGAGAACGAAAACTACGATTAGAGACGACCGCGTTTTCCCGAGGAAATCGCTCAACGAAGCAGAGCTCCACGAAAATAGAAGCCGAAACTCTAGAATTCACTCCGAGTCGGACGAATCGACACGGAACGCGTTTCAGGGGCATCGAGTCATCGCGAAACGCAGAAACACATCGCGATCGCAGAAACACATCGCGGAAACACATCGCGAACATCGAATCATCGCGAAACACAGAGAAAGCGGGAAGAAGTGAAATCTCACCGGAAATCTCCGACGGAGATGCAAAAACCGGCCATCCTTGGTCGAGCCGGGCACTTGGTCTTCGCTCGTCTTCTTCTCTCTTCTTTTCTTGACCCACCCACCCATCCCACCCTTCCTCCTATCGCGCCCGGATTAAACGGCGCAAGAGGCGACTATAAAGTCGCCCTACGCGGAATATTCCGGGGGCCCTGGGCCCCACACCCAGGCTCCTTGGCTCGGCATCGCAACCCGTGAATGCTTTCCTCGCATTCGCCGGGCCCACGGCTCTCGCCGATGCCCCAAAACGTCCCGAACCGTGCTAACGATTGAGCCTGATGCAGCAGATGACCGAGACAAGGAGGGGGAGCACCTCCTGTAGGAAGCCAGATAAAAAGCGTCCCACCGTGTTACCAGTGGGCTGACAACCCTTGGGAGACTCCGCCGAAATCGCGGCTGCGTTCGGTAATATAGTTCAGCCAACAGGTGGTCGGGAGTGGGGGATAGAAGATTCTCGAAGATGCGCGACCCATGAGTGCGAGTGAGAGAGCAATGGAAGACCGCGAGTGCGAGTGAGAAAACCGAAGCCTCTCGAAGGTTCTCGAACGGTGCGAGCGAGAGGGCACGATACGCGCTTCGTGCGGTCGATAGAAAGAGAGAGCGATAGACGGCGTAGATACAATGTATTCCTTAGCCAACTCGCCTGACCTTCGTACACATTGAAACCCGTGTCCGTGTGTTTATGTCTTGCAACTTTGTATCCAGGAGAACGAGTTTAACGATCCTCTACGAAATACTACAGGGAAATAATATCTACAGATCACGACGAGCTCCGAAAACTCTGGAAGATTCTTGGGCTTTTCGGACTGAAACGAATGTTTCTGCAATACCCCGAGCAATGTTAATTGCGTACGGAACTCGATGAATGTTTCTTACAATTTTAACTCATAACTGGTATACTGGGGTCTCTCCGGACCCCAAGCGCATTAAATCGCTACGATAGTATAAAGGTGTATACCAGTTAAGAATTAACATTTGAAGCATAAATTACGCTTGTAATCGTTGCCGAACGATATCGGTATACCTGCGCGGACAGGTGTTCCGCTACGCTACGATACGGACGAACGCTTACAGACACACGCTATGATACTTGCATATAACTCGGTGCTTCTAGAAGTTCGTTGAACCTTTCTGCAAATGTCATTCGCATCATAGCTGCCGGGATTGCATAGGAATGTATTGACTAGATACGGCAACGCTTGTAAAGTTATGCAATGGACTTCTAAGATGCACCGAGCAATACGTGCATCGTCTCCCGTCCTTGCTGACGTCCCTGTATCTAATCAATGCAATTCGCTGCAATTCTCGCGTCTACGATACGACGAACGCTTGGAGACACGTGCAACGATGCTTGTACAGAGCTCGGTGCATTTAAAAGTTCGTTAAAACGTTTCTGCAAACGCTATTTGTATCGTAGCTGCCGGGATTGCACAGAAATACATCGACTAAACACGATGATGCTTGCAGAGATATGCACCAAGCTGTATACCAGCATCGTTGCGTGTGTCTGCAATCATTCGTCGTATCGTAGATGTGAGAATTGCAGCGAATTGCATTGATTAGATACAGGGACGTCAGCAAGGACGGGAGACGATGCACGTATTGCTCGGTGCATTTTAGAAGCTCGTTGTATATCCTACAAGCGTCACCGAGTCTAGTCAATGCATTCCTATGCAATCCCCAGCAGCTACGATGCAAATGACGTTTGTAGAAACATTCAACGAACTTCTACCTGCATTAAGAAATAATCATATTACAATCCTAGATACTGGAAAAGAAAGCCACGAGACGAGCCACCTTTATTCCATACTCTCTCGCAACCCCCGTTCCACTACTTTGTGGTATTGTGGTACTCGTTTGTGGTATTTTTTGAATTCGTATAGGCTTTCGTCGATTTCGTTTAGGCTCTCCGTTGAAATCGTACATGCTCCTTTGTCTACTTCTACTATGCGCCTCTTTTTCTCCTTCGACCCAAAACCTCTTTTGACATAAGCTGTTACATATGCTAGCAATGTAGTTGCATAAATAGCAGAAGCCTTTCTTTATGCAGAGCAGCTCATTTATGTGTAAGAATGACACAGCTCCACAAAAAAATCGAAAAAATGCTTCCTCTGACCAGACCAGTATATCTTTATGTTTTTGGGGTCGCTGAATCCGAATCCGGTGTCCATTTGTCTCCATCACGTCACATTTTTTTTAATCTCAAAAAACCATCAATAGATCATGATTTTCAAAAAGGTAATGGACTTAAACCAAATTCGCTATAGGGGGTTTTTTGGGTCGCTGATCACGAATCTTAAATTGGATTTCACAAATTCAAGATGGCGGATCCAATATGGCGGACGAGATTTTTGAAAATCGACGGATTCATGCTGAATTTGGTATAAGGGGGTTTTTTGGATCGCTGATCAGGAATCTGAAGTCAGATTTTAAAAATTCAAGATGGCGGATCCAATATGGAGGACGAGATTTTCGAAAATCGACGGATTCATGCCAAATTTGGTATAGGGGGGTTTTTTCGATCGCCGATGACGAATATGGTTATATTTACAAAAATTCAAAATTTTCGACAATCTCGTGTGCCATATTAGATCCACCGTCTTGAATTTCTTAAATCTGACTTCAGATTCATGATCAGCGACCCAAAAAAAACCCTTATACCTAATACGGCATGAATCCGTCGATTTTCAAAAATATCGTCCGCCATATTGGATCTGCCATCTGGAATTTTTGAAATCCGATTTGAGATTCGTGATCAGCGACCCAAAAAACCCCTTATAGCGAATTTGGTTTAAGTCCATTAACTTTTTGAAAATCATGATCTATTGATGGTTTTTTGAGATTAAAAAAAATGTGACGTGATGGAGACAAATGGACACCAGATTTGGATTCAGCGACCCCAAAAACATAAAGATATATTGGTCTGGTCAGAGGAAGCATTTTTTCGATTTTTTTTGTGGAGCTGTGTAATTGTAATAGCATCAATTTGTTAATATATGTAACAATTTGCAATGTAACAAAGAGATGTTAAACCCCTCTATTTAGCGAGAACATTGTTTCCTATTTCCGCTCGGAGATAGAAAACTCGAAATATTTGCGTGTGCATACGAGAATCTCTCAAATATGGAACCGAAGGCAAGCGCTGTAAAAATTTGCATATATTGTTCGAATTTAATTACACGCCAAATACGTCACGTTTTATCCGATCGAATTAATTCGCTCGACTTCAAACCGGTTATAAGCATTTTAAGTTTTCACCTTACACTTGAAAAATTATGTACAATTTCACCCGCCAATTAAGCCTGATCGTATGTTGAATACAGCGCACTTTGTCTGGTTCGATTATTTTGCTCGGTTCCAAAGTTATAAGCGTTTAAAGTTTCCCTCCATACGCGGAGCGCGGTGACCCAGTCCTGACCTAGAGCAACGTACCCCCGATTGCGCCGTACGGCCATAACTTTCACTCCAGTTCCCCCAGACACCGGCTTTGCTCGCATTCCACAGAAGGCCGGCTACGGTGGAGTGGGTAGATACCGTTGGCAGGCCTCGCGGGGATTTCGGCAACCTGATTGGACACTCTAGCGTATGGGCCGCCAGGATTGGCTGAAATCTCTTACCAGGCGCCATCCGCGCGGAGTTGAAACCTTCCGTCAGTGCGTGCGAGGTCGTCGCCTCGTGAACATGATGGGTTGGTTCGCAACACTTCCGTCCATTCGTAGCTAACGAATGCATGCGCTCTCGAAAGTAAAACTCTTGCGTCGAGAGAGACACCGAGCGCTTCGTTTTGTAGGCGAGTTAATTCGAGTTTCTTTTTCTTCCCTTTGCCGTTTCTATTATTTGAACTTCTCATAAATAGGGCCCGTTTAAGTGAGCGATTCCCGTGAACGCGAGCGTGGTACAGTAGAACGCCGATTATCCGAACGCCGATTATCCGAATCGCCAATTATTCGAATCGGTCCTAAGCGTAATATAAAAAATTATAAAACCAAGTAATTTTTCAATAAAAACAAGTTTTGTGGGGATGCACGCGGGCGATGCGGGCGGTTGCGCTATAGTTCGATGCTCGTGTTCCGTCGCCGACGTCGGGCAACGGAACACGAGCGTCGAACTATAGCGCAACCGCCCGCATCGCCCGCGTGCATCCAGGACGCGGCCTAACATTGAATGGTCAGTGAAGTCCTCCCTCTCTCATTGTGCGGATCGCTGTTTGTGTCTATGTGTGACAGTTCGTTTTTCTTCATTACCAGTCTATGTCCGATTATCCGAATCGACCCCGGTCCCAATTAATTCGGATAATCGGCGTTCTACTGTATATCACTGCGACTGCTCGCACTCACAGAGTCAAATGTGCCCATCATTAGTCGCGTGTAGAATGGATTACTCATTGATCGATGGTAAGTATCTCACGAATGGATTATCGAATGCGGCGCGCACCACGCGAACGGCGAGGACAACGCATTTACTTAGACGGACTATGGAATACGTAGAAGCACGGCACTTTGATACAGGTCATACCTACCGTACGTATCATCCCAAATTAAACAAGCAGATATACCGACATTGCCGAAACTTTACCGACGATCAAGAATTTTATAGTTAGTTAGAGTTGGCTTGAGAAGAGTGCGCTGTGTGTGCTGCGTGAGAGCGAAAAGTGTCAAACGTCTGATTTCCCGATAGCTGTTAATTCAAAAGATCGAAGTGTTTCGTCTATTATTCAATACTTCGATTTTCCGAATTGACAGCTATCGGGAAATCAGACGTTTGACACTTTTCGCTCTCACGCAGCACACACAGCGCACTCTTCTCAAGCCAACTCTAACTATAAAATTCTTGACCGTCGGTAAAGTTTCGGCAATGTCGGTATATCTGCTTGTTTAATTATTGGGATGATACATACGGTATTAAGCCAAACACGTTGTATATGTACATACATACATATGTATGTACGTACCAGCAATCGTGCGATTGCGAGTGAGAACATGGTAGTAGCTGCATAAAAGCGCCTCTGTTGCACACATTCCAACTGGACAAGTCTAGGGAATGGTGCGACGGAGAGACTCTCATGCAACTACCATACCGATGTTCTCACTCGCACTCACACGTTGCAGATCCAAGTCCGGACCCTCTCTCTGTGCGCATCGCCCCACAGGCACCATCGGATGAAAACACACTCGCAACGTGGAAAGTGGAAACGCATAGTCCACTTAAAACACGCCAGGCGTAGTGGCGCCGGTGCGACGGTGGTGGGGCGTCAGAAATGCGGGTGGGTGCAGAGTGCAGAGAGAGGGAGAAGAGCTCTCTCGTGTGAGAGGGAAGGTGCGCGGGAGAGGGTCCCTCGACGGCGGGAAACCAAGCGTGACCTCTCGGCTCGCAACGCGACCGAGCGAGCTTCGAGCGCGGGATCGCCGGAGACACTCTACGTGCACCACGCGCGTACACGAGAAGTGCGCGGGTGAGGCTCGGTGCGAATTCGCGGTAGCGCGACGGTACGGTCGCGTTACGTATTCTTCGCGTTCTCATTTCGCTCTTTTTTTTCTTCCAACAGTGTACTCGTATATCTCTTCCTATTCTCTCTTTCTCTACGGGATTGTTTGTCCCTGCGTTTTCCTGCCGTCTATCCGCATCGCAGCGGTGCGTTACGCGTCGCTCCTCTCGTAATTAGACTGGTGTCGCACGCGTCGAGAAGTGGCTCACTTGGGGCACGGTGTGTTTACGGTGTCGTGCGAGGAACCGAGGGAATGTGATTCGCCGAGGGGAAGCGGTTGTCGTGCGGCGGTGGACGAGAGCGGCGAATTCTTCTCTAACGATTCTCCGAGGTAATCAATCATACTCGATACGAGATTTATGAAATGTGTGATTATTTGGTTTTTACGAATAGCGTGTGTGGCACGATCAGGTCGAATAGAATCCGATAACGGAATACGGCGATTGCAGTTCGTACGAATGAAAATGAAAGAAATTCATTTCGATTTCTCCCACGTGCTCCAATTCGCGTGCGATAGTTTCCCCTGCGAGGTTTTCGCGATTATTCCTTTAAGCCCATTACCGCGGGATTACATTCCCAGGGTTTCTTCGCGGAAGTCAACGCCGTTATTGCTTCGACTGACCGCAGTCGGTGTTTTTTTTTTTCCCTCGACATTCGTAATACCAACAGCACCGATCGGTTTCGGACTTGCTATCCGCTCTCGCGTAATGTCTTATTACCGCGTGTACTTCCGTGAATCAATTTCAGTGCTCGCTTATCATCCATCCATCCGATACGCACACGCTGGTTCGTAATGATAAGCAACGAGATGATCATGGCCGAAGCTGATCCGAATCGTACCACTCCATCCTTATCGCGACTGCTTTATTACGTACGCGTTACGCGCAGATGCAGTTATACATTTCGACGCGTCTACGTCATGCGTTAAATTCCAACGCGCGCGACTTGGGAATTCGACGGGACAATAGAAAAATTCATCGGGGATATAATTCGGGTTTTAGGAAATCCAACAAAAACGTCACATTGTCGGTGAAATCTATATTTAACGCAGCCGGGCGCGTTCGCCGATCCGTTCTTCGCTACGGTTGAAGTGCTCGCAAGCGGTGCAGCCGGCTTTACACCTCGTGCTTCGTAGCGGTAATGAAATTGGACACGGTCGTGTGGCGAGAGGACGTAGTTGCCGCGGGAATCGTTAATAGAACTATCACGGCGTCGAAGGGGGACCACGTACGGGTGACCAGGTACCTGGCGAGTAACGAAGTTTCCGAAAGAGAGGCGGGCTAGATGCAGCGAAGGAGAAAGAAGATTAAGTGGGTCACGAGCTAATTCTGTATCATACTTCGCCGCTGAGCGTCTTTTTGAAGTACTCGCTCGAGTAAATCGTGCGGTTTCGAGGCTCGCGTCTCGTAGAGAAGCCGGACGCGCCACTTTTCTGTGTCCGGTCCGTATCGCCGGCGGATCGCGTTCTATTTTGTGATGAGATTCGCGCGTCGTAATGTCTTCATCGTCCAGTCGCGTCGCTGGAAGCGCGGATCTCGCGTGCAGCCGATTTCGTGGATTTCTAAAATCGCTCCGTTCGCCCGTTAATTCTACACGGAGAAAAATAATTAGTTGGATCTACTAAAAATTACTTGCGGGGTTGCAAGTAATTTTCTAATTGAATCAATTTGATTCATTTTATCTCTTTCTTGCAATCACATGCTATTTCACATGACTGCGAGGAAGAGATATTTGATTGACGTGTTAACAAATTTCATTGTAAGTAAATAATTACTTACGACCCCGCGAGTAATTTTCGGTACACCGAGATCTCAATGTGGCAGATTTGACTTAATTAGCGGTTACGGGCGGGGGAACGCAGATCTAGTTACTCGAACTAATAATTCGCTAGACCAGACTACAGCTTGTCTTTGTCAAACAACTTGTAATCATTACAATCAAATTATTTAATTCAATCAACTCGATCGGCGTTCCCCCGCCCGTAACGTTAATTTAGTCAAATCTACCATTATTTTTCTCCGTGTAGATCCAGCTAATTTTTTGTCTCGGTGCGCACGACGAAAGAGAGAGGCGACGTTTACTTTTTCTCGCAGGCGTGTATTCATTGTCATCGCCCTCTCATTCGGGCCGGGGACCGAGACGAAGCGCGCAAGTTGTATCGGCTCCGTTGCGTTTATGGCATCGCGATAAACCGGTCGACATTCCTCCCAAGGTCTCGCCATACTCGGATTAAAGGCGAAGCGTGTACGTGCGATCGCGCAAACATACGTCCATAATTGGTCTACACAAGGCTCGGTGGGATAATATCCTTCCGCAATCGGCGCGGGTCCGTCGAAGTTGACCCATCACCGCGATCAACCGCGTCGCCTTTGACTCGTCATCGAAAGCGCGCGCGCGCAATGATACGCCCGATTAGCCGCGCAATTCGGAGGATGCACGCTCTGCTTGTCCCCCGCGCGATATCGCAAGCCGTCCCGATCGTTGCGGAGTCGAAAAGACGAAATAAGGTTGGGAGCCTTCGAAAGTGAGAGCCGCGAGCATCAGGTCGCGGACCGCTAAAATTGGTCAACGGGAAGCCGTCCCCCGCGAAGGACGCGTTCTCGACGCGCACGTCCTCGCGTCGATGACCTTTCCTTCCGCGGATTCTCCTCGGCTTCGGACCGGAGTTTGTCCTGTCCCTTCGCGCGATCGTCTCCTTTGATATCGCGTCACGACAGATTACCGTATGCGAAGGAGCCCCTTACCAGTGGAGAACCACTGCGGCGCCAAAAGCCACTGTACGGCAGAGTGACTCATGATGGACATCGCGCGAGTAGGGACTCGGTGCTCGCGCGCGGTACGTACCCTCGTGCTCCGCGCCTCCACCGCGTAGACGAGCCGACTGCCCTCGCCCGGCCCTCCTACCCACCGCGATCCTCGTGGTAACCACACTCGCACCGGCCGTGTACATGCACCCACCTACGCTGTCGATCGATCCTCTCTGTACGTAAACTTTCGTGCGACGTACACACGTGCGCGCGTACGTACGGGCGGCACTTACCTTGGCGGCGAGAAAGAGGGTGCAGCACTCTCGAGTATAGACAAAGTTCTTTTTAGACGGGGGCACCCCTTTTGCCGCGGGAAAAGAGGGGCTGCGTGTACGAAATAATCCGCAGTCGGGTTCGAACGAGCCGTCGATGACGTTGGTTCACGCGGAAGGCGATCGAAGGGAAGAGGAGGGAGAAAAGATTCAGCGGGATCCGTGATCTGTAAATCGAACTGCATCTCGCGTGGAATATGTACATCAGTTCGTGTTCGCGTTCAAGTTTGCAAGTCGGATGGAGATTCGGGCGAGGAGGGTGAGACGAAGGAGGGGAGACATTCGGAAGGACGACGATGACGTTGCCGGTGTCCAGCTATGAGGAACTCTTGGTCCAGGTCAGAGGGCTCACCCACGAGACGGTCCTGCTGCAGCGCCAATTGTCCTCGGACCTCTTCGACAACGCCGACTCCCCCGAATTGAGCGGCCACAACCTGGCGGTGCTGCGCAGGAGCTACGAGAACGGTACGAATGAATTCGAGTTGGAGAACGTCTGCGTTTCTTCGAGAAAGTTGCGTCCAGAGTGTCCGATTACCTTCGGATCAAGAGGGGAGCCGTACAGAGCGAGGGACGCGTCGACGCGCTCACGCGCACCGGGCTTTTTGCATCGTGAAGCGCGAGACGAAGGATGGTTGTATCACTGAGAAATAATTTTGTTTGATCGAAATAATCATGTCTTCGAATAGTCCTGAAAGCACGTTTACTCGATTAGAATACGGAAAGAGTGATGCCGGTATATTTTACTGTATTTACAATTAAAAAAAGGTAAACATAAGGGTTTTCGGTTGTTTCTACTGTGCTGGAGAACAATTTTTCCTTAGAAATAAGTAAATTGTTACAGTTTAATATTTTCTAAAGAAAAGTTAACGTAGGTACCGCATTGTAAAAACATCCAAACAGCCCTCATATGTACCTCTTTCATTATAAAATACAGTAAAATTTACTGGTATCAGGCTTTTCGTGGAAATATCGATTAGATATGAATAAAATAATATTGATTTAATTGAATATTATTTGGATCAAATCGATATGCATTCAAATCAAATAAATATGCTCTTAGGACTATTCAAAAACACGATTACTTCGATGGAGCAATTTTTTTTTAGTGTACGCTGAGAAAAATAATCCAGTTAACCATCGACACGAATAGTGACAAAAAAAACACATTTATTTAAGTCAAACATATTGTCGTTTATTCAAGTATTTTTACTCGAATCCAGTGTAAAGCCGTTCAGTTCAATGAACATAATATCATACGAGGCTAAACTTACTCGCCAGGAAAGAAACTTAAATCGCTGTTATCTCATTATCTATGAGCTTTTGGCTGATATTTATATAATACCTTTTTTGAAGATTACATTTTTATCAGCATAACAAAGTCCCATATCGATATAGGCCAAAAGTTCACAGACAATGAGATAATAGTGGTTGAAATTTCTTTCCTGGCGAGTAAGTCAAGCCTCATACATATGTGGTACATTTCTCTTAAACAAATGTGTTCTCATTATTCATGTCGACGTTTACTTGGGAACGGCAAATTATTTTTCTCAGTTAAAAAAAATGTTTGCTTTGCGAGAGAGTCGCGAATATCTCGATGTCCCGCATCGGTCAAGCTGCCACGCGCGCGCCAGGAAGATCGAATCGCGCGTACGTTTGATCTCGCTCGTTGCAGCGAAGGCTTTGATAGCGCACCGACTATTAATAACGTATCCAGCTCCTCCCGCGTCGTGTCCGCTCTCCGTCCGGATTTCGGGCCGCGTTTCGAACGCGAGGAGGAAACTCTGCGAGGACGTTTATTTTGCCGCGCGAAAACCGCGCTCGTCTCGCGCGGAGACGTCGCGTGGCCGAGGAATTACGGTCGGGGTGGTGGCTCCCTCGTTTTTTCCCCCCTACGCGATTTAACTATCGCGAAATCGGCGAGCGCGCTATGTCTGGCCAAGACGGCTCGGAACCGCGCCGAAAGCCAGCCGCGTTGGAACAGTGCCACCGCGACGCCAATGCCAAAAGCAAAATCGAAACCTAAGAGCGGAACTAGCGCTCGGAACAAGGGAGAGAAAGGTTGAGTGGCAGCGCGCGGGTAACGGTCGAGAGAGCAGCGGCCACTCTCGAGCGCCGTTCGTCGCACTCTGAATAAACTTTTCGCGGACGAGGAGTCTCCCCGGGAGAAATGAAAATTGAACCACCGATGCCACATTTGACGATCATTCTTTCAGCTTATTTTCGACCATCTGGAGAAAGTTGGTCAAGAAATAAGCGAAACGGATCACGAGAACGATATTCATTTGCCTCTTGAAACAGTCGAATTCGCGCAAATGCTGTTTGCGGGGAGATTTTCTATGGACGCAAATCCCGAATGACGCGTGACGTGTCTTCCCGATCGAAAATATCGCGGTTCTTTCGGCCGATCCGTAGCGTCGATGATATCCTGCTTCGTTCGTCGATTCGGTAATGTTCCCGGTGACAAAATCTCAGGGTTATCGCGCGGTAGGGAGGTCGCGTCGGGCTGTCGGTACCGAATATTTGTGTCGCAGCTGAAGAACGCTCGTCGTTTTTTGGTTTGTCGATAGTGGAGAATCCGCGCGATATGAATATTTGATTTATCAGTGAGCATCACGACTCCTGATTATTATTTTGGAACGAGGTAGTCGATTGATCGATTTCGGGGATTTCGAGTTTCTGAAAAAATCTCAAGGAGGTGAAAAAATGTAAATAGACGAGAGCGAAAGGGAAGCTCAGTCTGCCGGGACTCTCTCGTCGCCCTCCTTTCCCGTCCGCCCCGCGCGGGGCTATCGAAAACGCGCTCCTACTCTGCGCATCGTCTTCTCACAGCTTATCGCCTCTCGAAAACACCCAATTGTGCACGCGCTCGTGTGAGAATTGACGGAAGGGTCGTCTCCGGGGTACTGACGAGAACTTTTTACTTTCAGGAAAATTTCTGAGCGACGGCGTGCTCCAGCAGCCCGAAAGTAACGGCGCTCTCGAGCCTGGACAAAACCCTCTCGGCCGAACCAGATGGTGAGTACCTGTGTTCGGCGATATCGGCTCCCTACGCAACTCGAATTCGCTCTCCGCGCGGTGATCCGAACCAGCCGAAGTCTGTAATCTTCCGGCGGTAACGACGTTTAAAGGCAGGCGCGCGATGCACCTGCTGCAAAACGCTCGAGACCGACTCAAAGATGCTTATTTCTGCTTGTTCGTCTCCGTCTTCGAGTCCACTCACTCGAGGGCACTGTGTGTCAGTTTTGTTTCTTTTCGCCCTGCGCTCGTGCTCTCGCGGCGCCTTTCCTTTTCGTCTGCCTTACGTTTCGCTATTCTTGCGCTCCGCTGCGGCATTCGGTCTCCTACTATTTATTTTACTCGGGTTTACGATCGTTGCATAGCATTTCTTGGAACATCCTCGTTTGTACATTGAGAGAAAAATGTAAATAGTAGAATCAATGTAATGTTTATTTGTTTATTGCTAACTGAATACATATTTCATTGGCTCAAATAATATTTATTCGTTTCAATCAAATTTGTTATTGACTCAAGTTGATATAATTTATCAAGAAACGTATTTTATTGGGACAAATCAATATTAATCGAACCGATAAGATATTTAGTTAGAAATCTATACAAATAAACATTTAGTTGAGAGAGAGTGCAAAATTTTTCTCTCACATGGTGTCCAGCGGTCAGGGAATTCTGAAAAATCTGGAATTGTCAAGAAACTATGTAAAAAAAATTAATTAATTTAAAAAATACTCAAACTTCATACATTTTAAAAATAGCAGTTTCCTGTAAATCAATTACCTGTTTTTACCAATAATAAAAATATCGATTACGGATGGAAGCAATGCAAGAATATAAAGTGCCATGACTAAACGTATACTTGACAATTTTTTCTTATGTTGAGAAAAATTATTGAGCAGTAAAAATGTGGTTTCACAAAATTAGATTAAACTATTTGCATACTTTTTTTTCTAAACCGTCACACCCGTTATATAGATATTCGTTGATCTGTTCACATGACAAAATGACTGATGCATAATACTCCTTACGCCCATAATGGTTAGAAAAAATCTGTTATTTTAGACTGGAAATCCTAGTAAATTTACATTTTTTTTCATGCTTCGCTGGACACCGTGTCTCAGTGTAGACGAACTCTCCGTCGCGATGCATTTGTACATTTTATTTTACCATCCACCCTACGCTTCCTTCGATCAAGTACGATCGTTCGATAGCGTTCCGACTCATTCGCACGAGTTTTCTTCTCCTCCCCAGCGATTTTAGATTCGATCCACACGCGCGAGCCTTCCCGGAGCACTCCCACATATCGGAGGGAATTCGTTCCGGGGAATTGACCGCCCGACTGATAGCCTGGAGAAGCCAAAGTCCTCGGCCGCGCCTCCCCTCGACCGAGGTGAGTTCGAAATATCGGGCGCGCGCGTGGGCTCGGTTGGAGGGAAAAAAAAACAGTGTATCGATCACTCGGTCTCGCGGTGCAACGCCCCCGCAAGTGCCCGGCAAACGTTTTCGTCCGGGACTCGAGAGAATTACTACTTCTCACTCTCGTCTACGTATACGACTCGAAACGCCACGTCGCCGAGAGAGTGATCTTCGAAATTTCCGTCTCTTTTTCGCTCCAACTCCGTCTATTTCCGCGATACCGCTGTCGCGGTTGATACCGCGCATCAGTAGTGTCGCACGGTGGGTGCGGACGTATAGTATGGCAGTCACAGGCGTCGATAACCACTTCACGCGTTATACAGCAACGCGGGAAGTCCGCTGAAACGAGACGATCGACAGGCGGAACACGTACGCGGGTCTCCCGTGCGGATGCGTGCTCGTACGTATAAACGTCCGTCGCTTGCGTCACGCGGGTCGCTTCGCACGTGTTTCTCGAGAGAGAGAAAGAGAGAGAGAGAGACCCCCGAGGGGAAGCCACGGAGGATCCGGGCGGAAGAAGCACACCTTGTCCGTGTTCGCCTCGATCTTCGTCTTCTTTTTCATTCCCGCGTGTGGTTACTATACAGGGCGGCTGAGAACGACGCGGCAAATTAGCGTATCGACGCGGCCGCGCGGTCCAGGCGCGGGTAGGGGCTTGGTACTCGGTCGGATTGAGGTAGGCCTTCCCGACGAGCGTGTAATCGGAAACGCGTGCCGCGATCGCGCGAGCAAAAACTCGTTTCCAGTTTTCTCCTCGGCGTTCGCCAGTAGGCCGCGCTCGGGTCATCGAACCCGTTCAAGTGCCGCGGGTGAAGATGCGGCGCATTTCGATCAAGGTCACGCGATTCGCACAGCCGAGTCCGCCGGAAACAGCCTCCCCTCGATGGCGTACGCTCACCCGCGCATCGAGGGGTTGATCGCGAGAGTACGGGAGGAGGAATGCCGTGAGGGGGATCGGATACTGCGGAGCATGCGCTACGCTTCTACCTCCGGGCGAGAGAAAGAGAGGAGAGAGGCACAGGGAGCCGTTGCGGGAGGTTGGCGGGCAATCTCGGGGAGAGAAGTTATTGATCGGGGGTGGAGTGCCTCGCACTCTACGCCCCGAGGACCGGCTCCTCGAAGGGGTCGTCTCTGAAGATTACAGGGACGAGGGAGTAAAAGATGTATGTGAAATGTGCCTCTAGGACTTTTCGGTACAGGCTGCCAAACCGACATTGATCTCGCGAAGTCATACCTGCGTCTTCTTTTCTTTTCAAAGTACCGACCCGTGATATATCACCCGTTAAAGTACGCACGGCAGACCTCATATAGGGGCAGATTACGGAAAATTGTGCGATCAATGAGGTGTTTCATTCGAAACTGGATCGACGCATCAAAGAGAAAGAGAGAGAGAGAGAGAGGAAGCTGCGAGTAGGGGAAGAAAAACAGAACGAGAGAGTGAGAGCATCAACGAGACGCGCGATAAGGGAGGTAGATTGCGCGTGTGAAGAGAGGGGGGAGGGAGGAGGACGGAAAGAGAGACGAAGAGACCCGAGTGAGTCAGTGATGGCGCGCAGCAGCCAGACCGAGCCCAGCTGTTCGTCGTCCGATCCTTTAAACTCCGTAGTCAGTTATTCAACCGTGGACACCACATAAGGTACACTCTCTCTTATAACCCAGTGCCGTCTTCGCGACGCGTTATCGGATATCGCTCCGCGTGTGTGCCGCGTCTCCCTCTCCTCTCGGTGAAAGCTCTCTCTCTCTCTCTCGGCTCCGTTCCACGAGGCGAATCGCGAGAACAGGCGAACGGAGGCCGCCTCGGTGCGATGCTCGTCGCTCGTAATTTAGTGCCCCGGCAGCTGACGACGATCGTTGAGGACTAAACGGTGTTAATTGTAACGCGTGGGCGGAGGGGAGAACGATCCGTACAGACTTTTCGGACGTGACGCGAACGACCGCGCGCGGAAACGCGGTTCCCCACCGCAGTGATTCGTCGTCGGAGGATTTCCGTGGCAGGGCAAAAAAAATTGCTCGAATCGAGAAACCGTGAGTCTGGTCGAGCTAAATATTTAGCTGTGTTTCTACTGGCGGAATCGAGAGAGCCTCGATTGCAGATATTACGGAATCAGTGTTTCTCGCTTCTGCGAATCAATCAGTCGGAAGAGCTAAATATTTATGGTTTATTCGACGCGACTGCAGGTGTAGTTGATTTGATGAATGTTCTCTTCTAATACGTACGCACGGAAGTTAACAGTGGGATTTTTGCGACTGACACACATGTCACGTATGCATCTCTTTCGAGGGACCTGCACTGTAAGGTTTTTGTAGTAAACTTCATGTTACTTTTATGAAACTTTTATCACAAGTTTATCCATTAAAATTGTTATATGCGATTGAAACGATTAAATTTACCGTAGATTTGATTTTAATTTGCCACAAAACTACTCTGAATATACCAAAATTGAAGAATCTTTCCGGCAAAAACTGTAAAATTCACAATTCTTTTCGAGAATTACAAATAATTCGTAGTCGTTCACGTTATCGCGCTTGACTTGCAATTTCGCAATACTTTTCCACAGAAAACGTACAGCAAATTTACAAATTCTTAACAGTGCATCGATGATACGAATAATCGATCGATCGTGAGCACGGCACCGAGTCGGTTAAATGTGTCAACGGGATATTTTTTTTTTTTTTTGAAGATCTTTGCTTCCACGCCTGCGCGCACCGCCGAAGCCCTCTCTCCCTCTTTCTCGACACCTCTTCGTCGAGCTAGATCTCGCACGTAGCTACGCTGCGTCGTCGGGTCGCGCGACATGTAGATTCCACGAAGTCGTTCCCCGACGAGATCCAGGCGAGATCGTAGAGCGAACGCGACGCGGCGCCGCGTTACAACGTAGCGCCGCCGCTCCGCGTTATCCGATTGTTTTTTGTACCGTGCCCCACTCCCGGATCCGGTCTTCGTTCGTCGCGCGTGCAGAGTGCTGCGTGTACGAGGAAAAACAGACCGCGGCGTTCCTCGAGATCTCCGAGGGCGGCGGAGAAGAAGGCGGCCACTGTGCGAGCGAAATCAAACGAGAACCGCGGAGGCGCGCACCGCGAAGCTATGCCGAGCGAGCGTCGCGACGAATTCTTCCCCGACGACGCCACCGCCGAGCGAACGCCTCGTGCGCCGGCCTCCGGACGACGCGTCGTCGCCCACCTCAGTCCACGCCGGGAGCCGACCTCCCTGATACCGCTGCCGCTCGCCGCTCGCGTCGCGGACGCCGCGTCCCACCGAAGGGCGGACTGCTGCAAGGGCGCCAAAACCGAGAGGAATCGATTGCGACTGATACTGAGGCACGCGGGGGAGCGGGAAATCGTGGAGGGCGACGAGGAGGAAGAGGTGGAGGAGGACGACGGTGCCGAGAAGAGGCGAAAAATTGGGATCGAAAGCTACGGAAGAGGGCGGCGAGCGCCCCTAGAAAATACCACGGGGTCGCGATGCCTGAAAAACAACCGTCGTCACGTCGCTTCGTATGAAAAAAAGGTGACACGGTCCCGCCGACGAGCGCGCATCACTCCCGCTCCTCCCTGAGTACCTCTCTTTGTCTCTGACGCCTTATGCTTCACCGAGTTATCTTATCCGTATCGCCCCCCGGTCAATCGAAGCGTCTACCTATAGTCGCGCGACGGTGGCACCTCGGTCAGTACGATTGCATTCTCCGGGCGAACCCGTACGTATACGTGTATCTGTACATTGCCGCGGAATGCCATTCGCGATGCTATCGGTATGTCGCCAGGTGCGGAGCGATTAGGAGGAGCCACGGTTAAGTGACGAGTACTTTATTCGGCTGACGTCGGCCGCGTCGTTTTCTTGAAAATTAGGAACGTTAACTTTCGGCGAAACTCTTCGGTGGAAAAATAGGTGCGCGCGTTACGCGGTAGACATATCGTCGTGTGCGGGGACTACACTGAGAAAAAAAGTATGATAGACAACTAAATTAACGGTCACGGACGGGGGAACGCAAATCTAGTTATTTGGTCTAATAATTTGCTAGACTTAACCACAGGTTGTTTTCGTCTGACAATTTCAAATCATTAGAACCAAATTATTTCATTTTCGAGTAACTCGATCGGCGTTTCCCCGCCCGTAACCGCCGATTTAGTCAAATTTACTATATTTTTTCCGTTTACCGCGTCGATTTGAAGTAGCGTCTGCAAGCGCGTTTTGGGTGGAGTTAAGCGACTCTTGAGTTTCGCGACTGTAAAATTGGGGGTAATGAGGGTCCTTCGTTTATGGCGGGGTTTGGTGACGAGGTAGGATGCAACGTAAGCCTGGGAATACAGTTTTGGAGGCTTCCGCGACGCGAGTGACGCGGAGTGTTTTTAAAATAATCTACATCAGCGTTGCGGTTTAAAAGGCGTCGCAAAAGCTTATTAATCGCAGTCCGCAGTTTCGGGTGTAGGGAAAACAGGTGAGGTGGCGGTAATTTTAGTGGACCAATCGCAAGCGATCCCGTGGGCGCGAGATATATCGTAAAATAGATTTTCTTTCGATCGTCTCGGGGAATCCCATTCGCGTAGATCGGTCATTTGCAGCCTTCCGCTTAGCGGTCGGATCGCGCGCGTCTCGCTAAATTTCGCGGCGTTCGAAAATAAATCATGGCCGTTAACCTCGCGCGTCCAAGGTCTTCGATAAAAATTATTACGCTGGTAACGTGGCGCGTCGTTTGAATACAAAGTAGAGTGATACCACTCCGATTAATTTCGATCGCTGTTATATCGGTAACGATGCATTTATTGGTTATCTAATATTGGTATAACACTCTTTGAAGATCATACTATGATCTATAAAAAAGTTTTATAGCAATATGGACCAAAAGTTGATAGGTAACGAGATAATCATAATTAAAACTGATCGTAGTAGGAGCACTGTACTACGATCCACTCCGACTAGCTTCGATCGTTATTATCTTGCTAACGATGCATTTTTAGACAACGTCGATATGATACTTTTTGAAGATCGTATTGTGATCTATAAAAAAGCTTTGTAGCAATATTGACCAAAAGTCCATAGGTAACAAGATAATCGTAGTCAAAACTGCTCGAAGTAGAAGCACCCTGCTATAATGGAACAGGCTTCGATTCAATTGTTTTTCGCGAACCTCGTTAACTTTACTTACCATTATCCGCGACTTTCGGTAACTCGACTTACCTAAATTCTCCTTACAAGTGTTTTCGCTTCGTGCGGCATCGAGCATAAACCAATCGGCGACTCGCGTTGCGAAAGCGTAACCGCAATTTCGACTCTCCTCCGCGCAACGGAGCATTCGCTTCTCCGCAAGTAGATCCAGCGATTGCTTCGCTTTAAAGGAGAACGATACATTTCCCCGAGTACCAGAGATACGATCAATTCGCTTCCACTTTAATCGCGTCGAAACAACGCGTGAGAAATCGTCGCGCGTTTGTTACATGAACGTTTTCTCGCCGACAGGAAGAGACGATACCGCAGCAAGCAAATCGCACCAGCGCGTTTTTCGACGCCTTTCGTAATTCCGCACGCGCCCCCAGAGTCGAATCCGATTCGTACGATCCGTACGATGCGCGGGAGACACGAGGGGCGCCTCAGTGCCTGCTCGTCCCTCCGTCAGACCCGCCCCTGGCCGGAGGAGCAGTTGTGGTGAAACCGGTGGCATTAGTGCACGCGTCGACGGAGCCGCGAAAGCGCTCGAAATGTGCCAGCTCCAAAGCCAATGTCGAGAACGCTTCGGTATGGCCTCGCGCGGTTACGACTACCTCTAAGGTGAACAAGGAGGATGTCATGGAGCCGGAACTGAAGGAAGAGGACGAGCGCAAGTCGGATGCTTCTAGTGCGGAGGTGTGTGAGACCCTTATCTCTCTCTTCCTTTTCATTCGTCTCGAACGCAAGAGCACGCGTGCACTTATGCACTCTTGCCACACACTCGCGGGCGCGCGTGTGTGTGCATACGTATACGCGAGATGCAACTAAGGGCGCGTACGAACGCCACTACCGCCGCCACCACACCATCACCATCGCGCGTATTGATTTTGCACCGTTCCATTCTCTCACCCCCGTAACTCGCACGCAGCTTCATCATCGCTTTCGCAGTGAGTTTTCTCGCGTGAAACTTTCAAAATTCGGGCTGGCAGAAATATCGTTTATTGTTAGTTTCGAGGAGAAGATAGTATTATGTTCGCGGTGTCGGTGTACGGTAAAAACTGCCGTCTCACGGAGGAAAAGATTTCTGTCTTTTGTATCTCGGCTCTTTTATTTAATTTCTTTTTTAATTGTCTCGCTTGGATGTTTTCACGAGAGTTTTTGACATGTCATTGAATAGTAGCGAGGGATTGCTCATCAAGGACTTTTTAGAAAGGAGCCCTTAGATCAAATGGACAGTCTCTGGTGATAAAATCGTGTAAGATAGAGTGATAGTATTCTTTGACATTTTCAAGCACGATTATCTCGTTAACTATCAACTTTTGGCTTATGTTGGTGTAACCTTTTTTATAGAACGAAAAGTGATCTACAAAAAAGTGTATCATCGAATTCGCCTAAAAGTCCACGGGTATCGAGATAATCGCGATCAAAGTTGATCGCACGTGTATCAGTACCATACGCTCCGATTAGAAACGTGCACCTGTCTCGCACATTATATACACAGGCGAGTCGTGTTTCTCGACGAATATATCCAAGCAAAGGTACCTTTTTATGGGCATTTAGCTAGCGCTCGAAACGATACTTTGCCGACGTTCGTGAGAAAGGTACGTCACGTTGACACCCCCACTTCCCGACACCTTCGACCTCCACTAACGCCCATAAAAAGGCACCTCTGCTTCCATGTATCGTCCGTAGTGCGTACAGACTGACCAAATGAAAACAAGGTCTAGCAAGGGCTTTTTTATTGAAGAAATCGTTACGAGGAGTCGATAACAATTTATTGAGTCAGTAGAGTGCAGTCTTATATGGTATTCACATAATTTCACGTGTCCCTCACTCGCTAGGGCGATTCTTTCGTGTTATTTTACCCATCCATCGGGGTTTTCGAATAATTTTCAGCTATATGCAAGAAGTAGACATTACGACGAGGATGCCAGCAGCGAGGAAGAAAACAGCCCGGTACTCTGTTCTCAATCCCAGAGACTGTCGTCTCTCTATCACGGAACCTGGCCCGTAGAACGAAGCCTATGGATCGGCCAACATACCGGACTGTCCAATCAACAGAGTACCTCTACCACGGTCCACAACGTGAGTACGCCGTCTTCCCCTTTAGTCGACATCCACTCGAGTCAACGCAAAAGCAAGCCCGTGATGATGGAGCATAGAAATGCAGTGCCCTGCAAAGATACCGGAAAGGCGCTCGCTCTATATTTGTATTCTGGATTTTTTCATTCAGGATATGGCGAGCGTTATGAGCTTCTCGTCTAGTTCGGGGACGGGAATCGGCTATCCCGCCGCGATACAGGGGCAAAGAAGGTTGGGCGCGAAGGTGGACGTCGTTTACAGTCTGCTGGGGATGCTCGGCGGTACGGAGGGGCGCGAGGACATGAGCGCGACTCTGTTGTCCATGAGTAATTCCGTAGACAACTGTCTGGCCATGAGGCAATCGGGCTGCTTGCCGTTGTTGGTTCAGCTGATCCACGCCCCGGGTCAGGATCCCGAAACGAGAGAACGCGCGTCTCAGGCGCTGCACAACGTGGTCCACGCGAGAAACGACGAAAGAGCCAGACGTCGGGAGGCGCGCGTTCTCAGGCTGCTCGAACAACTGAGAGATTACTGCAGGATGCTTCGAACGTCTCTGGAAATGGGACGAGTGCCGGACGACTCCGAGAGGCATCCCGGACCTACGATAGCGGCCTTGATGAAGCTCTCCTTCGACGAGGCGCATCGCCACGCCATGTGCCAATTCGGCGGACTGCACGCGGTCGCCGAACTGATCGAGATGGATCACGCGGCGCACGGCAGCGAGTGCGACGATCACAATTCCGTGACACTGAGGAGATACGCGGGCATGGCACTGACGAATCTCACTTTCGGAGACGGCAACAACAAGGCTCTCCTCTGCTCGTTCAGGGAATTTATGCGCGCCCTGGTCGCTCAGTTACGCAGTCCGAGCGACGATCTTCGTCAGGTAACGGCGAGCGTGCTTCGAAATTTATCGTGGCGAGCGGACAGTAGCAGCAAACAAACGCTGAGGGAAGTCGGAGCCGTGACCGGTCTGACGAAGGCAGCCATGGAGGGTCGAAAGGAATCTACCCTGAAGTCCATACTCTCCGCCCTCTGGAATCTCTCCGCGCACTGCAGCACGAACAAGGTCGATATCTGTGCGGTGGAAGGCGCGCTGGCCTTCCTCGTGGACATGCTGAGCTACAAGGCACCGTCCAAAACTCTCGCGATAGTGGAGAACGCGGGGGGTATCTTGCGAAACGTATCGAGCCACGTGGCCGTCAGGGAAGACTACAGATCCATTCTGAGAGAGAGGGGTTGCCTGCAAGTTTTGCTGCGACAGCTGCGATCGCCGAGCTTGACGGTGGTCAGCAACGCGTGCGGCGCGCTGTGGAATCTCTCCGCGCGATGCGCCCAGGATCAACGACTGCTCTGGCACCTGGGCGCGGTGTCGATGTTACGTAGCCTCGTTCACTCGAAGCACAAGATGATCTCGATGGGATCGAGCGCCGCACTGAAGAACCTACTCAGCGCCAGACCGGGTAGCGGTAACATCGTACATTTGGACTCGACCGCGAGAGGCCTCGGTCTATCCACTCTGCCGTCCCTCGTCGCTCGCCGACAGAAGGCCCTCGAGCAGGAGCTCGATCAGAACTTGGCCGAAACCTGCGACAATATCGAACCGAGCACCTCGCCGACGAATAAGGACGATAAGTTTGCGTTCAAAGTCGATCGCAATTTCGGCGACCTCGACGTGCACACCGGTTGCTCTTATCAAATTCACGACCAGCCCGGGACGTCGGGTGCCAGACACAGCGGAGTTGCTCGCAGCGAAAGCAGGGAGTCCATGCGTTCGATAACCAGCACCCACTCGGATACCATCTTCGAGAGGGTGAACCGTCACGTCTTAAACGGATCGTCTCCCACCGAAGCGCACGCGAAACACCAATCCTCGTCTCTGCACTCCACTGTTGGTTTTGGGCCTGGAATGTCGGCGGATGGCGGAATTAAGGGAAATCGCTCGGAGAGGAAGTACGTTTTAAGATACAAAAACGCTGATCAACTCAAGCCCTCATCGGAAACTGGTCCCTTGGGGGATTTGAGATGCACCACTTCTACCGTATCGTGGGCTTGCGCTCCGGACCACGAGTCCATTTGCTCTCAGATGTTGCTGAACTCTTCGATCGAGAATAGTTTATCGCTCGCCGGCAGTAGCAAACAGCCTACCGCTAAAACCGAGGAACGCATGGAAGACTCTTCCGGAATTACGGCCGACAATTCCGCGAGTTCGGACTTTCAAGATACGAATGCAAAGCCCACGATTGGTCCTGCGAGTTTTGCCAAATCTCGCGCCAAGACCAGCATCGACCCGAAGGAATTCGCCAACTGTAACGCAGTATCGTTGAAACGTGACATCAATTTGGAGAGAAATGTATACAGTGATTACGCGGAAACGGACTTGGATCAACTGACGGACTACAGTTTGCGATACGCGGAACGTCCATCCGATGATGAGGAGAAGCGGAGCTCCCTGACTTCCGTCAATAGTGATATCGAGAGGGAATTTATGCGCGACGACGTTGGCAAGAAGTTTTGGACCGAGGAAAAGACTCTGAAAAAGGGAGAATTTTTTAATGTAAGGGAAGAAGAGCAATCTGATGGTGCACCCAAAAGATTTACAGATATCTCTGGTATACCATCTACGAAATTAACACCCAACGGCACAGCTATGCCAAACGAGATGCAAAGTAAATTGCAGAATTGTGAGAAGAACTTCACAGTTGAGAATATCGCATCGACAAATGACGACCAGCGTGCCAATAAGGATGGTTAGTATTTGCATTGTTTCTGGTTCATCGCCATTATCTGATGTACGTAAGTATTATCATTGCCGCATTTTGAATTTCAGTAAATTCACTAAATGTCAGGAGTGAACACTATTCTACCAATGTATCCCCATTAGGATCTATTAATGGATATAGACAGGTCGTGCTGGATCACTATCCTAGGTAATTACGTAGACCTGTGGCGATTGATATTCATGAGGAAAAGTAAATAATAAGAAAGCATCAAATCTTGAGTACTTTTAATTTTAACAGTCGGAATTCTGGCGAGGCAACCGTCTCAGGCGATATACCGCGTTCCGTGGATAGTGTGACTGCTGTATCTGATTCTAATAATTCCTCGTCCGACATTGGCATCGCTTTGGGTAAGGCAGAGCTTTGCTTCATAGAAAAGTGGTTCATTACTCCGGTGCTAACAATTTTACGTGCAAAAACGACGAATGATGTGTCTCGTTATTATAGCTGCAAGTATGGATTCAATCAGTCTTACATCCGGGGCGACAGATGACGAACCTAAAATTGTTAATGATTCAAAACACAAGGAACTTACGACGCTATTAGGCACCGAGCAAAACGTTTGTTCCACTTTAGACAAGGAAAGTCATTCGAAAATTGTAGATCAAGTCAGCGATGGGGATGATGAGGAGGACGAGGACTTGCTCGCCGCTTGCATCAACATTGGAATGCAAAACAATAGGTGGGTTTTGGCTATATTAAAACACTGTACAACTTCGAATTAATTATTAAAACCGCTATCGAAATTTAATAGTACCACTATTATTAATGACTCTCTTCCGTCGTATATTTTATCTAAATCGAATAGGGTAATCATCGCTTGGGAATTTCTTACAGGCATAGACAGTCGTTTAGACGGTGCAGCTTTCAAAAGGCGAATCAAGCAGCAAGTACCTTGAGTCGGTATCAAACCAGCAATGCTTTGGATCAAGTAGAAATTAATACTCTTGCAAATTCAACCGACGAGAAAATATCAAACGTTGTTGCGGAAATTGCGACCGTGCCTGATGGTCAACGCGGAGCTGGAAATGCGTCCTCCTCACTCGACAATGACTACAACGTACGTTTCACATAAATTATTAGTCATTTTGCACTCATTTTAGAAAACATCCAGTTACATGAATCTGCCTTCTTCAGGCACAACACGACACGCAGTCACTGCCGGTGGAACGAGTCGCCGAACACGACGCAACGGCTTCGAGGGAGGACGATGTTGTTTCCTGCAAGTCTTCCGACTTCAGTAGTAATGAAAACGAGATGGTATCCTTTACCGCAGACAACACCGCGGATAGAATTTCTTTCTTGTCAGTGGTTGACGGTAGGTCTGAGAATTTCTTTAGCATAAGTGCAACTTCCGACTCGAATAACTTCGCATCTACTCGCGTTCGTACGAAGGACGAAGGTGTCGATCAAACTTCGCAATTTAATTTTGAGTCGATAAACGATCAGACGAGCGGAGAAAATGACGCTGTAACGAGCGGTCCGAATAGTATTATCTATGATAACACTGGCGCGATAATATCCGACCAAAGAACCGCTGTATCCACCGACAGCGAATCATTCGACTCGGTTGAACGGTCCGAACACGCTCTTCTTAAGCTTTGCATTCAGGCTAAAACGCCTGCGAACAAAAACATCCCCGTAAACGGACTCGGCGAGTTGGTGACTTTCTCCGCGGAATCCTCTCATGTCGATACAGCCGAATCGTTATCCGAAACGAAGGAAAGCTCTGCCGGTGAGCTCGCGTATTTGGGGGACGACACAGACCATAACTTAAAAGAACGCGCAAACGAGGAAAGAATTGATTACGGCGCATCTTTAAACATTGATCCAATGCTCGCGGCAGTTGACAAAGTCGAGAGCCGCGAGGAACACACGAGGCACACCGTGGAAGAGGAGTACAAGCGCCAAAAGGACCCCGATGCGATGATCGCCTCTTTGGATCGGTTAACGGCCACGTTGGTTCAGCAAACGGAAGCGATGCGGGAACGCGAGATGTCCGCCATGAAACAAAGCGTCGTCAGCGATGTGTGGAACGAAGATTCTCCCAACGACATTTCGTATCCCAGTATCAGCGTGAGCGCACCGCTGATCGCTTCGTTCAAGAGCGACGCGCCGGAGGAACAAGCTGCCGTAACCAATGAGCAAACGGATTCCGAAAGTAACAAGCAGACGAATATGAGCGAGTCGAAAATTATTGAACGCGAAGCCATACTACTGGCCGAAGCTGTCAAAGCGGAAGCTGGCAATCAATCGTTGGATTTTGACGCAATCAGCATGACGTCCATAGACTTGGACGCAATCAAACCCCCGTCAACAATGGGTAGTCTGCTCTCTTTGACGACCAGCTTAATCGGAACGACTGACGTCAACGAAATCTCGATCGGTCGAGACAGATGCCACTCCGCTTCTCTCCCGCCAATGCAAATGAAGAGTCAAGTTGGAGCCGACTGTCGTAGCGGAAGAAAGAAATCACTACCAGCCGGTGTCGTCGCAAGGAGAGCCCTGGGTCAAGGACAGAATCACACGGGAAGTCTGGAAAATCTTCTGCACGAGTCCAGCACTGGCACGCAATTGGAGAATATAAAACCACCATCGATGATGGACGAATTGCTGGACGCCGCTGATATGGAGAACAGCATGCTGAGCGTTGCGAGCATCACGTCCGAAATTGCCGACAGTAGAGATCCGGATTCGCACAGTCTGACCAGTAGCGATCCCGTGTTCGACCTACTAAAACCCGTTGCCAATGTTTTGTCGATCACTTGTATGCGCTACGCGGAATCAATGCAGACCAGCGGAAATAATAGCCTGAGCGAATGTCTGGAGAACATCAACCCTCCCTCGCTCTTTAACGAAGTGAGCGACATGGACGAGTCAACGGTGGAACCGGCATCCGACACCTTGTTCAACGATACCCTCTGCATGGACACGGATGACTTTCACACGGAGGAAGTTCCTCATTTGGGTCCCGTCGAGAGAATCGAAGAAGCCGATAACGACACGGATGATGCGGCGACGCCCATTCCCACGGAGTACTGCGTCAGCAGCTCGGCGGAGTCGACGCCGAAGAAACGACTGAGCAAGAATCACATTACGCCGAAGCAGAAGAGGCAACTCGCCAAGGAGAGGTACAAGACCTATACGATCGCCGCTGAGATGGTGAAGAAGGAAGAGGAGGAACGCAGGAAGCAAGACCACATGGAACACGTCAACTCGAAGAATAACGTCGGGAAATGCTCGCCCTTTTCAAAATTGACGCCGAAGCAACGAAGGCAAGAGGACAGAGCGAGATTCCAGACCCAGGTGCTCGATAATCCATTCCCGGAGTGTCCGGTGGATACTACGAGTGATGAGCAGCGAGGAAAGGAAGAGGACAACGGTTGTTTCGAGAATACAGAAGTTGCGAATACCTCGAGCATCGTGAAATCCGGCATTCCGACGTTCAAGAAATTTTCTGGCTGTAAAACGACGAGGCTGAAGCACGCCGAGAACAAGGAGAACAGAGGAAGATACCGCACGAGGACGTTGGACAACACCGAGTGCGCTTTGCCGAACGATTCCAACGATTTGTCGAGAAATAATACTGAAATTGTCGATGCCAGATATGTGGAAACCATGTTGAACATTACTCCGGAAGAGATGGAGACTATGATCGAGCAGAATGCGAATATCGTGCTAAATACCTTGAATGAAACTAACAAACACAGTGGGAGCATTGGCGATGAAGCGATGCTCGATTGCGAGACTCTCAGCTTAGTATCTATCGAGTCCGAGACGGAACGCTGCTTGAAGCTGCGCTCGGCTAACGGAGTACCGCGAAGTGCATTGCCGCGGCAAATTGGTACTGCGCAAGTTTTCAGCAGTACAGTCGGAGGAAAGAATCAGACGGCTGAGGAGGAAATCGTACAGCAAGAAGAGCTTGCCGAAGAACGGCGAAACGACGAGACTGCGGATATACCAGCTGAAATAGACGACGGATCCAACAGCGCCGACGAACAACCGCGTACTATAAAGAGACCGCGGATAATTAAGCCAGGCGCGGCGAGCAGAGACGCCAGTGCCGATTCGAATGCTTCGGAAAAGTCGGAGCCAGGAAGTCCGAAAGCCATCAGAGGAAGAAGAAAGATGCTTTACTCGAACCCGATCACCCGAAGATCAACGCCGCAATCCTCCCCGTCGAAGCAGGCAGGAAACGTGGTCAGCGGAATACCTATCGGTCGCAGTAATACCTCGCCCGTCGTAAGGTCAACCAGAGCGGTCACTCTACGACAGAATAACAACAGCATAAGCTTTGCGACGCGAGGATCGCAAAAATCCAACTACAGTCCAAAAATCATTCCACCTTCGACTACGAGCGGCGACAAGAAGATAAGTTGTATCGCAGTGGCTTCGAATAAATCCTCAATTCCTCAGAAAGGATCGACGCTCACATACACGAAGGCTGTGAGACGTTACGGTCAGTTGCCGAATCCCACGTCGATCGCCTCCGCGGAGAGTAAGAAGGATGCTCTTGCGAAACCGTTAGAAAGACAAGGAACCTTTACCAAAGATGAGCCAGAAGTAAAAAATGCTCCCACCGTTCTTCCACCAGCTTCACCGGGTAAGAGCAGAATCGCCAAACCGGTTAAAAACTCTCCTCCCAAAGCATATTCCACATTCACCAAGCCAAAGACTTCGGTTAGAACGCATCCGATGGTCCATCAGTCGAAATTAACAACGATGACCACCACGAAAGAGCCGTCGCCGAAGGCATTACGCACCGCGCAACCGAGGAAGCCTCCCACGGGCTCGACCACCGACGCGATAAGGACCTCGTCCAGTAATCAGAGCTTGCAGAGCTTCGAAAGTGGAAAGATTGCAAGAAAAGTGACGAGTCTCGGGCAGAGATCGAACAGCAATTCGAGCATCGTGTCCAATTCGGCGTCCAGTCCTCAAGGACGCCGTTTGGCGAAGGAAGCTACTAGTAAGATTGCCAGTTTGTGGAAGAAAGTCGAGGAGAACAGGAATAAGCAGCTCCACGAGAAGAGCGATACGAGGCAGTGGATCGCGCCTGCAAGCTGTACTACTGAAACCGACGAGTCTGACGCCGCGAATAATACGTCCGTTTACAGATTGATTCGAAGTTCGACGTTCGAAGGCATGCCGATCAACGATGCCAGCAATAATGCCGCGCTATACGCGCAGACATTTCGAGAAGAGGCAAAAATCAGCGGTGGTATCCGTTGCAATGAAGCGAGGTACCGTAACTCTTGCGATCTAAGCGGAATGAACATGTCCGAAGCGCCCTGTAAAGTACCCTCCAAGTTCATCGAGCCGCGATCGCATAAGAAAGACGAGACACAAGTTGCGAATGGTGTTACAGTATTGAGAAAACAACAGAATCCAGAAGTAAATTCTCAGCTCGAGAGCGACGTTACGAAACGAGTGTCGCGTCTCGGGTCATTCGTAAGAGTCGATCCTACGGAAGCTGAAGGAACGACGCCGCCTCAAATTAATTCGAGCACTGGGCGCACACCAGCCTCGGCAGTTGTTCCTCCTTTCAATTACAACCCGAAGCAAAGTCCGCCGCTGCAGCGGATCGGAACGAGTCTGGACGAAAGCGATGACAAACCGGAAACGACAATGGAATGTCAAATGGAAATAATCACCGGATCCATGAGAGTGACGACGGTATAACGAGTCAAGGAATAGAGAATACTGGTATAAACTCTTAAAGGATAAAGATCTGATTCTTCGTTGATTTATTTTCCAAGAAAAATGATTGCTCTACCGCTGCACGAACAATGGTAATCGCTCTTACAATTAGTACGATACTGCTATATCGTCACTTATTTATTTCTATCTATTTATGCATTAGTTCGTACGGCACGACCTAATGTTTCCTACCATATGCGATGATTATTGGCAATGTCAAGCTTAATTCTGTTTAATTTTAAGTCACCATTAGAGAAATTCCCTCTTACCGAACTCTCTGAACGATTGTTTCGTGAGGAACTATATTAAGCTGCACGCGTGAAAGCATCGTTACATCTCTGTCAAAATGTAAAGATGTACACGTGGAAGATTCAGTTCGTTTTCTAGTGCTATTCGCGTACACTGCATGTACATAATATGTCGGGTGTTTCTGTTCTTTTTTTTCCCTTCATAATCGATCGAGAAATTGACAGTTCCGATGGATTATTTTATCTTGTATATAACGGAAGAGTAGAACGATTAGTTGCAAATATACCGAGATATAGTGTACGACGTTTGTGCGCGGATATTTTGCGTATCGCTTAAATACACCAAGGAGAATAGCGGGAGGTGAACATTCTGCCTATTGTTTCGATCGTAGCAGTCGGAGCGCAATCTCCGACTTCGAATAACGAGAGTAATCACATTTCAAGACTGATAGGAACATGGTGAAAAGGTGGAAATTTGCTTGCCATCTTCAATAATAGAGCGGTGGGTAGTCACATTCAAAATATAGCCGAATTTCTAATCGTGCAAAGAATGCTGAGAGTTATAGTTAAGGAATCGTACGTGACAAAGACAGAAAGGCCTCTTCGTAATTATTATATCTTAAGTTTCTAGTCTACCCTCGAGTCTACGGGCGGCAATATAGCATATATTTTGAACATGTACCTATGTATCGCAAACTAAATTCTTAGTTTAAGGAACGTCTACCTACCCAACTACTACTCCCTACAAATTGTATCGTTACACTGTTCCTGAGTACAGATCGAACAATTATCAATTCAGTTCCTCGTCATTCGTTTGGTTTGTCTTTCTGTTAGCATTAACGAATCTCATTTAACGCGTTAATTTTTCTTTTGCATGTTTTTTCGCGAGCTCGAGTAAGGTAGGGAAGATTATCCACCGAAAAGACGCGCCTGTACATATTTATTTATTCCTTCTTTTATTTTCATTGCATGGTTTCCCATTTTTGTTCTTGAATTCGGCAGAAACGAGCATTCCTCTCGCAGGAGAATGCTCGGTGCGGCGCGGAATGAAACTCGCCCCGCGATCTGTTCGACCGAGAGACATTTGCCAGTGACACGTCCCTGTTCCAGTTCGGATTAATTCAATTTAATCCTCCCAACTTGGAGTCGCATCAGGGTAAATTTCAGTTCGGCTATTTAGGGTCGCATGTTTGGTCTGTGTACAAGGAATATATCTTTATCCCCCCCCATCCGATCTCTGCTCTACTCATCGTTAGATACTAAGCGTAACTTTTTTTTTATGCCTTAGGTTTCACCCCAACTTCGATAATTTGTATATTATTACTAGTAATGTAATAAAATTTATAGCTATATAATCGCGTACATTCTACTTAGCGAACTAAGTACCCTAAAAACTGTATAGAGTATAGGTGAAACGTTCGATTAATTACACGAAAACGAGTGCATTTTCCAATTGTTTATTTGCCACAATGTACAAGATGTAATGCGTTTCACGCCGGACACTCGTACATATTGATGGATTTGTCTTCCGATACGGACACTAGCATGTTATTCTTTGTAGGGCAGTACTTCACCGACCACACCTGGAAAGGAAAGGTAAAAAGTGACGCGTTTTAAGAGATGGAGAGCCCGGGCAAACGACTAGCTCTGTATCGTGCGCGCGGAAACGTAAAAACATACTTGATCGGTGTGTTCCGCGAACGTATGCAGACACTGTCGTTGAGCCAACTCCCATATTTTGACTGTATGATCGGAACTGCTAGAGGCAAATTGCTGACCATCCGGGGCGAAAGCTACACCCAGAACCCACGAAGCGTGACCGGACAATGTCCCGGCCATCTTGGAATCCTTGCTATACGCACATACACAAGATGATGATCTACGATCTTAGAGTCACTTGTAATTTAACAGCAGTGGCAAGGATTTTTAGCTTTGACTTACACGTCATAGAGCTTCATATGACCGTCGTCAGACGCGGTGAGGAGTAGTTGCGAGTCCGGTGAGAAGCAGAGGGACCTTATGGGCATCGCGTGACCTACGATCGAATCAGGTCTTTCATTTTCATTACACGTTGAATTCTTCTTACATCATACGAGACAAAGCTTACTCGTCAGGAAAGGAACTTCAATCACTGTTATCTCATTATTTATGGGCTTTTGGCGCTTATTCATATAATATTTTTTCGAAGGTTACATTTTTATCTATATTTATTTGTATTCTTCTCTCAGGAGACGTCCAGTCTTAGAGCGGATGTAATAAGAGCATTTATCTATCTATCTATAACAAAGTCTTATATCAATACAGACCAGAAGTTCATAGATAATGAGATAATGATTGAAGTTTGTTTCATGGCGAGTAAGTTTAGCCTCACATGGTACATTGATTCGGGTAGTCCAAGAATGTTTACCTTCCAGGGTTGAAAGTACTTTTCCGTGCTCGACATCAAATATGTTAATAATTCCATCTATCGCTCCACTGGCTATATACTTGCCATCTGGACTCTGAAATAGTAGCAGAGACACGGGAATGAGTTTTTGGCGAGGCGTAAACGCGAGGATGTCACTTGCTCGTCATTACTCACATAGGCAACGCCCAGTATAAATTTTCCACCTCTCGTGTCCAATGTTTTCACCTGCTCACCACTCTCCGTGCCGTACATGTGTATCTTTCCGGCATGACTGCCGGACACGATGAACTCATCGTCCGGAGAAAAGACCACGGTCCAAATATCCACCGGTCCCACTTCGATGCTGGATATCTTTTCTCCAGACTCTAAATCCCACAGTCTCAAACTGGAATCCAGAGAACTGGAAGCACACTCTGCAGGTACATTTCCCCCGAGAGTAGATAAGGTGAAAAAAATTATAAAAACTCAGGAGAATCTACACAGTTTGAAGTTTAACAAATTTATAAAAAAAAAAAAAGGCAATCGTGAGGGAAATTATTGAGACTGCTCGTTTTCGTTAAATTGACTTTTCTAAAATAAGCATTTTGATTTACTCGTTCCGTCGGAATTAACAGCAACGGACACTACTCCGAGTGCGTGCCCCAATAACTTGTGTTCTAGCGTTACATTGCCATCCTTTTGCCTCCATACTTTGACGGTGTCATCAACGGATCCCGTGATTATGTGCTCTACTACCTCATCTTCGTTTGACCGTATCGAATCTCTGTTAAAGTTGAAAGAGGTAGAAAAGTACGATTCTTTTTACGCAGCCTCCGATCGACAGCTTACCTAGAGTCTTCGTTATCCGGCAACGCGTCTTTCTTCTTCTTTCGGGAACCCCACGCACAGGTCCAGATACCGTCTTCGTGAGCATTTTCAATCTTATGTACTAAACTGTACTGAAATAATCGCGTTATTCAGTAAAGAATTGAGGCCTCGCGTCGTGACGTCGAAAGAGTAAGAGTGGAATTTCGAAATACCGCTCGAAGTCGTGCACAAACTTACCATAATACACGCGATATTATTCTAATCGGTGAGAGAAAAAAATACTCAAATATTTATCGAGATTGTAGGTACATTTATGTATTTATTCACATTCATTCGGAGCGATTCGGAGTTACTTGTTATTTTTGCAAGGATCGTTCGCGGTTGACAACACTGCTGGTTCAAAACGTGGACGATAAACGCGATGTGAATGAATCCAATGAATTGCCAGGTTATTTGCATACCTACAGGGGCTAAAGCCTGAATCAATGTGAGCGTTGAACAAGTTCCGCGATCGTTGCGCGGGGATTCACCAGCTTCACAAGTGGTCACGGACCAATCAGAATTGCAGTCGCGTTGCGCTGGAATGGTAAGTTTGGCTCACGATTGGTTGATATCTGCGCCGAAATTGATCGACATTTTTTTGTTTATAATCTCAGGAACATTCTTTATTTGGCTGTAAGGATTTTAAAGTTTTACAGGGTTCGAAGGGAGGAGGATAAAAATAACTCAAAAATCGCGTTTGCACGACACGCTCGGAGCGCCCTCTGGCGGCGACGAACACGAGGCCGTCAGTCAGTACGCGGCTGTCGTTCGGGCGAAGCCGTGCTTTTTCGCCTCTCCCGAGCGCTTTGCGTAGCTGGCAAGAGTGGGGGAGGGTAGGAGGTCTAACTTTACACCAGTCATCAGCAGTACTTGTCCCTCTGCTCGCTGGTTTGGTGGTTCCATTTCGCAACGGAGTCTTGGGAGTGAAGGTTTTCGTTAGCCCAAGCAGCAGTTCGGTGTTTGTGAATCAGTGTCGACCGCGGGGCTACGAGTCACGGGAAACGGATTCGCGTTGGGAATGCCGATTTCCTGTTGAGAATTATGTGGGATACTGTCGCGGGATCACGATCGGCCACACGTCAAGTCAGCTGACATATTGCGCCCTGCTACGCCACAGCAGCCTTCGGTAAGTGTCGCAATCGCGATACCTGCCCCTCTTCGAGGACTATTTTTACCGCGCGACCGCGAAGCTCGCGTGCGCGATCGTCGATCATTCTCCCGGTGAAATCATTGCTCCCCGCTGACGCGAATCGATCTCTCCGCATCGCGCGAAGAACGAGGCGAGAGAGCGGCCGCCGAAGGGGGACGACGGATCGGCCGGAGAAAGAGAGAGGACGGCCGCGCTATCGAGCATGGAACACGCGGGTAACAAAGAAGCGACGCAATTTTCGGGCCTGGTTGCGTGTTCCGACGGCAGCGATGACGGTGGGTCTTCCCGTTCTTCGCGTGCGTGTGTGCCGTGTCAGTGCCAGACGCCCCAGTGCCGATCCGATTCGAATGCACACCCTCGTACGCTCACGCACTTTACACTTCCCGTGTACCACCCCGCCCGTCTTTCTCTCTCTTCCCCCTCCCTCTCTCCCCGTCGTTCACTCGACAAACGCACAATGCGTTGGGAACCGCGGCCGTCCGCTCGCTCTACCAGCGCCGCGTGTAACCACGCTGCTGGTGCAACCGTTTGCACCGCAAGCGAAGGAAAGCCTCCCGTCCTTCCGCTCGCTTTCTCACGTCGTACAAACGTGGATGGGGACCGCCCGACCATGGCGTCGAAAGTAAAAAAATGTGAAAAGCAGCGACCTCTCGTACAACGTAGGTGCTACACGGGAGCGACGGCTATGCTCGCGAGTATATACATGTCGCGAATGAACGAGCGGCCATGTTCCGTGTTTGTCGATTTCGAGTGCGCGAATCAAGGATACCACGGAGGATAATGCGCGCGCGCGTGTCACGCTCGGTGTAGGAGTGCACGCGCGCGTCACGCCTACGTCAACTCTCATCCCGTCGCGAATCCGGTGACGATTAAATCGACGCGATCAAAGGTGTCAGGAAAATCACGCACCTGAAGTTCCAAATGTTCATGTGAACGAAAAGTGTTCACTTTGAGAGAGCATGGCCAATGCTGAGTTTATCGATTAAGAAATCTATAGACATTTTTGTGAATCGGCCGACTAACAAAAACAAAGTAAGCAGTAATCTCAGCAGTGGCAATAGTCTGTTAATGTCGAAATTGTTCGTTCAATAATGAACGTTAGGAACTTCAGGTACGTGGAAAATCGTATCCGATTTCCCGATCGACGTTTTTCTGCGATATGAGAATTAATAGATTTAAAAGGGAGAGAGATATGTCTTCACTTTACTACCACGCATTCATCCAATTTAGATCGTCAACGAATTCGAAGGACCGCGCTTTATCTCTTCTCCTCGCTTATCTCTCTCTCTCCCGTACCGAATCTACAGCACGTCCCGCGCTCCAAATATCTCCAGGAATTTCCTAGAAGCGCGGTGGAAAAATATGCGCGCGCCTGTGTAATTCGTCGCGACGGGGAAGCTCGTCGGCTCCCTGTGCCGTCGACGCACGCAACGCCCAAAGTACAGCATTTTAGCGACGCGCGCCGCAGGGACGATCAAGCATTCTTATCCCTTATCAATCGCGACGCGCGCCTCGTGGCAAGCAAAGGCGGTTTCGCCGCCGCTCCCACATCCGTTTCGATCACGCCAGAGCCATCGCGACTTTCACCCACGCGCGACGCGAAGATCGGAGACGAATCGTCGTGCGCGAGGAATTCGCGAATCTTTCGATCCGTCGCCCTGTAACGACCTACGCGACGAGTTCGCCTCGCCGATAGCGATTCCCGATAAGGCCGTTCGCTCGCGTTTCGCGCTCTAACCCGCCACCTCGCTCCTATCCTCTCGATAGGCGCGCGCGGTTCCTCTTCCGCTCGCCTATAGATCCGACGCACGCGGAAGTAAATAAAAAACGTAGCGCAGCGGTCGCACGTTCCGGCAAGGTCGTCACGCCGCGGCAAGGCGAGCGCCGAAGACGATTCCCCGTCCTCGAGAGGATTTTATGTTGCCGAGGTTGTGAACTCCGGGAGGGCGCGGGGAGGGGCCGATCGGCTCGACTTTGCCAAGGTCGAAAGTCTGTACAACCTCGTCGAGTCTGCGCCGTGCCGATATGGATATAGCGCGACGCGGTCGCGCATTTCTAATCCGACGCTCGTTTTCTCGGAAAGTCGGGGCGGGGAGAGGAGGAACTTTTGACAACGGGACCGCGCACAGTTCGAAGCCACCCGATTTGCGCGGCGCGTTTCCCTGACCGATGCGGTTCCGGCGATTTTTACTTTCGTTTCGCGATGAATAGGCGCCACCGCCGGTCTCTCTGCTTTTCGCTCTCGTTTACGCAACGTAGGAAGCGTCGCGCTTAGTCGTCCGTCACTGCCGTTCTGGCAGCGATACAGAAACCGATCGTTCGCGGCGTGCACGTGCGGCTTTTTTGGCCGGACCTCGATGCTTGCGAGTGGCGTCGAAATTCGATTGTTCGTAACCCTCTTTGAGAGGACGCTCTGAACAGTTTACCGAGGAGGATGTCGTCTCGATACCCTTCGCGGAAAAATTACGACGTGTGTGTGCCTGAAGCTTTGGACTTTCATTCGAACACAGAGAAAAAGAATTGGTTGGATCTGCTTAAAATTACTTGCGAGGTCGCGAGAAATTATTTATTCAGAACAATTTGATCCTTTTTCATATCAATTAGACATTCCTCCGTTGAAATCGCCTGCTATTTCACGTGATTGTAAGGAAGAGACGTTTCATTGATGTGTTGAAAAATTTCACTGAATTAAATAAATTCAGTAGATCCGAATAATTCTTTTTCTCGGTGAATAAAAAATATCGACTTGAGATCATGGGGATCATGGCGCATGGGGAGTTTATCGATCACTAGACCTATAGAGAAATCTTTGCGAACTGCATAATCTACAAGAAACTGTAATCAATAAATTCAACAGTGGCCATGATCTTCTAAAGTAAAAACTTCTCGTTCAAATGATCATCCGGAAGTTCAAGCGCGTAAATTACGAGCGATCGCATCGCCCGCACAGCTTCGTCGTTGTTATTTACGCAGATCGACGCGAGATCAATTTCCGTAGAAATCCCAGTTGCGCGTCGGTTGATACGCGCATCGTGAGATGTACGCCACCTGCTCTACGAATAATTTTATTCCACGATCGAACGACGACCTCGAATCTGTATAGATTTGGCCGCGGCTAGTTTTAAAGCCGAAGGGCGACTACGCGCGGGACGTATGTACGTACGCATTGGCACGCGCGCTGTGCTGGCGCAAAGTGTAGTCACTTGCGATCGGGCATTTACGATAATTGGTGTCGGCCGTACAACGCCGCGGATGACCATTCTTTTGAGAAACTTTCGAGTCGAGCGGGATAGCGATTTTGATCAACAAACTGGGAGGAAGCGCTAGCACCGTCAGATCGCAGTTTAATGTTGGCAGACGATCAGCTTCGCGCGGCGTCGTCTTTTCCGTGACTCGGCAAACGCGTCCGATTTTTTCTTTCTTCCGAAAATTACGCTCGTCGCGGTTTCATCTCGAGATAATTTTCGACGTTGTCATGGCACTATGCCAGAGCGCTGGTCGCTTTTCTTTGTCCACCTTCACTTCCCCGATACTCGTGCGAGCCTCTGAATCGTCAATAAGGACGACACTGATAATCTATACACTGTGTGATTAACGTGTTTGCTGTTTTTATCATGTGGGACCGCGTGGCACGAGCGGGGGCGGATAAACTGCGCCGAGAGAGAGGATGCGCGCGTGTGATTCTACCTGTTTTTCCTCGCTTTAGGAGTGCGACTGTCAAAAACATTGCGCGACGTCGAAGAGCGATCGCGCCGATAAACCGCAGCGACGCGACGGCGGGAAAGAAAGCGCATAAAGGCGAGTTCGTTGCAGCTGGGATTTAGATCTCCGGTCGCGGTGTTTCTGGCGTGCGTCCACGCGCGCGATTCAGTGGACGATGATTTTTCATTTCTTTGTCCAGCGACGAGTCGCGCGTCGAGCTGGTCGTCGTCGATGCGAAGCTCTCAAAGAGTCTCGCACGCGGAAAAGACGGCTTTCGCTTGGATCGCACGTCGGGACAGCGAGACCTTCGGAGATGTTTTCGCGAATAGAATCTCGCCCCGGAGTTTTGACAGCGAGTCGTATCGCTGTAACTTCGACGGGGCGTTGTTTTCAGGACAATTTATATAGTTTTATATGTATATATAGGTATTTATTTAATTCCATTCGATGATTCGCACACTTTGGGATGGAGAGACCTTCGGAGATGTTTTCGTGAATAGAATTTAACCTGGACTTTTGACAGCGAATCGCATTGCTTTAACCGCGACGGAGCGTTGTTTCCAGGACAATGTCTGTCGTTTTATATAGGTACTTATTTAATTCCATTTCGATGGTTCGCCAAAACGAGTGATTCAGCTGGTATCCGCAAGGTTTCAGTGTAATTCGCGATACAGTCCTCCTCCTCCTCCTCTCCTCGTTTCTCGACTTAGCAACCGACGCGATCGCGGGATCTTGACGCGGTGACGACGACCCGACGATAACGTCGGCGAGCGCGCGGAGAGTACTCGAGAGAAAGAGGCAGTACGGCCCGACTACGTCGTCCTCTACTGTACCGAGCGGCGAGAATCGCTAACTAGGATCAATTCGTTGCTCTTTATCGCACACGGACACGTGGTGCGGGACCGACTCTAACGTTGGTGTGCGTTAAAAACCGCGCGCAGTGACTCACTCTTCCGAGCGAACGTTAGCGCGCGCGGCAGGAGAGCACAAAGAGACAAGTGCCGCAAACCTTCGTCGGGAGCGCGTTCCTCGCCGCGTACACCGATTGCGACAAATCGCGGCGCGAGTTGCGGATACATCGATACTACCACGCGCGGATGCGATAGCCGCGCGCGAACGTTCTATCTCACGGCGAAAGGGGGGCTCCCCCCTCCCATTATATCACGCGCGTGCGTGTTCCCGATCGCCGCCTCTACTCGCGTTGGTACGAATGCGTTTTCCTGCCGCAGGCCGGGGCGGAGGTTGGGGTAAACAGCGTGAGTCGGGATTCCGTACGTTGGCCGTCGACTGCTGGCTCCTAATAATGGCGCGTGCGGCTTTAAACGCACGAATACGTCGGACGAAGATTTCCCAGTCATTTCGCCGCGGGGAACAAAGACGGACTACGCGTGTCGATTCGGCAGACGGGCACAGAGGAGCTTTTCCGAAAAAGACTGTCTTCCTCGAATCGGAATTAAGTCTATAAATAAAAAGATATTCATATTTTTAAATTCAATTTGCAATCATACGAAAAGGAAAATATCCGAAAGAACAATTATTCGCCGAGTTATAAATGCGTCTCTCTCTGCAACATCGTGACGTCATCGAAACTCTAGAGACGCGCTTATGCCTAGTTCAGACACGATTAGTAATTTAATCAAGTAGCGAGTATCCACTAATCAATAGAGGAAAGTACTCTAACATGAGACCCCTTTATGTTTTTTTTATATATATTTATCGAAGAGTTTTAAGCTGTAGAGGAAATAAATCAGTAAGCGCGTATTCTTCAATATGTTTATTATCCATTCTAAGCAGTGACAGATCGTAATTGATTTTTTTTCTAAAAAAAAATTATATTCAAAAAAATTCACATTTACGGTTTCTGAAATTGGGCGCCTAATATGAGACACTTGGATCTCATATTACTTTTCCTAAAAAAAATAAGACTGTGAATGAGATGTAGCTTATTTAACTTTATTTAAATACAACTTAAACAAGTTAACATAGTAATAATTTTAATATTATCTATATTACATTAGGTTCTCATCATCCACCTAAACAAATTCACAGATTTAAGCAGTCAATCAAAATTAAGTCTTTTCTTTCCTTTTCCATTACGTTGAGGAAAAACAAAATCATTTGCATTAATATCACCACATTCTTCATGGCATTAACGAAAGCACATGATACATTTAACCCATTTTTCCCCTTGAACATCTTCTGACCTCTGTGTATCGCATATTAGGAACCTTACACTAACCTAAAAATAATGCCTACTGCTTAATGAAAAAAATGAAGTGCAAAACTTACTTTCATAGGAAACGATTAAGCGACATTTCTGCTACACATTGAATACAAAAGATAATTTATAGCACTTACATTTCCGGTATAATGTTGATTAAGCACAGCACTCTAAACATTTTATAGATGACCACAACCTCAAAATAAGCAACATGTCCGCTTTCTCTGTAGATATGTTAGAGAACTGTAAGACGTATGCCATATAAATTCATTAAGAACGAATTTATAATGGGCAATACTATAATAGATAGGGCTATTGTTTCAATGGCAAGTAAGAGGTTTCGTATTAGGTATCAATCTCATATTAGACGTCTTTCCTCTAATCGTTCAGACCAGTTTAGCTGAGTTCAGCGCCAAGTAGTGGTGTCTCAAAATGGAGAGGCATAGACGTCGTATGGAAATAAATAAGGTTTTAAAAAATATTATAAATATTACTTTGAAAGACATTGAACAAGAAATATCGGGGAAATCAAAGCATTTGTAGGCAAGAAAGTGAATAAGTAGAAGCGAATCGTTGGGCGCTTCAAATGGAATTTTGAAAGAACTAGAAATAGAAGATCCTGCAGAATACTGTAATGCAATCAGAATTTCGGAAACTAGCATCTGGATACACCAGGCATTGAATTTTCCCTGGCCATCGACTGAATTCGACATTCCTCCTTTTAATCCGGCTCGGCATTCGCGTACCTACGTGCAGTGGGCATTGCGGGAAACTGCTCGCGACAATCCGTACGGTAATTACCTTCCGAAAAAGGTCTGACCGTGGTGGGGGACTCTACTCGACCGTCAAAATAGAATCGGATGGGTCCAGCTGACTAAACTACTACACTAAACTACTCTACTAATCTGTACTGTCCGCACGTACTAAATTACTCTCTACTCGACTAAATTACTAGCCGTGTCTGAACTAGGCATAAACTCTTACTCTACTAATTTTTACTGTCCGCACACACTAAATTACTAGCCGTGTCTGAACTAGGCTTTATGCGAGTAACGTGTGCGAGAGTGACAGACTCACAGAACGATGACGTAGCTGCATTTTGAAACGTCCTTTTCCAGTTTAAGCAAAGCCGAAAATGAAGAAACATGGGGTAAATGATTTTGCTCGCATTTTTCGAATCTGCGATAAAAAAAAATTGCTTAAAAACCGAATTCGTTATCGCCGCAGCGTTCGAGACCGGGATAGCTTCGCCTGGTACCGGAAATCGGATGGCTTTCGCCCGAGTTGTATTGCGCTTGCATTTGATGACCTCTGGTATCACTCTAGACGAATTTTCAGTACCACGCGATACGCAGCGCGTATACCTTTTCTCACACGTGAATGCGCACATGGCGCGCACCGCGCGGTGGGGAGAGCGCAGGGGTTGTTGAACCCACGGGATGCGGGGTCCGAACGGACGAAACTCCTCGCCGGTCTTTCTCTTATCCTTCGAAGGGGTACATATTCTCTCTCGCCCGTTATACTCGCCGGGAATTCTGAATTATCGGGAAGCTTTTTCAGCATGTCCGAATATATCGCGCGATGGTGGTGAAACTAATATAAGTAGGGTACGATGGTTATACATGCCTGAATAGGTATACGGGTAAAGGTCGTTGCACACGAATTTGCATAGTCCCGTTATACGAGAGCGCGAATCGGGTTCCTCCCTGATCCCTCGAGCGCACTTGTCCTACCGGGACAATTGTTACCCCTAGATTCCAGGTACCGGCTCTACCTGTCCGATACCGTTCTTTGAATTTGTCAATCGTCGACTTATCGGCGAATCGCTGATTAGAATCGGCAGGCCCGATTTCGGAATTACCTATTTCGCGTAGCGGGATTTTAGATCCTGCGCGAGACCGTAATACGTTTCGGCGTCTGCGCGTGACGCACGTTTCCACCACTCCCGCGTTCACCCATCGCATATCTGCTCGACTGGATCTGCTTTAATTTTCGATCTCTTCGTACCTTTCCCTTTCTTCGGTGCGCGTCAGTTCGAGCAGTCTCGCTCGATGCTTTCGATTCTTAACTAAAATTTGCTTCCCAGCCGTTTCCGTGACGTAATTATAGGGAAGAATTTATTACTGTCTTTTTTGAAGGGAGTTTCCTCGATTTTTCGTTTTATCGGTGATGCATCTGTTTCCCATTGCTTAAGGACTTTCGATCTATATTGGTACATATAAATTTTGTTATAGATTGAAATGTATAGGTATAATCTTCAAAATCGCATTCTATCAATCGAGGATAAATTTTCGTGGATAACAAAACGACGGCGATGAAAGTAGACCGTTCTATTGCGTTCGAATGTACAGTTTTTTATATATTTTTTACAGATTGTTTGAAGAAGGAATGGAGAAACCCTTGCTAACCAATCCGTGCAATTTTCAGGGATACTTGACGCGTAAAAGTTACTCGTAGGCTGTGCGTATCTATATCGCTTTTAAAAAAAAGCACTGCGGCGCTCCCCCACTGTAACTTGCTCCATGCTTCGTCGTACGTCGACGAATGACGTATGTTCTGTGCATACACGAGGCTTTAAACGGCGAGTAGTGGCGCCACCTCTACCGTGACTATTCGACTCGTGCTTCGTTCTTCGGTACACTTTCAGCGTCGCTGGCCCCGTTGCCAGTAGCGGCGCGTTCTTGAGGCGCACGAGGAATACGCGAATCATTGCTCGACAGGACATCGATTTGTAATTACGAATGATTCGAGACTCGATTTTTTAACCGGAGACGCTGAGATGTCTATCGATCCCTTGAAATCTTGGAAAATTGGTAACACTTCGTTGCAAATTAGGATAGAAGGGCCAGCTTCTTAACCCCCTACGCTCTCGGAGCCCCTCCTTTATCGCCCCCTCCATTACCTACGGCACTGACTTGCTTGGGCTCTGGTTCTTCGTTCCCAATTTTCCATCCGGTGGCGATGACGATATCCGTGGCGAAATAAGGGGGTTTGTGATACGTGTTTCGGAAAAAGTGCTCGTTCGAGTGGCCCCAGTTCACGGGCGAAACGCTAATTTCGAGTTCGGGTACGTGTATGAGTCGAGTGTACGCGGGTTCAATTGGCATTGCTCGTTCGTTCGTTCCTCCACCCGAAGCTAGTCCGCCAATCGCCATCATGAAAACATTCGCCCGTCGTCGTTATCGCTCCTTCTCCATCCTCGTAAGTTCCTCGGATTGAACTAATATTGAACGCTCGAACTCTAAAACTGCAGAAAATCGAACGCCGCGAGTTTTTTTCCGCTTTCGCGCCCGCGGAAAAATAGCTGATTCGACGGAGTCGATGTGCGAAAAACGCGAAACGCAGCGACGGAAAATCCCAACGTTGCTGCTGTGCACTGTATTCGCTGCGATACGAATACGGAACCTACGTAAATGCCTGAGAGACACTCTTACTCCATGTTGTGCATCGGTTGCAACACGATTGCGTGTTGGAAAGTGAGTGATATTAAGATCCCCGAATTAAATTTTCCCTGGTGTTTTACACAGTGTAAAAATCGTAGATTCACATTTTCTCTGGGAATAGTTGCGCGTAAGTCCTCGTCTTCCCCGCTGTCGCCTCCTCTTTATGTGTAATTGACTTCATTAATTCTTTTCTCCCTTTAATCTCGTATCAAAGAAGCACGCGAGTATTAATTCTTTGCAAAAAGTGCACATAAAAAATCTGGAGCGGAGCAGTTATCATACTCTCCGACTCGCCATTTCGATCGTACGCACGGTGTCTAATATTCGCAAGTACCTAGATAATGTGTATTCGATATCGCGAGCCTCTGTTCATTTACATTTTTTCTCATTTTTAAATGGCGTAAAAAGATGTATAATTTATGACAGTCCCTCGAATGGGTCCTTAAAAGCTATTCGCTGTGTATGAAACGAAGGAAATCACTCGTACGTGGTAAGACATGTGATCGAAAAGCTTGTAAGAAAGAGCAGAAATTCACGTACATTCCACCCCCAATGAAGCGTTCCTTTCAAACGCGACGCGACAAATTCTATTTCAATAGATTTGAATTTATAAAATAGCGTTATTACTGTTTCAGGTGAATTCTTGGTGACACCCGGTTGTGAAGAAGCTATTGGAGAGAGGGCTGTGGCAAGGAATACCCAGAGACACCGAGCCCAGCTGACTGCAACAATTGACTCTTCGTCGAGACAGTGTCTTTAAATAGGATAATCAAATAAATCTACTGAAGCAAATAGACTTCCAGCAGACAAGAGTAATGGAACGCGAGTCGAACCCCATGCAAGCTCTGTGTCGTAGCGGCTGTGGATTTTATGGCTCGCCAGCCACAGATGGCTTGTGCTCGCTGTGCTACAAAGAAAATCTTAAGAAGAAACAGCAGCCGCCGGTTTCGGCTGCGACAGTCTCGGCGTCGCAAACTGCCACTGGCAACGCCGGTACCCTCCAAAGCGGATTTGGCAGTCCCGCGTCTACGGGGACCACCGCTCAGCCTACCATTCCTACCATCCCCCAACCCACGACGGACCTGTCCAGCCCAAAAGAGGTAAGTCTTCCGTTGTCTTCCGCTTAGTTACATTTTTACGGAGCATCTGTGTGAGACATGTGAGCTTCGTTTACAACGCCCCGGGAGCAGTTTCCGCGGATCGTAACGGATGGCCGGAAAGAAAATTGCGCGACTGATGAATAAAATGATACTATATTTATGACGAATATCTAAAAAAAATATAAATGCATATCATTCTCCATAACAATCTAATTTAATATAATTTGAATGGATGGCGTGATGTTTGGCAAACATTGTTAATTTGCAATCTGCAATTCTATGGAGCTCTCCATGAGAAATTATATTTCTTTCTCATCATTTAATTAGCCCTTTCCTGTTACAATGTAACGCAACCTTTAGTATTATTTTCGCGTGGAAAAGTATCACGTCCGCGTGGCTCTCAACTGTCTGCGTAGTAACTCGAAAAAACAGTTTTGGCAGTGATAAATTTTAGTGGATTATGGCCTCCGGGCTTGGCGCATCGTCCGACGGTGATCCAGTACGGAATTCAGTAATTCTTTACTAAGATTTATCTTACAGTTCAGGGCGAAATCTACAATCGCGACGTGTTTTTTTTATAGTCACGGTAGGTCCGTTATTCGGGCTGTAGAAAAAGGGAAACAAAGGGACATATAAACCAACCTGAAAGAAACTCGTTGACACGCGATTCTCTTCTTTTCTTTATTTGTTCTACGTGGTAGTCGCGAAATAGCGTTCAATGAAAATCCAGAGCATCCTTCAGTCTTCCCGATTTCTTCTCTTCTCTCGCGTGACTCGTAGTTTCCTGATAATCTCACTTTCTCGAAATTCCCCGATTGGAAGCGCGCAACTAACGGTAGTGCAAATTGCGAATATCGTGGTTCCACGAATCTATCGGCTTCTTTATATCAAATTTAAACCAGAGAGCTCACTGCTTTCTTTTACAATTTTTGAAGCCTTAATTGTTAAATATTACGATACGCCAGGATGAAAAATCAGCGAAGGTTGCGTGGTTTCCCATTGGGTCAATTTTTGTAGTGTAATGGCGCAATCGTTACACTAACGTGGTGTTGACAATTGCGCTCTGACTTTTGCAGTGTGCCACGTGTATCTTTCATGGTGCTGATTATGTACGGTTTGATGGCCAGGTAAGCAGAGACGAGCAGGAAGGTGAGGCAGGAGCGAGTACCGGCACGGCAGAGGGCTCGGTTAGCAGTGGCGATGCGGATGATAGCTTTGATGGTAAAGAGACCGACAAAGAATCCAAAAAGAAGAAAAATCGCTGTGCCGTTTGTCGCAAGAAAGTGGGTTTGACTGGTGAGTCACTAACTCCTCGCTCCATTTGTAGATTCGTTCGGTGCTGCTCGATCTTCCTTCGCTCTTGCTCAAGGTGCCGAGGGCTTGACGGGATTGCAAAGGGCACTGGGTAGGTAGAGCAAGTGCAGCAAGGTTTACTTTGTCGTTACAGGATTCGAATGCCGTTGTGGAGGACTATTCTGCTCCGTGCATCGATACAGTGACAAGCACGACTGCAAATTCGACTACAGAGAAATGGGCGCCCAAGAGATACGGCGTAACAATCCAGTTGTTGTTGGTGAAAAAGTGCAAAAAATTTGAACTATTAGTGTGTAGTCGTTGGGAAAATGGTTATATAACTATATAAACAAACAAAATATAAAACACGGAGAAAACGAGATAAATTATCTGGCAGCTGATTGATTGCACATCGCGGAATGAATGAAACGAGCGAGAGGTAGGGGGACGTAGACCAGAGAATGTGCGGGAGTGAGACTAAGGTGAGAACGCGAGGAACGGATGAAAATGGTGGCGATGAGTGAATACGTGAGTGCATGTGCGCGAGAGGGGAAAGAGAATGAGGATCAGGGAAACTGGGCGAAAAGAGTGACTGGCAGAACTCGTGTAAGAGCAGGTGAGATCGCGTATGAATGTTATCAGTTCGGAATGCCAGTGCCATGTCAGATTGTCACCTAGTGAGAGTTTCAAATGAGAAAAAAAATATCTGGTTACTAACTGCTGCCAGCTTACTACTACTATTACCTATTATTATCTTTATGGTTATTACGATTTATTATTATTCTATATTACGTTTATTAATTTACTTAAACGCAAAATTCGCGGAGGAAAGATGATACGGTTTATTGTATTTAAGTAGATGCGGAATTCCAGGTGCAGTCAGTCAGTCCAAAATAATATCATAATATACAAGTTGATGGATAAATTAAAAAATTTAACGTGTAGAGGTTTTAATTTCTACGTGGAGGAAAAAAAGGGAATGTTGTTTAGACAATGACTGACGTTGGTGGGTGATCACAATTATAGGTTAATGATTAGTCTAATAATTCATAAGCATATTAGCCGATTGATTCATAAATAATGCGATGAAGTATAAGTAGTACTGTGTGTTTATGTCCAATTTCACGAGAATATAACGAGCATTATTACTCATTAAATACTGTTTGAATTTATGGTTTCGATTGATTATTTGCACTTCATTCGCGAATCTTGAATGACCCTTGAAAGACAAGCTCGCTTCTTGTTCTCTAATTTTCTACGCGGCAAGTCAATTATTTGGGAAATTGGGAGTTTGCAATAGGTATTCTCGTTTTCGCCTTCACTTGTCTTTTCTTTTGCCAGCCCCTTAGAACAGTCGCGAGACGCTCCAGATTCTACACAGACGCACTGCAAACCTGAGAATATATGTATTATAGTAGAAGCGCAGGAACCACGGTACATTTGCTGAAAAGAGGTGCCAGAGTTCTTTTTGTTCCAACTAATCATCTCTTCTTTGATACATTTAGGAAAGACGTGTCCAATTTTTCGACGTCCTTTTTTGACGTACGAGATAATCCGAAGTTTTCTCGTAAAAGTTAGATGTTAATTGTATTTGTTAAGTTTCCAACGCACCACTCTGTTACGCAACTCGTTAATCGGGCGGGATCGTTGTACAATTCACTTGGATACTTTCAGTGATTACGAACGTTTTTGATCACTTTAATCGAACCAAATAGAGGAGGGGAAGACTCCGATATGAATACTAACGGTCTTTAACGCGCTGCGCTACGTAGCTGAAAATCCGGAGTGTATTTTCTCTATGATGCTACCTTACGGACAAACTGGCATTCTAACTACGCTATAAACGTGATGGTACTCGCGATACTGAACGAGAGTCGTCAATATTTTTCGTTTTACAAAAGCATCCAAACGTTACCGACTAAACGACACTAAAGAGGTTTGCACATAAGAGAGAAAACGCACAGCAGTTATCAGTTATGACGACGGAAAGGTTGCCTTCTGGCCTTCATCCTATTTTAGGCATAGCATATTTTTCTAACGTGTATTGCAATATCGGAGTAATCTTGCCTAGCGAGAGCGACCGAAAGAGAGCAAATGAGTGAGAGGTCATATGCGTAAGCGTAAGAGAGAAATGGAGAGTGCGACAGAGATGGAGAGAGAGAGAAAGAGAGAAAGGGGGATGAGAGAAGATAGCAAATTAGAGAAGTAAATAAATGAAAAAAAAAAACATGGATTATCAGCGAAGTTTGTACTCGGCTGACTACATAAGGACGTAACGATGCTTGTAATTATTAAAATTGATATTAGTACGTTTAAGCGATTAAAAGTAACATCAACTTTAATATATTATATGATTACGATTACTATCCTTCGAAATGCTTTGGACTTTAGGTTCAGCTAGGCAAACGGAGTTAGAATATTCACATTGACCCTTCCCCCTCCCCTCCCCCCGTATCCAAAGACCTAAGACAGTCTTTATAATTATAGTCGACTCTATTTATGTATATTTAAAAACAAAAATATATATAAATTCATCACTGTAGAAACACAATCTGGGACATCTTTGCGCCCTTATGAAAATGTAATCATACGGGAGGAATCTCTGATCGCGAGTGGTCGTACGCGATAGTTTCGGTGCAGATTTATTTAGATGCCTGATAACGGGATTTATCAGGAAAAGGGATAAGCCGAAAAAAAGGAACGAGTTATAATTTTTATTTTATTTTATTTATACGTGTAACAAAATTTTCTTCTACGATAATAAATCTTATACCGTTTAATGTATTATGAGTATAGTAACAAATCAGTAACTACTCATCATTGGTGGTAAAAGTTGTATAACGGGGGTCGAGGTCGCCTCGTATAAGCGAACTTGGTATGAACTCGGTAATCAAAGGAGACCAGAGTACGATCGACCTCCGCCGTTCTCAATTTTGCTCAAATCCCAGCCCGAGCTTCGCGATTAAGAACGTCTGCAAAAGCATAAAAAAATAACTGCCCCCGATGCAATGCACGTATGCTCATGGTTCATCTTTAAATTTTGCAAAGAAAGTTTAGAGAGAAACGTCGATTTAACGACTTAAATTCAACGCTGATAAAAGAAAAAGAAAGACACGTCAACGTCGGTCTACGAGAAAAGCAGAAAGAGGTATTCAGGCATATCAATAAAAGAAGAAATATTTGTATATTATGTATCTACAACTGTAAAGTTTAAGCAGTGTTCGACCACTTAGCGAATATTAACTCCCTCTTCTTTTCGTCCAAAAAACGTACGTATTTTCATTCTTCTCGATTATATCGTGCGAAGAAAACCTTATACGGCTTACGAATCGGCCCACAAATGTCGAATAACGTAGGTGCCAAGCCAAATTAAAAGCACGCAAATTTCTTTGCAGTACACTGTCGAATCTAGTTCCTACAATAGAAAGCGACGCGTCGTACAACGTGTGCTTTCGAGAAATAAACACGTAGAGTCCAAATCCCCGCGAGATTCTGCACTCATACCGGAGTACATCACCTCGCGGAAATTCGCATTACAGATGATTTCATGTGTCCACATCGCGAAACTTACCTTCTATATTATACATGGGCTTCCGTTACGCAAATTACCATGTCATATTCTACCGCCGTGTCTATGACTACAAAGTCCATATTAAACAAGAGTATCACCATGGGTGGTGCGAGACATTCTAAACAATTGCATTGGAAAACATTCCGGCATGATCCGCGACTTGGAAATAAATTAGTCGCTTTTGACATTGCGACGTAGCGTTTGACTAGGGCTCAGTGTGGCGAGGTATTTGTGTTGTGGATTTGTTTGCTGGAAGGTAAACCCCGCCTTGGTGGGAGTTTGAGTCGATAGAGGAGGCGACGAGGCGGGTGTGAGAATTCCTAGATTACTCTCACACTCGGTGTCCGCCTCGGCGAGAACTGATCTTTCTTGCTTGATATATCCGTGATCCTCTATCGCTGATACTTTTGGTTTTGCAACTTTGACAAAAGCCACTGGCAAATCTTCATTCGCGGAGCCATTGGCGATAAGTTCATCGCTCGACTTGGTCATTTTATTTGTATTTTGAAGAAGTTTCACTTGCAGCACAGATCCACCGTGCCTAAGTGCCGTGTGATTCTTTAAACCATACGGAGTCTTGTAGCTCTTTCCGCACGGACATTTGAAGGCTTTCCTCACCCTGAATTACATCAAAGAATATATCATTCGGACCTCTACGCGCAAGCCCTTTTATCGACTCAAATGGAATGCCCATTGGCACGGTTTATTCTCGAGAACTTCACCAAACCCGATACGTACTTGCCGTCGTTCTTATGGCCATTTTTAGAATGATACTTAATCCCATTGACGTTCTTGTAACGCTTCTTACACCCCGGTACAGGGCAAGCGAATGGTTTATCCACATTATTATTTTGACTTACGACATTTTGATTTAGAACTCTGAAAGCACACAATCCGTAGAAAATTTCTTTTTAAATCTTCCCATTTTACGTTCGTTATCCGAATAGTGTTCTGAATGAATTCGCTAAAGTGAATCTTTGAACTTGTGTAAAATTGATTCGTTTCCTCGTGCACGTGCATTCATGCTATATTGAATATCAATCGTGATTTATAGATGCAACGCCAGCGAGAAGCATCGTGCATAAGTTCTTGGAATCAAATGATATGGTGTTTAGAAGAAATGTATTTTCAGTGTAAACACTGCTGCTAGTGAACTACTGCTACATTTAAAGTCAGAAGCGATAATCTAAAATGAAGACACTCAAAAGATATCGGAGATTAATTTTAATACATCAAGGTACGTTGATCATAATTACATGCCGCGAACCGTAATACCCTCTAAGTGCGATTACACCACCCTGTATTGATCCGATTCGATTTTTTCTTGTTCTCTACTTATGTTTTTTATCAATATACCTTGCGGTATATACATATACACAGATACACTTATATAAACGTACTCGTATTAAATCTTTATATATCGCGAAGAATTGAATACCCGCAGAAAGTGTTGCTCGAAAATATACAATTCAAATTATAGGGTATCGTTATAAGTATGCCAGTAAAACGATTGTACACGAATTATTCGAATTCTGTGTACCTAACAGAGTTACAGCAACCTAGGCCCCAAAGAAACGAAGATAGCAATACCTGGCAACACTTTCAATTCTCTGTTAAAAAGAATAGTAATAGTTATAGCTGTGCTGTACCTGCTACCATAGCGTAGGATGAAGTCTGCGGAGAACTCCTCCGATGTGGTCCAAGAGTCGTTGCTATCTTCGGGTTCGCTAACAAAGTCCTCCCCTTCCTCCGCCTCGCTACCTATTTTATTATTTACTTCGACATCGCACGTAGTTTAAGGAGATAAAATTTGGATGCATCGATCGTTCTCATATTCGGTATTCGGCGGAAAACAGAAGTAAACTTTGGATTTGACCAATTTTACGACATTAATTCATTCATTTATAAATAATTCGAGTGTGAACGATCAAGAATCCAAACAAAAACTAGCAAAGAAATACGTAAGCCTTACTTATAGCGATGCACATGTACATGCTGGTATTCCTTTCGGAGTGTCATATATTTCGGGCAAGTCCATTCGCCATTCTGAGCGATCAACGAGTAAAATCTCGCGTATACGATAGTCGGAGAGGAAAGAACCAACTCTAGTATGCTACGATCGATATGAAATTGGCGTCTTACCTGTAGGAGTGTTACTTTTGTTTCGCAAGGATGAGGAAAAACACGTTTGGTCGGAACGTTCTTGATGTATCGGTTTGATCCCTTCCTTTCTAGCAGCATCCGTTAAAAATCGAAGAACGTAACTCAGTGGTATACAAGTCGGTTGTTGCCGTTCGGTTTGCTCCACCACACGAGGATCGTAGTCTGAGAATTATGTAATCAGATTTCACAGTTAGAAACTTTTGAGGAAAGCGTGAAAGTTAACCGATCAAACATTCGTAAAATGAATATCAACGAATAAAATACAATACCTTCTTAACTAACATGTGTTAATTTACACAAAATATTAGTTAAACTTTGTTCAGTCATGGACCACACTTTAAAACTTTGCCTTTTGTCAGGGAGTACCGATTCTTCGCGTGAAAAGAAAAGCTTTGGACTAAAATTTATTTTATTTAAATCAGAGCATATACAAAAAACGTATATAGGTATGTGTATGTATGTATGTATATGTACATTAAAAGCCTATTACTTAGGACAAGTAAATGAACATAAATTAATTTGCATTGTTTCTACATATTCGATAAAATTAATGACATAACGCGAGCAACTGTTAATGCTGTGTTAACGAGTGATATTTTCCCTTTAAATTAACGTTCCATCTTTAAAGCTTTCAGGTAGGGGCGAGGGTCTCTGGAGGGACCTATTTTGTACTCTAAATTCTGGACGATCGGAGCGATTGTACCGGGAAGTACTCATCCTCTGTTAACTGTCGAGAACGTGAAAATCTTATCGTAGCGAGTTAACGAGTTGTCATACTACTCGGCGACCACTGACGATGAAAATATTAGCTACCGGACAGGGGGCCCAGATAACCTCGGATCGCGCATAACCTCGATAATCAGCGGAAGGGTAATCGCGCCATTATTGCCGATCGACATTCAATCACATTTTACCGATATGCGTTTCCTCGATGTGTTGAATCAAGTCTCCCAAACTCCTGAACGTAAGACCACAACCATTGAATTTACAGACATTCAACATAAATACTGCCATATCAAAAGAGATCACGGGGCGACCGATGTCAAACTGGAAACGAAATCTTGAAACCCGATCGGAGCCCTTCGGACAAGCGTCGGATCTACGACTGCTCGAGATGACGCACAAATAGAATCGCGGCATTTCCGAAAGAACTATGATCGCTTTTTAACGAGTATTAACAGCTATTCATCCGTTTCAGTCGCAAATTTGATTCGAAATTGCAGACGAAAAATATCTTCGGCTAAATTCGGTTGGTCGATAAAGGGAGCCGGAGCGCGCGAAGCGGTGAACGTACCGGTGAACGGAAACTACGCAGTTCCGTTCGTTGCCTACTCCGGGATAGGCCAACGCCGTGCCGCTCCGTTCACCGCTCACTCACCAATTCAACATTCCAAAGGCCAGGTCGCCTCACATCCTCTTCGACACTGTTCTTTGGTAAGTCCGAGCGCCTGCTGGTTGGCAAGTGAGTAAAAATCGGTGAAACACCAGCGCTTGTCGAATAAAAGAACCGCGAGATACGGTCGCCCAGTGAAAAATGAACAACCCTCGTCCTTTTGCGGCTCGCGGTACTGTGTAAAAAATTGAGAAAACGGAACTCTTCTCGAGAGCCGCAAGATCGTGCGGAAACGGCCATTTTCTGAGGGCTGTGCACCGACCGCTCGCGTGTCCACCTCCCGGTCTCTCTCCGTTCCCGTCACGATATCTCCCGGTGTCGATCGTTTTACCGGTATCGGTCGTCCCGTTACGCTACAATTCTCGTCGCGTGCCGAGTTTTCCTCGTTACGTAACACCGTCGTGGCGAAGTCCATTTCCAATTTCATTCAGTCAGTCAGTGACCTCTGGACACCCGTGATATTCGCACGCGCCCATCGACAAATTCAATTACCGGACCGGTCTCGCTGACTGGCGTGTCTATCGATTTCAGGTATCCGAATCGCCCGACCATAACAGCGACTGACACCATGTTCGCCTGCACGAGATTCATTGCCCCTGTCGCCAGGTCCACCGTGAGTAGAGTCTCCCTCTGTCCCGTGTGTGATTCGATATTATGTAATCCCGGCGTGTTCGATTCTTTCACGGATATTTTCCATAGTTGGTAGCTGGAACTAAGACTTACCTCAGACCGCTGAGTAGCGCGGTAGTCAGTCAAAGCCAGTCTTTGCAACAACAGAACCAGAGGCAAACTCCTGTGAGTTTGGTGAGTACACCTCGTTCATATTTCGTATTGCATAACTCGCGCGGGTCTTATTGACGTTATATAATTTGATAGTGTAACGAAAAGAAATATAGAAGCTTTTAGGTATGTTAATTGATCTTTTTTTTTTTTCAATTTGAATTTGGGTCAGTCACTCGCGTTACTTGTAGGTCGATAGTTTGAACGCGAATGCCCAGAACGAATTGTTTTCCCATGTTGACACGTTTGATATTTTATTCCTCAGTTGCCTGCGGTACGCAGCTTTCAGACGTCAGCGATCAGTCGCGATATTGACTCTGCTGCCAAGTTCATCGGCGCTGGTGCGGCCACTGTGGGAGTTGCGGGATCTGGTATGTATACACGAGAAGGAAAGCCATTCAGTTTCCATCAGATCTAACTCTTAGGATATTCAATCGATCTGTGATTGTTCTACTTTGAAAAGCATGGTTACTACTCTGTTATGCAATGCTTACGTAATCGAAACGAAGCCTTGTTAAATCACATAACCCTCTATACTGTGGCAACTTGTGTTACAACGGTGTTCTGCATTGCTAACACTCTTTTTATTACCGTTATACTGAGAAGTATATGACCAAGTGTGCTATTATTTTCAGGCGTTGGTATCGGTTTGGTTTTTGGCTCCTTGATCCTTGGTTACGCCCGAAATCCCTCCCTGAAAAATCAAGTATTCACCTACGCGATACTTGGTTTCGCCCTGTCCGAGGCTATGGGGCTTTTCTGCCTGATGATAGCCTTCCTTATGCTGTTCGCCTTTTAACATCCATCCGGCATCCCTTCGAAATATCCTTTTCATCCTAAAGAATGTGTAATATATATACTATCTAGTACATGAACTTCAGGCTGAAAAGCGGAATAGTTATTTCAATGCAGAGCGAAAAATCGTGTCGTGTCCGTTGCACGCATATAAGCTTTAATATTAGCCGAGGTACAATTTCCGTGTTTTATTAATGGTTGAGCCGAAAAAAGATGAAACCGATGAACTAATCGACGCGGGATTACTGACAAGAGCATATCTGAATTTTCAGGTGCTGGAATCGGATCGGTGTTCGGCTCCCTGATCATCGGTTATGCCAGAAATCCCTCCCTAAAGCAACAGCTGTTCTCGTACGCCATTCTGGGCTTTGCCCTCTCCGAGGCCATGGGTCTCTTCTGTCTCATGATGGCTTTCCTGCTTTTATTCGCCTTCTAAGCCATCCAAAACCACCTCAATAAAATACCAATAGTTTTAGTGCGTCACTGCCAAGGCAGCGTCTTCAAGCTCCGTGGTATGGGGGCAGCTGCTGTGGTTCATGGAAGTCTGTGAAATCATTGGGAATGCTGATGATTTGGGTTCGCTTGGGAGCCACGGCACGACAACCGACACAAAACGGGGCTGTACATCGGACATTGTCCAAACCGTTTCATCCCATGCGATATTCAATTTGTTCGTAATTATTTCATGGTCTACCCTCTCATGTAGCGTAACTCGCATTATTATCGAGTAATGAATTTCAGCGTGATGAACGAATAGGACGTTACTGAAAATTTACTAAGGCGACAACTTCGTACACCCATACACGCACGCGCGTATATACTCACTCCGTCTAGTGTCGTTGCGAGTAGTACGATTCTTTTTTGGGACCCTTTTGTTACCCGCGTACTATTCATCATTGTTGTGCCGTCGTGTACGCACGTTGTTGAGGTAACTTGGCGAGAAAACTGTACAGTGATATCGAATAAAACATCCTTGTCGTGAATTTGTACCAATTTTTACATCCACTGGTGTGATCATCTAATATCGTGAAGTATTCTATGATGTTTCCTCTTCTAGAGTATAGTAATTAAGGAGCAGACTTTCAAAAAGTAGTACGTTTGAAAGCTTAATGTTATTTCCTAAAAGAAAAGGGCAGTTTTTGGCCTCTCCTGAAAAAATATTAATATGGACAAACTGCTTTTTGAAAGTCTCCACCTCAATTGATGATTCTTCTAATTATTATTTTCACTGAAATTGACGGCATAAAATTCGCGACTATAAGAGGATATTACTTTCGGATTCCGATGATGCCGTGTTAATGTGACGGCTCGTTTAAATCCGTCGGGTATCTCTGTAAATCATGGGATTTTACGGTAGGTCAGGTTCTGAACTTATCTAGTTCTAAAAAATAGTATTTATTAATTTCTCGAGTCGCATAGAAAATTACAGAAGTTTGCATGAGATAACGGAATATCATCTGAAGAGGAGACGGTTTGATAGAATGATATCCTGTGAGTCTTAGTTATTAATACGAAAATGTTGGTTTTGATACCAGTAGTAAAGTAATTTACATAAAGTATAACTTTGTTGGATTTTCTGTGGCTATAAGAGAGAGTTAAGATTAAAATTTCGGTACGTATACTTTGGCTAGCACTATAAGCGATGCCAATATACATGCACTTTAATTACGGATGAAACTAATATTCTTTTGGAATAAGGTTTATTTGTTTTATATCGTCATGCCTCCCGCAATCGTTACAGGTTCCCCAATACTGTTGGATGGAAGCATATTGAGCTGTTCTAATAGGTTTTCCCTCTCCCTGAGACACGCCCACGCCTTTTCCTGTTCCTTTTTCGTTAACGCAGTCTTTTTCTGTTTAGCGATGATCGACTTTTTGTAATGCTCGACCACTTCGTTATCCGCTGTACTTATTCTCCGTTTTAAAGTCTGTCTCTTGCTTTCCTCTTGGGCGAGGGTTAAGAGTCTCTTCAATTGGACCACATTATGATTTGACAATGCCGAAAGCTCCTGTTGGCATCGCTTAATCTCCGTCAATATTTCGTCGTCCTCTTGATTCTTCTTTGGGGTGTCTGCTTCCAGTATCCCTTGATCCACCAGTTCTTTATGCATTCTCAGTTCTAGATTTATAGAGTTCTGAATGGAAAGGTCCCTCAATACGGGAGGATCGTTATCTCTGAAGAGTTTATTGTCCGCGTTGTTATTCGCGACGTAAACATTTTCTTCTAGCAGGGCTGAGACTAATCTTTGCGTGAGGGGTCCCGCTATGCCGTTAGTTTTTTTCTCCGCTTTTGCCACTAGGAGAGAGACGTCTGAACGGCTCTTTTTCTTTTCCCTGTTTGGGTTTGCCGCGTCTTCCTCTTGTAGTAAATCATTGTGTGCCCAAAGCAAGCTGTAATGACGCCCTAAGGGGGGGATCTTTTTGAACTCACTGGTATCTCCGTGAGTAGCTATTAACTCCTCTAATAACTTTATATCGTCTGGCATAATATCAGTGCAATAAGGGTCGACGGATGCCCAGAATTTATTGGGTGTATCATTTTTTGGTAGTAGTAATTTTGGTACATCGAATTTTGAGCCTTCGACTCTGACAATCTCGTGCGGATTAGGTACTACTTGATTGGTGGAACTGCCTCCTATTTTTTGTTTGAACAATTTTGCAGGCAGAGGCGATTGAGTCTTCGCACCGACGTCTTTCGTTTTCAGTTTGTCGTCGCGAATTTTTCTGTCGAGAAGAGACAATCCTTTTCCACTCTTTGTCCTTTTGTCCCTTCTCTCTTCCACGGAGGACAAACTTGTAATTTCATCGTGAAGCAATCGATTTCGTACTACCACTGATGACAGAAGCGTTTCGAGCTCCAATTGTAGTGTATCGAGGTCTTCCATTCCGACACCCTCGTCTACGGTTCTTTGCAAAATACTGCAGTATCTCGGAAGATGCCTACTGTTGTCTACTGTTTTAAATACCGGTAAAGATGTTGACATTTCTGTCCCTTCGGAACTCGTGTCGGAATTGAAGGACGACGGTTGGCCGGATTTTCCACCCTCGCGGATCTTCAGGACAGCTTTTTTGGAGTTTTGTTTACCCTTCCCTGACATAGTTTCCGAACTGATACACTACAGAGTGTCAATATTCGTAGCACAGCGTGCAGTGTTAGAGCTTGTTCGTTTCATTAGTCCATTCAGAGGGTCCCAGTTCGTGTGTAACACCGTATACTCCAATAATTACCAGTACTAATTGTTCAGTCAGGTATTATTCAGCATTATCAAAACTTGTGTGTAACTCTAGAGAGTATGAAGTAAACTCTAATCCAACTGCAATTATACCACTCTACCTATGTAATGCTTCTTTATCGGCAGTGCACGTGCTGCTTTCACGTTGTCATATTACCAGTCCTGAAAATGCTGCCATTTCGCGGTGAATCTTCAAACTGCATCTAGCGGTCGGTGCTCTTCTAAATATCTGTTGTAACATTTTTTACCAATTTTTACGTGTGCGGCTTGGGTGGACAATCTTTACGCTAATATAATATTAGAATTATACACGGATTGGTTGGTAGTGTTTCTAGGTTCTGTCTAGGACCGGAGTTATGCGGTATGTAGAGGTTAATTATAACTGCTTCGCGAAATTACTACTGTGTCTCATCGACCTTGAAATTGCACTAATTGCGGTTTGTCTTTTAGAACTGAAAATATAGAAAGTAGGACACAGGTATCACGCTATGAGCACGTATCATTTAAATTTCATCAAATAATTTAGACTGTGCAAAAGTTGTGTCTCGTACTGTACTGCCATGCGTCGACTCAGTGACGCGAGACAGGTTATAGAGATTCAAGTTTGACGTACAAACCCAAAAGCGGCTTATAGAAAAATGAATAATTTAGATGACAAATCTGGTGAAATTGATCTGGACGATCCCAGATTTCGAATCAGACCTCATCAACAAATGATAGCCTCCTGCACGGGGGCGTTAATAACATCGATATTCGGTGAGTCGAAGGTTACATGCAAGCAAGGTAACATTGCTATAATTTAGATCTGCTCCAGAAATATTATTCCGGTCGTTACGTCAGTAGCAGCTTGCCTGTAACTATTTTAATGAGTATTTACATCTTATGGACGTTTATTCCTCTCAATTCTAGTAACTCCCTTGGATGTCGTTAAAGTTAGACTTCAAACTCAACAAAAGGCTATGCTTTCTAATAAATGTTTCCTCTATTGCAACGGATTGATGGACCATTTATGCCCTTGCATTAATGGAAAAATGCCATCGTGGATGAAGGCCGATGTAAAATTCAATGGCACTGTGGTAAATATACAGGAATAAGTACTAGACCGTACAACCGTCTAGACGTATAAACAGACATTTTAACTTCTCATCAATTCTTAGGATGCCATGGTTAAAATAGGAAGAAGAGAAGGCATATTTTCTTTATGGAGTGGCCTTAGTCCCACGCTAGTCCTAGCTGTTCCTGCTACAATAGTTTACTTTGTATCTTACGAGCAGTTGAGAATTAAATTGAAGGTAATTCACCTTATGCGTGAAAGCATTTGTCTTCATTTGTTGTTACAACTCGCACAATATCTAGAATTGTATTTTTGCAGGATACCTATAATGCAAAGTTTAATAGAGAAGCAACTAATAAAGAGCAACCATTCTGGATTCCTGTATTGGCCGGGGGTACCGCGCGAATCTGGGCTGCCTCTTTAGTAAGCCCTCTTGAACTAATTAGGACCAAAATGCAATCACAAAAGCTGAGTTACTCGGGTAAGACCATCTTTTGCCCCTTACTACACGTTCAGAGTTTAGGATCACGATAATAATTTTGTTCTGTTTTACTTTTGCCACCGTATTTTTTCTTTTAGAAATTGGGCAGGCTTTAAAAACAGTTGTGAAGCAAAGTGGGATATCCGGATTGTGGATGGGATTGAGCTCAACACTTCTCCGTGATGTGCCTTTCAGTGCAATATATTGGCTGAACTATGAAACTATAAAGCAATACTTTAGAAGTTATCAACAAACTTTCACTTTTAATCTTGCTGCTGGTGCGATAGCTGGATCTGTAAGTCTTTTAGAGATGTCATTTTGAATTCAGGTTTTTTGTGTTGTATTTATGTGTTAGTATTTCATACAGTGTCTTTACCAAGACAAAATTATGAACGATAATAATTTCTAGTTTTAAATACTCTTAGGTTTCTCAACTCATTTAGCCTTAAGCATTGCAGAACGTTACTTTTTTTTTTTTTTAATGGGATAGTTTATACATATAGACAATTTCTTACAGATAGCCGCTTTAGTGACTATACCATTTGATGTAGTCAAGACCCACAGACAAATAGAAATGGGAGAACACGAAATTTATTCAGGTGTGTATATTAACGGTATTGAATAATTTTAAATAATCATTCTCGCATTTCCTGGTATCATTATTTTATCCTCAGCAGAGAAACCTGGACGAAGTAATGGCACATGGTTGATTATACAAAGAATTTATCATCAAAATGGCATGCGTGGTCTATTCACTGGGTTAACGCCTCGTCTCGTTAAAGTAGCTCCAGCATGTGCAATAATGATAGCAACATTCGAACATGGGAAACGTTTTTTTCATGCGCATAATGCGAATTCCATCCTTGGACTTGAAAGCGATATGAATTTTATAAAACACAAATCTGATAATGTTTTAGGAAATCGTCGGTTAAATTAATCATACCATTCTTGAATATTGTATATAATTAAATAGAAGTTATGTATTTTGACATAAATATTGCTTTCGTTTCATTGAGCAAGCTACAAGTATAGAAGTTTTTCTCCTCATAGGAGTACGAGAGGCAAGGAGAGTCCATCCTAGATTTTAGTTTCCATTCACATATCCAAAGTGATTTGCTTCGCTTTCCACACTCATATAAGATCCTTTTCTCATTCGTACTCTCATAGAATTAAATTTTCTATCCTATAGTAGTATCTATGTAGTCTTCCTTCCACATTAGAAGTCTTCCACACATATAATATCAAGCCCCAAGTGTCCATTACAATATATTTATGATCATTTGCTATGCAGGAGTAGTTGAAGAAAATAACTTATAATTTCAGGGCAAAATATAGTTTATTCTGTTATACAAAATCGTCCCAGTTATGACAGGAACATAGAATGATCGAAGAGACATTCCCAGTTCTGCATACCAACGCAGTTATACTATAGTCTCTCAATACGATCAAAGTTTCCAGATTTGTACTTGTGTGACGACGCAGCATTCCGTAGAGCTCCTACGACCTACGGACATTTGAGGTAATCGCGCACGTCATTCGCAATATCAGCAATCACTTGTTATGGAAACGAAATGTCATAACGCAAAATACGTTGGCTGTGAGCGAATAAATAAGTACGAAACGTAAAATGCTCAGACGTATGCATTTACATACCTACCACATAGCGACATACAATAAAAGAGAGAAACGTTCGAGCAGGCTATAGTGTTCTTAGTCTGTAAACGACTGTCAGTGAGGTTGATGCAAATAGTATATATAAATACGTATTTCTCTCTACATGCATACAAAGTATATCATCAATAATCTCTCTGTGTTTCGTCTGCATTACATTCTCTTGCTTTATCATTTTTTCAATACTTGTACCATACATATACCGTGTGATTTCGAAGATGGTGATCACAGACGTATGCGAGTGCGAGTGAGAACATGTGGTGGTTGCGTAAGAATTTCTCTGTTGCACATTTCCCTAGACTTGTCTAGTTCAAGTGTACAACAGAGAAACTCTTATGCGTTCACCCGAACGAGCGGCGGGTCTCATTTTCTTTTCGGTTGCCTATGATCACCATCCTCGAAATCACACGGTATCGCCAGATGTATATCATTACTGAACTTCGTTAATTTTATTAAACAATAATCTATCTATAAAATTCAGCTACACTACAGCCTTCTATTTTTATTATTCTTAGTACTAATTACATACGTATTAATGGACTTTAACGGAATTCATCAAAGAATAATTTCTCCAATTCATCTATATTATATTCTTTTATTTCGTCGCAATACTTACAAACATTCAGCATTCAAAATATCAATCAACATACTGTATCTAACACATACGTAGAACAAACTGGCGAGAATTGTACAAGGAACACCTGACGATGATGTGCTATGAGTTCCTGCGCGACTTCTAGTTGCTAATGTCGACTTCTGACAGCATTTCCAGAAAGGACTCGAGAGGAAATCGAGTATAAGATTGATAGGTAAGACTTCATCTCCCTTACATTCTTTACTTTACTATCATTTTCTTGAGAAGAATCTGTTAGAATAATACTATTACTCATTACATACATTCATTTTGAAAAGAACCTAATAGGGGGGGGGGGGGGGGGGGAATGATCTATACATATACTTTGAGTATTGTTTATAGAGTCTTTTGGAAGAAACATCGAATACTGAGAGTGTTCTTCAGAGATCCCCCTTTAAAGCCCCAACACACCCTCTAAATCTCTCTAAATACACTTTCTAAAGCCCCAGACCTCCATTCTACATCCCTAATATATCTGATATATTTTCTACAACCCCGACACACGTTCGACGTCCTTGATTATGTCCTCTATAATCCCAATATATTCTCCATATATCTAATACATTTTCTAAAGCTTCAGCACAGACTCAATATCCCTAATACATTTCCTACAACCCCAGCACAGCCTCAACATCCTTAATTCAACTCCCCAACCTACCATTCAAATACCTAATATGTTTTTTAAAGCCCCAACAAAACCTCAATATCCCTGTTACGTCTTCTAGGTATAGCCACAACATACCCTCCATATCCCTAATACTTCTTCAAAAATTCCAATACACCATCTAAACTCTTAGTACGTCTTCCATAGACCAAATACACCCTCTACATTTCTAATACTTCTTGAAAATATTAAATATCGAAGACGGGGTTGAAACAGCCTGTTTTTTAAAAGTCATTTGAACATTCTAATATATTGTACTTCAAATTAATTTTTCTCAAAATAAATGGAGAATTACAATATTTCTTTGAAACATGAATTTAAATCGCACAGACATATGGGATACCCGCTTTCGCTATATAAGAGACGCCCGATTATCATTGTCTTTGGTTTACGTCTGACCATCAAGAGTTACAAGGATAGATCTGTTTTGAAAACTCTAATACTTCATAACTACCAGCGTTTCCTGTACTTTATAAGTTCTAATTCTTCCTCAACGAGTAGAAACTCCAAAGTGCACAGACGTACGACCTATTCACACGAGCTGTATACTGTATAGGGAGCGCTCGGCGAACTCACCCCTTAAGTTCGTGCTCAATTGTCGACAAGTTAGGGTCGGTAAGAATCATATCCTCTCGTCTCTTAGAATATCTCCTTTAAAAATCTTAATGCATGGGTCACCAAGAGCAGGGACCTTCACGTGGTGTGGCCTGGAAAATCTATGATGCTCGTTCCCGAGTATCATCGATTTACAGATGCCCGCTCATTTTTCACAGCCTTTAAAGGCACATAGAGTCTCGCGTAGAGTTCCCCTTTCGGTCGTTCTCAATAGAACGAATTCGCGATCTAACTGAAACCCTCTGCGGGTATACTGTGGTAGCGACTCGAGGCTTCCCAGGAAAAACTTGCTCTTTTATAGGCCACATTTATTATGTCTTTATATATTATACCCGGCGAGTCGTTTAAGCGCCTCGAAAACCATGAGGCACCAAGCCCTGGTAGAGCATAGGGCGCTTGCCTGCGCGGCCGCCCGTGCTGGCTCACCCCATACCGTCGCCTCGCTCACCGCGAGAGACCTGTGACGTCACCTGCCTCGCTTCGCTATAGCTTACCTCGTGGCGAGCCAATATGAGACGAGTGATAGCGAGGCGAGCCGAATATCACGCTACAGTAGATTCTCGCGGTGAGCGAAACTCATCCATAGGGCGAGCGCTCTATGGTCCCCCATGGGTTATTGCCTCATGGTTTTCGAGGCGCTTAAACGACTCGCCGGGTATAATATATTATAATTATATTATGCCTTTATATATTATACCCGGCGAGTCGTTTAAGCGCCTCGAAAATCACCATAAAGACCATAGGCTAAGTTTCACTGAAATCCGGAGCAGCAATAACATTTTAATAGTTTAATTTTTTAATATGAGGGGCTGAGATTCATAGTGGTGTAAGTCAGATTATCCAGATTTTCCAAAGCAACCGCTTTGTCGTCCCAACATATATATGTAACCTTTCTTGTTAGCTACATCATACGCCCAAATTATAGCAGTACATATTCCGACGGTAATACGCCTCAGAAACTGTAATCTTAGGAAGAGCTTATGTATGTTTGGGACGACAAAGCGGTTGCTTTGAAAATCTGAATAATCTGACTTACATCACTATGAATCTCAGCCCCTTATATGATACTTGAGTTAGTATGCGGGAACTGGAATATCCCCTCAATCAATATTATATAATACATATAATATAATAATTGTATATACAGTAGAGAATATTATTTTTGTGTGAGTATGGGTAGATAGAAGAGTTTATGTGGTTACGCAGGGGTTGGGGATAGTGAACGAAGAAATTATGTAAAGGTACAGGAATGTGGACTGAGACTTACTCGTAGGTAAATGAGGAAGAAATCTGGAGAGGCTGAATAAAGTCTCTAAAAAAGGCTCGAAATTTTGCTCGTTAGGTGTTTGAAAGCGTCGTCATCAAAATGTAGTACATGATCGGTTAGCAGTACGAAAACGATAAGAAGTAAATAAGTACTTACAGTAAATATAGTATAATATGTATAGGGAAGAGAGAGGGAGAGCGAGAAAGTTTCGATTGGCTGTTGTTCAATTGTTTGTTATTTGATAATGGCTGCAGTTTAATGAGACACGGACACTTTTCTCTGCCCCGTTCTTCCCCAGGTACAAGCTGGACTTGACGCCCAAAATTCTAGTGCTCGCAGTTTCTAATTCAATGACGTAACGGGTTCGGGATCGACATCGATGTACGATCAGTGTCAGGTCGTGCATGACAACAGTTTTAAAACTTTTGGTATCTGATCTGGGAGAATAAACGGTAAACGGAGAGGAAGGAACGGGACGAGAAAGTGTCTGCGGCACGGTAGATTTGGTGAGAGTTATCGAAATAGGGAGAAAATCAAGGTAGAAGAAATCAAGGTAGGTCACCTCCTGTAGAGGTCCGGGGCGCTCCAATGAAGAGTCATTGGCATGGCCACGCGACTCAGCCCCCGAAACTCGGAGGTGAACGCTCTTGAGCAGCGGGGCTATCTTATTGGCAAGAAGATCGGTCAGGTTATTCCTAATCCCTCAGTTATTTCCCTTCTTCATCTGCTAACCTCTCCTGTTCACTCGTCCTATATTCTTCCGCGCGAACCATCAATTACTCCGTACTCGCTTCGTATCCAACGGATCATCGATACTTATATTGTGATTCGTTATCTATTTCTTCATCGCTACATATCAAATTTCCCACTTACGACTCCGCCTTGGGATATAAACTACCCCTCGTCACGCGAGACCACGTCCAACAGCGTTGCAGAAGAATTACGTTATCTTCAATAGCAATTGAATATCATCAGGGGTCCTACGCGACCGTCCACTTAGCCGAATATGTGGACGGCACCAGCCCGAAGAAGATGCGCCTCGCCTGCAAGATCTTTGACAAGGAGAAGGCACCTCGCGATTTCCTCGACAAGTTCTTTCCGCGCGAGCTGGAGATACTCACCAAGATCGAGAATCCGCACATTATCCAGGTGCACAGCATACTGCAACGCGGTCCACGCGTGTTCATATTCATGCGGTACGCCGACAACGGCGACCTGTTGGACTTCGTGAAGAGAAACGGCGTCGTACCGGAACAGCAGTCGAAGCTCTGGTTCAGGCAGATGGCCTCGGGGTTGCAGTATCTACACGCGAAGAATATCGCCCATCGCGATCTAAAGTGCGAGAACATCCTGCTCTCGCACAAGTTCAACGTGAAGCTCGCGGACTTCGGATTCGCTCGATTCTGCATCGACCACGAAGGCAGGCGAGTACTCAGTCAGACGTACTGCGGCTCCGCCGCCTACGCGGCACCGGAAGTCGTCTCTGGCACGCCGTACAATCCGAAATTGGCGGACGTCTGGTCCCTCGGGATCATCCTCTTCATTATGCTGAACGCGTCAATGCCGTTCGACGATTCGAACTTGAGAAAACTCCTGAAGGACCAGATGTCCAGGAACTGGGTCTTCCGGTCGCGGGTCAGAGAGACCGTTACTGCGCTGGCCAAGAGCATCGTCCGACACATCCTGGAGCCGGACATCACACTCAGGCTGACGCTGGAGAGGGTGCTGGGCCACGAGTGGGTACGCGCGAGGAAGGACAAGACTAGCACCCTCGTTGGAAGGCTCGTACATTCCGCACCGCCGATTCATCCACAGGTATATCGTGCTATAATGATAAGCTTATATATACCGTGCGAAAAGCTCGGTATTTTCGTCTCTGATGGAAAAAAATCTACGCCGATTTATGTCAATTTTACGCTAAAGGATGGAATTTGGAACACATTTATAGTTCTCCATAGTATGGCATCATATTCCACAATTAGCCGTTGTGATGAGCATAAAATTTCGTTATTATTATAATTAATTACGCGCAATTATTTCGTCAATTAAAGTAGTCCATAGTTTTTTGTAGAAATGCATAGATTTTGAATTCTGAAATTACAAATATCTATGGCAGTCTATGAAGGTTTATTGCCAATTACGCCATACCATGGAAAACTATAGACGTTCCAAATTCAGTAGTTTAGTGCAGAATTAACATAAATCAGCGTACATTTTTTTTCCGCCAGGAGTGTTGAGTCTCTGCGCTATTTATGATTTGTTTTTGGTGTTGTTTTCGCGAGTTTCCTTCTTAAAGAAAAAAGGGAACTCCTGAGCGTCGGGATTATATCGAAGAGAGCTAGAGATGCTCGATCGATCGAGTAAATAATAAATCCACGAAGTACCGCTAGCGAATGATTGTACAGGGCTGCAATGTCGGTAGGGGATTTTTTTTATCTGTGTACACACTATACAATTATAGATGACTTACGAATACCGTTCATTTGGCTATCTTATATCGACTTTATTACTCAGTCGATTGAGCTTGGCTATATTATACATAGTGGTTCGAGTTTCCATCGACGTCGCTAGACCAAAGAGTAGGTATCCAACCTACCCTTTGGTTAGATACCTACTCTCTCTTTGGTGATACCTCAAGACGCGACATCGATGGGACTGTACCTGTACTATACATATATGTCACTTACCGCCGTATCTCACTCGTACAAATACTCCTAGAAACGCGTGTTACAATCTGCCTAGCAGGTGAGCGGTATAGGGGGAGCAATCTGTGGCGCAGGTGCCGCCGGGGCCGGAAGTACCCCGGCGGCTCCGAGAATAGGAATAGCAGCCTTCAAGGTTTCGGAAAGCTCAAATCAGACGGCCATGAAGAAGACGCTGGAAAACTCGGGAAAAGATTCGTCCCCTCAACCGCCGATCACCGTCGAATGACTATTGGAAACCGAGTAATGATCCTGCAAAATTGTGCGAACGCACTGGAAAATCGATCGAATGGTTGAAGCGACCCAAAGAACGCCGTCGTATAGTCACTTTACTTTTTCGATGACTTTTCTTTGCTAAATAATAATTACCAAACGATGTATACATACGGTTTTGATTTGATAACGTTTAGTATTCCAATAAAGACTGCACGTTTTAATCATTATTATATGTGGACAGGATTTGTACAGTGGAATGTAGAACGGTTCTTTTTCAGTCGACTATGACGAACAATAAAATGCGAATGAATATTGCTCTCAATTTCTCGTGTCTGTCTTTCTTTCATCTCCCTTTTCCTCAAATTCCTACGAATACTACATCGATTTTTATTTAAAGACGCGCCGCATTTGATCAGCTTTCACTGTAATGTACGATATCAGTTTTAGTGAGAAGTTACTTCTATGTATTCGCCATCTGATGATATAAATTATTTTATCTCTAAATGACCACGGCGAGAGAGGAAGTGTGTGTATGTGTGTGCGAACACGCGCACCTTTTTAGATTGTTTTCAATTGTATGTAAAATTACTTGGACAATTCTTTATAAGTATGTACACTGATTCTCTTCCTTTGCACTGCGCAAATAATAGAACAAACTAAAGTCGTGGTATATTTGTTAATAAATAAAAATCCGTCATGCATTTCTCTACTAGTTCAGATATAGATATATAATATTCTCGGGAATTTTAAAACGTCTTCAGAGAATTGTGATCATGTACCTACGGTTTCAAAGCTTTGGAAGAAAGTGATACCGTCAATCTGGACGCAGAGAAATGTTGGTCGCGAGTCCCATTGCGTACGCTACAATAATTAAGTTTATTGTACAACTATTACCTATTAATATACAAAACTATAATTTTTGGTTACATATACATATATATAATAACGTAATATTGGGTGTAGATAATTGTGTATAACGCGGTAGAGGTAAATATTTTTTTCAATATATAGTTTACATTAAAATAACAAATAATTTACACAATTCTCCGTGTTTCATCGGGCGGCGATATCGATTTCGCCCGGGTAATATAGCACCCTTATGTGATGTTGAAAATAAATTTGACCGGACGAAATTGATCTCCTCCGAACTCGGGGGAGCGAGATAAAATCTAGTTAAAAATTACGCGTTTCATTGGGGTTACGGGAAGCGTGTGGGATTAGGAAACGTGTAGTAGAACTGTGAAAATATTAGCACGCGTACTCTATTACGTGCTTCGTTATAATTAGACGTGTTTCGATGAAGGCACGGTTAATCCGTTATAGCGTAATACATATATTACCTATCGTGTGCGTGTTTATAACGTCCCGTGGAAGATGCGAGTTGCACGATACCGCGATGCCCGTTCGACGAGTACCGGTACTTGGAGGCTGACTTCTCGTGATTCTTTCATTTCGGAAGCATAATCGCCGATCTGTAGATCTCGGCCAATTGGAAGATATTTCGCGTTGTTCTTTACTCAGCGCATTAAGACATTCTATTCCTTATATAATTTTGTTCGAGGAGAAGATTCGCTGATTTTGGATTATGAAGATAAAGAAGCTTTAGTGCATCGTTTTAGACGAGACGCTCATGTAGGCACTTGATGCGCGCCCTCGGCGCCTTCCAAATCCCAAATTCTTGCGAACAAGAAACACATCGACTTCGTTCCGCTACTCGTAATTTATGTTACTCTTTAGCTTCGCGCAGCGCGTCAAGTAAGTAGGCGCGAAGCGTTTTGCGAGTCGTCCCGTGCCTCGATTAATTCTCTTACGCGGTCGATTTCTCGCCGTGTAAAGCGAACGAGTTGCCGGCTTCGTTCGTGTCGGGAGACGGACTGCGCGGCGTTGCGCGCTATTACGGTTTTATTTACAAAATATGATCTTTGTATAATCGAAGGTATAGCTGGAAAATGAAGTATTTCGACAAACTTCGGGCAGCGATTGCTTCTGCCTCGCGTTCCTCGGAGGGGCGAGAATAACGCGCCGAAATACGCGGTTCGGAAAACGCACGCGCGGGCGCGAGCATTCCACTGTACTATTTTTAAACCCATCCGCCGGTTAGTTTGTGGAACAACTCCTCATTCAGGGTCTGATTGGCTTCCTTGGAGCGCATCGAGAGGAAGATGTAGCCGCCGATGAATTCGTGAACGACTTTGCAGTCGGCCGACTGGCACTCGAAGATGATGTTTCCTTCTTCGAATTGCACCATCATGTGCTTAACCTCCCAATTCACGTTCCATGCCTGTAACGATCCAATGAAATTCGATGGTTCGCGGATTGTTCGGCGATACATTGCATGACGTGTGGATCAGCGAGTATGAAATAACGATGCGTCCTTCTGGCGTACATACCTTCATCGTGTTGTACCTCCAAGTCTTCAGATGGTCGCCGCTGCTGAGATCCATTCGCATGAGCCTGTTGTTGGCGATGCCGAGAAGCTCGTCCTTGTTCTTGCCGGTGAATCTGACGACGAACAAGGATATGCCGTATTCCGGCAGCGATTGCCAGGCCTTGATGTAATTCAACTTCGCCTCGATCAACGATAGATCCTTGACGTTAGCGTGCGCTTCTAAGATCCTTTGAACCAACTGAAAGTAAAATCGCTCGTTCTACCCAACATCCCCTACATCCTATTCTAAGTTTAAATGCGCTCAGAGAAATGCTGTATTCGTGTGAGAATCTACTAAAAGACATGAAGATGAATAAGGAATAAATAAGTTTCGTATTTCTTGAATAAAAGTGTTCTCACCTTTCCCTTATATTTCTTCGCGAACCTGGAAGCGACGTAATCCTCGGGGACGATGTTTAGTGAGTTCGGGTTGATGGCAGGCGCGGGTGCCGGCCTCTGCAGTTGCAGGAAGGCGATGATGCTGCTGACTTCACTCTCGTAGGAAGCGTCGGCCAAGGTGCGACCCTTCGCCGCCAGCTTGCAGGCGGCCATCCACTTTGCGTACTGCTCTTCCTGTGAATTCCAATATAAAAAGGCGTGCCTTTAAGCCGCAAACTTCGTTGAGTAATTATACGCGGGAGAGTCGCGCGGGTTGAAGGCTTACCGTGTCACATCTGATCCACATCTCGCTCATGCCCTCGGCGCTTGGTACTTCCAGCCTGATGCCGTAGCGACTCTGCGAGAGATGAACGTCCGGTGTGACCTCGCAGCCGCGCAGATTGACGATGTAGGCCGGCTTCTCCGAGCTATTCGTTTCCTCGCGCGTCTTGTACAGCCTCAGCTGCAAGTCCCTGCACGTGAACCAGTAACGCTTGAAAGCTTTCAGTGTGAAGCGCTTCGGCTTCAGGAAGCGCAGATAGTCGCAGAGCTCCGGCACTTGGGTGATGTCGCTCGGACTGTTGCTGATGTTGCTGCCCTCGAGGGTGACCTGCAGGTCGGTCAGTGCCGCGTCGATGTCGTCCTCGGCGGGCGAAGTCGTGCCGTTGTCGTAGCTGGGCTGCGGTACGCTGGCTTGAAGGTTGACTTGCACCTGCGGGAGAAGAAGTGACACCGATGATGTCACCGCGTCTGCGTTATTTCTTTTCGGTCTTGGCACCTTTTGTCGATCTTGCGCGATGGGTGTATGTGTTTGTAGGTATTATTCGCGTAGGTTCGGTGCTACGGTGAAAGGAGTAGCAAGACGAAATGTGGAAGAGAAGTTCGGTAGTGGTATATACGCTGGAACGTATGTATAGGGAGTGTTCTGGCAGAAGCTGACTATCTTTTGGCAAGGAAATTTTGGGAATGCGACTTTTCATGTTTTATTGCAATTATTTCATTAGTAAATTTTACTCTCTTCAGCCAGTGTGGCGTGAGCGAATAGTCGAGTATGTAAAAGGAGATATAGTTGCGGTAAAAATTGAATAAAGGATAACAAGGAACGTATTTCTATACTTTTTTCGTGTATACACCTTTCATTAATATCAGTCAAAATATTATTATCAATAAAAGTTATGCACAAGGGACAGAAGAGTCTAATATTTCTCGTAATTCATCTGAACCTCAAGTTCGTATGAATTTATTTAAAATTAATAAAGTCACGACGTATGTTAAATTTGGTAGAAAGTTCATCTTGCCAAAAGAGTAAAATGATCCTCGTTTACAGAACTAACTCATAGTTTGATGTCTACTTCCAACGCGAGAGATGATCGCGCGTGAAATACACCGCAACGAGGTGCCAGCGATTTGCATGCCGATCGCGTAATTCATGCGAGCGCGTAGAATTATGGGTAACTACATAAGTAGGTGGTGCATAATATCTTTGGCAGCACTATACACCTACGTAGGTCCATGTATTCCGCGCTATCGCAGAGTTCCGCAGATTTACAGTCGACCTGCCTGGACTCTTAAGTCGCGTAACGAGTAGGTAGAAATTTCCGTATCGGGACGAGTCCAATACGCGCTCGGATATATGTAGGAACGAACCTGAAGAGCGGCGAACATGAGCATCTCCTCCTCCGTGCAGTCCATCTCCTCGGCGAGAAGCTGCCACTTGGCCTGCTCGTAAATCATGTTGATCCTGACCGCGTCGGTCTTCGGGTTCAGGTCATAGAAGGAGTAGAACTTGAACTTCAGCCTGAGGGTGTCGAACTCCCGGATGCCCTGTTCCATGATGGAGAGGGACGAATCGAGCCACGCCACGTTCATCCTGGCGCGTTCCACGAGGGTCCTCGGTCGGATCAGCTTCGCACGGACCTCCGGCGCGACGGAAGACGGACTCTGGGCGAGGGACTCTGTCAGTCCACCGTTCAGTGCCTCCAGGCTCATCGTGCTGTTGTTGGCGTTGAAGGAGCCGGTGCTGCCGAAACCGGAAGAGTTGTTGTTTCTCTTCCATGTTCCGGTGTGCTGCGTAGAAAGGAGATTCTTTGTCGATTTTCGTCTTGCTCATGTTCAACGTTGTTCTTTCGTACGTCGAGTATAGTAAGAAGTTGGTACTACATACCATGCAACGTTAAACTTATTCGCCAGGAAAGAAACTTCAATCACTATTATCTCATTACTTATGAATCTTTGGCCTATATCGATATAAGACTTTATTGTAGATAAAAACGTATTCTTCAAAAAAGCATTATACAAATATCAGCCAAAAACTCATAGGTAATGAGATAATAGTGATTGAAGTTTCTTTCCTGGCGAGTAAGTTTAGCCTCATATGGTATAACTTCGAAATTATTATTCTTAGTTCTTCTTTCAAATGCGATTTGAAGGACTAGTAGGAGATCTTGATGGTCAGGATGAGTAAACGACTAATTGTAAGTAGACGTCCTTATTTTTCTGACAATCTTGGACCTCGAGGAGTTCCGACAAAATAGAAGGTCATCGTTAGCGGCTACATTTTATCAGGAGACTCACCGAAACCGGCGAGCTGATTGGCGTGCTGTGATTTTTGTTGTTGGGAGTGACGGGCGCGCACATGAAGGGACTGCTCTGATCTAGACTTCCCGTCGATCCTCTGGGACTCTGACTGACCGGGATGAAGGTGTTCGTGTCGGCCGGCACGTTGTACTGGCCGTTCTTCTGGTTTTCTATTTTCTTCTTCGCCGGCAGATCCTTCAGATTGTATTTGAGATGATTGGGCTCGAGCGGCTTGCAGAAGGACAGCTCCTCGGGATGCCTGATACCTGACGAGTATACGCGGGGGCGAGCGTTTTGCATTAGTGACTATACAAACAGGATGACATTTGGATATCGCACACGAATCCGAAGAGGGACCATCGCGGAGCGTTTCTATATTTGCGCGCGACGACACGCGAAGGCTATCGCGCCTATTCGGGTCATCTGCCGTTGTACAAATGAGCGGAAGAGTAATGACAACAACCTAATTAACCCTGGCGATAATGCCAACGCTCGGCGACGTATTCGTTGACTACCGCGAAAAAACTAACGCGATACTGCGACGGTGTCGTGCGAAAATATACATACATTGTGCGGAGCTTCGGTCACTTGATACTTTTTGTATCCGAAGCGTCCGATTTCTATGGAAGGTGTTTACTTGTATGATAAAGAAATGAGGAAGATTAGGGTGCGAAATTATTGACATGTCTGCATGTTACGAATAAGAAAAAGGAAGGATCAAGAAAAATGGGAAGCGTGGAAATATTAGTATAAATGAGAAGTTCTTGTATAGCGGAAAAGAAGAGTAATAGAAATAGAGTAGAGTGGGGGCTAAAAGTACATAGAGAAAAAAAATTAATGGGATTTACTATTTCGCATGATTGTAAGAAAGAGATATTTAATCGATGTATTAAAAAAATGTCTTTCCCTGTGTGCTGCGAGGTAGAAGGTATCATTCGGCTAGTCTCAAAAAATAAGTGACTATTTGATAATTGCGTTACGAGGAAATAGTCTCTGTATATGCCGGCTGCTAAGGAATGCTGATTGCGAATAAATGAAACGGTTTATTTATGAAAATCGATCGAATGGCACTTTTTACCTCAGCACTTCTAGCCCCACTCTACCCTAGGTACGCAAAGATAATTAATAATATACACACAGTACAGTCTCTTTCCTCTGAATACTGGACTCTCGAAATTGTCGAGGGATTAGGAGCAAGGGCATGAAATTAGGGAGACAAAGGACACAGGTCCTACCGCATCTGTAGCTTGTATAATTTATAACCACTCGCTGAACTAATTAACATACCCCTCCACTTCCTTAATTAAAAACTCTCCACTTCGCAGTGATAAATCCAAAGCTTCGCAACCCGCCTGACCTTCGCGTGACGTTGCGAGCATTTGTTATCTTTTTCTTTTTATTACCACGAATAATTACGGGAGGGAAAAGAGACAACCTGTCCTCCCATGGGAGGAGCACGGTTTTATCACATGATTGCTTTAACACGCGTTCCTTGATGACTCGCGGTTCGGAGAGATAATCATTCGGTGAATGAGGCGCACCTCTTATAAGGTATACTTGAGGTATGAGGGATATGCATACATATACATAATTTTATTTATAAACTGAGAGACAGGAGCTGTTAAACACTCACCTAGTTCCTTGCAGATATTAATGACAGCGTTGAAGGTCTTCACGGAGAAATCGACCCTGCAGTCGATGCAGCGCAGATCCGGAAGCTGCACTCTGAGCGTCTTGTGCATCGGAGTGAAATGCAGCACTGCGTCGGCTGCCACTCCGTACTGATCCAGAGTACTCCTCGTCCTCGTCAGCCAGTGATTTCGCGCTGGCCACCATAGCGCGTGATCGGACCAATCCATGGCGATATCTGGAATGGAGAAAAATTAAGACGTTAGAGACGATCTCGAAAAACGACTCGTTTGTTAAACTTAAATATCTACGAGATGCATTTAACAATGAATGACTATATTATGGGAGACACTGTAAATAGAAATAAATAAATGCGACAATTGGAAATAAGCCACTGTTTGCTCTGAAAGAAATAGTTAATTAATAACTATACGCTCTTTATTTTCGTCGATTGCAGAGCATCCGAATTGCGCCTCTGCACACGTGAGCATTTTATTACAGAACGCACCATTCAAAACACTTTTTTTTTCCAATTTGCGTTACGTGTCCAGCGACGGTTCGAGATGAACAATTAATAAATACACGCTCTTCGTTTTCATCGATTACAGTACCCGAATTGTGTTTCTGCGCGTAAACACATTCTAAGGTACCATTCAAAACATTTTATTTCTTCAATTTGCATTATGCGTCCAGCGACCGTGCGAGACAAAGCAGTGAGGAATGGATGCGAAAACGAGGATAAATTGCGTAGTTCCGAAACAAACACACACATAAAAGCTCTCCCCCGACGGACGTCCCCTAACTAAATCGTAAAATCACTAAAGAGGAGGCAAAAGAGGGCCGGGGAACAAAGTAGACGAGCCAGAGGGTGAAGCGCGAGCTCGTAGCTGAAAGAATATAGCGTCATCTCTAATGGCACTGGCCGCCATATCCTTCGACGAATTTAATTCGGTTACTCGTAAAGGTTCGAGGGAGGAGGGGAAGGAAAATACTTCGCACACACTCGCGACTCCTCTTTCGCGCGAAATGACGCGACGGTCTCGATTTCTTTCTAAGAAGGTGGGTAGGTCGCCGTATACCTAAGTCTTTCTGCCGTGCTTTCCCCCCTTTTTTCCATCTCTCTCGCCGGGCCCGTCTATGTTTTTCTAGCCGCAGAGACGCATCCGGGACACGTGTGCTAGGATTTGTAAGATTTCTGTGGTCACATCTGCTTCTGCACCAGCGATTTAAGCCGAAGGAATTCTCGGGAGGCTCGCGCGAAGCCACGTTCACTCGCCGGGATCTCGGATCGATATCACCTAGCTGGATTTTATAATCCAGCTACTCTCGTATTTATATATGAGTTTCGCCACGGTAGCGCCATATAGTCGGTTTTCGATTGCTCGCGAGGCTCGAGAGAGGAAACAGGTTGATAAGGCCTTGTATATGGATAGATAGATACCCTGCTTGATATATATACGCTGGTGGAATTAGAAATAGAAATGGATAGAGATAGAAATTATCTGGTAAGTACATATTTTGGGGGCGCAATCGGGGCTATCGTGTCTTGCGATTGCCTGACTAAAAAGGGAGATATTCAGAATTTATGTACACTATAAAAAAAAAACGAATATAAAAATGACGTGTCGCAATGAAATATTTCATCTACGTGCATCATAGAGAAATAATTGCTAGTATCAGAAAAATGTTTTTTGAATCAAAAACATGTGATCTTATGAATTTTTAAGAATACAGATTCTTGATTGAAGAATGTACATTCTTGATTCAAAAATATCGCCGTGGAAACAAGAAATTCCTTCTGTGTAAAAGAAAAACAATTACTCGAGCTTATCAAATATTTTCTTGCATGAAGAAAATCGCGGTTTGATCTTGAAATTATGTCATGTTTTTGATCGAAGAAAACATTTTTTTCGGCACCAGCAATTATTTCTGTCAGTATACATCTGCACTAATTTACACTGATATAATAAAGAGGAAAAGTTTGTGAGTTTATTTGATTGTCCCTGGAACTACTGATCCGACTAAAAAATCTTTCATCGTTAAGGGGAGCCTGGACTTTCTTAATGAACGTATAATAGGCTATATTTCATGAGATTTTGACAAAAGGGAGCTGACGAGTGACGATTTTAGTGACATAGATTACCTATCATAAGAACGAACAAGCCGACGAGTTTCTGAAAAACGCTGCCTTTACGGTAAAAGATATACCATATGAGGCTAAACTTACTCGCCAGGGAAGAAACTTCAATCACTATTATCTCATAATCTATGAGATTTTGGCTTATATATGTACAATGCCTCTCTGAATATTACATTTTTATCTGGAACAAAGTCTTATATCAATGCAGGCTAAAGTTACAGCTACAATAAAGTTCAGGATAGCAGGTGTCTAACATCCAGGCGAACGAAGTCGCGGGTGGTTGCCAGTGGAATAATAAAATTCTAGATTTAAGCATATCGCTGACAGAAATACAAACGTGCAGAGCTTTCGACGATTCCTGTGATACTTTCTCAAGGAACTAACGTAGGTAACGCATGCATATCCATATCACGCGTCTTCCAAGACCGAGGGGTGCAAATGAAACGACGAGGTTTCACCGGCATAAATTCACCAGACACCGTCTACGCGATCAGCCAGATTTCCAGAGGTTTCTCCTCCCGTTTGCCGCGCGCCTGCGCGTATATCTCGGTACGCGCGTATACGAACATATAGGAGGGTACATAAAGTGCGTGCACACACAGCCGCATACTTCCGCACCCCTTCCTCTGCGTATACATTCTTTCAGAAGACCAGACAAGACCGACCCCGGAGACAACCCGACAAGGGTGTCGAGTGGCTCATCTCAAGGGTTTCCATTCCCCTCTCTCGTCCGCGACGATGAAATCAGTTCATGCACACGGCGAATGGAACATTCCCTCCCTCGAAATTCCGCGCGCTCGCAAAAGACGCAAAGTAAGTTGTTTCGCGCAATTTTCACAGCTGCACTTTCCACCCGCCACCCGCTCGGTCGATTCAACGACCTAGTACCCCTAGAAAATCCTCCGAGCGAGCCCCTCCCTCTCGCCCAACACCGACACCGCTCTCCCCGCGGGAGAGCCGCCGAAAACCATTTAGCCCTCCATTAGCACAAAGCAGGCATATGGTTGAAACCCCCCGCATATGTCCCGCACTCCGGTGGATGCGATTATTGGCGCATCCGAGTGCGCGGACAGAGAGAGAGAGAGCGGCTGCATTTAGAAGCGCGACCCCTCCGAGCTATTCTCGTTCCTCTTCTTCGTCAACTTTGGCTGTTCCTCCGTCTCTCTTCGTCTCGCATAGGTGCGGCGTCCGCCGCGAGTTACGGGGTTACGTGTAAACATTTATCAAAGCCGCCCGTTCGAGGGGGTTCCGAGGGAGTCGCGCGCGGTTCGTGTAACACTTGAATTCGTGTGGGGGTTGGGAGGGACGCCCCGTTCGCTTGTATACACGTGTTTTTCCGTGTCTCGTGTTAGAAAGTGCTCATGGATGGTATTTTCTTTCCCTTCCTTTCTGGGGGAGAGATTAGAACGGTTTGATGGAAGCCGAGTCGTTCGAAGATTTACTCGAGAGGGTAGAATACTGATTCGCCCGATCAATCGAATCTCGACGTTGTTTTCTGGACATACACATTTTTCTCTCGCTGTGTATTTTTCTTCCCTTCGCTTTCCGTTTCCTTCTCTTTCGGATTTGAAAATTGAGGGATAAGCGAAGGAATGCCACAGTTTGGCCTCATGGTTATAATGATTATTAATAAGGACCAGTATCTGGATTCTGGAATTTGATATCGAAACGATATCGTTTACTTTTCTGCGGAATTTTTTTAAGCATAAAAAGATGTGCGGGAGAGTTAACGATATTAAAAATTGTCAATAAGGAATTACAGAATCTAGACACTGAAATAATGTATTTTATCACTTTCACACACATTTAGCAATTATCAGTTATACACGGAAAGACCGATAAGATAAATTTTACTGTATTTACAATAAAAGAGGTACATAAAAGAGGTATTTACGGTCAAAGAGTTTCCGGATGTTTCCACTGTGCAGAGAAACAATTGTTCCTTAAAAATTAGTAAATCGTAGTGTAAACTATCACGAGATTTAATGTTTTCAAAAGAAAAATTACACTGGCGTGTACTGTAAAAATATTCGAAAATCCTTGTGTCCCTCTTTCACTGTAAACTTGCGCGTAAGAGTTAACGATATCAAAAATTATCGATAAGAAATTGCAGAATCCAGACGCTGAAATAAAGTATTTTATTTCTAACATTTCGCAATTAACAGTCCTTTACGGAAAGACCGATACGATAAATTTTGCTGCATTTACGATAAAAGAGGTACGCATAAGAGGTATTTACAGTAAAAGAGGTAAAACGGTTTCCGAATTTTGCTACAATGCAGAAGTACAATTGTTCCTTAGAAATTAGTAAATTTTAATGTCAACTATCACGATTTAACGTTTTCGAAAGAAAAATTCGTTTTACCGCACTATAAAAACATCCGAAAACATCCTTATGCGTACCCCTTTCACTGTAAACACAGTAAAATTTACTGTTATATCAGTCTTTCCGTACTCCCGTATTCCTCACAAATATAGCTCCCGTTCTCTGCGCGGTACAAGAGCGTTAGTTGCACCGAATAATCCTTTCAACGACGCGCGACCGACTCCGCTCGCGAGCGGAGGCGTGTATAACGCATTTTTTACGCACCGTTATGTTATTACGAACTCGCACACGCGCCGGCGTGAGCCTATGTATATACGCCGCCGGCGCGGTTCGACCCACGTGTTCTGGAGTGTACCTTTTAAGAGCGTTTCGGAGCCGGCCCTTATTACCGCGCGGACCTCATCGCGGGGCACGAACCGCATTGTGCAGCTGCGACCTATAAATATATCGCGATGACTTTCGGCCCGGACATGGTCCTGCTTTCACGGGAGCACGCCCGGGAAGTCATGGAAAATCCTTCGCCGATTATTAGGTACTTATGCACGGAAAAAAAACGGCAATTTTTACTGCTTGATGCAAATAGCGCTGAGACTCGAGCTCGTTCTCAAGAATTTGTACAGAGACAACACTTTTATTTACTGCTGTCAGCCGTACATAGTACAGTTTCCTCTATATAAATTCTTGAAAATGAACTTGAGTCTCAGCGCTACCTCACAACCCAATCCTACTGATCATTCGCCATATCTCATTCGTGCGATCAGGATTATCCTGATTACTGAGTTTTGAACACTAATTTCGGCAGGTATTTGGTCTTTATCAGTGTCTTGATCAAATAACAATTACAGTACAGTTTAGTGTGTCACAGTTGGTAATATTTTACTTTACTTTTACTTTAGTTGCTGAAACTGGCCCTCGAAGCCTAAAAGAGCAGCCTAAAATTTCGGACTCGGGTCTCATCCGTTATTTTCGCGCGATAACGCGATCCAATAAATCGGACCGAGAATGGAGAACGGAAGCGGGCGGAACGATTCGATCGATATAGGAAATGTCCTCTGAATAACAAAGAGTCGCGCGCCGTTGGTCAGGAGTGGCACGGTGACACACTAACTCCGTTGCGGTTCCGTCTCTTCCGGAAGATCATGCGCGCTTATTTCACCTCTTCGTGATCTGGCCGACGATAATTACACAAATGGATGGAAAGACGCATCGTGCGTATGTTAAATAAAAACACGGACCACCCCAAGAGACTCCACCCAAGGTTAACCGTCGACCCACGCGAATTCGCCGACCCAAATGACGCGTCGTGGAACAATTAGCTCTAAAAGCTACGCCAATCTCTCTCAGTTGTGCAATAACAATTAGACCACGCACGGGTGACACTGACGCGCGCGAAACCTCTCAGAAAAAAAACAGCAATTTTTAACAACAAACAGACGTTGTGCAGAGGAGACATTTCTATTTACTGTTGTAAGCAGTAAAAAGCACTGCGTCCTCTGTAAAAATTCTTGAAAATGAGCTCGAGTCTCAGCACTGTTGGATTAAGCAGTAAAAATTGCTGGTTTTTGCCGTGCTTCTTCATAGAAAAAACTAATTTTGTGTTAGTAACAACATTGAAAATCGGTTATTACAGCAGGATTTTTTGTTACAGTATAACAAAAATAGTTTACTGTTAAGATGAAAATGTTTGACAGGTTTCCTTAGTTATAATGAAAATTATAGCTTTTCTTCCTCTTTCTTCGCTACCATAAAAAATCGATTTGTCAGGATGACAAATCGACCTGTCGTTACTATTTGAACTCAAATATTTGTTACGGTAACTTAAATAACGTTACAGTAACGAATTATTTTTTTACGTCTTCCATCCCAAACACGCGAGCGATTCGAGATGTTACGCGCGAGGGAAATCCTGTGTTAGGGATACCTTCCTCTCCATTCCAAAGTGCGTATCCGTACGAACGCGATGGAGCAACGACCGCAATATTTGCATCGGACGCTATTTATACCACGCATCGCGCGTGGTACAGGCATATCCCGGTGCAGCCGACCGCTGACGTACGCAACGCGCGCGTACATTTGCCTGCGGGATGCAACGGGCGAGAGCGTAAGCAAGGCGGGGGTGCATCGCGACGCCGTTCGGGTTCGTTATGCAGAGGCGGCGTCGTCGATGGGGTTCCGTCGCGGCGTTGCACCACGCGCGCAGGAAGTCGACGATGACGGAACCGAGAGACCACTTATTTCCTGGTCCCCTTATTTCGAGAATACGGCGGTCTATTTTTGTGCACGCGCGCTGCTGCCGCAGGCGGGTAGGTATGCGTAAGCACATCGGGTCGAGAGGGCCGCTGCGGCGGCTGCGCTTCTGGAGAGTTTTTCCGCGCGTGGCGAGGGAGAGGAGGAGCTCGCGTCCGCGGAGAGCGGAACTACGGCTCGAGCGAGACCGTCGTTCGACTGCTGCGCTCGAGGGGCGACGCTTTTACAGGTATCAAGAGGGATCGATGGGATCGTTACTCGTTGATATATCGTACCGACGTATTTTGAAGTGCGAGATCGATCTTGAAATGTAGGGCCACTTGCCTCGTCCTAAAATACGCAATAAAGAGTGAAAGTAATTTTTTTTACGACGATAATGCCTCATCGTTTGAGTCACTATCCATGTCACCTCTCTACACTGAGAGACATTTTACAGGTTGCATGGCGATGCTAGTAGTTTATTAATATAAGAGTAAATTCTAGCTACCTTAACAATACGTATTATAATTACAACTATACGTATAGTTATCTCAGCAACACGTATTGCTCTTGTTACTATTTGTTATTGCTGTGCATTACCTATAGTGTCTAGTTAACTTCATTTAGCTTTAAAGTCTAGCTATCATAGCTATACCTATTTATCGCTGCGCGACCTATAAATATCTTTCGGTGTACACTGAGAAAAAAATGTAGTAGACTTGACTAAATTAGTAGTCAAGGGTGGGGAAGCGGAGATTTAGTTACTTCAATTATAAATTATCTAGAATTGACTATCGCTTGTTTCCATCAAACGATTGTTAATCATTATATAACCAAATTATTTAACTAAAATAACTAAATTGGCATCCCCTTACCTCGTGACCACCAATTTAGTCAAACTTACCAATTGTTTTCTCTGTGTATATAATAGCTTTCATTCCAAACTATATATCATATGAGGCTAAACTTATATATTCGCCGAGAAAGAAACTTCAATCACTATTATCTCATTATCTATGAGCTTCCGGCTCATATTTGTATGATACTTTTTTTAAAACTACATTTTTATCTAGAACAAAGTCTTATATCGATGTAGGCGAAAAGTTAATAAATAATGAGATAACAGTGATTGAAGTTTCTTTCCGGGCGAGTATGTTTATCCTCATATGTTATTATGTATTATATTATACATATAAACCAAAGGCCAATTCTCTTTAATCCTTATTTACACCACCCCTAACATATGTACGTGCACAAAAACTACCTAGCCGAGCCAATATAATACGTATCCTAATGAGACGAACCCTCCTACACGTGGCGTACACACAACGGAGTTATAAGTTAAACGTCAAGCGAAGTCGACGTTAATGAAAGAACAATACGCCTCGTATATGTACCCCGCACGGACCACGTGTCCCCGAGAGGAGTCGCGTGCATCTCGAAACGATTGGCGGAAGCCGCAATAATATCGTAATAATAGGCGACAAATGAAGGGACCTCCACAATACATCACCGATGCCGCGTATAGAACCGTGGCAGGGGGGGTCGCTTTTTCGCCCGGCTAAGTTACCGCGCAAACGAAGGGGTTCCGGGGGCGCGAGCGCGTGCTCGCTCGCGTAAACGACGGGGGAAAATTAGAGAAAGAGAGAAGTTTGCGCGCGGATACGCCGCGCAAAGCGGCGCGGGGCTATTATCGCACGGAGAAAGCAAAGAAATGTGGGCCATTGAAAAAGGGCCGCGCAAAGGGACACGTGCTAGTTCTGTCAACAAAGTCGCTCGCGCGAGGGGTGAGCGGCACACACTCCGGGTGTTGTCAAACTCCCTCCCCGGTGCCAACAACCCTCGCCGCGCCCTCCGACGACACTATAAATCCGCCCCTCCTTCCTGTATAGCTCCTCGCGAGCGGCGAATAAGGCTCGCAAAAGGAGAAGCGGATCGTATCGACCGGCAGAGGAGTGCCGTTAGAACGGGTTGACGCGAAGACCTCGTTACACGTTAGGGTTACTGCGTGTGGAACCCCCGAATTTTGCGCATAATCGTAACTGTTTCCGGACCATTGGCGCGTCGTCGCTCCAATGCATGTGTATGTACTTTCTTGAGGGAGAAATTGCACACTCCTCTCCGGATTAGAGATGTATGACGAAACAATGCAATACAAGAGATAGACATGTATGTAAATTATTATTGAATTGTTTTACTCACTTCAATAAGTATTACTCCGTCCAAGAACTGTTCGATCTTTTTCACGACAATACTGGTAAAGCGTATACTGAGAAAAATAACTTGGTCACAAATGACGAAACCAAACTGAATAAACGAGTTTAATTATTCTAATCAAAGTACACTGTTAAAAATGTTTATTTTGAATTCACAAATTGTGTTGGAAGCTCTTAACAAACACAAAAAATGAGTGAAACTACTAACAACTTGATGCGAAAACACAAATTTCATAAAGAATGTATAGGAAAATCATGATGAATATAGTAGAATCACAATAAGATATCTTAAAATCACAATATGTATCACAAATTCTTAATTATTTTTCAATTTCACAATTAGTTTTGTAAATTTAATTCACTAATTTATTGAAAGCTTTTAACAACTTCTAACAGTGCACTAATAAATTGATTTAAATATTTAATTATTCTAACTACATTTCTTAGTTATTCTAACCAGAAAATAGTCAGATTAACCAAACACAGATGGAGAGGATCCATATTTCACCAAACGGTTTGATTATGCTCTCCAGGTATTTGGTTAAAACGACCAGGTTATTTTTCTCAGTGTACAATTACACATCCCTGTCTCGTGAATTTATTTACACCCAATTTCATAAAGCATCTGGAAAAGCGCCCTACGATGAAAACACCCAGCTATACGCGAATATCCGGGATGAAGGGTTGCCTTCGTAACGCGATCATTCGAGCTGAATGACCAAGCCGACGGCAGTATACTGACGGCTCACGGGCAATTACCCCTTCGAATCCTCCGCGCATGCTACACCCGCAATCAATCCCCCTACATTCTTGTAGCACGTGTACTTATGCGTATACATTCGTTGGAATATGTGTGACTACATACGAATAAGGCTACGGTAGTCGACATGTAAATCTGTGAGTGACTAAGGGAGAATTATACACATATGCACCTCCCGTCTCCTCCCTGTCTACTGAGAGAAATAATTGCTAGTGCCAAAGAAATGTTTCCTTCAATCAAGAAAATTATTTAATTATAAGATAAAGGCATGGTTTTTTTTGTACGAAAAAATATATGATAAGCTTTTGTAATTGTTTCTTGTTGTATGGGGAGAATTTCTCGTCCTCAAAAAAGTGTTCTAGAATCAAGAATTAGCGCGCAAATCTATATTTATTGGTTCCAAAGAACTCAATTTTTAATCTGTGACAACTCTGCCATTAGTGGGACAACCCCTATTTTACCCCAAATGATTCGTAGTCAGTTTTGCTTCCCAAAGAAAGTTCGTAAAGCACTTTTCCCGCTAAGATTTGTAATAGTGAAAGAAATTTCGTTTCCGTGTAAACCAGACTCAGTATGGGAAAACTCTACACACACACACACACAAGCTATAAAAGAGTTTAGTCAAAATCTTACAAAGAAGTCCTACGATGATTTTAGATTCGCACCATGATTAAAATATTACAAGGCAGTGGGCACGTAAATCAAATCAGCTTATATATACATATATACACTCAAAAAAATTTGGCCACAACTAGAAAATTATACTAATTGCAGTGATAATTTTCTTCGCAATAGCAAGAATTCTTGCTACGCTAGCAATATTTTTCTAGTTGTGTCTGAGGCAGTCAGAAATATAGCTGGATTAGCTAAATACTTTTTTCAGTGCAGGGCAGGTATGATTTCCAACCCCAAGAATCTCTGTATTCTTAACGATTTTTAAGGTCACGATGCTCTTCGTTCAAAAAATATGTTTTTGGCGCTAGTTATCATTTCTCTCATCGTGAATTCGACCGAACCCGCCGCAAATACGGAAAGTCGTATACAGGTGGGCGACGAAGTGCCTAACGGTTACTTTTCCGGTCGCTTACCGTCGCGCACGCGGGCGTGCAGCTCGTGGGAAGCGATATGCAAATCGCCGAGGGACCTGTTGCGCGCCCTATTTAACATATTCACGTATCGCCAGTCGCACGGCGACGCGAAGAATTCCGTTCGTGGGAGTCGCGTTCGATCGCCGCGCGCTATACGCGTCGCAGGAGAGGACGGACGTCCCTCTTCGGGGGTTGCCTCCGTCGTCGCTACTAATTCGACGCGGCGTATCGCGCGCGCGACGTTGAAACGCGTCGTCGACACTCGGCGGGTTCTTAATTGTTCTAAAATAAGCACTGACTCACACGGCGAAACCGTGTGTGCCCTCGACCGAGCTTAATCCGTTTGTACCCCCGACAGCGGCCCGAAGTGGCGTTTGTAATTCAGCGGACGAGTTTACATGTGCCCGCTGACGCGAGTGCGTTCGCGCGAAGGGACGACGGAAATACACTTGGATTTTTCTCCGGCGCGCGAGACGATCGAGGTCCTTATCCGACGACGCGGTTGGAGGAGGTATTCCGTTTTAAACGCGGAAACACTAGCCGAGCTCCGAGGTGAATGTAATGTTTAGTTAATGCTCATTAAGATTGAGATAAACTGCGCCACGGGGTCCGTTGAATCTTATATATATATCAGCTTTAAATGCCTCTTCCCCGGCGCACGAGACTATCGTCAAGCGAGGCGTAAATGGCCCCCGGTTGCAGTGTTCGGCGGTGCGAGCTAGGGGCCAACTCGAGTTTTATCTTAACGACCGCGGATATCATTGAAAGTCCGGGTGTATATAAGAGCGTCTCGCGGATCGATTTACGAATAGCTCCCGTCGGAGTTAACTAGTTACGATAATCGAGGACCGATTGAACGTCGATTTATATTTCTGGAGAATCGGTTATTTCAGTTGTGGGATAAAGCGAAGTCGTTTGGGACACTCTGTTTTGAAATTAACGCGAGATATTAACTCGTATTTGTGTCACTTTCCTCGCACTGAGAAAAATAACTTTGATAAAATAACAAAACGCATCTGATTAAACGAGTTTAGTTATTTTAACCAAAATACGATAGTAAGTTGAACCAAATATTTAATTATTCTAACTAAATGTTTAGTTATTCTAATCAGAAAATGGTCTATTTAACCAAACGATTTGGTTATGGTCTCCACAGTTTTGGCTAAATTGACTACACGAAAAAAAAATAAATTGTAATATTTAAAGTTTGTGCTAAAAAATGTGGGATAAGGCCAATTTATTGTTACGATAACTACAATTTTAGTAAAAATTACAGCAAACGCTTGCAACTTCAACAAGTTTTACTACAATTTTTACAAAAATTGTAGTTATCATAAAAAGAAATTAGCCTTCTCCCGAAATTTACCACAAATTTTTTTCCATGTAATATACATATTATGTATATTACGTATATTTAATATATGTACCTATATTTAATAATACGTATTTTATATGATACGATTTCGCTTCGTCGGCGAATGAACTCTGCTATCGAGACTTTCTAGGGGCGTAGACGCGTATCCAACCGTACACCGATGACTGTATTGTATAGTATACGTGGACAGCGCGACGACACGTATTATATTTACCACTGCACCGTCGTATCTCTCCTGCGCGCATTTTTTTAGGCGACGTTATCAACGATGACGACCTCACCCGTTCTTTCGAGCGAATTCCTATGCGTTTGCACACACATATGTATATATTGTGTGTCCATTTGTGAATCGTTTGAAAATATAATTTCATTCATCGCGAGGTATACACGCATTCTGAGAAAAAGATGATGAATTGAAAAAAAGACCTAGAAATAATACCTACATAGATGTGAAGAATTCAAGGAATTCGAATAATGTATTATACATTAGATGATGTAAAGAATCCAAGGAAATAATAAAATGTAGATTTTAACAATACATTATGCAACGAGGAATTCCCAGCTTCCTGCCAAAATGCACTTTGCAATATAAATGCCACGCCCCTCGCTTTTTCCTTTCCTGTGCTTTTCCTAACCATAGAATACTCAAGATGCGAAGAATTCAAAGAATTCGAATGATATGTCGTATGTTGGATGTAAAGAATTCGACGAAATAATAAAATGCAGATGACCAATACATTATGCAACGACGAATTCTTCTAACTCCCTACCAAAATTCGCTAAATAAATACCACGTCCCTCGCTTGCTTCCTTAACCGTAGAAGACTCTTTATATTATTTTGACTTACGCGTGAGACAGGCGTGACGTCACGAAAGACACATTCCGTCCACGCGCGTCAAAGCAGTGCTACGTAAGAGCCTCGTCATGTGACATCTCCTTTTCTCTCTTTCTCTCTCTCTCTCTCTCTCTCTCTCTCTCTCTCTCTCTCCTTCCTTCGACATATCGCCTGGTACAATACCTATATGGACTTCCTCCGGGTGAATGAATGAATATGTATACTGAATTTAATTAGCGAGTCAAGGTCGTAACTGTTTCCGTTGCAAACGCCGCGTTGTCGCGATACGTCTTCTCCCTTCCGTTCCTGATGGCTCTGTTACATTCTGCGCAAAGCGCAGGTGTCTGTAGCATTGAGAGAAAAATGCAATAGATACGCTGAGAAAAATGATTAGGTCAAAATGACAAGGTGCACATTGAGAAATATTTAGTTGTTCCAACCAAATTGTTTGGGTTGAAGGTTAAATTTCGCCAAATTAACCATTGCATTTTTGGTTGGACGGTATATATAGTTGGAGTAACTAAATTTTTTTGTTTCATTCAAGAAAATTCATTTTGTTGGAAGATGTAAATCAATTCAACCTCACTCCTTTGTTAAATCAGTCCGAGTTTGCTTGTTTAAGCAAAAGCTTTTGTCAGACGAATGATGAAAGTATAGTGTTAATTATTCTGAAAAAAAAATCGTTGATTCAACTAAATTTCGAGCTTACGGACGGCTAACTAAATGTATAGTTATTTGAAAAAATATTTCATTGAAGCAGCTAGGTATCTAGTTACCTCAATTAAATTTAAGTTACTGTAACCATATATTTATTGAGATGATTATATATTTAGTTAGCCGTTTGAGAGGTGGTTAAGGCATTTGTTTCTCAGTGCGTCCAATTAAACACGTTTAGTTATTCTAAACGAAGTACTACATAGTCGATTGAATCAAATATTTAGTTATTCTAACCAAACGTTTAATTATTCAAGAAGAAGTCAAGAAGTGGTCAGTTTAACCAAACATATTACACTAACGGTTTGGTCATCGTCTCCAAGATTTTGATAAAATCGACCAAGTTATTTTTTTCAGTACGCTCAAGTGAATGAGAAAATAAACATTCTTCAGCTACACTTGAATTGTGATAAGAGTTAGTGACGAGTTTATAACGCGTTAAACCAATTATAATTTAAGTACGTAATTACATAAATCAAAGCGGAACTATATAACTGTAGTTTTCTTTCGCTACAAGAGACCACATATTCGTATGTCGTACCTATATACATACGCAAGGGTATTAAAGCGATGGCACGTTTATGGGGCATTTTGCAACGATAACACGAAGCTGCGCTGCATGCTATTTACTCGACACGGTCTCCATCTAAAGTGGAGCGCAGAGTAGGAGACGAACAAGCTTCTCCTTTGTCAGTAAGCAAACACAGTCTGACTTCCCAGGACTGAACGATTCGGAGAAGCACTCGATCTTCATATGGAATATTTCCTATCTCTCTTTTTTATTTCAATCTATTAAATAAAATTCGTATCCTTACCGCGATTTCTTTGCAGTCTACTGGAAAGTTAATTCAATTGGTAGTCGAAGTAAATATAAAATCAATCCCACACTGAGAAAAATAAATTGGTTAGAATGACAAAACGCATCTTGTTAAACGAGTCAAGTTATTCTAACAAAAATACTAGCAAGTCGAACTAAATATCTAGTTATTCTAACTACATGTTTAATAATTCTAACTACATATCTAGTTATTCTAACCAGAAAACGGTCAGTTTAACCAAACAGATGGAGGATCCATACTTCACCAAACGGTTTGGTCATGGTCTCCAAGATTTTGGTGAAATTGACCAGGTTATTTTGCTCAGTGAAGAAACGTCCGATTTTAATACGATCGGCCATTGAGAGTCCGACTGTATAACTGCATCGAAGAGAGCAAAAACGACGCGTTACGATGTATGAACAGAAAATTACAATCACCAGACTTTAGAAGCAACGCGAATACGTTGCAAAGACACCCGTTACAAAAAATATTTCTACTTCACTTTGCACACGACCGACGAATGTTTATTCCGCATCAAGTCACGATCGCCCGCTCGTTATACCATCAACCGTAGGAACATACGCGAGAGGTACAGATTTAACTCACGCAATCGGTGCACGCGGCGGCTGCAGGTAGGTCCATACTCGACGTATATGGCGGCGTAAAAGAGTCTTTTGCAACGGCGATAAGTCGACGAAAGCCGCGTCGGATATTATTTTCTCGATTTGGACGGGTCGACCTAAAAAGAGGCGAAGGAGAGTCGAGCAGCGCGCGGAGGTCCCTATATACGACGGTATTGAGAAAGGCGAAGGGGGGACATTGTCGTAGGCCTCCAATCATCTTGAGAGCCGCGATGCAGCCGCGCGATTTCGTTCCGGTATACAATCGCGCGGGTCCCCGCTCCTTTATGACCGTGCGAAAAATCAGGTCAGGCCCGGAGCACTCCCTCCGATATCTCGTATCGCGCTACGGAGATCGATACGATATAGGCAGCGCGAAGTATAGAGCGATATGGACGAGCGGATAGCGTATGCTCGATAAGAGATAACGCGATACCTACGAAATATGCAAGTGCATACCGTCGAAATTGCAATGGGTGCACCGATGCACGCGGCACCGCGTCGGAATATCGAAGGGCGCGCGTCACGAGTGTGCACGAATAAAAATGGATATGAAATGAAGAGCACCGAGTTCCCACATTCTGGTACTGAGTACTCGCACCGAGAAAAATGACACGGTTAAAATGACAACACACATTTGGTTAAATATATTTGGTTATTCTAACCAAAATACTAGTAAGTCTAACCAAATATTAAGTTATTCTAACTACATATCTATTTATCCTAACCAGAAAATGGTCAGTCTAACCAAACAGATGGAGAGGATCCATATTTTATCAAATGGTTTAGTCATGGCTTCCAAGATTTCGGTAAAATTGACCAGGTTTTTTTCTCAGTGCAAATTCTGGCGTTATGTGATCGATGGCACTGGAGGGACAACTTGAATTTTTGCAAAATATTGCCATACAAAATTGTACTTCATTTTCCTCGTATGGCAAACATTACGTCGCATTACTGTAAAAACAAGATAACTCCATTATTAGCATTTTTCGGTTAAGTGCAGCTTTGATTATAAAGGCTATCAAGAAATGTTCTGCGAAAACCAGGTAAGTGTTCTGTGTAAGTCTAAAGGTCAAAGACGCAAGGCATCAAAATAGTTAAGTCCGCTTTTCTATATTTTTCGGCAGCGAAAACCAGTTATGTGCTGAACTACCAAAATGTTACTTACCTATCTGGTTCTCGCAGTAACCCGACAATTAATAGAATATCGCATATTTTAAAATAATTTGGTATTTTTTGCAACACAGCCAACGGGTGTATGAAGAAAAAATAAGAAATAGGAATTGAAAAATAAGAAAGCAATATCCTCTATACCTATATTCACTAGCCGTATTGTAAAAAATGCCAAATTATTTTAAAGTATGCTATATTGTACCAACTTTTTCCATATGAGGGAAATGAAATGATATTTTGTATGGCAATAATTCGAAAAAATTCGTGTTTTCACTCCAGTACCGTATAGTCGATCACATAATGCCTGAAAATGGATACTCAGTGCTCTTCCTTTCAAATCCATTTTTCTCCGTATAGGTTACCTGCTTGTGCGCTGTTCATACAGAGGTGTGTATCGGCACTCGCGCGCGAGAACGAGATCGATAAGAAAGCCACCCCCGAAACGCACCGCCGAGCCGCACGTCTATAGATAAGATAAACGCGGTAAAGGTTCACTTGCATCGTATAGTACAGGCGTTCGTCAACTGATATACGAAATAATGTACCTTCGTTAGACGTGGTTCGACACGGAACACAATAAGTATACGCGAGGTAGCTGTAATCAATTGTTCGAATGGCGCCTGTCAAATTACCCGTCGTAAAAGACACGCCGCTAACGGCTTAACTGTAACTAATAATCAGGAGTAAAAACCGTGAAAGGTTCTTTGTGATCGGGATCTCCCATCGGCTGAGGCGATCTCTCTCACGTAATTATATTACGCTCCGTTGGATCAACGTGACGCGCCCCGAAAAACAAAACACACGAACGTCTCCCATATGATATCGATTGCGCCGCCCTGTATCGTACGGAGACGGGACTGAAGCAAATATATGCGGGTGTGTCTAACGAATTAAATCGCCCTTAATTGGCCGTCCATACGGGCCCAGCGTATTTTTCAAACGCATTGGACGTCGAAAGTAACTTGAGAAAATTAATTCGTTTTGTTCGTCAGGATCGTTATTAATTGTTCTTTGATTTACGACTTTTGCGGTGAGAAGCAACTTCGATTAAGTATTAGAAATTAAATGTAGAATTGGAGATTTTATGTTCGAATCGGTCCACTCGTTTTTCTCCGCTAAAATCAACCGATTCTTCGTATCATAATCCATTTTTGTTTATATTAATACAAAGAATCAGTTGATTTAGACGTAGAAAAATGGGTGGACTGATTTCAATAGAAAATATTCAACTGTACACTGAGAAAAAAATTTGGCGATTAACCAATATCTTGGAAATGATGAACGAATTGTTTCATGAAATATGGTTTCTCCATCTGTTTGTAAACATTTGGTTAGAATAACTAAATATTTGGTTCGACTGGTCATTATTTTGGTTAGAATAAGCCCATTAGTACTCGCTGGCAACTTTAATTACCAACCACTCTCTTGTTTAAAACATACGATTAAGCGATTTCGCGTTGTTTAAAAAATTTCACCGGAAGCTTAATTTTATTAAAAAAGAGTACAATTTTTAAAACCAATTCCTAAACATTGCAGAAACGATTAACTGATTACCTGTAAACAAAAATTGTTTTGGTTTTGAGCAATAATGAATTAAACCTGTTTAACTAGAATCGTTTTGTCATTTTAACCTAATTATTTTTCTCGGTGTACACATAGAAGAGAATAAAGATGAAAAGGGTCGAATTGAAAAAAAAATAAAAATAAACTAGACACAGAAATTTTAAAATTTTTTTGAACAAGAGTGAAGGATTCACGGGGATTAACAAAAAATGTTCTACTACAGCCAAAGCAAACATGAGAAGCTCATAATTTTTCTTATGATGCTTCTGCAACTCTTTCTAATTTACGACCGTGATCGCGATCTCAATTAAGGGGAAAGAACAGCGAGAAAAAAAAGATGAAAGGGGGATAATCGCGTCTGGTACCGTCACGATGACGGTCCATTCGAAAATAGAACCGTCGGCTCAACATTTCCACGTATTTTTACCGGTCTGTTTTTCTCCGAGCGGTGAATCCCTCGTCTCCCCGACGTTGCGCGTATAGTATAGGTCTACCCACGTCTTACGCGCGCGCCGTGCGTATCGCACCGTCGGGACGCGCGCGCGTCGCGGCCACCCGTGGGATTCCCGCGTGTTCACGCATCTCGCGTGTGTTCGACGGGTCCCGATGACGTGCCCGAGCGAAACGAGAGTCGGGCGTGCGGAGATAATGCTCCGCCGGACGGCGGCCGCCCACACCGTCGCCGCGGTGACGAGAGAGGTAACAGGAAGTCCCTTTACATAATCTTCCCGCGCATTACAGCCGCGGACCAGCCGTAAACAAGGTGCATTCATCGGAAGTCAGTTCCGGGCTGAACAGTGCGGCTGCGATTAAATTTTCATGAGAGAAATTGGGATAACTCTTCTATCGGGGGAGTGAAGAGGCGATATTTGGCGAGAGATTTTCCCCCTGATTTCACTCAGAAAAATAATTTTCTGCCGTAACATAAATTTTGTCATCGTGGTAAAAGTTTTGTTAATATATGTAGAAAAAAATAATTAATTGGTTCTACTAAGAATTATTCGATCCACTTGCGCGGGGCTGTATTTAATTATTTACTTACATCAATTTGATCTTTTTTTGATATTAACTAAATATTTCTTCGTTGCAAACACATACTATTCGTAAAATATGGATTTGTTATGATAAAACTCTATTTTTTTTACTACTATCACGGAGAGGAGAGTAGGTATATTAGCGAACGCTTATATGTTAATCTGGATTAATCACTGTTATAATATATAATACTAAATAACAGATTTGACATTTTCGGGAAAGTATTGCGTTCATTGCTTTACCGTACGTCAACAATCGACATGCGTTTAATGAAGTTCACTAGATGTAGGTATGTCAATTGTTGTCATACAGTAGGTAAAGCAAGGAACGCAATACTTTCCCGAAAATGTCAAATCTATTATCTAGAAAAACAGTGATTAATATACTCTCCTCTCCGTGTGATAGTAGTAAAAAATAGAGTTCTATCATAACAAATCCATATTTTGCTGTGTCAACGAATCCAGGTTAACATATGAGCGTTCATTGTGATAACTAATTACTTTTCTCAGTATTCAAACACAACAGTGTGAAATTACGATAAGTGCACGAACGCGTGTAAATACACCGCGCAACCAGTTGCATTCGGGAGAAAGAAAAACGAGAGTGACTTTGGTGGGAGAGTGCACTCGATAAATGAGGGAACAACGACCCCGTATAAATCGCGCCCGGGCCGAGCGCTAGACACGAGGATGCGTGCGAAATTGGCATCGCGGTTGCCAATCAATCGGCAAAAATGCGCTTATCGATCCGACGTCGGACCGAAGATCGATGCATTTCCCGTGAAAGGTGGAATAGTTGTTTTGCGAGGGATCGGCGTTGTGCGCCCGGAGGAGCGGGTGGCTCGATCGATCATCCGTCACGATGGGGAAGAGAGAGGCGATTGTTCCTCTGTGGCGCGTCTGAATTTCCTGCCCGCAATGTGCCCGCTGTCGTATACAAATCGTAGCGTTGCATTGTGACGCGGCGTATAGGTCTACCTATACGGGCGATTTGAGCGGATTTCGACGGGGATATTTCGGTGCGGGGATCCGTCTCGAGATAAATGCTTTCGGGGCGGATAATAAGTCGAGATAACTGCAGCAGCCCACGTGTCGGCCACCCGCTGGAGGCTTTACTTGATCGGCTGATGCCTATTTATGCAGGATTCTCTCCAGGAACTACTTTAACCCTCCGTGGTCACATGCCCGTGCAGTTCCGCGATGTTCACACATGGGTTAAATGGAGCCAACCGATTTTTAAATAATAGCAACGTGACCAACATCCGTCCTGTTTAGACCAACAAATTATGGAACATTCCTCGAACGTTGCAGAATTCCTATAGTCATATATTAATATAATTAAATATCTAATCACCGTAAGAAATGAAATGATGAATATTCAAAAACGATCGTGAATATGTAGATGCGTGAAAAATGAGCTGCTTCACTAAGTGTCATAACTTCTTTATTTTTAGAGTTTTCTTAATAAAGTCTACGGATGATTTTCATAAGGTATGGCATTTTGAAGCAATAAACAGTTCTATAGTGCACGTTCTCGAGACGAAATTTTAGACCTACTCTTTTAGGCTTATAATAGGGGAGACCGGGATAAGTTGATACGTGAAGTGAGCCCCTCGTTGCCATTAATCTCCATGGAAATGAGGGGCCAACTTTGTGTATCAATTTGCCCCGATCTCCTCTACGTCGATCTTCCATTGTATTGAAACCCTATGTCGAGTCTAAAATGGTCCGTTAGTGAAAATTTCTCCAATTTTAGATTTAAAACAGAAGCTTTTATAGACCGAGTAGGAAAATGGTAAGGTTAATGGATTATTAAAAGCATCAAAGTAGGGGTAACATTTCGACTCGGGTTTCAAAAACGATTTTTTTCCAACGTCCGAAGAAGGTTTGTAGTACGAGTTTTAGTGCGTTTTCACATGGGACCCCGATGATCAGCGCTGACGATCAGGAGGGTCCATTATTTCAAATGTAGCTTTCACATGAATGCGTACCGTCGGTCGACCAATTAAAAACGCTCGGGCCATCGGTCGGCCCGTGGCGTGTCCGATCGTCGGTTTGTCGTCAAGGCCATTCAACAAACGAAGCTGTTCACATACGAGCAGATCATCGGTCGCGTATGGAGGGACAGCGTTGTCGATTTTGCGATTTTTTTTTTCGCCTCTCTATCAACCTTTTTACGCACAAAGCGACTACGACGCGATGCTCTTCACTTTCCGGATACATATTGATGACTGATCATACGTCTCATGTGAAAGCATTCGGATAGAACTGATGATCAGTTGCGACCGATCGTCAGCGCTGATCATCGGTCCCACGTGAAGGCGCACTTAAGAAGAAGCTATTTATTTCGAGATCTGATGAGGCTCTAGTTATGATTGTAAAAAAAAGAAGTACAGACAACTTCGAGATTGAAGCCTGGGTCAAGTAGATCCTTGGTGACCACAAAGGGTTATAGATCATGATTTTCTCGCATTTCTAGGGAGTCCCCATCCTGACTCCGAAATTGATTATTTACCATCGTGAGTTTTACGATGACTCCGACTCGTCCAGCTGCAGGTCTTCCTCAGCGCGATGATTACACACGTCGGGAAAAGGGCCGAGAAATCGGCTTCGCCCCTCGTGTCATTCCGAAAGCGCGCCGACGGAGCCTTGACGGCGTGACCCTATTATTCTCCGACCAATTAGGGTAGGCTTCCGCGGAGGCGCGTAAAAGGGTGACCCAGTTGCCACCGGGGAGCAGTATGATCCTACGAGCGACTATAACCCGCATAGCGACGACACCATCACGAGCTCATTCCTTCCTCGTCTTCCCCCGCGCATTCCGCATTTCGCGCGACGAGTTATGAAAAAAAGCCTCGCGCGCGCGGACATAAAGGTCAGCCGGGATAGGAGTTTGTCGGAGCGTTGTCGTTTCGTCGGACGTCCCTCGGATTTCTTTTCAAATGTCACACCTTCGTCCGCCCTTCTCGCGCGATTCTTTTTATTTTCTCGGAACGCAAGGGGAAATGCCACTCTGAAATGCTGCAGTGCTCGAGATAAATGAAGCTCAGGCTATACGATTCTTTTTTCTTTTCCAACGAGGCACGCTCCAAGAAATTTATGGAAATGATAGTTCTTCGTTGAAAATGAGAAATTTCAGCTTTCGTAGGATTTTAAATGTGTGATTTAGTGAAGAAAAAATAGTTCGTGGTGCGTTTCCATTTATCTCGCGCGTGTGTAAAATAATATCTCACGGGGAAAGAGTGTGGCAGACTGCGTTGCGAGGCTCATCGATCGGAACACGTGTGATCGATCGACGAGACGCGGAGTTCGTAAAAGAGGCCATTTAACTATTATGTCACGTTAAAATCAATGACTTTGGGCTCCCCCACCCCCCTTTATCACATTTCGACACTCTTGACTGACCCCCTTCTTGATTAATACGTTACAATCGTCAATCCCCCCTCCCCCATGCACCAAATTATGCAGAAAAATAGAAGATAGCGAAACAGGCATTAAGTTAACCGACGAAATCAGTATACGACAGTGTGATGTATTATACTTTGCCGTATATATATACCCAGAGAAAAGGTCTAGTTGTGAATACGAATCTAATAGAAAAATTTATTTGAGATAAATGGAAATTTATTCATATTGAAGAAAAGCCTATTTGAATTAGATACATTTTTTACTAGGTTCGTACTCTATTAAAAAGATGTTCAGAACATTTATCAAATTCACAAATAGAGTTTTGTGTGTGTGTGATCGACGTGGAATAAATTCCCATTTATCTGAAATACATTTTTCTATTAGGTTCATATTCAACCAGACTGTTTCCCTGATTGCAGATCTCCTCCTCCCCACTATCACAAATCGTTACAAAAATATACCCCCTCCCCTCCACCCACACAAGAGCTATGAGGTAATAGTTGAACAGCCCCTAAGACAAATCGCAAATAAAAATGCACCTGCAGCGGATGCATTCGAAGGAAAGAAGCGACTTGCGAAGGATCAACAAAACGCTCGGAGCTTGAAGATATATTTAGTTTATAGTGTGTCCGCCACCCCCTGCCCCTTCCACCTGGAGGAAAGTAGGTCGGGATAATATTTATAGAACGAATGAGGGATGTGGGGATGGGTGGGGGTTTACGGACAGGCCTCTAGCGATATTATTGGACTTCTCGTTTACAGTTCGCCTCCGTCATTTTCGGCGGGACATTAACGAAAAGTAGTCAACATTTCGACGCCGTGGGACGTCCAAAGAGTCTCGAAGCGTCGGCGTCGACGCGAAGTAGCGAAGTCGTTTGGAGAATAGAAAAAAAATTAGCTTCCACCCTCTTCCTTCTCTTTTCGTTCGCGCGTATAGGATATTTTTAAACGCACATTAAACCTCTGATAACACATGTCATGTCGTATGTTAAGTATGTGATATGGATGAGTGTTTACAAACATGTGAAATCGTAATGCACTGCTAAAACTACACCGAGAAAAATAATTAGTAATGTTAACCAAACTTTAGTTGATATAGAAACAACGAAATATTTGTATTACAATAATAACAAATCTTTAGAAACATTACGTTGCTACAACCAATATTTATTTATCATAACCAAAAGTTTGTTGTCCCAATAAAAATATTTCGTCGTTCCCATATCAACCGATCGTTTGGTTAACATTACTAATCATTTTTCTGAGTATATATCATATGAGGCTAAACTTACTCACCAGGAAATAAACTCGAATCACTATTATCTTATTATCTATGAGCTGCTCATATTACTATAATACTTTTTTGAAAATTACATTTTTATCTACTGATATGAAGCTTACATCGATGTAAGCAAAAAATTCATAAATAAATAATAATCATTGAAGTTTCCTCCTTGGCGAGTAAGTTTAGCCTTATATTATGTAAGTCATGGATAAATATGTAAAATCATTGTTATAAGTACGTGCAAAGGGTGTGAATTGTTCACGTGTCGAATTAATATTTAATCGTAACGATAAAAAGAACTTTATAAATTTTCTCAATGTACTTCTACGATTCTTCTTCTAATACTAAAATAAGGCAGCCTCCCATTCAACATAAGTTCATCGTAGGGTATAAACGTACCTAATCACAGATCAGTAATGAAAAAATCGTCGCTATTCCCTCCCACTAAAAATAATTGCAGCTCTCGTCAGCTGGTAGCAGGCACGCCACCGGCCGATCGTAAAGCAGATACAGAAACCTTTAACGTGTGCGACACGCACGCGTCGAAGTTTAGAAATGAAAAAATTGCCGGTTCCCTGCCATAAAAGTTGATTACGATGGGGTGAATGACGAACGCCAAACTCGTTTGGATCATCAAATAAGAATTACCGGGACATATGTATGACTAATGGGAGCACGCATTGCACCATGGCAGACTATCGATGTAACTACCACATACCATGTCAATCCTAAATGAGTTTAGCCAAAGACTACGAGTGAAATAAAAATTGCCGGTGGCCTTCGACGAACGAAAACATATCACGTATCTCGTCCACGGGGAGTGCGTAAGTTAGCTGTGTATGCCCGAGGGTGGCTGACACGCGCCGCGGGGTGCGTAACCATCGTAATTATTCAATTTGTACCGTCACCGCCTACGTCTACCCCGTCATATCGCGTCTCCGCAAAGACGAGCCTGCTTAATAACCGAAACGCAACATCGACGCGACTCCAAAAGGGAGGGAAGTGGCGGGGACGGAGGTGGGTGGGGGTGATTATACTGCAAAATCGATTTCACCCTTGGCTGGCTACCTCGTCGAGCACTTCACGGGGTTGTTTGCTTACAGCGTCGTGCAAACTATAAATACATTCACACACTGTGCATTTCAATTTATGCAGGCGGGATGCATCGCCGCTATAAAGTCTATTTTCGGCCGCGGTTCGGCAACTCGTCGAGAGGGTTGGAAAGGGGGATGGAAAGGTGCAAGAGGGATGCAATTATGCGTGCACAGCCCTCAAGCAGGTGTGCGGAGGCACGTATTTGTACGCGCGCGCTGCGCGCATGCCTGTGTACGAGTATACGATTTACATGCCGTATTAAAGGTACGTGTACATAACGAGGAACAGCAATTAGTCGCTCCACGGGAAATGCACCCGGTAATGAGGCGCAACCCACCCGAGTTTCCGGGGTGTCGCGTCGCTACACACGGGGACTTATTTATCTTCTCGTTTCGTAATGCAGCGCGTTGGTGCTTTCTAAAAAAAGATTTTTAGAAACGCGGGAGAAGAAAGAGCGGGCTGCAGTGTGACACGGCTATGAGCTACCGACGATATCTCATGCAGTCATCTACTTTGTTTTATAAATGTAGAGTGGCGGGGCTAATCGATCTAAGTGCCAAAAACATTTTTCCCAGGAAAATAAGAAAAACTGCCTATCAGTGAAACCAAACTGACATTTGACCACCTTTTGACGGCTTATATTATACCACGAAAAGGAAAGCGCATTGGCACTTAAATCATATAGCTCTGCAGCCTTGACGCATACATCATTTTGTAGAAAAAAACCCGAGAGAAATCATGGAATTTTGGCACTTAGATCAATTAACCCCGCCACTCTACAAATGTATAATTTTGTAGGATTTTAAATGGATTATTTTCGTTCGTGAATAACTGATCTTTCATCGATCCAACATGGTTTCTCGGTATACATCTCTCTGTAAATATTGTGTGTGTTTGTATATTTGTATGCTATTTGTACAAATCCACAAGTTTTTATCCGATCTTGAAATGAATCAACGGAAGTAATCAAAGTCTTTATAGAAATTCGAGTCATGTCGCCTTCGCAGTCGCATGAATGAGAACGGATGGCGACTATCGAAACGATACGAGAGAAAACATACGTATATATATTTCGCTCGGCCGATTTGCATGCGAACCCATTGTCCTTGCGTCGAGGCATCCTTGCGGCACGCGCGACGAATTCGTTTCGGCCGATCGGCGAGAAATCGTATGCGCTTCGCGTTTCTCCGCGACACGCGGATGAGGCACGCGAGGAGAGGAGGAAGCGTCACGATCGGGGGACTTCGCCGCGCGGGACGGAGGAATAGAAGTACAGAGGTTGTCGATCGAGGGCCACCGAATTCATCCTGGGCGCGCATCGGGACTGGCGCCAAGGATTTGCATTTCGCACACACACACAACAGCGGTAAATCTCTCCTACCATTGTATTCGCGAGGCCTCAGTCTATATCTGAATCCCGGAATAGATTCGCGGCAAGAATACAAATGCGTCAAGTTCGAAGAGAAGCGGGAGGAGGAGGGCAGGGAGAGATTGCGGTACTTCGCGTTTACCAGGAAGCCGCGATATCCCCCTAGAAATAATTTAGTTCACCGCACAGCTGCAGGCGTTATAAGCGTTGAAGCGAAAAAAAGGGACGTTTAGCTAAACGTCCTGGCAAGCGTTGCAGATTTGGCGAGTTTGATCTTTATAAGTTCATAATTTTGGATCATTCACTTGACTATTTTTCGTTTTACTCTAAACTTAAAGAAATTTTTTAAAGTATAATATATAGGTATACGAAAAGTGCAGTTGATATGTATGATTGTACGGAGAAAATTGAATAGTAACGATTACCAGCCAGAATAAATAATGGGTGACAGCTTGGACAATATCGTAATGAATAATCTGCGGCATAGTAATTATTACCATTTGAATAACTATTCTGCAGATTATTTAACACTTAATCGTTACTATTCAATTTTCTCCGTGTGGAAGCACGTGAAATTCCGAGAGAATCTTGTATTGAAACATAAAACCGAGAAGAATGTGAAAAGTAGAATAATATAAATCGTAATCAATGTAATTATTTCGCATCGAAGCATCAAAGTGCCTAAATAAAAAAAACGATCGATTCGAGATAAGCGGCGTCGACGGAATACTTCGTTCGGTCTTTCCGGTAATTTTCGATTATTGTCCTAGAGTTCTTTTGGCAACGAATCCCAGCTCCCGGAGGCCGTTCAGAATACCCGAGTCGCTTTTTACGAGCATTCCGCTGATACAGCTCGGCGTAATTTGCCCCTAGTATACCTATATATCATCTAGACGGAGTTTGGTATTCCGTCGAACGAGAAAAATGGTAGTGAAGTCGAATAAATAATTAAAATAACAAAGTAGTTTCAGACAATTTTTCTATTTCTAACTTTTCCCGGAATTTTCAATTTGTTAATCTTTGAATATCTTTGAATTATTATAAGATATCTCAAGTCTATAATTTTGCAAGTCTTGATAAGATTCCGCAATGTATTCTAAATTAGCATATTTGTCGTATTTCCACTGAGAAAAATAACCTGGTCAATTTAACCAAAATCCTAAAGACCATAACCACACTATTTGGTGAAATGTGGATCCTCCATTTGTTTGATTAAACTGACCATTTACTGGTTAGAATAACAAGATATATAGTTAGAGTAAATAAATATTTGGTTTGACTTACTAGTATCTTGGTTAGAATAACTAGACTCGTTTAACCAGGTGCGTTTTGTCATTTTAGCCAACTTATTTTTCTTAGCACAGATTAGGCCCATCTAGAATGAACAAATTTGTCCACGTACCAAATCTGTTATGGGCCAAATATGGGTTTCATTGGTATCCCATAAAAGGAGGGAAGAGGAAGAGCTCGACTCATTTCTAATTTTTCTAAACGTGATATTGTTCGTGAAAAGAACAGAGTTGATATAGAGTGTTAAAGAGGATGCGATGCATGTACCATGTGTGTAGCTAAACTTACTCGTCAAGAAAGAAACTTCAATCACTATTATCTCATTACCTATGAATGTTTGGCCTATATCGATGTAAGACTTTATTGTAAATAAAACCGTAATCTTGAAACAAATATTACACAAATACTATCTCATTGAATATAAGCCAAAAGCTCATATTTAATGGGATAATAGTGATTGAAGTTTCTTTCCTGGCGAGTAAGTTTAGTTTCATATGGTTGAAGGTGCGTATGTACAAGTGAGAACGCCACTTAACTCGATTAAAGAGTTTCTGTGTCGTACATCCGAACTGGAAAAGTCCGAGAAAGGAAAAGAATTTCCGATTCCTTTACAATATACACCGGAATGGTAAAGTACTTATAGATGTATTACGTATAAATAAATGAATACCATATATAAGAATAAAGACGTCACGTTCAGATTGTAGCTATCTCTACAGTAAAATAGAAATGCATATCTATCTGCCAAGCCATCAGTATGTTCGAACGTTACGAGGCGAATTCCCTCATCCCCTCCTTCAAGATTTACGCGGATGCCTCAGAGAGATTTTTTATCGTCCTCCTCCGGAGGGGAAGAACGAACTAGCCGAGCGGGTTCGAGAAATTATGCGGCTTGGTCGCGGATGGAATCGGGAAGAAGGGGGAGCCTTGCCGCCGTATCTTTTGGGGTGGCCGAGTAGTTCCCCAAGTAGATTCGATAAGTTATGGAACTCGAGCTTATCGTATATATCTCGCACGATCCCACGTCTTACACGCGAGTAAACGTATGTATATAGATGTCTGCATGCATGGCTATACCCATGGAGAAAAGACCCTACGAATACTCGAAGAAGACCGATCAGCCCACACTCATCGTGAGTTGATCGTCCTGCGTATAATCTCCCACGCCCACCATATAACCGTGCCGTATAACTGTAACTGCATCTTGGAATGGTGACGAGCACAAAATTAGAATTAGACATCCGCTTCGTTAACGACAACTGTATTTATCACACGCGCGCCGATCGTTCGTCGAAACTTTGCAGAGTTGTGCTTTTCGCTAAATCGTTTCCCGAGGAAATAATAAAGGTAACGTCACGGCGAACGCGTTACGACGCTAGCGAGAATTCGAGATCTCGCTGGGAATTCATCCGTGACAATAAAGTTCTGCTTTTTTACGCTCGACAGATCTTAACTTCGCTTTCTTCGTATCGTATTATCTCTGCCTCTTTATTACGCCGTTTTCAGCGTCCTTTAAACGCGTTCTTTACGACGACACGCCTTCCCGAAGAGGATCGGTCGTAGGAGTGGCGTCTGAATTGCTTTGCGGGACGAAATAGGTACCGAGAGAATGCACAAAAGAAGAGAGCGCTGTAGCAGGGGACACCAAAATAGCAAAGATTGCAATTCTAGACCCATAGAATCCCAGAAATCAAACTGTCGATAAGTTTGTCGTCCCTTGCAGAGTCACACATAAAAAAGGGTGGAACCCCGCCGCAAAAAAGCGGTTTCAAGTATCCCATGTTTTTCATACACCCTTACATGCAGAATCTATCTGAGTAATGAACACCAGGTGGTGTTAGTGAGAATTTAGATCTAGTCTTATTTTCAAATAAACATGATTTCACTGACGAACTATGGTGTTTCCGGTAAGGGAGACCATTAATTTGTTACCCGTGGTCTTTGTTTTTTGCAGTAAGCTATTGTAGTCTAGTAATTAATGATTTGTCCATTCCGTGGAGTGCTAGGGACTTTTCGTGAAGTTATGTTTCTATTAAAGGAACATTTTATTAACGAAACTAAGACCACGTGTAACAATTTGAAGGTCTCCTATGAATTTTTACGGTTACCCCAGTAAAAGAGCTCCTCGAGGTGAGACACTGAAGTTTTTAATAGACTACAGCGTACTCTTTACAGTTCGTAATAATATAAACATCAGTTTTTACGGTAAAATTTACAAATCTCCCGTTAATATGTGTGTGTCAGGTGTTTACGGGTTTGTACTGCAACGAGCTGTAAAAAGTACACTGTACCTATTAAAAAATTCAATGTTTCACCTCGAGGAACCCTGTTACTGGGATTTACTGTAAAAATTACCAATCCTTTTTCTCCGTGATGGTTCATCAACGAAACATTCTTCATCCGGAAATGAGAATGGATCTAAGATCTTGGAAAAAAACATAGCGGCTTCCCTACTGAATCCAACTCAGACTGGATCCTTAACATTTTAAAATGCTCGCATCGCCTCCACCGAGTTCCCTGATATCTTCTCTGCTTTTTGCATCAATTTCGCGCAGTTATTCCGACTCCTTTACGACGGCACGCCTTCCCGCCGGGAGGATCGACCAGCGGGAGGGTCGCCGGAGTAGTTTCGAGACGGATCGGCAGAAGGGGAGTAGGAGAAAGCGCGCGATGGGGAAAAAAAGGAAGGAAGAGGGCACGTTTCGACGGAAGGCAACGCGCGAGAGTTCGCAAGGGGTGAGGGCAAGAGGGAGAGTGAGAGAGGGCCGCCGATATCACCGACACGCACCTACACACGGGATTCCGGAGGTTTTATCGCGGCCACCACCACTACCACGTCTCGCGTTCGCGAATATCATCGACTTCCTTTGACGTCAGCGGCGCCTTTCCCGATTCGCCGGGCGCTTACTCCGTCGCGGAAAAGAGGAACCGGCCGACTCACATCCGCGTACAGTAGTACTACGAATCCGAGCATTTTGAAATATTCCTGTTAGGCAGGATGGGCTCGTCTTCCGATTACTCGTAATTAAGACAGTCTCGCGTGGTGGGCCTCGTTGCGTCTCGCCCACGTGGAAACGATTAGCGTCCCGAAAAGAACGGAGTTGCCTCGTCTTTGGAAGTTCGTATGCGCGACTGATCAAAGCGCACCGCGATTTTACGGGGGGTAAATTGCGCTGAAAGTGAGGCGGGATTAAAAAATGCTGTAAAGAGCGTGTAGGTATACTGAGAGAAAAACGGGTGGTAAAATCAACCATAATCGCAAGGCAGAATTTTCTTGGTTGTTAATATCATATTTATGATTAAACAAACCGTGAATACAGTCGAAATAACTTTTATTGCGTGGTTATAGTAACAGTCAGATTGTAGTTTATGATAGCCACGCACCACACTGAGAAACAAAATTAGTTGAATCGATTTATTTGGTTTGAATTACTTCGAGCAATTAAGTATTTTCTTAATTTAGACAATGGTGTTCAATCCAATACCCGTTCGTTCAAAAATAACATATGTTTAATCAGTACATGTAGATGTTTAGATACTACAACTCAACATATTTAGTCCGCCATATATGTATGACTATTTATACATATGTAGTTGGACCAAGTCAGTATTTTTTAGAGTGATTAATATCAACTCACATTGATTACGCTTACACTTGCCGTGAATAAATGTGTATTGAAAAAAACACGATTTCCTTAACTTTGTAAGCCTATAACTTTTTACCCCTCTCACATCAAACCCCGGTCTCCCCTAAATAAAATGCTCGACTATAATTCAAGTAGATTATAATTTTAACGTGAAATTGTCTCCAAATTGATTCAAGACGTAACTACCATTCGAATAAGGAACCTGATAAAATGTAAACCTAATTCGTCAGTATTCGATTTAAATTTTGAAAACGATAAATTTCCCTAATAATACCACTTTCGTACACATTCTAATGCATGTAGACTTCGTCAATCGCGCTTCCAATCGTTATTAGCACATCACCGATAATAAATCCTGGGAATCGTTTATCAAACATATGTCGAGTATATAGCGTGCCGACATATTCACCGCATAAAAAGTGCACGTTTTATAAATAACGCGAGAGTGAGAAACCTCGCGGTACCGGTTGAGAGGTCGCCCTTTTTTTTTCCGAGCGGCCTGCTGTGTCCGCGCGCTTTCGCAACGCTCTCGCCGCTCGTTTATCATCCGGAAATTTTACGAATGCCGTAGAACGCGTACATACCGCGCGTCTGAGCGTAGGCGAACCGGCCGGTTGCGCGTGTAGGTTAATATCGCGCGATTTCGCGGCAGTCAGACCGCGGCCGAGACGTACGTATTTACGTACGTCATGTATGTACGACGATATACGCGAGGGAGAACGTTACAATGATCATTACGACGATTGAAAGGATAGACGAGAGAATATCCGCGGCGCGATTGACCCTAACCAGACCACGGGCCATCGGGAGCCCGGAGAGAAAAATGGCTGATTTATCGGCGGCGGTGCCGCGCTGCGAACTGCGTTAATTGGCCGATCGAGATTATCGATTGCGTTCGATTTTCTCGTGACTCCGGTACGGCGTCGGCCGGCCAATCGCTATACCGATGATTTGGATGATATTCTGTAATGCGGTTGGACTTCTCGTATACGTCACTATTTGCGGAACGTTGATCAGTGCTATCTGGATTATATATTATAATTCCGTAATGCCGTCGGGCTCGTCGTTATCGCGCTATTTGCGAATACCAATCAAATTGCGAATACAAATAGAGGGATGCGTATATTTCTTTCGGTAACGTTGCACCGAGGAAAAAAGGTCTACTTGAATACGAACTTGATAGAAAAACTTATTTCAGATAAATAGAAATATATTCACATCGAACAAAAGTCTATTTGAATTTGATAAATGTTTTGCATACCTCTGTAATCGAGAACGAACCTAGTAGAACATTTGTCAAATTCAAGCAGACATTTGTTCGATGCAAATAAATTCTTATCCATCTCAATTAAATTTTTCCGTTAGGTTCGTATTCGACTAGACCTTTTACCTGGTGTGTGACGTCATCGAAACGCAAGAGAGACACGCTTATGCCAAGTAACTAGTGTGAGAGAGATAGGCTTACAGCACGCTGACGTAGCTGCGTTTCAAAATGTCGTTCTCCAGCTCAAATAATGCTGAAAATGAAAAATGACAGTACGTCTGAATGTTTCGAGTCTTCGATTAAAAAAATAGGTGAGAAAACCGAATTCATTTCTTCCTCACCGCGTGCATTAATAAATTAGTTAATCTCAACCCCCGGTATCTAACCAATGGATCAATCGAATCGATCGAATCACGCCAATATCCAAAATCGGTCACACAAAGATAACACTTCGATCTCACGAGGGGAAACGTACTATGCACGCACTCTCTCGATTGGTGGTTCTACAGGGTGACGCGAAAGTCGCGGGGCCCGTCGAGATAACGCCGCACCGGCGGGCCGCGTGACGGAGGGCCCCCGCGTAGTAAATACTAAACGCCATGAATGGACACGGAGGCAGGCGTTCGAGTGAATGGAATCGACCGGCTTTGCCAGGCCTGATTCGCCTACGCGTATACCGGCCAGGTATAGCGAGAGAAGGTGGCTGCAGGCCCCGGCGATATGTACACGCGCGTGGCTCTCGCGTCGAAGCGACTCGTATTCGTCAGTGTTTCACACACTGATCGAAAACGCGCGCGCACGTTGTGGTGTGAGAGTGTCTATAGGTACTTAGCTATCTACCTGTAAGTGTTACATAATAGATGTGAACGTCGAAGCGCGATCGCATCGCGACGAGTCGAGAGTCGTGCGCGTCGCACGCCACGTTATAAGTCGAAACGGGTCGCGTGACGAATTCCCCTCCGTTTGGAGGGTGATACAGGGAGCGAATCGTTGGAATTGAAAGATTTCTGGCCGATTGGTTCGATTGACATTTTATCGCGAATGCAGCGAAACTGCATTGCGTCTGGGGTGCATTAATTTATTAAGCGTGTAGAAATATGTCAGAGGCAGCGTCACGTTCGTTTGTTAGCGATATTTCGATTAGATTCATATTAGGCGCTGATTGGATTTTGCGGATATTTCGTGAACTAACAGCGCCACCTCTGGAGCAGGGGACTTCCGATAAAATCCTTACAGAGTCCAGATATGGTCTTAGGTTTCCCAATAGGAAGCCTATACGTAGTACACTGAGAACAATTTTATAGATTGCACAGCAATGCTGGTAGATTATTAATCAAAGGACACGTTTCTGTTTGCCTTAGCATTCCTAATTTTATTTTACCAGAACAAATAACTATTTCAACTATAAATATAGTCGTTTAAGTAATGCGCGTTGCTCTTGTAACATTTGGTATTGCTATATTACCTATTGTCTGGTTAATCTGTCACTTAGCCATAAATTATACCTATCAGAGCTATACTAATTGCTGTGCGACCTAAATATTTCTTTCATTCTCGGCATTACATCTTCAGATCAATTTTTATAAATCTCCTTACACGGGGTAGCTGCAAAAACTTGATTATAGAATTCTTTGACTACTCCCTGCTTTTTCCCTAACTATTTCAGACCAAATTTTGTAAGTATTCCCTGACATTTTTGTTAATATCAGGAGTTTCGTATAATCGAATCAACAAAGCTATAACTAATTGTAATACGAGAACATGAGATTGCAAAACTTGTATATGCTAAGAAAGTAATGTTGATGGTAAGACATTAATTTTAGTCGATGGAACACACATGCGCTGAAGATATCTGAAGCAGCAGCGCAAATTCCATTGTAAACGGTGAAATTTCGAGAAATTAAAGTTCCTTATTTATAATTTCCAGTAAAAGTCCAGAATCCTCTGACATTTCCCTGACTTTTCCCTAGTGGATAGAATTCCTTGATATTTTTTCCAGTTTTTCAGGTCTGTAGCTACTCTGTGACATACGGAGAGAAATTTACGGAAGCAATTCCTATACAAGTATATCAGACGTGTACTAAGCTTTTTATTATGATTGCACGTATAGCACCGAATATAAGAATTGAATTTAGTTTGAGAAATATTGTAGCAATTGCTGTATGGTACAATATATTGTAGAACACCATAATGAAAGTATAGTCCACGGCTGATATACTTGTATAGAGGAACCGCTCCAATACCTAACCAAATTCCTACACGGCCAATTTCTCACGACGCACGATCTTTTCGTCGTATCCACGTAAACTTATTTTTGTTTTCATTCAAACGAACGAAGAGTACACACGTGATATCCCACATATACCTACGTATCTGTACACGTATATGCGGAAGCCGAGCGATAAAAACGAAAATCACGCAGGTAGCGCGGCATTGGCGCGCGAAAAAGCGATAAGATAAGAGCGAGCGTCTCTCTCATTGACGCTAATTGCGTGGAATAATATTAGCATAAGCCGATAGGCTCTCCTGTACGGTCGACACTTCCAGCGGACCCCCGACCGTGCGGCGCGGGCGCGCGGAACCGTTCGCGCGGCACGTCGCGAACTTCGTTCTCCGCGCGTTCGTGACCTCGCTTTGATAAAATAAACCGCGCGATTCACGGAAATACGCGCGCCGCGTCGCGGCCAACGTTCCCGAGCATCGTAAAACGCGCGCGCCGATGCTTTCGAGGCAATTTCCTTCGAAAAGAAGCCCGTATATTACTCGATTTTATGATCTGGCCCAAAGTGGTAGTCGTTCGGTAATTATCAGCCGCTGCGGTCGTTATCGCGAAGGATGCAACCTGCTTTCACGGGGTTAAAGCCGGTAATTCGTGATCGCTCGATATTTCGGCTTTCCTCGCGATGCAGTCGTAAATGCATTCGATGCACAGCATCCCTTTTCATTTTTTAACCTCAACATCTTGTACAATAGGTACCTCGTGTATAATATAACGAGAAGCGATGCGATGCACGTTGCGGCTATTTTCGTGAATCGTAATTCCGTATATCATATGAGGCTTAAACTTCCTCGTCAAGAAAGAAATTCGAATCACTGTTATCTCATTATCTATGTGCTTTTGGCTCATATCTGCAACTCATATTACATTTTTATCTGCAATAAAGTCTTATATCAATGTAAGCCAAAAATTCATAAATAATGAGATAATAGTGATTGAAGTTTTTTTCCTGGTGAGTAAGTTTAGCCTCCTATGGTAGAATTTATGTTAGCCAAGCGAAGACGAGTGTTATCAACTAAACAAACGGCCGCGAAACATTTCCAACGCATGAATACGTGGAAATATAATATTTCGTGGCCCTGAGATTCTTTTAATACCTTGTTATATACGTTTAATACTTCAATCTCTCTCTCTCTCTCTCTCTCTAAAAACTTTTTGCAATTTTATGGATTTTTGAAAAAGTGCAATTAATTAAACACATGTATCGGATATACACGTGTGTATGCACTCGCAGCAGGAAATCCAGGCGACTTCGGGAATGTGAAATATTCGTGCCTCGTCTTCCCGATGCCGACGGCGATACCAGAAGAGATGCGACCATGCACTGTTACGAACAAGACTTTGCACTCGAAGGAATTGCGGACTTATATCTTGTACGCGCATATATCCGTGCCTACACCGCGTGCAGCGACGAAGGAAGCGAGTTGACGGCAGGAAAAGAGAGGGGAATAAAATCAAATAAAATCGTCGAACGGATCGCGTGTCGCGCGAGCGTTGAAGCGACGCCGGATATTTAATCGAGAGGCGTATAGGTGTAATTATAGATATCTCTTCAATGTGACGGCTAATCATTTCATACGACATGAAGCAAAAGAGCACGCGCTAAAATGTACACCGCGGATTTGACTGTCGCGTCTGTCTCGTACATCCGAGAGAGATGACGAATGAAAAGATAACGAACAGGGTGGCTGCAAAAACTTGATTCTAGACTTCCCTGATCTTTTCTTGATTTTTCCCTGACTATTTTAGATCAAATCTTGCAAGTATTCCCTGATATTTTTGTTAATATCAGGAGTTTTGTATAATCAAATCAACAAAGTTGTAAATCATTTTAATACAAAAACACGAGGTTGCAAAAACGCTTATATGCTGAGAAAATAATGTTGATGGTAGAGACTTTTAGACGATGGGACACACGTATGCTGCTACTGAAGATATCCGAAGCAGCAGTGCAAACTCCACTTTGAATTGTATCAACCGCGAAATTTCGAGAAATTAACTTCATTTTATTTATAATTTCCAATAAAAATCCAAAATTCCCTGACGGATCAAATTCCCAACATTTCCCGGTTTTCCAAATCTGTAGCCACCCTGAAGTACGTACGCGGGACCAGAGTCCGTTCCCTTTAATAGACGATTATTTATTACGAAGTGTATGGGATCCGAGCAATTCGTGTCATTAACGTTGACGCTCTATAACGCTTCCATTGTAACGCGATCCCCTGACGATTCGAAGAATCTATTCGGTGAACTGAATGTAATTGATAGTGGAGGGGAATTGAAATCAGTGTCGCGCTGGAGGCGAGCCAAAAATATATACGAAATCGGTGTCACGGACTCCGCGGCCTCGGTAACCCGCGCCTGTTTATCCGCTCGTTTCTTCCCATATGGCGAGCGGTAAAAGGTTGTACGCGTAATAATTATAATGCTACTACATAGTAAGTATAAGCTAGGAAGGAGTTACCTATCTCACTGTACATAAAAAATACAATGAGAGCGGAGGGAGAGAATTGCAGGTGATTTACTCCACATTGAGAGCAGGCTAATTGCGCGCATAACTATAAATAATAACCACTAGTTGCTTGGGTAAAAGTGTGTGGGATAAACGCCGCAGTCAAGGTGATAGTTCAAAATCGATTATCTCGAAAACGATTAGAGATATCAAAAAGAGGTTCAGATAAAAAATGTTCGTCTATGCTTTTTACTATAAAAAAGTTTCTTTCATTTTTCGCGTATCTCCACTGCGTCTCGAGATAATCGCGTTCAGAGTTACAGGAAACTGCGAGGCACGTAATTCCCCCTTTTTCTCTGTATAAAAAAGTCCATACGAAGATACATCTACCGCGTGCATAATAAGCGTAAGCTAGACGGCAGTTACCTGTACCGTACGTGGAAAACACAATAAGATCGGAGGAAGAGAATGGCCGCGGAGCATTTTTGCAAGGTAATATCCACTCTCTACATCGATGGGAGGCTAATGGTACGCCAGCTACACCAGCGAACGGACCATTAGGTACAAGAGCGACGATTGTCTACCGAACATCTTGCCGGTTCGCCACCCTGGGGCAACAGTGCCTTTTCTAGGAAAGGTCAGTTACCCGCGGTACCCGTGCGCTGTACGGACGAGCAGCTGTTAGTCCAGTAAACGAAGCTCTGAAATACGACTTTTTGAGAACCAGCCTGCGTTTTGGTTTAACGTTGTCATTTGACCTTATAAAGCTCTGGGTGAAGTATCGCGGTTTTTCCTCCACGGGTTATGGTTGAAAAACAATAACAAATACCATAAAAATGGGTTATTCGAGAATAACTCGAAAACTAAGCGAGATATCGAAAAAAATTTAAATCCAAAATTGTAGAGCATAAAATTCTCTATAAAAAAGGTTCACACACTTTACCCCCACTCCCTACGGTTCACCCTCTAGAGCCGCGCGAACGTTGGGGGGAAAAAAAAATCGTAAAACATAGAAAATTTAACATTTTCGAATGCTTCTTTTTTTAAATTGCTTAAGAAGTTCTCTACTTTTTAAATAAAATTATATTTTTATTCTTCATGCAATTGTTTAAAAACTGTCAAGTAAATAAACGATATCTCTCGATATATTGAATTAATGTTTCTTCTTTGTGTTCCATAATTTTGTTAGTTAAATTCCCTACATATTACACTCGGATCATTTTTTTGTAATTGGCGTAATTTTTGAAATATCTGCGTTTTAAAAAATTGCTTTTTCAACTACTTGGTGCGTCCGGAGAACCGCTGGTGCTACATATATAGTCTATGTCTCTGCGCCATTCACACTTCCCCCTTCTTCTTTCCCCCCCATGGATGGTGGATACTCCACTCGAGTCCGTTCCCTCCTGGGCCTCGCTCTCCTCCGTTTAAACTTCTCTAACCTCGACCGCTTTCGCACAGCAAAATATATTATGCACCACCATATTAACTATATTATAAAAAAAAGTATCGGATTGTTTCGCTCATAAATAAAGTAAAATAACAAGTTTGAATTTTTCAATGATTGTTATTTAACATATTAAAAATACCACCGCCGCCGTTTTTTTATTATAGATTCAAGCATGATTAAACTATGACATAATTTTAACGAGTTAATTGGTGTGGTTGAACAAGTCGAAATAAATTAATGAAAATGAAACAACTTTGCTTCCGCCGTTTTTCTAATGTAATAGATAGCGGAAAACAGTGGACGCAAAGTTGTACACCTAATAATTGAAGAGGTAAGTGGATGAAGGGGTTATGTAGCAAAAAGTTGGTTCAGAGATATTTGAGTTTGTAGGTCGCTTTACCAGAAGTTACATTCGGACATAACTCTTTCATCCACTTACCTCTTCAATAATTGTACTCGTTTCCACACCACCATGAGGTATAGTAAACGGCGCGTTTTTTTAATTGTGGTTTCCCCAGTAGGCCTATTCCACAACTGTCGATCTAGTGTGCAAAAATGTGCTATAGAGTAAGATCCCAGAGCCCCCAGGCCTACATACGTCATTTTAGCAAAGCTAACATTTTATTATTCATGCGCACGAGTGCGAGTGAGAGCATGAGATGGCATTGTAAGACAGCTTCATGAAATTTAGGTTGTTTATTTGTGTTAATGGAATATTATAATAATTATTCAATAAAACTTTAATGCCTAATTATAACAATAATTTCAATGCAATACATTTGGCAAAATAAAAGTTCAAGAATTCCATGTTTCATTAAATTTCGGTTTTAAATGTAAATGTAATGAAAATACACAGTACAAAATTGTGGGTCAAATTTAACATATGTATAAATAATAAACATATGTTAATAATTTAATATATAATTTAACATATGTATATAGTGTGTTGAAAAGAGCTATACAGATGTATGATAAAAGTAATACCAAGCTGTGTTAAAATTCTCGGCGATTAAACTATGAATTTTTACAGATTTATATTTTATTGTGTTTAATTTACACGTGAAAACGAAAGAATTGTTTAATTTAAATTTTAACACGCAATTTTTGTATGCAAGGGCGAACATTTTATACTGTGTATATTTATGAAAACTAATATTTTTCAATTACAATAAATTCAAATAAATAATTATTTACTGATATTTTGTTCTTATATCTATCAGAGATACATGAATTAAAATGTAAAAAAGTATTAGTAAAAAATATCACGTATAATTATTAATGATCATATCATCGACTCTTAATCTTCGTCGACACGGATCCGTGACAAGTATATTTTAATTGATTTTTCGGAAGATGTGAGAAACTCGATAAGTTTATGTACGATGTGCGATAAGATCTTCTTAGAGATGCTATAACAGAGCTGGGCAGTTCGGAACTCTGTATGTTTATTTCCAACCTTTCCTTATCGACTCCGCTCCGGCAGGCGCTCGACCGATAGGTATGAAACGTCAGCGTTTAGGCCAAACTGTATGTAAAAAAAACTATAAAGGATGCAAAGAAAATCTTTATTTTAATAGGCAACAAATAAAATATTCGAACTCTTAGATTAAAATAATAAAAACAGGAAAACATTTGTATTGCGCCTACTGCAGGATTAGCAGCTGGAACTTGAGGTTGTCCTTATGTAGTTGACAAAACTGCTCCTGTAACAAAATACCAATGTCTTGAGTTTTCGAAAATGCGACAATGGTCACTTTTAGAACTCACCAACATACTGAATTTTACTACACAAATAAAAATGAAAATAAATGTAATCTTACCTGTTTCATTGTCGTTATCATCTGCCCCATCACTACTTGACCCATCACTACTTGAGTCATCGTCAAGTTCAAAATTGTAGCTGTCGTCACTGGAATATTCTTCATTGTCGCTCGATTCTTCCAAGATTCTTATATTACCCAGTTTTTCTTTATCTTTACGCATCAATTTCCGTGTCTTATATATAATATATTATATATGCCAGTATTTCACTTGTAATAGAATGGCTCAATTTTTTAATATGATGTTCTGTAAAGGCAACAGTTAATATTCCTGAGTGAAATATGCTAAAACATCTTCTAAATATATACATAAAAAGATAATTACAGTGCTATTTACTAAAAAAAAGAAAGTCGAGTTTGACAGCCCACTTTTGCAAGAGGAGTCTCTGAGACTCCACATCGGTGTTTATGAAACAAAAAAGGTACATCACCGGTTACGGGTTAAAAAAAGCATGCTCTTTTAACGGCTACACTTGCTCGATATGAGCATGCTACTTTTAAGCATGCTTTTAAATAAGCATGCTTAAAGCAAGCACTCGGATACACATGCTAGTTCCTCTAACAGGCTGTCCCAGTGCAGTGGAAAAGATGGAACACCAAGTGGCTATCCGTACAGAAGTGAAAAAAAATAACTGTATTACTTGCAATTCAATGCATACGAAATCTTCTATTGAAAGAGAAAAAAAAAGGAGGAATAGGAATATTCATCAAAGTTTCAATTGTTGAGATAGAGTAAAGAACTTCCTGCGTTTCACTCTTAAAATAATATACTTTTAAGAAAAAAAAACAGTATTAAAACGAGTTTTGAAAAAAGTATATTTATTTTACAGTTTGAAGATATTAATTTTCATGAAACTCGTACAATCAAATAGGTCGGTTTTGAACGTGTAAAATAAAGTGATAAAAACTTTTTATGAGAAAAATGTATATTTTATTACCATGGGGTCCACTGGACCCCGTGTGACCACTACGAATTAATAAATTATTAATAAATTGTCTGTCGCATATTCGCCCAAATGCTCTTCGCCTTTGGGCCGTAGACCGGTGTGAGGGAGAAATTCGACACTCCTCGGGCCCTTTGAGCCATAAATTAGATCCGGGAAAGTTCCTCATTGCCGCGGGGTCGAAGAGCGACCAGTACGTTCGAAAACCCCCGAGCGACCGGAACAGCTCGCAAATAAAGTTAATGCATTGTTTGTTTTCCCTTACAAATTGGTATAATTTTATTCATCCTAAACCCACCACGCAAGATTAATTTGGCGCGTAGTCCGTCGCGCAAAGACGGAACATTGTTTATTAGAATAGGTATTGCGGGAAACGACTTATTTCGATCCGTCCGTTAATTAACCTTTTCCGGAAAAGTTGTGCGACGGAACACAGACTCTACTCTTTATGACTGTCCCGTCGTTTGACGGAAAGGATCGGAAGCGTTGAACCCCGTCCGCGACGGTCCCTGCCACATGTGGTCCCTGCCGGGCCGTGTTAAGTGGGCGGTAAGGCTCGGTGTGGCACGGATCCGTGCCATTCATGGGGGGAAAGAAGGGTGAACGGCGCAGACATAGACTATATGTGTAGCACCAGCGGTTCTCCGGACGCACCAAGTAGTTGAAAAAGCAATTTTTTAAAACGCAGATATTTCAAAAATTACGCCAATTACAAAAAAATGACCCGAGTGTAATATGTAGGGAATTTAACTAACAAAATTATGGAACACAAAGAAGAAACATTAATTCAATATATCGAGAGATATCATTTATTTACTTGACAGTTTTTAAACAATTGCATGAAGAAAAAAAATATAATTTTATTTAAAAAGTAGAGAACTTCTTAAGCAATTTAAAAAAAGAAGCATTCGAAAATGTTAAATTTTCTATGTTTTACGATTTTTTTTTCCCCCCAACGTTCGCGCGGCTCTAGAGGGTGAACCGTGGGGAGTGGGGGTAAACTGTGTGAATCTTTTTTATAGAGAATTTTAAGCTCTACAATTTTGGATTTAAATTTTTTTCGATATCTCGCTTAGTTTTCGAGTTATTCTCGAATAACCCATTTTTATGGTATTTGTTATTGTTTTTCAACCATAACCCGTGGAGGAAAAACCGCGATACTTCACCCAGAGCTTTATAAGGTCAAATGACAACGTTAAACCAAAACGCAGGCTGGTTCTCAAAAAGTCGTATTTCAGAGCTTCGTTTACTGGACTATGTGTTGCAAATTTCTATGGACTCGCCATCGGAGATCGGTGGAAGTGGTGGGAAGAAGAGGTGGAAGGAGGAGAACGCGAATGAGAGAGAGAGAGAGAGAGAGAGAGAAAGAGACAGAAAAGAGAGGAAAAGAACGAAACGTGAATGCGCGTGAATCATGCGCGAATAAAAAAAACGTCTCGCTCCTTCTTTGGCGAACGGAGCGAGCTGCGCTCCGAACTCGGGCGAAGGTTAAGGTCGCGCTCTTATTATTGCCTTTTGGCGAACGCGATTCATTACCGCAGGATTTCGATTTTCAACAAAATTTTAAGGTTGAATCACGTACAACATCCAAGTTAAAAGTAAAGTGTAGGTACTCATATTAGGTGGAAAAATGTTTTCTTCATTTTTTGTAATATCTTTTCAGTTGAAGAAAAAGTAATAATCATATTATGTCATGAAAGAATTCAAGATTATTCAAGGCATGTTTTTACAAGTTGTCAATATTGCAAATGTCATAATTTTGCGAGAATAGTATATTTTTATATTTAAAAATTTAGTCTGGTACTCTTGATCTAATTTATAGACGTTAAAACTGAGCATATATAAGATTTTGTTAAAGCATTGGAAGTAAAAAAATTTCAATCCAATATAAAAAAGTATTAGCATTGCATTGGATTAGTAACCGAAGGCGTTCACAAGAAGCACCTTATTGTATTACAAGCTCTCGAGATAAGAAAAGGCCAGACAGAAGTAAACGTTGTTGAACGTATTATCGTCAAACTATAGAGACCAATTCTTGAAAGCAAATATTCGAAATATACGTAGCGATTGCTCTTTTTATAATTAAAGTATAGTTTATTGGTACATCTTTCAATTAAAAAAGCTTTTGTGAGTTTGGTGAACTGGCCATACATTTTTTGTTTAACTCTGAAGTATGAAAAATCTGAACTCTCATAACACAATGTAAAAATACCAAATTTGGGGAGTGGCTATTTCTCCGAACATTTTTTGTGAAATCATCTGAAATATTAACCGGCCACTGCTGATGCATTTAAATGTCACATATTCAAATTTGAGATACATGATGAACATTTTCATTATACGTGATTCAACCTTAAGGCTTAATCGCTGGTCCAATGCTTTTCAATTTCATTGGGCCACACGTTACTATTCTATACGAACCCCTTAAAACGGCACGCATTACGCGTGGGCTTCGCACAGACTCTTGCACTACTTTGGCACGGTTTAAGCTTACGCGTTCCAAGTGCAAGGCAGGTCTCTCGCGCATCGAAAAGAAGTACGAGTAGAGGTGATGACGCGTTCTCCAAGGTTGAAATTTCCGGAGCACGGGGCTTTCTCTCTCTCTCTCTCTCTCTCTCGTACGAATACACCGCGAGGAGCATCGAAAGAGATACGGAGATTCGCAGCAGCGACGAGAGCCTCTCGGCCGGGAGAGAGGAGCCTTCTATGACGTCACGGGCTATGTTTAAACTCGACATCAACCGACCCACACTGCGACGTGCGTCTATACGCCATGTGAGTGCGCGACACGCGTGTGGCTTATACGTACTGCAAGTGTGGATACATATACGTAGAGGATGGATATCAGGACTCGTTGCGTATACGAGAATTGCAATATTGAACTCGGGGGGAAAATAAGTGTGATGCAATCGGGACGATTATAATTCGACCACGAATCATGATGGATTTTATGAGCGCAGCCCGAATTTTTATATTTTTACTATAAGCTGAGCAGCGTGGGATCCTGTTTCTAGCGGAAATAAATCAAGATAATCGCGACCGATTAATCGTGCACCACGGTAAATTACTGTCCCCGATATTTCCTCACACGCCCACCGTATAAGCATGCAGCTTGGTTGCCAAAGCGACGATCTCTGCTCTCGTGGCTTCAATCTTCTTGCGTATAGAAGATAGTAAAATTTAGCGAGAGGGTTTTCCCGTGTCCGTATACAGTTGGAAATGTGCTGGAAATGGTCCACCCATTTTCGTATGTTAAAATCAACCGATTTTTCATATTAATCTAGCATTTGTTGTTAAAATTAACAGGAGGAATATTAAAATTAACACAAAGAATCAGTTAGTTAATATATAAAAATGGGTGGACCGTTGTCAACACAAAATTTCCAACTGTGCAAATACGATTTTACGCACGAAAAAAAGGTCGTATTTATAAAGATTACGATAAACTTCAAGACAATGCCAATTTATTGTCACGATAACTATAGTTTTAATAGAAATTATAGTAAACCTTGTAGATATTGCAAGCGTTTTCGTAATTTTTTACTAAAATTGTAGTTATTGTAACAATAAATTGTCCTTATCCCGAAATTTACCACAAACTTTGTAAATGCTACGATTTATTTTTCTTCGTGTGAGCAGAAATTACATGCGAGAGGTTTCATATAATAATTGCATATCTTGCAAGCCGAGAAGACAATCCCGATAGGCTAAAAGAGTTATATTTATATGGCATCTCCCACGTGCATTCTACATATCATATGAGGATAAACTTACTCGGCAGGAAAGAAATTTGAATCACTGTTATCTCATTATCTATGGGCCTTTGGCTCATGTTCGTATAATACTTTTTTGAAGACTATATTTTTATCTACAAAAAAGTCTTATAATAATGATTGATGTAGGCTAAAAGTTTATAAATAATGAGATAATAATGATTGAAGTTTCTTTCCTGGAGAGTAAGTTCAGCCTCAAATGATATACCGTAAAAGAATTGCTGGGAATATTTTTAACAGCACAGACACGCGTAGGTACCGCTAACCGATCTCCACCCTGCAAACACACGCGAGATCACAAACGGATGCCATGCGCGCACAGCTCGTTCCCTCCCGTACGGAGTACAATGTACCATTGTTTCTCCCGCTTTTATTCGTGCCGTCAGCCGTTGCGGTATCGGCGGATACGCGCGCGATGCTGCGTGCGAATCGCTCGCGCGACTTCTATCTCGACCGACGTGCCCCGTGAGTCACCTCCGGTTTTGACCGCGAAAAGCTGAATCAACCGCGCGGGGCGACGCGACGAGTGCAGAGGTCTCCGGCGCGAGTACTTCGTTCGTCGCCAGCGTGAAACGACGGAGAGAGATAACGAGGAGGAATAAAGGCGCCAGGGTATGACGAGGGATTGAATCGGATGATCGGTTCGAGAGATCGACGCAATTTCGAGAGAAAGACGCAAATTTGTATACACGGTAAAAAATTTACGGTGTAAACCTACATATAGGTATAGACCATTTTTGGTGTTGGATAACAATGGTACGAGACTGTGAGATACTAGATGTGATATATGTATGTATAGACTGCACAACTTTGCTTGCGCCGTTATTCCCAATAGCCATCTATAGGAAAACGGCGGAAGCAAAATTGTACACCTAATACTTTCCAGGAAAAAGGTTAGAATTGCTATTATCTCATTATCTGTGAGTTTTTGGCTGATGCATGTATCATAATTTTTTAAAGGTTACATTTTTATCTACAACAAAGTCTTACATCAGTGTAGGCCAAAAGTTCATAAATAATGAAATAACAGTAATTGAAGTTTCTTTCCTGGCGAGTAAGTTTAGCCTTATATGGTATATAGGTCCAAATCGGTGTAACGGTATTAAAAATTGAAACCATTTTTTTTACCATGTATCTGTGATGCATAGGATTTTCATCGTTTCTAGCCGTATAAGAGAGGTTCCACATATAGCGAATCGAGAGCGATCTCAATCGCCGCCGGCATATTTCAGGTAACGATAACAAATGGGCGAGTCTCGAAGATCGGACAGGTTTATGCCTCCGAAAACGTCTGGTGTGCGCATATAGACGTCTATAGCCTACAGTTACAGGCGCGGTCGACGCGCGCGGTATTATATGGACGCGCATCGCGCGGGACACGGAGTGCGTAGGTTAGTTATATCTGGCGGATGAGTCATCGCTTTTCGGCCTTCCACAAAAGTCGAAATCGCCATGGACGTAGCGTCCGAGTGGCTCGCGGATAAAGATGAAATGTTAGCAGTCCTCGACAATCTGTTCTAACACTGGTCGTGTTCTACGTTACCAGCGTACATACGAGTAGCTACACTGAGAAAAAAAATATAGTAGATTTGACTAAATCAGTCTGGCAGGGGCAGACTGGCAGGGGAAGGCAGATTTGCTAACTTCAACTAATAATTCGCTAGAATTGACTCTCCCCGTCCCAGCCAGGCATATAATCTATTGTACATTTTGCAGTAACTACGAAAATCTACCTCCTGACTATGAGTCCTCTCTTGACACTATTATTTATGTATGTAATTGAATGAAGACGTCATGTTTCGGAAATAAATAAATAAATTGTACACATTACTGTGTGATTCGATGAGTTAAGTTTTGCGTAAATTTGTTACCTTAATTGTTTTTTAATCATGACATGATCTAAATTGTATGTATCATTTGTAATTTACACTTATAACAAACATGATTTCTGTTAATTTGACATCAAAGTTAAGAAAATTTAAAGGAACTTTAATCACGCATGCCGTAAATAAAAAATGTCTGACTGGGAGATGCCAATCATCATAACTAAATTATTTAATTAAATCTATTAAGTTTTTTCTCCGTGTAACTAAACGTCTCGCATTTGGATCAGTCCCGTGTGGTCCAATTGCGAAATGGAAGCTGTTTAGTGGCTCCGTTATAGACGATTACTATACCCAGAAACAAACGAAACCATTCAAGCGACCCGTGCTTCGTGCGACTGCTGCAGCAGCGCGAGTCAATTACGCGCAGCTCGCATAGCAAAACGCCCGTTCGTACCCGAGAGTCGGATCGGATTGTGGCACCTATATACACCGCGACAAAACTGGATGCTAGGAATATAAAAGCGTGCAAAGCGCATGGAGAAAAACGGGACATAGTTCTAAGTAAAAATTACACTGCTGTAGTTGAAAATTCGAAGTGTTACTTAATAAATATTCATTAAGCATCAGGTATTACTATAAAAGATAGGAAAAATTGAAATAAAGTAAATTTCATTATGTAAATAGTTAAAAATGTACTAGTGTTTAAGATAATAACATTAAAATTGTTATTTCTCACTACTAATACAATGAGTTTTAAATGCTTTATAAATAATTGATGACTTGAAAATTGTAGATTATAAATCCGTTTCAGCTTTACTATCTACTAGTATTTTTTACTCAAATATTCGAGTACAATTTTCTATAATTTGTGAGCTCCATTTTCCTCTGTGCGGCACACGTATACTCGCGCTTGATTATACAGGCACGTGCGTTCAGCATACGTGAATGCGTGCGCGATATACATACCATATGAGGCTAACAATAAGCTTACTCGCCAGGAAAGAAGCTTCAATCACTATTATCTCATTACCAATGAGCTTTTGGCTCATATTTGTATAATACTTTTTTCAAAATTAGGTTTTACATTATTATTTATCTATAATAAAGTCTTATATCGATATAAGACAAAAATTCATAAAAAATGAGACAACAGTGATTGAAGTGTCTTTCCTGGCGAGTAAATTTAGCCTCACATGGTATAATATGTGTCGGGTCGTGCGCGGGTGTCGAATGTCGATCCGTGTGATGCAGGGTATTGCACATATGGAAAATACGTCGCGTCGTTTCGGCCTGATTACAAGAGCTGTCGATCATGACCGAAGTCGATCGATGGATAAAGCGTAGGTGGTCTTATCCGATCGATCGCCGAGCGGGTTTCTCTCCGCGGCGCGTATATACACGTATACACAGGTGTTTAATTGTAATCCGTCATGCTACCGCGCGGAGGAACGGCACGGCGGACATAGACGCGTACTTGTGCGTAACAGAATCGGCCGGTCGACCGAATCGAAATGCGCGCGAGCGATTCGCTGCGGTTTATTTTCCTCTCGCGTGTAATTCGGGCGGAGAAAATACTCGTGAGGCGATTCTACGAGTGAAACGCATTGAAAAAAAATTTTTGGTAAATTTCATCAGGAAGTGTTTTCGAGTTGGAACGAATTGAACTAATTCGAGCGCGAGTCGATCTTTTTTTCTCGCCCTAGTTTTGACGAGACAGGTATGTTAATCTTAGGCTCGATATCGACGCTTCGCTGTAAGAGCTACAGGTGTTAAATTGTAATCCGTCAAGATTGAACGAACACCTTCGTGAATACATGCGCGTATGGACTGATCGGTCGAGCGTTGATGAGGCGAACTACCTACGTATTCGTGATCACTTGCCTTGCGTAATTCACACGTTGCAACACCTACGCGATATAAACCCTGAAATATACACATGCATTCTGTGCACCTAGCATGAAAGCATTTGACACCTGTGCAACTATTATATGTTGTATTATTTTTCCAAGCAAGTAAGACATAAATACTTATTTATAAGACCTATGCAACGATACGTAGACTGACTATTGCTATTCGACAAACAACTTGTTGTCGATCCTCCGTGAGAATACGCCGAATTTTGTTCGTTTTATATTATTCTTTCGCACGCGATTTATAGTCCCACCCCCACTGGGATTAAGCGAAACGCTGAACTAAGCGGATCGGATGCCGCTGGTTATCTCATCAAATCGAGTACCCACGTCCTATCAACTTTTAGCACGTCGTCATCAGTGGAATTAGACTAGCTCGGTTCCTAGATAAAGTACCTACTATCTCACCTATACCTACTTTGAAGTTGTTATTCGTTGGATCGAGGTATCAAAAGGTTTTATATATTTCGGTAGGTATCAAATTGTCTTCATAACTTTCTACTTTTCTAAATATTTTCAATTTTCATACTCCTCGAGAATGTCCCTCCTCCTCCTCCTCCTCCTCCTACTATCTCTGCTTTGAAACCCCTATTGCTATAAACGCTAGTTTACTGTACATGGAAAAGAGAGAGACTAATCACACACTCGTCGTTAGATACATTTATTCAATCACGATTATTTCCTTATCTATGGATTTTATACAAAAATTGATATAGTACCTTTTTAAAGACCGTAGCCTGATCTACAAAAAAGTCTTATACCACCATAGGTAAAAAAACTCAAAGGAAAGGAGATAAACCTAATTAAAGTAAAAAAAATCCTCTCGTGGCGAGAATAACCTGCTTTAAGAAAATCTGTAAGCATCCAAAGTCGTGCTAAAAATTCTCTGCAAAGGTGCAGTGCTTATCGACGGAGAGTATAAACCCTTTCGGTCGCTTCGCGCGTAAGTATACACTCTATAAGGACATTCGCCGGTGAGCCGAGTGCGGATTCGACGACGGGTCCTCGACGCCGGCGGACTTTCGCGACGGTAAAGAATCTTTTAAGGTCGTGCGGATCTCCGTAGATGCATCGCCGCGTGCATCGGAAGACGGTACGGAGAAAGCGAGTCTCACGCGGAGGAGGGATTCGTCGCTCCTTCGAGAGGAGCCTCCATATCTACCTGGACTCTTCGTGCGATTCCCATTAAAGGAAAAGTATGCTTCGACGCATTTTTTTCTACTAAAATTTAATAAGTAATCATCTCTAGTGGGTATTTAATGGCAAATAAAAAATTTGTTCCTTCAGTATACACTGAGTGGGTGGTAAAAATAAACCATAATCGCAAGGTTTAATTTTCTTGGTTGCTAGTACCACACTTATGATTAAATGAACCATAAATGCAGTCGAAATAACTTTTTTTGCATGGTTATAGTAACAACGAAGTTATAGTTTATGATATCCATGCACTATGGTTAAATTAGCTAGAAAAGTAGATCGATAATATTACTGGATAGTAGTGTCAACTTTGTAAAAAATAGTTGGAGACATTTATCAACTAAGTATATTGCAGGGTGACCTCTTGTTACCATAACCAGAACTTTCCTCTTTAGAAAACTTAGGTATGGGATCACGGTTGGCTTTAAAATCGACGATGATTTCTAGTTAAATTACAGTTTTTTTTAACCAGATTTTTCTCAGCGTACAGTCGGAATCAATCAGAGTATACCCCGTTATACGCCTAATTCGATAACACTTTTCTCCAAGGGCGACTAAATAAATTTCCATTCCCCCTTGAATATTCCATGGCAAACAGGAATCGCCAAAGCAGAACAAACTGCGGCAACTCGACGTTATCCTCGATTATCGGAACAACGTCGCGTTTGAAACGCTCACGCGCTCTCGTTAAGTCTAATCGATCGCGACATAATGAGGGAGCGGTGGAGATCCTCGATGACAGCCCAGCACCTGCACAGCTTCTCAGCGGCCATTCTCGATCGATGATCCGATCCGTCGTTGCTAAGATTCAATTTTCCCATGGCGACGGGTTAAATGCGGCACGGATTCACCCCCTACGTTTGGATATAATCGAGGGGATCATGGGTACTGGCATGGAATTAACGGATCAGACGGCGAAAGGGTGATGCATTCCAGAGAGGGTGCAACGAAGGTCACGCCTTCGTTTCGGTTGTGTCAATGTTATCCGCGTAGTTTATCTTTTGATAAAGAGAGGGAGAGTCTTTTGACCTGTCGTATGGGTGTGCTCAAGCGAGGACGATAGAAAGGAAAAGAAAAAGAGAGGGAAAGAGAGAGAGAGAGAGAGAGAGAGAGAGAGAGAGAGAGAGAGAGAGAGAGAGAGAGATACAAAATAAATAGAATAGAATGAGATAAATATAGGATGAGAAAGAAGCAGAGAAAGAGAGAAAGAAAAAGAGAGAGAAGAAAAGAAATAGAAAGTCGAGAAGGAGAGAGTAGACTTCCAGCCTCTCGACGTGTCATAAAAGTAGATTGGTGCGAGAGCGAGAGAACGGATGAGAGAGTAAAAGTCGTCTACGAAGTGAGGAAGCTAAGAAGAGATAGAAAGAGGAGGGAACCTCTCCTCCTCCGTTATAAAAGTATACAAGGATGCGAGAAAGGGAAAGAGGCACGGAAAGAGAAAACGAGCGGAAATGGGAAAAAGACCAAGAAGGGAAGAATAGCATAGAATATGGAAAAAGAAAAAGACAGGGAGACACTACGAACGAAGGCCCCGCTCGAAAATGAACTCCGAGCGACCTGTCAGGCGTGAATGCCTGAACGGGCACCGAGAGTCACGCGTGACTGCACCGAAAAGGAAGCCTGGTACGCGTATATAGGTAACCGAGAGCGCAGCGGAAAGCAGACCACGCTAGGAAAGTCAAAACCGAGAAGATACGAGGGAGGCTGCGCGTCGGGAGACGGGCGTGGATCTCGAAGGAGCCTGGCGAGATAATCGCCCGCAGGAATCCTTCCCAGGTATCTCTTCGGGGCGTCGCGAGTCACTTTGCTGGAGCGTGACGGAAAGAATGCGAGTTCCCGGCTTTTGAACGGGAGTGTACAGAGGCGTGCGTGTAACGCACGCTCACGTACGCGCGTAAGCGTACACGCCGCACGCATAGAGACGCGCTCGGAACGTAATAACAGGCGCTGAATGCAACTGCGCGCGCGTAAAATTGAATCGAAGTGTTTACGTTTCATTAAAAGGCGTGGAGGGCGAGCCGGACAGTCCTCGCGTTGATGGGAGAGGCCGGAGGATGAGATCTTTCCGCGGAGGACTTTGCTTTCTTCTGTCATACGCGGACTTGCGCGGAGGGGGAATTGCCGGCGGCTGGATTGATTTTAATTTTACGATTAGAACGCGCCGCGCTGGAGAATTAACAACGCGCTGCACTCGACTGCAACTGGGCAAGGCTATGCGTGACACATAGTTGCGCGTGCTGGGACGGAAATTTATGCCAGATACGCACCTCTGATTTCGATTAATTTATCTCGCCTTTTCTCTCGTTTTCGATTCTTGCAGTCGTTCTTTGTTTTTTTTCAGTATCGAATTATATACCATGTGAGGAGAGAGACTAAACTTACTCGCCAAGAAAGAAACTTCAATCATTATTATATCGTTATAAGACTTTATTGTACATAAAAACGTAATCTTCAAAAAAGTATTAACCAAATATGAGCCAAAAGCTCATACGTAATGAAATAATAGGGACTGAAGTTTCTTTCCTGGCGAGTGAGTTTAGCCTCATATGGTACATAGGTACATTAACATTTGTAAGTACCGATAGAAAATCTTATCGAGATATCAATAAATGTCGCAAATCGAGTACCAACTGAGAAAAATAACTTCGTTGAAATAACAAAAGGCATCTGGTTAAATCAGTTTAGTTGTTCTAACCGAAATACTAGTAAGTTGAACCAAAGATTTAGTTATTCCAACTACATATTATATAGTTTAACTAAACAAATGGAGACTTCATGTTTAACCAAACCGTTTGACTATCTATGGTCTCCAGGATTTTTGTTAAATTGACCAGGTGATTTTTCTCAGTGCATATACAGAAAAATGCAACAATGATTCTCTCCCTCTCTCACTCTTTCGATTCATGAATAAAGAACTAACTGCTAGCTATAATCGCGTGTCGAACGCATGGTATGCGTGATCGCACGTCAGAGTGCCTCGACATCGATTACCGTAGCGGAATTCTTGCTAATCGCGAGCTCGGAGGAGGGTTTAGCTTTCTAAACCGACCATATATCCGCACGACCGTCGTCGCAGACCGACCTACGGCGGTGTCGATTTTCGCTTCCCGCTAATCACCGCGCCGCGTCGCGATTTTGAGAAGCGTGATTCGCAATCCCCGACCTCAGTCACGAGAGGATGAAGAAGCGAAATTCTATTTATACCGACTCTTACGATATTTTTCACCTCTGGAGATTTAATCTATCGCGGACTTATTTTCACGCCAGCTGAGCGATATTTTTTACACCACGCCGCGGGACGTATTAAAAAAACAAAAAACAAATTCCCCGTAGCGATTCGTTTTTAGCGGGATCATTTTTCTCGCGACGATTTCTCTACACCAGCACGTTTTGCTCGACTCGTTATCACGGTTTCCACGTAATCACTGTCGCGCAGTTGTACGGATTTCTCGCTCTCTCGGCGAAAACACTCGTCGCGAGCCTGCAGTGCACTCGCGACGGATCTCGTACGAGTTCACGAGTAGCGAGAGAGGCGGTTATTTCGTTCGAGCGACTGTTTATTCGCTCGATCGTCTCGCTATCGTTACGGATCGAGAGGCGCTCGCGAGAGGGCACACGCGAAGAGATTACGCGGGCGTATATGTACGCGTGTATCGGGCGACGCCACATGCCGCGCGCGGATAAAGTGAATGAAATACTCGTAACACTCTCGTGTTTGGCGTGCGGGGGAATGTGTGGAAGCGAGAGAAAGAGAAGCGCGCGAGAGGCTGAGAGAGAGAAAGAGAAAAGGGACCTCTTCCTCTCTCTTTCTTTCTCTAAAGAGAAGGGGGAGAGGGAGAGAGAGATATCGGGCACGTAGAAGAGGAGGGGGGGGGGGGGAGATCCGAAGTTCGTAACGTATACGACACAACAAACAGGGTCGCCTTGTTCGAGTTGGCGAAGCTCCTACGCGCTCCCAACGGGGTACGACCACGTAGAAAATTCCACGGCTAACAGGATGTCTAGATATTTTGCGGTGAGGCAACCGCGACATGTCGGTGTGAAGAAAAAAGCAGGAGGTGGTCCGTGTTCGCTGCGTTCTTCTTACTTGGTGTATATAGTTCAGCGATACAGGGATATTTCCGCAAGAGTCGTGAATGTATACGGGGTTCTTATGCGGATGGGATTAATATTCTAGAAAATATATTAATGGCAGATTCTCAACTGAGTTCATTCAAAACTGCACGTCAAATGGTGCATCGGAGCGCAGTATAGAATTTAGAGTAGAAGTGGGATAAACGCCCCAGTTGATGTGCGAGTTCGAAAACGATTATCTTTGAAACGATCAGAGATATCGAAGAAAAGTTTAAATAAAAAATGTTTGTCTGTGCTTTTACTGTAGAAAAGTTACTTTTCATTTTTCACATATCTCCACTCAGTTTTGAGATAAACGCGTTCAAAGTTAAGCAGAGACGCTGGGTCGTATATCCCACTAATTATCCTACTATAAATTATTTCCCCGTGTTAGTTATCCTTATAAGAAAACCCTATGTATCAGGAGCGTTATTAAGGTCCTCCCTTGCATTTTATGAACTCTCTTCGAGAGGAAAATACAGAAACAAATTGAATCGTATCGTTCGTTCGTTTTACCGTCAAGAATGAAAGGCGAGTAGAAATTGTCGTATTTAATTAACACGAATAAACCTGCCAGCGGCAGTCGAGTTGTTCGTTACCTACGTGGTTTTCGAAGGAAAATATATTATGGCAGATTCTGGGCCGAGTTCACTTAAAATTGCACGTTAATTGGTGCATTTTGGAGCGCAGTACACAATCTAGAGTATAAGTGCCGCGGTTGAAGTGCACACACACAAGTTCGAAAGTAATTATCTTGAAAATGATTAGAGATATCAAAGAAAAATTTGAATAAAAAATATTCGTCTATGATTTTACTATAAAAAAGCTACTTTTGATTTTTCACTTATCTCTACTGCATTTTAAGATAATCGCGTTTAAAGTTAAACAGGCGTTGGGGCGCATATTCCATTAGGCATCCTACTATAATTTATTCTCTAATGTTAATTATACTTGTAAGAGGAACCTGATCTTATGTACCAGGAATATTATCATGGTCCTCCCTCGCAATTTGTGAACTATTTTCGAGAGGAAAATACAAAATAAATCGAATCGCGTCGCCCGCTCACTTCACCGTCACGAGTGGAAGACGAGTAGAAATTGTCGTATTTAATTATCACGAATAAACCTGCCAGCAGCAGTCGAGTGGTTCGTTAAGAAATTTGGCAGCGCGTGGAAATAAAATTAGGAGGAAGCCCGCGTTCCGTGTGTATTTTCGTGGGGAATATATTTCCGAGCGTATAACTATAGCACGTGAACGGTAGTCGGACATCATTGCACAATTAAAGCCAATAAATCTGACAGCCGTGGTTCAACGCTTTGTCAACAAATATTTCACAATGGCGATGGACCGACGGTTGTATAACAAACAAATGAAGCAGAGGAGACCCTTTGCCCACGCCTTTCCTCCTCGTACCATCGTATCGCTGACCGATGATGTCAAAAGTATATTTCCGGGTGCAAGAATACGGGTCGTTCGAATTCTAGGATAATCGTAATCATAAATTATTGTAAACTCATAATGAGAGATCTACTCGTCGTACTGTTAAATACGTATAAATAAAAAAAAATCCATGGACTTTGCGTCGATTATTTCATTCCCGAGAATCCTACGCGACGAAGAAATATCGCAATGACACTTCTTATGAAAAAAATATATATTAAAATCGACGTAACGTCGAGAATGCGCGTGGGTGCGCTATAAGTATGATAATCATTCCTATACTCCTGTTTTCTATCTGCTCACCGTATATATCGGATTGATTATCATACTCATACAGAGTATCCACGCGTATTCTTGGCAACAAGTGACTTTTGCCATGTCTCTGTGGGAAAAATACCACCGCGATCCTTTCTCCCTGTATCACAACGGTAGAAAGTGATATGATTGATGATACAGAAACTCCCGTCCAATTAAATCAACTACAAGCCATGTCTAAGCGATCTCGCGGTTGGAATAAATCACTCATTCGTCGATACAAACTTCACGGTATACACAGAGAAAAGGTCTAGTTGAATACGAACTTTAATATAATAGAAAAATTTATACGAGATAAATAGGAATTTATTCAGATTGAATAAAAATCTGTTTGAATGTGATAAATGTTTTGCACATCTTCTTAATCGAGTACGAATTTAGCAGAACATTTGTTTAATTCAAACAGACTTTTGTTCGATGTGAATAAATTCCTATTCATCTCAGATAAATTTTTCTATTAGGTTCGCATTCAACCAGACCTTTTCCCTGGGTGCATATTTTCGGAAAATAAGAAGAGTAGAAAAAAGGAAATAAATATTCTACCCAACAGATGAACATCTCCAGTAAATGAACACTCCAATGCTTTTCGAATACCAAATTCTGTCCATCTACTGGATTTTGTCGTCTGCTCAGAAGTCCATCTATTGGATAAGTTCCTCGCATACGAATACAAAATTTGTCTCCGATTCTGCTTTGACAGCAACGGAGACTGAAATTTGTTTTAAAAAGGAGACTTTTCAAGCGATCAAAGAAAAAATCATGCACCTAAATATTTGTGCGTAAGTCATGCCGCGCGGTGAGATCAGCAGGATTCCAGAAAAAGAAAAAAGAGAGAAGGTGTGACCAAATGAAACAAGCACGTACGAACGTATGATTCGATCGCCAAGGAGTTCCCAGGCTTTAAGAGAATTCCGATAAAGGAGGACGGAGCCGAGCGCGATACATTCTGGACTGTAAAATGACGCGGGTCAACGGTTTCGTGGAAATGAATTATTGACCACGACCGTCCGTCAGCGATTTCCCCCCGGCGAGTCGCACTTTACATATATGGCACGCGCGCGCGATCGTCCTCGGCTCGGTAATGAAGTCACTCTGTCAAGGTTCGAGCGTAGTTTTCATACCGACGGCGAGAAATGATTACGTCTACGATTCTTCCTCGGGGGCGCGAGTGAGATCACACCACGCGTCATTTCAGATACCGTCCGCTCGTAAATGTCGTTATTGTTGCACGAAAAGACGTATATTTCCCTTAATTGATCGCGCCTGCGTCTATTTCTGGCACGTACAACGCGATAACCCGAGCGACGATTGAATTATTACGCGATCAATGGTTCGTAACCGGATGGTTTTCTCGTGGAAGAGTGGAGGGCGCGCCGAGACAATTGTAATGCGGGCTGACGCTCCCGACGACTATTTATTTGAGATTTTTCTACTCGTTATTTGTCAGCCGCCCGATGATACGCTCTATTTTTGAAAAATCGTAGAATTTCACTCGACACGTCAACTTCGTGGTGTCGATCACGTAATGTCGAGTTTCACTTTTCACAATTCAATGACCAATAAAATTATAGAATGAATTCAAAAGAGAGGATATGAGACAGGGTAAAAGTGAGATAAACGACCCAGTTTAAAATCGATTATCTTGAACAGAATGAGAGATATCGAAAATTAGTTTAAACGAAAATGTTTATCTATATCATTGCTATAAAAAAGCTATTTTAGATTTCTCATCAATCGCCACAGACTTTTGAGATAATCGCGTCTAAAACTAAATAGAAATTGGGTCGGTAGTCCCACTTATTTTAGTCCCCCTCCCATGTAGATGCACCAGTGAATGATCGATTTTGGAAAAAATCAATGAAAAATATATGTATCGTAATTCCCCAGATGCAGTTCATATAATGAACGTAAGGAATTAATTGCCTTGAGGCTAAAAAAATGATTTAACTAGGAGAAACATTATTAATAACTGATAATTCTAGCATAGTAAAGCATTGTCCTGCATAATTAAATAAAAAAACGCTCCTCTCTTCAATTTATTCACTTAAATATAATAATTTAACTCCCATCTGTTACGTCTAAACAAATATTTCTAACGTATCTGTCATTTTTCCAGTTTTAAAGAAGACGAATATTTCAAATTATTCACTGGAGCGCGTACCCTTTGATGATGAGTTGCGAACCACGAAAAGTGAAGAACGAAATGAAGTGATTGATATCCAGAGTGTCGCGATGAGGATCGTCAAATTATGATACACTTCTCGGTGCAGTCAGACCTAAAGATAAATCGATGGAGATAGAAAACGTCGTGCTGAGACGCACAGGAGGGATATTGATTTTAGATATCTTATCAGTCGAAGACTCGCAGCCCATCTCCCCGAGTGATTTCGGACGCCCCTGACTACACTTTCGGTAGTAAAGAAATAAGTAAACAAATAAACATAACCTCTCGTCATTTTACTACCCGAATATTACCTTCCCCTGCTTTTCCCTTCCAGAAACTCGCCAAACACTCGTGAATCAACAGTTGTGGAGTGACTCAGTGTCGTTCATTTCTTCTTGTGTACATCTTTCTCGTTGGAAGTTCGCCAACCGAGCCGAAGAAAGGGACTTTGCGCGGTTCCATCCTCGCCCACCCCCTTCGACGACGGTTGTGCGAGATCGAACGAACGAGAAACCTTCACCCCGCGATTTATTCCGTCGGATCGTCGCGTTTTTCTTCCCACGGGTGAATGCATGCCGGATTTGTGCGACTCTTTCTTGCGAGGAATGTTTATTTCGATAGCGGTCCACGCTGCGTGTCGTCTGGACCTTTTTTTCGCGCGAAATTTTCGAAAGAGAGAGAAAAAGTCGATCAGGTCGACGCCACCGAATGCGAAGTCATCGACGCGACGTTGGATTAAGTTGTCACGTCGACGCATAATTAAATACCCAGTTCGCCGTCGCTGACTTCGCATTTGATTGATGCGATAATCAATTATTTTCCTCGTTACGGAACAATGGACGAATTGACGCGCAATGGGATCCTCAAACTACACGGAAAAAAATGATTTTGCAGTTTCAGCAAAATTAGGTTCTTTTGGGAACGTTTGGCTATCATAACAAAAATATTATCTGAGGCAGCGAAAGATATGTTCACACAATAATAGTAAATGTAACTACAATCACACGGTGAAATTTCTTCCGGTAAACATATTTGCTATCCCAGCAAATATTGTTATCGTTATCCGTTATCGTTATCGAACATATCTTTTGTTTTGCCACATATAATATATTTCACAGAAATTCTCAGCAAAACCTAGTTTTGTTAAAACTGCAAAACCATTTTTTTCTCTGGATGATTCTGTGCTAATTGCCGACTAAATAAATGATTCGTTCCCTCCCAGCATTCCTCCTCCTCTTCGATTTTCTTTTCGTGTACTACACTGAGAGAAATCAAAAAATGTCTTGGATCAAGAAAATATGATCTTATACATTTTTAAGAATACAGATTCTCCGTCGGAGGATATATATTCTTGATTCAAGAGTACCCTCGTTGGAACAAGAAATTCTTTCTGCGCGAATAAAATAATTACTCGAGCCTATCAAATAATTTCTTGCGCGAAGGAAACCTCGGCTTGATCCTGGAATTATATCATGTTCAAAGAAAATGTTTTTTTGACACCGGCAAATATGTCTCTCACTGTAGTATGATACTTTCGCGTCTCGTCGAGTCACGATGATTCGTCACGTCTAATTACAAATCCCGCCGCGAGACTGTGCATGTCGGCAGACGGTGCGAAATGCTAAAAAAACTGACGCGAACCAGGGGAATTATTCATCCAAATGTAACGCGTCCGTCGCTCTATACGTCACGGCTTGCATATTTTTCGTTGTAACGCGAGACGAAGGGTGTCTAAACTGCACGTTGCACATGTACGGCGACACGGCGCGTGACTCACTCGCGGAAGACACGGAAAGTAGTGCGAAATTAAAGCGATGACGAAGGTGGACGCGGTCATCGGGGATTCGAAGGGCCTATGACCCCAAAATTTCGTGTGGTTTAGTCCGAACGCTCCAAATTATTGCGCTTCGTCCTCGCTTTATTTTTTGTCGATTTTCTGGGGCGGGAAATATATTTGCTCTTCGTTGATCAAAGAAACAAAAATGGGAAGGACACGAAAAAACTGTATCGATATAAAGAAATGTGTAGCTACCCAGGTAGAAATCGTACCCCGAAATAAGCTTGTTACAAGGTTGGCCGGCAAGGTAGAACCTTGCGGCAAGGTTGCAAAACAAGGCTGATGCAAGGCAAATCCGTTACGCGTTTCAATGTTGTGACAGTATGCTATGCAAGCTTGTTTCAAGGTAGACTATGGCGCTTGGGACAAGGTTGCGTTGTCGGTAATGAGTCGGTAATGAAGAACATTTGAGGTTAGAATTAAATTTTTATATTTTATTGATAATTAAAATTGGGTTACAATACATAGCGATAGCATTACAAATTTAGAAAAATAATGTATAATACTAAGACGAGTACAATTTTATTATTCCTACTTTACTATCACTAGGTTTACGGAACCCCGTCAATTTGACGGGTGACTTATTCAATTTCGATTGTTTAATAATATATGAGATTAATTTAACTTAACTTTTATTAGGTAATAATCAGGCCAAAAAACAACAAAAATCACTGCTCGTCTGACGTTTGGGTTCCTCTTCGAACGAATCCTTCATTTCGTCTCCGAAGAGGGTTCGGAGAGGAATCAAAGCGTCAGGCGTGTAGTGATTTTTGTTGCTTTTTTGGCCTGATTGTTACCCAATAAAAGTTAAGTTAAATTAACCTTATATATTATTAAACAATCGAAATTGAATACCTATACCTCTCTTGTACAGCGAAATATAATGTACGGAAAAGTATTCTAACAATTTAGTCTAAAATCTCATAGATTCTTAAGATAATATTACTTCTGTCGCCTGTAGTTTAATATTAATTTAACTTAACTTTTATTAGGTAATAATCAGGCCAAAAAACAACAAAAATCACTGCACGTCTGACGTTTCGGTTCTTTTTCGAATGAATCCTTCATTGTGTCTCCGGAGAGGGTTCGGAGAGGAATCGAAGCGTCAGACGTGCAGTGATTTTTGTTGTTTTTTGGCCTGATTATTACCTAATAAAAGTTAAGTTAAATTAATATTAAACTACAGGCGACAGAAGTAATATTATCTTAAGAATCTATGAGATTTTAGACTAAGAGTTGGTAGAATACTTTTTCGTACATTATATTTCGCTGTACACAAGAAAGGTATAGGTATTCAATTTCAATTATCTAATAATCTATGAGGTTAATTTAACTTAACTTTTATTAGGTAATAATCAGGCCAAAAAACAACAAAAATCACTGCTCGTCTGACGTTTGGGTTCCTCTTCGAACGAATCCTTCATTTCGTCTCCGAAGAGGGTTCGGAGAGGAATCGAAGCGTCAGACGTGTAGTAATTTTTGTTGCTTTTTTGGCCTGATTGTTACCCAATAAAAGTTACAACAATCTAAATTGAATACCTATACTTCTCTTGTACAACGAAATATAATGTACGGAAAAGTATTCTAACAATTTAGTCTAAAATCTCATAGATTCTTAAGATAATATTACTTCTGTCGCCTGTAGTTTAATATTAATTTAACTTAACTTTTATTAGGTAATAATCAGGCCAAAAAACAAGAAAAATCACTGCACGTCTGACGTTTCGGTTCTTTTTTAGAATGAATCTTTCATTGTGTCTTCGGAGAGGGTTCGGAGAGGAATCGAAGCATCAGACGTGTAGTAATTTTTGTTGCTTTTTTGGCCTGATTATTACTTAATAAAAGTTAAGTTAAATATATATATTAAACTACAGGCAACAGAAGTAATATTATCTTAAGAATCTATGAGATTTTACACTAAATTAGGGAACCCTGTCAATTTGACGGATGACTTATTCAATTTCTATTTATGTAGTAATCTATGAGGTTTCAGACTAAATTGGTTAATGACACTGGAGAAAACATGCACATTCCTCTCAAATAGAACCAGATATCGCTGTCGAGGAATCTTCGGGAGATGTGGAGCCAAATCTTCAGTCACAACTGGATTGCTCTGCATGGTCCTACGACGTAGCCTGTAGAGCACCGGATCTTATGCTCCTTCTTCTGATCTGAAATACGAATTCGATATAATACTCCTTATAAGATATTAATTTTTTTTTCGCTGCCTACTGTTAACCTCAGTGACGTTACTTACTCGATAGCTGAGCTGCCGCACTGACCAATGCCTGCGGTCCCCTTTCCATGTTACTTTCCTTCCGAGTCGATGGAATCTCTGGCCTTCCTGAACCTCGCGTACCTCCTCCGGGCAATTTTTCCATCCTGGCTGCATCGATAACGCTGGATCTGCAACTCTATGAAAGACAAGCATATGAGATAATAAAGAAACTTATTCATCTATCTGCCTCTTGCAAATAATTTCATGAAATTAGCTATTAATACTTACCCTTCTATGCAGGAAGCTGGATAATACTTATTTTCTGCTCGTAGGTCCTTATTCCAAAGATCTTGCCCCGAATGTTTTAATCCATTCCGTGTAAACGTTGGTCATTCGTGTCCACGCGATTTTTAACCATTTGCGTGATGCAGTACACACAATCGTTATGGTTAATTATATCGTTATTTAAATAATTCGATACTGTTTGCTGCGTTAGTATTTTTTTCTAGAGGAATCCTTTTGACATTTTTTGGAACGTATTTAAGAAAGTAAGGCTGGACATGAATAACCCACGTTTACACTCAACATGCACTAAAAAAACGTTTATACTCAACGTGCACTAAAGAAACGCTTGCACGCGTTAACATTAAACACTGACGGCTTCTTAAACAAAAAAAAACACGCGTGAACCAAACTGATCGCCACTGATGCTAACCTCAATCTAAGGGCTCTGACAGCTGAGGCGATGCGCACGCCACGCCGCGGATTTTTATGATATCTATTCGCTAAGCGCAGGGCCGTGTCTAACGAGGGGCCATTTCGTGCCACGCACGAAGGCGCACTAGCCATGGGGCGCCGACACTAGAAAAGGGCGCTAAGCATGAAGACGTCTCAACATCTAGAGGCGGCACTGATTCGCTAAACTGCCGGCACAACCTTGTTTTCGCCTTGTTTTCGCCTTGTCGCGCGAACCTGGTATCTCTCTGTTATTGCAAGCTTGAAACAGGCTAACGGTACAGGGCAGTGGTCAGTTTCGGCTATGCAAGGAACAGACAGGCTTGCAGCAACCCTGTTTTAACCTTGCAGCGTAACCTTGCAAAACGTACCTTGTAACAAGGTTCAACCTTGCACAACCTGGACAGATTTCTACCTGGGTACGAATGCAGTATTTATGGGGCATCCTCTAGATATACACTGAGAGAAATAATTGCTAGTGCTAAAAAAATGGGCTTTTTTTTTAACCAAAAAGATGATAATTTCAGAATCAGGTTATGGTTTTCTTCCTGCAAGAAAATATTTGATAGGCTTGAGTATTTTTTTTTCTCAAGCAGAAATAATTTCTCGTCCCAACGAAAGTATAGGTACTTGATTCAAGAATCTGTATTCTTAAAAATTGTGAAGATATATTCTTGGCTCAAGAAATATTTTGTTGAGACTAGCAATTATTTCTCTCAGTGTACAGGCATCACCAGACTTCGTCCCTGTCTAATCTCTTTAAGCTCCTTCTCGGAAAAAGGACCGGGTTTTACTATCACTTCGTTCGCTGAACTAGAACATCTCGACAAATAGGATTTACGGTGGCTCCAAATCCAATCGTAGTAATCAGGCGACGCTTTCTCCGGCTCTTTCTTTCGATACGTACTCGAGACGCATCATGCGATCTAATGCGTGACGTTTGAACTTCTTAACGTCCTACGGGGTTGTTTCATCCCTGGTTTTAATCCAAGTTCTAATGGTTTTGGTAATAATCCAAGTCACGAATTCAGACGTCATCTTAATTAATTATTCACGGCGATTATCTCCTTATCGGTTGATTTTTCGACTATATTGCCATAGAACTTTTTTATAGATCAAAGTTTGATCTTCAAAAAATGTCTTACGAATTTCGGTCCAGTGTTCATAGCTAAAGAGATGTTTGCGCGTAAAGTACGGAGCTAGTTATGCAACACAAAACGCGTGTCTCTCTCTCCCTTCTCTTTCCCCGTAGAGGATCAAAATTTATGGCATTCAGGGTAAATCTATAAAGTACCGAGAACCGGCATTTGAAGAATACCGGGGCAGTCTTTTAAGATCACAGCAGAGAGACGGAAGGCGAGAAAGAGCGAGAACTAGACATTCTCATCCCGTACAGAAGTACCGTAACGACGACCTTGCCTCGACATGGCAAAACGAGCCGAGAAAGCCGCGATAAATGTCTTTTACTCCCCAGTAAAAGACCTGGCGATTTCCTACGCGACGGAAAAATTCGCATTCCCCGTTCGATCGTCTCGGGCCACGGCTGTACACTGAGAAAAATAACTTGATCAATTTAACCAAAATCCTGGAGATAATGACCAAACCATTTGGTGAAATATGGATCCTCCATCTGTTTGGTTAAATTGATCAATTGTTGATTAAAATAACTAAACGTTTGACTAGAATAACTAAACATTTATTTCGAATATATAAATATTTGGTTCAACTGACCAGTATTTTGGTTAGAATAACTAAACGCATTTAACTAGATGCGTTTTGTCATTTTAACCTAATTATTTTTCTCAGTGTACAGAGTTTAATCTGACAGCGAGAGCGAGAAGAATGAATGACGTCAAATTTCTACATCGAATGTCCGATAAAGATAAACCGAGCGGGAATATTCTAATATACTTTTCTCTGAAGCAAATCGGAGGTGTTCGGATAGCGATCGTGACTCTGTTTCGAGCAGATATCGAACTCTCGTAACGCCCACTCGAATTACAAGCTATCGAGCGCCACGTCCAACGTCACCAGGATTAAAATTGGAAGACCCTAGATGCACCTGTCGGTTTGCCATCGGATATTCGGCGTATGGATTTCAATATACCGAATATCCGATAGCAGAAGCGTCCTAGCAACTTTCTTCTCGAACTGAATTAAACGATATCGATTTAGACTCTACTTGGAGTCGGCACAATAGCCTCCCATAATGCTTACTATAGAGTTAAATTTAAAAGGTTTCTTCTTCTTGTCCATATAAAGTATACGGAGAAAATGAAATAGTAATGATTACTACGCCGAAATATTATGTATAAGTAGGTGACAGTTTCGACAATATCGTCACCTATTTATGTACTTACTATTCTTGTATAGTAATCGTTACTATTCGATCATCTCTGTGTATATCCGATTTTCCACAGTATAATATATTTATAGCTAACCGAAAGCGTGAAAAGTATACTTTGGGTTCAATTGTGATAATTATAGCGTGGAAAATTTAGTTTAGACAAGAACGACAAACTTAAAAGAGCACCTCACACTGAGAGAAAAGGTATACTCGAATACGAACTTGATAGACAAATTTATTTGAAATCAATAGAAATGTATTCACATCGAACAAAAGTCTATTTGAATCTGATAAATGTTTTGCATATCTCTTTAGTCGAGAACGAACCTAGTAGAACATTTATCTAATTCAAATAGATTTTTGTTCGATATGAATAAGTTCCCATTCATCTTAATTAAATAAATTTTTCTATTGAGTTCGTATTCAACTAGACCTTTTTCCTGAGTGCAGACGCACCTGCCTGGCTTATTAAAGTTGGTGCTCCGTTTTCGTCCAACAAGTCTACTAATACCAGACCAAAAATAAAATACGTATCTTTTTACTATTATTGAGAAACGTCGTAACTCGTTGCTATGCGAGGAAACATCGTAAGTCCTTGCTGTCATTGATGTGACTTACGACTTCTTCACGCACAGCAACGAGTTACTATATTTTATAATGACAGCATAGACACTTGCTTTTTTTGGTACCGGTCAAAATAAACCCGAAGAACGGTGCGCGTCGATGGAGAGCGAGGACAACGCGGTCCCATTGAGATAAATTCACGGCAAGGCCACAGAGAGCCAGGAAGGCCAGGATATAAAATTACCGTGTCCAGTAATCCGACGCCGCGTAAGCCGAGTAGATAATTCAAGCTAAGTGGCTCGTGAGCCGCGTGGTGAGGCCACGTGGCTTTGTGCCTTCGTAACTCAAACTATCGTTTGCAAATACGTATAAAAGTCGACGATCGCGTATCGCGCGGTCTATGGTACCTCCCACGATCTCGCGCAACCTTCGCGCGACTGCTGTTATGGGGGAGGGTTGCTTAGGGAGCGTTTTTCAACATTATTGTACACCTAGCGTCGATGATTTTGATCGACCCGCTTTGGATGATGGTACTTCAATTGAGTGGACCGTAGTTGAACGGTACGAGTGGATTTTTTTGTTTTACCATGAAGCACTGATCAAATTTAGCCTACATGGCAAAACACTAAGATCCACTTGAATCTTTTAGCTACGGTCGACTCGATTGAAATACCGTCACCCAAAGCGGATCGATCGGAATCATTGACGCTAGGTGTATGTTGGCAAAATTAACACAAATCAGTAGTCCTGAAATATCTCTTTCCCTGAATATTCATATGCGTCGAAATCAATTTCAATCGATCGTATCTAATTATTACGAGGCCGCGAACGCGCGGTTTCTTAATTCAAATTGCGGAAAAATTTATTATTCGATTAAGAAAATTGCAGACGATGCCCATAACGGCTAACAACATTTGACAGGCGACAAAATTCGAGCAGAATTAGAATGATTTGTGTAATTCGAGTAAATTCAGTTGTGCCAGCGGCCTTTAGATTAATCCGTTTGAATCCAAGAAAATTTCTGTCAACGTTTTAGCTGCTATCCGCGTAGAACTATTTCGGGACACTTGAGAGGTATGGCATATTTTGCATTTTTTGACTTTCAAGAAATATTTAATTTTATTCAAGGCATACTAGTCCAGCAGATGTGATTGCTCAGTGAGAATTCGATGTTTATCGGATGACACTAAATATTAACCAATGAGGATCACCTGAAAAATTCCTATGAGCTGTTTTCAAAGTCCCCAGAATTGAAAGACGCCTCTTAACTCGTATCACTCGAGTTGGCCTCTGACTGCCAAGGTGTAACGCGTTGGTCAAGGGTCTACACGAGTGGTGCAAGTTAAGCTATTCTCCTCTACATTTTTTCTCGCAGAGATTTGTGTACACGAGTTTCAGATTCACTTCGTGGGACGATGGCGATGTGAGGACGAAAATATATCGAAGAAAAATCTGTGAAAAATACTGGGCGAGTCGGGAGCACCACGCGCGCGAGAACATTTGAGGCCGACGACTGGGTCGTCTCCTCTGAACTTCGTAGAAGTAACGTAAGAAGAATGCGGTCTTGTCATCGCGCATGCTGACGTACGGTACATCGGACCGGGTCTGTGTCTCTTCGTTTATAGCGTGCGCGCGTGCAGCGTCTGGCGAATACCGGGGCGTAAAGTTCTCGATAGCATTGCGAGATTATGCGGAGCGACGCCTGCGGTGGGTGTTATTCCGCGGGATATCGCGCGTAACTCTGCGAGAAAATTTCGTATTCGCTTTGGACGTCGCTTGAATATCGTTTTTGACTTTATAAGGAGTGAACGAATATTTGGTGTATGAAAAATCGCTGATTTCTTGTATTCCCTTCCAGATAGTCGACTCAATAATTGTGATCTTTGAAGCTAGCATTAAAAAATATGTATGGAATATAATGGTCGTGCGATCGATTCCACGAGTTTCAATTTTTGGTTAAATCTTAAATGGTATGTGGCGTAAGACTTTACGAAAATTCAAAGTCTTTAGAATTAATGAGAAGGCCACTCTAAATAATGTATTTTCCCGGGTCAATTCTTAAAAATCATGGTTATCAGAGTGACATCTTAAAGGAAATATATAAGAAAAATGTGATTTTTTTGAGAACAAAAATCTTCCGATATATAAAATTGCCGATTTTTTATATTTACTTTGAAATATCGATCTAATGACTGTCCTTTTTGGAATCGGCACAACAAAATACGTAGAATAGGATAGTCGACCGATTGAAATCTTTATAGAATTAACGAGAAGACCACTACATCTCGTTTATATTTTCATGCTAATTCCAAAAATCGCAGGTAAATTAGGAATATCTCAAAGGAGCATTGAGATATGAGTATCATCCGATTTCATCGCAGAAGGTTTAATTTCTTGCGAGGAAATAAATATAATCCGAAATATATATAGGCGTATATCAAAGAAGTTTTTGTCACGGGAAACGGCTGACGCGACATTTCGCGACGATGTATACAAACGTCAAAGCTGAGTTACATAAATCGTCGGGGCGCCCGTCGGCACGAGGAAAACATTGCTTAAATATTCGTGTTCCCTTACGAAATGCGGGCAGAAGGCGCGAGTAAACGCGGGACGCCATTACGGTCATCGAGTCGGCAATTAAAAAAAATAACACGATATCGCCACGCATTCCACGCGACCGTTTCTTCCGATAAAACGACAACGCACTGCTGAAATATGCAATGTAAAGTCGCACTTCACGACCGATGCAACGGGGAGAACTCGAAAATGCCCATCCCCCTCTTTGTATATGAAGCTATAATACATTGTGAGATATAACTTGGTTAATTTAACCAAAATCTTGGAGATGATTACCAAACCGTTTGGTATAATATGGATCCTCTCTCCAACTGTTTAGTTAAATTGACCAATTTTTGGTTAGAATAACTAAACACGTTTAACTAGATGTGTTTTGTCATTTTAACCTAATTAATTTTCTCAGTGTAAACTTACTCGCCAGGAAATTTTTTGTTGTAGATAAGAATGTAATCTTCAAAAAAGTATTATATAAATATGAGCAAAAAATCTCAGATAATGAGATACTTAATAGTGATTCGAAAATTTTTTCCCCACAAGTTTAGTTTTATATGATATATTATATGTATTTTCTCGATCGTCGAAAATGAAAAAGATTTTAAATTAAGGGTAAATCTCGGTTTTGAGCATTTCCCCCGGGCGAATTGAATATAAACGCTACAGTCGGTGCATTGACACGTTGCAACGGAACAGTCTCCCTCCCATTACCATACAATGCAATCTTCTCTCGCCCCAACCCCGAGAAGCGCTCAGTAATTCAGACGATAATGCATTTATATTGGACCTAAACGTATCATTTGTAAGCAGTTGCCGCGTCCGGCGGGGCGTTACGAGCTCGCTAATGCGCGCGAAGCTAAGTGCAAAAATCGAACGATGACTACACGTATTATCTACCGTTCGTCGGCTTCTTTGACGAATTCGAATTGCCAGGTTCCGTTTATCCTTCCAGAGAATTCATATTTTATTAATACGAAGCTCTCGAAAATATCTTCCGGAGCATCGTACTGCTGAATACGAAATAAAATTTCCCAGAAGAATTTTAAAGATCGAAAAGAGAACACGACGCCGGGAGGTTTGTGAACCCCTGAACACACCTAATCACCTGTCGGGCCCGGAGTAAGAGCAAAGCACCATCCCCCTACTCTCTAACTTTACCTGCTGCATGCTGGTTGCCCTTGAAAAATACAGCCTCCCCACATGACCCACGCCCTCCTGTCATGCCAGTATATGTCATATATAGGGGGAAAAGAGATTTAGCACGTTTTACGACCTACATTTTCAGGGGTTATGGGTTACAAAGGTGATCCTGATCATTCATTTACATGAATGATCTTTGATACTTGGCAAATATCATTTTCGAGCAAAAATGTTGCGCTATTAGAGTAGGTACCTGATGAGGATATGTTTCGGATGTGTTGCGATTTCCTTGTTTCAGGGGAAAACTTCGAAGTTGACCTTATGTAATGAAGTTCATCTTACGTAGTAGTGCTGTGGGCCTGTTGCGGACAAGCTCCACCAATACAGTTGTTGTGCGGACGTATTATGCGCATCTAAATTTTCTACTCGTGTCGGCTGGCCACAAAGATATTTTGGAAACGAAGCAGAATACGATAAAAGCTGAGAAACAAAAGTTATCTGGTGTAGCTTTTATTTCTACACCTTTTCTGCGTATCTCGTTTCATTCCCGAAATAACTTAGTGACTGCTCGACAATATTTGCCAAATACGCCGACCGTGTGGACGGATTCTCAATTCGCATTCAATTCTTCTTAGAATTTTGTATTGGCACAGAAAATGTCCTAGCTATAGCACAATTGCACGAAGTCTTTAAACGTATTCGAGACATTATAAGAAGTGTATTAGTGATCAATATCAGTTGAGTCATCCTATTGTTAAAATTAAAATTAGACCCGCGAGCGCGAGAAAGGTGTTAAATCTCTTTTCTTCGTGTATTTAAAATCTTCTGTGATGTGGTATGGTCGTAAACAACGTAATAATGGGAAAGAAAAGTTATATATACAGAGAAAAAGAGAGAAGAAGTACAGAACGAAGGAAAAAAAATAGAGATCATCTATACTATGACATCCTTAGGCTAAGAACATATTGAAGCAGAGAGCAAAGCTGCGATGAGACCGAGGAGCAAATCGGCGAAAACGAACCTGTATTTTTTTTTTATAGAAACACGCATAGTGAATCGCATTACCGCCATGCGATTCACTGTGCGTGTTCCAATAAGAAAGTACAGGTTTGTTTTCGCCGCTTTGCTCTTCGGTCTCATCGCTGCTTTGCTCTCTGCTTCGGTCTGTTTTTAGTCTTAGAAAGAGAGCTAGATTTAACGGGAAATTATTGGAAAGAAAATAAATATTATTAGGACAACCCCATATGACTGATATACTTGGCATATTATCATTATCGAGCAGAAATTTCCGCTATCGAAGTACGTAATGCGGACATGCTGTGGGCCTGCTGCAACGGAGTTCATCCTTTGTCGTCGCGATGTGGGTCTGCTGTAGACGAGCTTCTCTTCCTCAACGCAGACATTCCTAAGACGTGTCGTGCGCTTTTCTACTCGAGTGGGACGGTCACTGTTTCATTTTGGAAACGAAGCGAGATGCAATAAAAGTTTTAAAATAAAAATGGTTAGTTCTCACATTTCGAATAATTTTTAAGCTTTCATTGTAACACGTTCAGTTTCCAAAATAACTCAGTGATTGTCCGACGATATGTGCCAAATATGTCAGTCATGTGGACTCTGGTCTTTATTTTACGCTGTATTTTCATCGAGATTTTATGTTGGCATAGTAAGATTACAACGAACTGTCACCCAGCTACTAAAATTATAATGAGAAACATGCTGTATTTCTTTTCTAATTGAATTTTAGACTTTATATAATACGATGTGGTTATGAGATAGCATAATTTCTTGAGGCATTATTAAAATGATAGCAGATAATAAGACGGCTCTACGCGATTGGCGAATTTGATAATTTCGACCTCGCGTGTACAAATTTTACGCAATTGGAGTACGTGAAGTGGACGTGCTGTGGACCTGCCGCAACTGAGAACATCTGACGTTATCGTGCTGTGGCCCTGCTGCGGATGAGCTCCTCCTCAAGTATGGGTTTTCCGCGCTTTTTTACTCGAGTCGGTCAGCCACTGGTCTATCTTAAAAGCGAAACGAGACACGATAAAAATTTAGTAAAAAAAGTTGTTGGTTTTCACAATCTGAACAACTTTTGTTCTTAAACTTTCACCGTACCTCGTCTCCCTTCCGAGATAACTCCAATACCAATAACCAAATACGCCACTCGTGTGCAGTAGGCCTTTACTTTGCGTTGTATTTTTACTAGCATTTTATACTGACATGATTCCCTTTAAAAATGCTCAAAAGAATGATTGCATGATGTAGTATCAAGGGGGAAAATAAACCGTGTTACTCGACTGGTAAAAGTAAGTATGGTGAATCGTGGTCTAATCCTTCCCTTCGTATACTGAAAATGATCTCTAGAGTACCGCGAATAACGTAACGAAGTGGTCGTGAGCATCGTGCCGAGGAGAGAAAGAGAGAGAGAGAGAGAGAGAGAGAGGGGGGGGGGGGGAAGGAGAAAGAGTCGCGTGACATTTCCTAAAGATACCAGCGTCGATATATACCCGAGTCTTCGTATCGGATCGATTCTACCTTATCCAGCCACCCAGGAAACCATCGTGGGCGCCGGCAAAGTGAATGTCTCCGCGCTTGAGCATTCATAGATTCACTTTCATTTACGTAATTGTATGAAACGAGGCTGGCTAATGCGCCGGGCGCGCGTGAGACCGTGGAATAACAAACTTTGAGGGGACAATCGAAAGTCGGAATCGACGATTGACTGATATTTTTTTCTTCTGGATTGGATCCTCGCGAGCTTTCACACGACGCTGGAAATTTTAATTCGAGTAAAATATTCCCGAGTCGAAATGCTCGCTCTTCTGTTGGCCTCCAGAGCCAATATTCTTTTGTTAAAGTCCCCTACCGTCGAAATATCAGCATCGCGCTGACCTCTTCAGCTTTACTTCTCGATAAAATTCATTCTAATTTGCTAGCGCTAAGCGCACGGAAAAAAATAATTTTATCTTAGTAACAACATCGAAGATCAGTTATTACAATATTTTTTGTTACGGTAACACACATTATTCGCTATTGGAATAAAAATGTTTGACAGATTTTGTTAGTTACAATGAAAATCATAGCTTCTTTCTTTTTTTTTTCACTACCATAAAAATCGATTTGTTAGGACAACTGATCAATCTGTTATCGCTACTTTAACTCAAATATTTGTTACAGTACCTTAAATAATGTTGTAGTAATAAATTATTTTTTTCCGTGCGTATTTTCGACTTCCCTGGCTGAACCTAAATTTTAATCGAACCGCGATCTATTCTCAGCTTTTCTTCAGCCTAGTCAGCTTCGTTAGAACAGTTTGGATGCTGAACGCAGGTCGAAATCAGCCTCCTTTCAGTCTCAAAATGGAATAAACAGAAATAACTGCCTGTTGAAGGCTAACAGTTGATTGGTGAACGTATTCCAGTCTAACACCTTTTAGTCTTACTCAACGTTCTCCGGCTCAAGTCTTATAACATCGAAAAGTAGGCTGAACAGAGATCGGGAATTTCGACTCGGGTTAACAGAAGCCAATGCTTGTGTGTTCGAACTAAAATCTCGAGTGCCGTGAAAAACTCGCAGGAATCGAATACAAATAGACGAAACATCTCGCACGCGCGCGCTTCAGACGCTGGTTCCCCGAAGTACACGAATAAAAGGATGGAATTCGTAAGGGGTGTCTCGAGGCTCCCCGTAGAGCGTGCCAGGGGTCTCTAAAACACCATACATAGTTGGAAAGTCAAATAGAGGAAGAAGCGTGACGCTAAAATAAACCTGACGCAGTCTCGTAGCGTCTCGCATCGAGAAGGAGGAGAAGAAAGAGAGAGAGGTGAAGGAGGAAGCGAAAGAGACGGAGAACTAGACCCGGCGAACAGCTATCTTTTCAACGCACCGCCGAAAATACACTAATGGGTGATAGAAGCCGCCCCGGAGCACACATAAACCTGGCAAACTTGTACAAATAACCGCGACGAGTCGATGCCACGAATGTCGAAAGACGTCCGAAGGGGCTACGATGAAAAGAGGATACGAAAGCTCGGGTTATCGTGCCGTGCGTGACAGCGACGCGCGGCGTCACGTTGCACGGCTGTGGTTTAATTTTAAATCATTATCGCAACTCCCGAGAATAGAACCGCACTTCGGTCCGTTTGGTGCATGTGTTACGACGCGAAAAATGAATAAAGTTTGTAAGGCGAGGCGCGAACTCCAGTTCTTACGCGTATTAAGCTTAGGCCCGGTTGCACCAACGGAATTTGAAAGTTAAGCTTGGCTTATCTGCAGTCACAGCCAATCAAATGCTCGGATTTTGAAGTTAAGTGGAGCTTATCTCCTAAGTGTCGCTTAAATGTCGTTAGTGCAACCGAGCCTTAGAGAAATAATTGCTGGTGCCAACAAAATATTTTCTTCAATCGAAAACATTATGTAATTCTAGGAACAACCATGGTTTTCTACGTGCGAGGAAATATTTGATAGGCTTGAGTAATTGTTTTTTTTCGCGTAGGAAGAAGTTTCATGCTCGCATAAATAATTAACAATATCTTCAATGCGACCGATGGAGTCCTTTGGAAGTTTGCTTCAGGTTGGCCAGCTTTCTCCCTCTCAGCTGTACATGTCACACTCTGCATTATCCAACTAATATACGCCATCGGTCAATAAATATATATTTTTTAACAAATTTTTTGTATTTCATCCATTTTATATAAAGCCACTCGTTGAATTGATTCTTCGAAGACTTCGCATTGATTTAGAAATTAAAAATCGAATATTAATATCGTTTATCAATTACGTCACTATCGACTATTTCCAATTCTAGCCCTGCTTCAGGAGCAGCCAACCAGTTCATCCGTTGTACCATTTTAACGAACACAAACAATTCATAAGGGCTATAATAAGCAGATATAATTCTAATAGGTACGTCTCAATGAAGGTATTCTTGAATCTAGAATATATTATATTCTTCGACCAAGAGTTTTCGTTCTTAAAAACTTTTAAGAACTGTCTTTTAACATTGTTGGAAGTTGGTAAAATTAACACGATTTAATAGGACCGTAATATTTCTTTGTCTACTTATTTTTATGCACTTTAATGAATTTTAATCGATCGCATTTGATTATTTCTAGGCCGCTACCGCGCGATTTTTTTGATCTGATCGTCGAAAAATGTATTATGAATTAAAGAAACTCGCAGGCGATGCCAACGATTTCAAAGGGATTTAACAGGCGACAATATTTCGAGCAATATTAGACTTCTTGTGTACTGACAGTAAATTCGGGCGCGCGCGCGCGGTAGCGGCCTTTAAATTATTCCGTTGAATCCAATACAATTTCCTCCAGCATGACAGCTACTTTCTGCGTGGAGTTATTATAGTCCGCGTGACAAATATAGCGTATTTTCGATTTCTTGTCTTTTAGAAAATATTAAATTTTTGTCATGGCGTACTAGTTCAACAAATACTGGGTTATGCAATGAAACTTTAATGTTTATTGGATGACATTAAATAATTAACCAATGAGGATTAAATACAATGAGGATTGAATACTGATTCAGCGATTTTTATCTGATCAATCGGTGTACTCTAACACTTGGAAAATTTCTATATGCTATTTTCAAAATTTCCAGAATGAAAAGACACTCCTTAAGATCACATTATGTACTTGGTTCAAGAAATATTTGTTTGGCACTAGAAATTATTTCCCTCGGGATAGGTACGCGTATTTTAACTGATTTCGCGATTAATTTGAGCGGCGTATGGTACGATTCTTGACAGTTTTTGGGACGGCTTGCCAAGGCCACTTCGGTGCGTTCTCGATCAGTGTACTTGTTTTATCTACATATACATTTATCTGTGTCTTCGTAAGGATCGCGCTGTAAGCAGAGACCTTCTTCTCTCCGCTTCGCAGACTCAATTAATTGAAATTGGCTAATTCGACAAACTGCCTGGATCGTCTCGGCCTATTTCAATCTATCAATTTATCGTGCCAGACGCTTTTTCTCGCAAGCGCTCCGGACGAACGTTGCACCGTATATCGGGTGCTCGATTGGAATGAATTGAAGAATGGTTGGATTTTATTACGATGTATCAAGTGAGCTTTGAATCGAGGTTATGTTTTTGCAATTCGTAATTTGGGAATCAATAAATTTTACCATTTCTTGCAATACAAATTTGGTCGACGCAGTCTTTCTCAATAGAATTTACCGATTGAATAGTAAAATGCATTGAATATACTAGTGCAATTTTTTGTTCGATCTGTAAATTTCGTCAAAAGCGCTCCGAGAATCCTTTTTACTGTTGGAAATGGTAAAATTTACTGTACAGTTTCCCAGATATATTCTTTGCCTTCACTAAATTGTTAGAAAATTGTTAGAAATGCTCAAGTTTCTAATCGCATAAAATTGTAGCATTTAAATACCACCAGAGAAAACCCGTTTTTCGAAACATATCCTCCCTTACATTACAGAATCTCGATATAACCTTTATTGCTGAAAAATGATAGCCTCTTTTGTCACATTTTGATTTCTCCTTGCAAAAAAGAATTCATCATTGCAGGAGGAACGGAAAACAATGCCAGCAAAAGGACTATCACTTTGCGCTAAAGGAAATTATAATAATAAGGGGAATAATTTCGGAATCAAAGGCTTTTTCCGAACGTATGCTACAATACAATGCGAAGAACTAAGTTATATATACGTCGAATAAAAGGAAAATAATACGTATTTTTATATTCATGTGATTTCAGCCGATACAAACGAAATTGCGTCTCGCCGAACGTGGAAACACGTCGTCTTAAATATGCATTTTCGAAGTCACCGTACATTCTACAAATCGAGTAAAAGGGAAGTAACGTATTTTTGGAACGTACGTGATTTAAAATGATAACGCTACGAAATTGCGCCGCACTCAACGGGAAAACACATTACATAATGTATAAAGCATGCAGAGTCAAAGATATTACGGGGAATCGGGAGTGATACGTGAAATAACGGGGAAATAACGCGTCTTTGTATTCGTGCGATGTCGGACGATACGGCGAAACTCACCCGTGCCGAGCAACACGACCCGTCAAATACGATGTTTACAATAGCGAGGACATAACGAAAATATATGTACAGGGTACCTCCGGGCACACGGGAGCCCGCGCATCATGGCAAAACTAGTTCGGCCATCCAGTTTTTCCACTCTCGTGCACTCCGCGGTGCCCTGCAGCCGCGTGTCTCGGGTGGCGCTCCTCCGTGATTCGAAGCCCGCAACTTGTTGCTCCGCGTACGGCCAATGCCATCGGACTCCCGTGCAGCGTGCTTGCTCGAGCTCGGAAGGAACACGCAGACCCTTCCGAACGCGCGATTGCTCGCGGATATATCGATCGAACCGATAAGAACTTACCCCGGGACATCATCCCGCGAGCCGCCAAGGTGACCGTGCGCCCGCGTAGCTCGCACGCGCAAGAAAAACGACTCGCTCCGCAATAGTCGGAGCACCTCCGCGCGACTCGAAACGCGAGAAGGCAGGAAAAACTCACCGAGATCCTCGACGAGGCGAAGCATGACACCCCCGATGTGAAGCTCCCCCTTCACCCGGAGACTCCGCTCGACCTGTAGATCCGTCACGTAAACCCGTAGCACCCAGCTGCCGTCCACCTCGTAACCGTCGGAGTACACCTTCCCTATTCCCTCCATTCTCGGCGTTCGGCTCGTCTGGATTCGCACTTATCCACACTCCTGGCAATCCTCTCCACTGGCGATCAGTCTCAGCGCAAAGAAATCATAATCCTCTCGAGTGAAGCGGCACACGCGGCCTTCGCGACTGGCGGGCACTGAGTTTTTTATATGGAGTTTCAAAGGCGACGCGGTACAGGGAGCACCGGATTTGTGGCGTGTCGTACTATCAGCGTCTTATCTCGGCGCTGGTCGGTCGTGCGCGTTTAGTATACTTTGCAACTCGCGGAAGAGACGCTCGCACTGTACTCCTCCACCGACGAACCACTCACTCGCTCGCTCGGATTGAGAATACCAGGCGGCGAGAGGCCGCGCGCGGCAGGAATGCGCGCGCATCCCTACTCCTGCCTCGCCCCCTCCCCTCTGCGCCCCCCACTCGCGCGATAACTGCTGTGCGCCCCTCCCCTTTCCCCTCGATCTGCTGCTCTATCGTACTATCCCAGCTCGAAGATCTCTCGGCGATCTTTGCCTGTGAAATGTTGCGAAGCCTAATATGGTGTATCGTTTATCCGAATGATCTCGCGGACTTTTAGTCTGTAATTTGTTCGCATAATAAGCTTCGATTGTTTTCGAGATGCATATCTATTGTAATATTTGATAATAAATATTGGATCTAAACGATTTTAATTCGATGCTTTCATTTGATGAACCCAACATCGTGCTGTATTTTTTTTCTTCGGTCTGTTATACCAATGTCGATTCGGGGAAGTGGAAAAACGCGCCTTTTTAAAATGATTTTTAATTTATAAATATCTACTGCCGAAAAGTACGATATTTCCAGAGAATCGGAGAAGAAGCCTTCGTGACGTGCTTTGTTCTGAGCAAAGTTAAGCTAGCGCCGAACTAGAAGCAATTTTAATGAATTATATCTCAAAAAATTGCTCGCAATTTGCTCATCAAGAATATAAAATTGCTCTAGCAGGAGCAATTATGAAAAAAAAGTCATTAAATAATTTCGTAACAAACAGTACGAACGGGATCTTTTCTGGGCTCAAAAAATTGCTCGCAATTTGCTCATCGCTGCACCACCTTTTTATTTGCGTTTTATTAACGTTTTTTGCATTAAAAATAATAATTAAATTTTCGATGTTTCGAAGGCCTGGGAAAACGACAAGTAGCGCCGCTAGTTTTGAAACATGAAACTAACACCAGTAAAAGCGGTTCTCAATCCAAATCTGAAATAACAGTTCCTACGAAGGAGAGTTCCGCTGAAAATGGTAATAAAATCTGAGATATAAGCCAAGTTAGCGTTGTAAATGATCTTTTCACTTTTACAATATTACCACATATAAAGAGATTCTTACTTGTTTATACTTGTTTCAAATCACATCGGATGCTCGAGAGAGCTTTGACAATGCAAAAAGAAAAATGCGAGCTCCTCAATGGGCATGTTCACAACTTTTTGTACAACTGTTTAAAGTGCATAAATCGGAAGATTAGGGTATTAAAGTAATGTAGGTAAAAAATGGGTCATTAAAAAATGTTTTTCCATTATTTTTGAGATGTTAAAAAAGGCATTCGTTTTAAAGCGTCGCACTTTCACCGCCATTTTAACTGACGTTGCCAATCAGAGTCAGGCAACAGATTCCCCACCATTCACAAACCCCTTGCTAATGGCTTTAGTGACGTCACTAAGGATTTCGTTTGAATCGAAGTCAAACTTTAAACATAAAAAAAAAAGAAATTAGTGCTCAGAGAAAAAATAAACACATCTTATTAATAAGCACAAAAAATATTAACGAATGAGCAAAAAAAATCGTGAACATGCCCATTATTCCCAAATTTTTGCATCGTTGATTTTTTTTTGGTTCAGTTTTTACCTGGATAAATTTTTTCCGATATTTCAACTATATCGATACTTCTATAATATCGTTATCGGAAATTTGTATTTTTTCACTGATGCATGAGGAAATACTTAACCCTTAATTTGGCAGATGTTAACCCTCCAGTACTAACATGAATTTTGTAACGCCAGGACTAACATCAGTCTGTGAGACCGAATTCACAAAAGGCTATTTTTGTTCGTTTCTTTGTATTCACAGAGTAATTTTATTTATAAAAAAACAATATAAGTACTGTCTTTATCAATTTATTAATAAATGATTTCACTAAATAAAATTAAAATGGCTAGGCGCGCGTCCCCATCGAAGCGCTACGAGCGATGAATTAACAAAATAAGTGGAGGGTCGGTCTAGGAGACGGCATGTTAGCACTGCAGGGTTAATAAAACATTTTTTAGTGGGATAATTATGTTTCTTTTAATCAATTCGGGCTTACTAAACACATTTATGATACAAAATTAAAATTTAAACCGATAGTAATAAATTTATTAATTGTATGTATAGGAATAAATTTATTAGCTGCAAGAAAATAATTTGACAATACATTGTATAATATTGGATAGATTGCTTAGTTTGAAGTAAAACTACAAAGTTTATGAATCAATTGTTTAATTCACGCGTTAAATACCCAAAACTTACCTATGGCGTGCACCACCAAACTTACCTGTAGCGTGCACCACCCGCTGCAACTAGCATCCATGTTTCTTCACTGACATGTAGTTACCGTGGTTAACACTAAATGGAGCAACGAGCTATTTGTGGGTATATCTATTCGACGGACATACGGTATACCGGTATACGGTATAAATTGTGAATTGTGTATTTTTACTTTCCTCTAATAATGACGAGAATGAAGAAAATAATGCCGAAGGTATACAAAGCAATTGTATAAAAATTTACTATTAAAATTACGTGGGTTCTCTCTCTCTCCCTCTCTCTCTTATGTAGTTATTTACACCGACATTAAAATGCAATGATCGAAAATTACTTTGATTCTCATTTCCTTTACACATTGTGCTCCTTTTTGATGATGGCTTGACTCTGGTTTTACATATCAGCGTATGTACACGTAAATGTATTATATGTATGTATATAAAGAATGACTCGCACTGGCACTCGCGTTCGTTTCGATTATCAAGATTACAGAACGCTGAGTGGGTGATTTTTTTATGCGTGATGATATACGTGATGCGAGAAATGCGGGTGCATGCAGCGTTTATTGCGTATGTATTGTATACAGGTAGATACATTAACGAGGGAAACGAGATCGAACGTCGAAATCGAATAATTTATTATACGGTACTCTTGCATCGTCTTGGAGTTACATTTTATCGACTTTATTATCGTTACAATTGTTAGTATTACCGCGGCGCTGCGGTAATTCCATTCCGTAAAAGATCGGCATTGGGATAGGTGAGTTATTGATAAAAGCACCTTACAAGCCGTGAAACGTATACAGACTGTCCCCCGCTATACACGCCAGCGTGGCGGGTTGCATATCGGTTGACGCCTCCGATCCGCCGCAGGGGCCATGCGCCTGTGTCTGGCGCCAGGCGGATAACCGATATGCAACCCGCCACGCTGGCGTGTATAGCGGGGGACAGTCTGTATACAGGTAGAGCAACTTTCGTGCGAGCAAGTTGCGTCTCTTTCATCGGCGATAACGATATCTCTTGAACTGGAACCACAGCTGAAAGATGTTGTGAAAGTGACACCTGAAACCTTGTTTGTAGGAGTACTCCCATTGACGACACCTATTCACGATCTTGAAAGCTATATCCTCGTAGGGTGGTCCAGCGTGAAAACGAAGGAGAGCGGTCTTTATTATCGGCGAACGTCGTCAAAAAATATTCCGGGGTAGTATTCTTATCGACCAGTGAACACTACTTGTAGGAAAGGAGTAGAATTTTACTGATGGATTAATATTTCGTACACGATCTAGTGTATTTGAGCAACCTTTGACGCAACAGGTTTTTTTCGAGGATGGCATTTTACAGAAAAATATTTAATTTTAATTAATAAAAAGGAATTTCACTGTAACTACCCTTTATGCGCTTGTTAAATTCCTCCCCATTACTTTACACAATAGCTTTCAGATGGCGCCCTATTCGCCTTGCACGGTCCCTAACCTCGTAAACCGAACTCGCGGCGGCCGGAAGTTTATAAATTTCGCAGTTGCCGATACTCTAATATTCGATACGCTTTTCTTTCCGTGGGAACTCACCCGTACATTATTTCTCGGAAGAACAACAGCATTCAAAATCATTTGACATTTGAGTTTTACCGCCATAAATCCTGGAAATCTCGAACGTTCCAAATCGAGTCTAGTTGCATACGCGATAAAGAAAACATCTTCTTACCGATTGTAGATTCGACGAGCTGTTTAATAATTTTCATAGGTATGGGAATTAAGGCTCGTTTTCACGTGGTATTAAATGTCGTGACTTTGCACCGTCGTGACACTGCGACATTAAAATCAAACAGGTTTTGATATCATGACATTAAAGTCACGACATTAAACTTTCAGTTTTCACGATGACATTTAATGCCGCGGCACTAAAAGTCGCATTTTAATGCCACGTGAAGACGAGCCTTTAGTGTCGGAGGCTGCGATAGACATATGGGCATATGGGTGACGAGGGTGACGAGTCAAAGCATAAACAAAAGTCTCTGAGTCCCAATCGCCCCGATTAAGCTAAAATATAGCACAAATAACGCGTTGTCACTCATCGGCGTATTGCGATTTCAATAAAACCTTAGGCGATAAAAAATGTAAGCTCTTTTTCTTCGCTACGCACTTCTTTCAAAATAAAGAACGCACCTCGCGATTACACGCGTTTAACCTTTCCAAAATTCTTCCAGTTGGATGCCGTTCGATCATCGCATTTCTTGGAAGCATGACGCACAGTGAGCCGTAAAGAAGTAAGAAGCAATCTGACATTAACATGATTCTGCTATCAAGATGTAGAGCTTCTCGGGTCGCGAGAAGCGTTCTCGCGTCGTACAATATAGTCGTTAGAAATCAAATAAAAATAGATCAAATCAGGCAAAGTAGTTCGCAAACCGATTCGAAGTTATTACGATGCCTTGACGATAGAACTTTGCTCAGATTATCGGGTAACGAAGCGCTAGATTTTCTGCAGGGTTTGATCACAAACGACACGAGACATTTCGAGGAAGGTTCCGTTAGCATGTACTCCCTCTTCTTGAATACCAAAGGCAGAGTTCTGTACGACTCAATCGTTTATAAAGCTCGAGAAAACGATGTCTTTTATATCGAGTGCGATTCTCGAGTAGCAGACGATTTACAAAGGCACTTAAAGTTATACAGAGTGCGACGAAAGGTAGACATAGATTCGTTGAAAGGCGACACAAAAATATGGGCTGCGTTTGATCCCGATGTAATTGTCGACAGTAACAACAGTTTGAGCGAGTTCGGCAAGCCCAATCTCGAGGGTAGAATATTTCCATGCGGCGCGATGAACAATAAATCCACAAAACTGATTGACGATATCACAATATACGAAGATCCCAGATTGCGAGAGCTCGGTTGGCGAATTTTGACCAGCGTCGAAGTTGAGGCACCAGAAATCGCCAAGCATCTCGGATCATGCACGTTCGACACAGACGAGGCTATCAGTTATAAGGGGTTTCGGTATAAACTCGGAATCGGAGAAGGCGCGGAAGATATGCCGCCCGGAAAAGCGCTTCCTTTAGAGATCAACGGCGATTATCTGCACGGAGTTAGTTTTCACAAAGGTTGTTACATAGGGCAGGAACTTACCGCGAGAACGCACCACACCGGAGTGGTCAGGAAGCGTTTGATGCCTTTGGTATTCGAGGAGATTCCAAGGGAGGTTTTAGAGTACGACGAGAGTATCGTTGCGGATTCCAGTAAAGTCGTCGGGAAATTGAGAGGACAGGAAAAACGATGGGGTTTGGGACTCATGCGCATCGCGGAGACACTCGGCGCTAAAGAGCTACGAATTGCCGGCGCAATGGTGAAAGTTGTAAAACCCTTGTGGTGGCCGCAGAAGCACCGCGAGGAGAAAAAACTAGCCAATACGAACGAGTAACGAAAACGCAGAATAGATATTAAGAGCTGTGATTCATTTAATCTTTGCCTGATCACCCATGTAAGGCAGTTTGTCGAATTGATTGTTAAATAAATCATTATCTGAAGAATGACGCGGATCTTACACCTTATTTTCACGTATTTCGTGACTTTCAGAATGGAAGCCGTTGCCAGTACGTCGACGGACGACCGTGCTATTTCGACGGATCAGAGTTCTTTGCCGATTTCGGAAGAGAAAAAAAATGTCGGCGGCACTTTCGAGTGCTCCTATTGCCCGCTGATAGAACGTTTTGATTATAAGGGTGCCAAGCCTCCATTTGCGAAACAGATCGTTTATTTGGAAGAGTGTTACGTTATGAAAGATCCATTTAGTTTGCCGAACAGGGGAGAGGTTTTAGTGCTCGGTGCCGATTGCGCGAATTGCAAAAAATCCGTTTGTCTTGGATGTAGTATATTTTATACGAAGAGATTTTGTCAGAAGTGCGCAATGGAAAATATACATCATTTACCCGCGCAAATTCACCCCAAAATAAAGAATCTGACTAAAGAGACTGACGCGCAAACGTAACGCCTAGGTACTTGTTAAAATATTTTTTTAAGAACTTACGCGTAAAATACGTGTTGTTAATGGTGAAAACATTCTTTATATACAACCAACCGCATTCACACTTATTGTACGATACACATACATCAAAATAAAGAATGGCAATGACAATATTATGTTGATCCTTTTTCTTAAATGAGTAAGATAAAAAATGGAAGTAATCTTTATGACAAAACAGCGTAATATATAATACAGAGAGTTCGAATGTAACGCAGGTTTTTTTTAAAAATTATCCGGTTACTGATTTTTTCGGCTTGGAAGTTAATTTCTGAGCCATGATCTTCTTCTTCTTCTCGAGTTTCTTACCTTTAGCCTTCTTCTTTTTGTCAACTTTCTGTCCCTGGAACGGTACTTTGTCTTTGCCGTCAGGACTTCCTTCCGCCTTCTTTTGCCTCTGCTGATCGCCTTGCGATCGTTTCTGCTTTCCTTCCTTCCTTCTCTCAGCGTTTAAACTGTTCTGAGTCTGGAAGGAAAACGCTTTGATTAAGATGGTCTATGCCGAGTAAACGGCGCGATATTGTATCGATAATTTATATTGTTTACTCACGGCAATAGTTACCGCCTCTTCGGAGGTCTTTTTAAATTTCTTCGGTGATCCAGTCTTTTGTTGGTCGTTCTCCCGACGCGGTCTCTTATTTCCCGGCTCTATGTGCCTCGGTTTTTTACCCTTCTGCTTACTCGGCGAATCACTCGCGTATGGTTTTACTCTAATCTCGCGTTGCTGGAGCTTTGATCCGGACAGTTTCAGTGCCAAAGCAACAGCGTCCGATGACTTGAAATTAATATAGCCAAAGCCCTTGCCAATTCCCGTTTTGCGGTCTCTGATTAGTCGCACGGACTCTATTTCTCCGCATTCGGCAAAGTGGATCCAGATCTCGTTGTCTTCGACCTCTGGAAGCGTGAAACGAACGATCTCGCGATTAGTTATTTCGAGATAAAATTGTAGTGTCAAAATCGTACAACTTACATACCAAACATTTTTCTCTCTAATCAATCAGTATCAAGATAAAGATACACATAGCCGTGTCCGTTTACATCAGAAAGATTCTCCGTTATACAGTATTGAAAGTGTAGTACTCACCAAATGGTAGATTTCCCAAGAAGACAGCCTTCTTTCCATTGAGCTTTTTTTTCTCTTGTTCAGCGGCAAGGTCCACTCTCAAGAAATTTCCATGTAAGGCTTCGCCATTCATTGCCAACGCCTTTTTCGCGGAATCGATATCTTCATAAACTATAAACGCGCAGAACGTCGTTACTTTTGGATGAATCTTCTTCTTTATAGCAGCAACTTTTATTGGCATTCTTGCGTCTTCCGGAACGATGCCTCTTATACGTATCGTCTCGATTGTACCAAACTTGCTGAAGTCTTTCTTCAATTGATATGTTGTAATTTCCTTTGGAATATTGCCAATGTAAATTGTTCTCATTTCTCTTTCCTTCTTTTCTTCCGCTGTTAACGGCACGCGAGCACCTCCTTTCTTTTCCTGTTCCTCTTCATCATCCAAAGTGCTATCTTCTTTCGAGGAGTCATCCTCTTGCTCGCTGTCGCTCTCGTCTTCATCATCCTCGCTGATTTCATCGTCGTCGTCATCATCATCTTCGTCACCTTCAAAATCCTCGTCGTCGTCTTCGTCCGCTATTCTTTCTCCCAGAAGAACTCCTAATCCAGGTCCTGTTTGTTCCTCTTCATTTTCGTCATCTTCTTCTTCATCTTCAGAATCTTCTTCATCTTCAGAATCTTCATCTTCAAAATCTTCCGAATCATCTTCTGCTTCTTCAGGTTGAGTTCCTTTTACCGCCTCAACCTCTTCATCCTCTTCCTCGCTTACATCATCTTCATCAGACTCTTCCTCACTTACATTATCTTCATCAGACTCCTCCTCTTCCTCTTCTTCGTTCTCGTTAAAATCGTGATCGTCTTCATCCGTTTCGTCAGCTAAACTTTTCCCTAAAATATCTGGAATTCCAGCTGTATCAGATTCTTCATCGTCATCGTCACTACTTGTATCCATTTTACTGACTTCCTCTTCAGTTGTAGCTTCATCAAGGGTATCTTCATCTGAATCTTCTTCCTCTTCTTTTTTCTTCATTTGTGCCTTCTTTTTGTTTTGGGGCAATTCTTTTTTCAATGAGGGAAGCACACCTTTGGGACTCTTCTTTTTTCCATTCGCGCTTTTCTTTGCGAACTTTTGAGAATTTTGTTTTTCTTTCACAATTTTCACCGGTAAACCAATCCCTACCATTGGGGCACCATTTTTATCTGCGTTTTCCTTTTGTTTACCATTTATTACAGCGACTTTGCCAGTTGGTGTATTTTTAAATTTAGGTGTTTTCTTCTTTCCAATAGAAGGGTTTTTTACACCCTTCAAATTTCCTTTAGGAGTATTGGCTAAATTATGTTGCCCTGATTTTACTTTCCCCATTACAGATGTTCTTCCCACAAATTACAAAGGATGGTAATCTTTATCAAATTCTGCTCGTAATGAATGGAGTTTACTGCAATTACAAAGAGAAGTATTCAATACCACACATTTCATGCTTCACAATATTTAACGAAGAAGGTGTTTTCGAGGAAGCTTGACATAGGAGATACATGAGTGCGAGAGAGAACATATGGCGAGTGCATGAGCCTCTCTGTCATATATTTCTCTAGAATTGTCCAGTTAGAGGTTGTGCGACAGAGAGCCTCTTATGCACTCGCCACGTGTTCTCACTTGCAGTTGCGTACCTCCTGTCAAGCTTCCTTGAAAACACCTTGTAGGTGAAATATAATAAAATAACTTATTCTTTCACCATTTGGAGAAGAATTGAGGGAGGAAATGAAGGACAGGGGAAGTAAAAAGAAACATATTCAATAAACATTATTTCGAGTAATTATGAAAATTCTTAACAATTACAACATATACTGATATAAAAACTTATATTTAGCAAATGTTCTAACACTTAAAAATTGTCTTCCTCTCCTGATCCTTATCATAGGTTACTTTTTCAGGATTATAGCAATACTTATTATTCAAAAAAACGAGGGAAGCTGCTTTGGAATTATTCTGAATATTCCAATGAAAACCTTTTCTTAGTTAGGAGTGAGTAACGGGGCAAATTTAATATTCAATAGCGACTTTTGCGCTCTCTTAATTCCTAATGGTTTCATGATTCAACTTCTCATTAACGATTAATACTTTATAATATAAATAGTTATTAATTATATGCTATGAAAAATGTGGTGGCGTTTTCAATATATCAGTTACGATCGATCGTGAACAGTGTAACCGTTTTGAATATCGTTATTCCAGTATGAAAAAATATAAAAGCTGAACAGGATAACCTCCCACGTGTAACGCGGGTACAAAACAACGGAAAACGGTTTCAGGATTAATATTTCATCCAAGATGTTTTATACAATTCAGGATTATACGTTAAAGCGGTAATTTCGCTGCAAATAAATGTACTTCCTTTTCGACTTACCTCAAATGCGCATGCAGCTTCGATTCACGAAATAAAACAACTAACGTCTCAAGTAATCGTAGCTGCAAGCCGGTCCGACTTCGTTACGACTCACGAGGCGGCACAGGAAGTTTCAGAGCAGCCATTCACCTCCTGCGTCAAATTCAGATATGAAAAACCCGGTTAAGAATTTTTAAAATTTCTTCGTAATATTCACACAAACAATTCAATTTCAACTGGAATTTATGTATCTGTGCTGAAATTTTATAAATAGAATATAATTTTTTAGCATTTTCACCCTTTCCAAATCAAACTTTATGCTAAGCATTAAGCCGGGTCTTCACTGCGCGAAATTCTACGCGAAACTGTTGCGCGAGTCATGTCCCCTCTTTTTCTCGCGCTCCCTCTTCTCACTCATTCTCTCTTTTTCGCGAAACAGTTTCGCGCAGTGAAGACCCGGCTTTAGATAGGTACCGTAGGTATAGAATACAAAGTATTCTACGTGTGCGTGCGTTGTACCCGGCCTTTATCTTTTCTTATCTCCCTGTAAAATATCACGGGTAAATTTTTAATAGAATTTAACCTGTACCATATACAAAATTGTTATTTCCTAGGTAAGATTACATTTATTGTGGTCATATTTTGATTTTTCTACTCCTAAAGCAGATCACGTATTTTTAGGTTATATTAGGTTAGGATTTGGTTTAATTTAGCATATTTACTGTTAAGCTCTCATTTCATTGTATTAACGAATTAATTTGTACTTCAACCTCATTGTTAAATTATGTAATAAACAGTCTTATATACTACTCAGTTTCTTTTTTATTCTACGCAAGAAATAACTAATGCAGATTACTGCAGTTTCTATTTAATTCCTGATAGGAATCCTTCGTCACGTATTTATTTCAGAAAAATGACATCAAAGGACGGTATCGGGCTTTATTATTCGTTCGTGCAAGCGCACCAACCACAGCTTCAATCTTCTGGCGTTCCTAAAATTTGGTGGGAATCTTTATACAGAAAATTGAGACATAGTGTATTCGACTCCGGTTCAGTCTTTCAACTCATGCGAATCGATTACGAAGGAACGGAGAGGGAGCCTACCGATCCCATATGGAAGGTATTCGTGTGTGCTGAGAATGGCATTTCCATCAACGATCCGAATAACATATATTTGGTGGATCATATTTGGACATATGACGTGAATCGCGCTCGAGGAAATCTATCAACAGTTCCGCAGTTATTGAATCGTATGTGCGAACTGATGGGTTTCGATACCGAGAAAGAGGAAGAGGAAAAGATAGAGTTCGTTCTGTCCGAAATGTGGAGATATAACCAATCGTATTCCGTCGGTAATGCCGAGGCGATAGAAGATCGAATGCCTGTATGGTACATCATGGATCACCTCGGATCGGGCGTAAATCACAGCGACGATCCAAATTTTAGGATGGTACCTTTTCTTTATTTACCAGAGGGTGTGACGTACACCCTACTATTCCCCATAAAGGACGCCAATTTCGAAGACGAGGTCACCAGAGATTTCGTGGAGGGTCAAACAAACGATCCCGACAAAAGACGAGCACTACTCCTGCCCTGGGTGCGCGATTCTTTCTCCGAAGAAAGTTTCCTCCAGGTGGAACCGAGCAAAAACTACTTTTTGGCGGGCCACGTGGAAGAAACTATGCCAGAGAAAATAAACGCGGAAGAACTTGTGCTTCCGGCGGGCGCGAAACTCAAGGTTTTCTCGCAATATCCCTTCGTCAACGATTATTTGACCCACCCTTCGTTCGAAATCGTCGACGACGAGCGAGAAGCGAACATTCTCTGGCTGACGAGTCACTTTAAAGAATACCAAGAGCTGAGCGTTCGGTCCCCTCGCACTTTCGTGAACCAGTTTCCCTTCGAAAACGTCCTCACTATAAAAGACTTGCTCTGCATCGTGTGCAGAAGGAAGGCAAGAAAACAGCAATACGATCCGGATACTCTAGTAACCTATCCCGAGTGGCTTCCGACGACGTACAATCTCAGCACGGAGCTGGTCAAATTCGTGTCGTACTTCGAGCAACGGGCGTTAAAGGGCTTGGACAATCACTGGATATGCAAGCCGTGGAACCTCGCGAGAGGCCTGGATATCCACATCACGAACAATCTCTATCACATCTTGCGATTACCGAGCACGGGACCGAAAATCGCGCAAAAGTACATAGCGAATCCCGTGTTGTACGAGAGAGCGGAAGTGGGAAGGGTGAAGTTCGACGTGCGATACGTCCTTCTCCTGAAGTCGGTCAAACCGTTGCGAGCCTACGCCTACGCGAATTTTTTCCTGCGATTCGCGAATCGGGAATTCGCGCTGAACAACTTCGACGATTACGAGCGGCACTTCACCGTGATGAATTATTCGGAGAGCGCCGTGTTGCATCACGTGAAATGCGCGGATTTTGTCCCGGAATGGGAGAGACAGTATCCGGAATTTCCTTGGAAGAAAAGCTTGGAGCCGAAGATTCTCGAGATGTTTAGAGAGATGTTCGAAGCGGCGGTGGCCGAGGAACCACCGAAGGGAATCGCCGATAATCCGCAGAGCAGAGCGATATACGCGGCGGATTTGATGCTGGAGTGGAGGGACGGGGACATGCAGCCGGCGATTCTGGAAGTGAACTTCACCCCCGATTGCAAAAGAGCTTGCGAGTACTACCCGGACTTTTACAACGACATCTTCGAGTGCCTGTTCCTGGACGCGGACAATCCCGCAGCGTTCTACGACTTGCATCGCGCCACTTCGTGAATCACTCCCTCGTCGCGCCTCTCATAGTCCGAAATGGAGATTTCGTGGGCAAATCCGCGTTAAAGCTTAAATTCGTTCTTCGAATAATTAACGCGCAGCGCCAACTTGCCGCCGCTGTTGTTGCGGAGTGGTGCGATCAAAGTACTTAATGGAATAATAAACGAGGAGGCAATTAGAGTGGTTTCGCGATACTCTATTTCGGTCACTGGATATGCTGGCAACGTAATATTCACCCGCGGCGCGTAGTGCTCGCGCGTTATGCATAATGCACACGCGCGCGAGTGTTCACGGCCGAATGCGATGTAATTGTATGTAACCAGCGTTACGAGTGTACAAGTTGTTTTATTGCTGCGAAGGGACTGTTCCTGGATTGTTAATTATTATGTCAAACGACAAACGCGTTATCCTGATATATGTATAAATGTGTTCTCGCTTCGCCTACGGCTAGCATTGGTACTGTAATGTGATGACTCCAAAGAAATTGTATAATAAACGCGAGAGACATACGATTGACCGATACGTTCATCGAATTTTATTTTCCAGCCGAAGATCTATATTCTCTAATTGAATTAAGGCTCCTCAAACGTGAGGAAGAGGGTAAAGGGAAAAGTAAAAAGGTGAGGAAATTTTGCGCACTACTTTTTCCGAATTAGAAGGCCAAATAAATAAAATATACTTATCAAATTAAACTCTTCCTGGATGGCTAGCGGGTGACACGAGCTCAGCTGGGTAGAAGCTTGTGGCAGCAGAAATAAATTACCCGAGAAAAAAATGTTTGTATACCCGTATAATCATATATGATCATATATGTATAATTGGATATAATCAGATCCGAAATTTATCTCTATCCGATTATATCTATATGTGAAGAACTATATATAATTATATATGATCAGACAAGATTAAATATAATCAGATCTAAAATGTTTGACCTTATTCAGATCTAAATATATAAAATAGTATCTGATCATATATGACTATATATAAATATTTTTTCCCAGGTATTCAATATGGATATCGGTTGACAGCTTCGACCGAGACGAGACACCGAGACAATGGTGATCATTTATTCTAATATTCGCGTGTCTTGTCTCGGTCGAAGCAGTCAACCAATTCCCATTTTAAATCATTTATTTCCGCAAGATTCTATCGCGCTCAGCTCGTAATACCCGCTAGTCATTGAGAAAAAGTTCAAACTAGTAAGCCTATTTTATTTATTTGGTCTTTTATTTAGGAGAAAGCAGCGCGTAACATTTCCTCGCCTTTTTACCCTTCCTTTTACCCCGTTCTCTACATTAAGGGCCGGTTTTACCAACACGGTATAAACGCCGTATAGCGCTATACTGAGAATAACCTGTACGCAAGCGTTTTACCACGATGGTATAAGTCTGGAATAGGATAAACTTTGGAATAAATGCAGGGATAGCTTATCCGGCAGTTTCAGCGCTGGATAAGCTAGCTATCCTCGGGATAACCTAACTTTTTGTTTGCGTCTATTATTCCGTGACAGAATCACAACCGTGACAGAATCATAATAATTGTTATTAGTTGTGAAATAGAGTTGATTGATGTGCCAGTTGTCAAATCATCATCTGATGATGAAATTGACGTCTTACAAAGAATGAGAAATCCTAGGAAAATACGTGCCCGGTAAGTAAATAAAGGATACCTATACCTACTAATTTATAACCAATATCTAATACAAAACTATTCCAGAGTTGACTATTTCGAAGAATACAATGGTTGTAGAATTCTTCACTTGCTTTCGTTTGGAAAAACAAACCTGTCAGAGATTATTGGGACAAATACGACATCGCATTGCTTCGAGGTCGCCAAGAAATGCAGCAATTCAGCCAGCAACAAAATTATTGCCGACTTTAAGATTTCTTGCTTCGGGATCAATGCTAATTACTGTAGGTAATCGTTTTTATCATAATGTTAAAACTTTTAATTAGTCATTATTATATGCCGCCACCTCAGCAACCTCCAACGACTCCTAACATCGCGAGGAGAGCTAGTTTACAGGGCTACAAGTTCATCGATCGGCATAAACCGCCACTGATCTCCCAGAAATCAATGGGCGACATACTGAAAAACATCAACAAAGTCAAAATGAAACTCGTCACAAGGTACGATTAAACAATTTTATCGCGGTAAACTTTTTATTCGCCAGGAACAAAGAGGAGTTTCGCATTGTCAGAATGTCGTGGCTGCGAAAGATTGATTTTGTTCACAGTGGGCTTTTAAACGTGTTTTTCAGATCGCCGGGTGGGAGACCTTTGCGAGCCAAACGAGAAAATAGCTCTTGCAACGACCTTCAAGAGATCTTACGGAAACGATATATCGCAATGCAATCGCCGGACAGTAGAAATTCCACCGCGACGTTGACGTTCGATAATTCGTTCTAGATTAAGAACTCGATGATACTCAAGTTCTCTGGGTCGCAGCAATCGCGTCGGACGGTGCTCCGAGGAACGGCTATTGTAGCCTTCTTTTATAAATGAGTCTTTCTCTGCGAGGTAATTTCGCACGACACATTTTAGATTATAGTTCTTTTTTAATAGGAGGATAGAAGCTCATAGAAACGTCGGGAAAATTTTGTTTTCTCTCTTCACTCTTTTACTCAGAAAATGCAAGTTTAAATTTAAAATTGACGCACGCGGGTCTCTAATCGCGAGAATCTCAACGGTATCCAATAATATCAACCAAAGAAGTCATCTACCATTGCATTGTCTTGTATAAGTAACATTTAAATTTATCTAGGTAGACATTATACCTTTCTTCAATTCGCGTGATTGCAGTTTTCAGGAGCAGAAGTGATACATCCGTCGTACGATGTAGAATATGAAAAAATTTTAGATTTGCATTGATACACTTTTGTAAGATACCTCGGCATTAGACATCAAGTCGTACAACGCTCTTTGTATACTTTTTAGATAGGGTCGCGTATACTTAAAAAAACGATAACATTGTACCGCTCTATGTAATCTCAGAGTAATGTCACCGCGTGATAAATCTTAAGTTGTAGCGATTTAAAAGTTTATAGATTTTAGAATATATTTTGTCCGATACGAGATTTGGATCAAATGGTGCAATTTTACGTTGTAATTACTATTATTGTGTGACGACCCTTATAGTTTTTTGAGACTGAACACATTCTTGTTGGTGAGATATCGAATGTTTGGACGTGTTTTGTACCTGATGCTTTTATCGACGACTCGAAAATAAAAGTTATTGTTACGAAAATATAAATATATTGTTATAGATATCTTTTATTTACCGGGCACGTATTTTCTTTGGATTTCTGATTCTTGGTAATACGTCAATGTCATCATCAGATGATGATTAAAAAACTGGTACATCAATCAACTATTTCAAAATTAATAACAATTTACCACAACGATCAGGTTATGATTATATCATGAAAGAATAAAGACGTCAAAAACAAAAAGTTAGGTTATACTGAGAATAACAACTCCGAATTTCATTTATCGCGCCGGAACAGCTGTCAAAACGACCAAATGTCATGCGCAGTACGTACTTCTTACTACCAACCTAAAAATAATTTTAGATGGCCAACGCTTATACCTGGAATAGTTATCCCAGGCAAACTTGGAGCTGGTAAAACGCCTGCGCTTTATACCAGGTATAAAGAAGAGTATAAATTTATCCTCGGTATACTTATTCTAGGTATAACTTGGCTTTGGTAAAACTGGCCCTAAAGGACCTTTAAGACCAGCTACTCGTTTTAAATATCAAGACATGTAATAATAGTCGAGTCTCGAATTTTAGAACGGAGCGAAACAGAAGCAGAGGGCTGGCTAAGCCAATTAAAATGACTATTCCTTCGTTAAGTAAAATCTATTTCATTCCATGGAATGAAATATCCGACCTACGATACCAATTATTCCGAGATACATCGGGCAATGAAAATAGGACATTTCTTATATCCGGAGTAAAGATATTACCCACTGACTATATATATATATAATTCTGGCACAATCCAATATAAAATTATCCTCTCGTTTTCACTATCTACTCGTACTATCAGAGATAATTCAATATACGTTTGGGCCATTAATACAGCCGGCACACACACACAAGCGGTATATACGAAACTGCACCAATTCATACGGAAATTAATAAGTTACCGAGCTTCTCTCTCTTCTCTCAAGCGTATATCATGTGAGGCAAAACTTATTCGTCAGGAAAGAAACTTCAATCGCTATTATCTCGTTATCTATGAACTTTTGGCTCACACATTTATATAATACTTTTTTGAAGATTACATATTTATTTATAAACAAGTTTTATATCGATGTAGGCCAAAAGTTCATAAATAATGAGATAAGAGTAATTGAAATTTCTTTCCAGGCGAGTAAGTTTAGCCTCATATGGTAGATACACCCAAGTCTTTAAATCTGTCTCGTACCGAATGCTATTTACAACCAGCATCCTGTGATATTTTACCTTTTCGTCATTCTGATGCGCAGGTAAGTTAGAATTATCAACCACGATGCTATTATTCGCTACCTCCGTAAAGGTATATTCGTTTCGTTATTCTCGACTGATTTATAGATTTGTCTATTTACGGATATCTCTGCAATATTCGCCGAATAGCCGGACTGATTTAATTCTCCATTCTCGAAACCCGGCATCAATGCCGATACATTTCCATTCACTGGAGCAACGGAAAAGTATGCAAATCGCTCGCGGGGTTACTAAAAACAACCGCGCGTGGTTATATATTTTCTTTCTATTTCCACGCGGGGTAACCGTATTTCGAGAACAATCGCTCGCGTCCAATAATAGAGTTTCTCGTTGCATTTTGCTCATTATTCTCGTGTAGCCAGCAATTCAATACGTTTCCCCCATTCCCCCGAATAACAGCAATGCTTCCAAATTCGCGCGGAGCAGTACCAGGAGTGGTTGTGGTCGAACGTTCGGTATACGGTTTCGCGAATTCACATCACGTACCGTTCAATCGAAAGCTCCTTTGAAGCTTTTAATCATTTTTACTCGCGTTTCTCCGGCCTCTGGTCGATGGCTACACCCTTATACTGGGTTCGCACCCCCGCGTGCGGCGGCCATGCCAAAACGCAACCCTTTCCACGACTCCGCGAAAATTCTCCTTAACGACCGGGGCGTACAAAGGGTGCCTCGGGCGGCTGGAAGATTGAATAAAGCGGAGGGGGATCGTGGCTCGCGCTGGTCGGACGCGTGCGGCTCCGGTTTGTCGCAATGCTCGTCGACACGTCACATACCGTGTTACCGCATTCTCGCGAGGGTTTTTTTTATTCGTCTCGTACTCGTTATTGCCGCAGATTATAGCAGGTGGAATGGAAAATGGTCATTCTCGTTTTGACGGATATAATCGCGGCAATTAAGCGAATGAGCTACGTCGTCGGGTTGTCTGGCCCGGACGGCCAGTTGCTACTTTTTAAACGGACGGTGCATTTTCTTCGAAATAGAAACTGCACGCTTGTTTTATATCTCGGTGTCATCACGCGACTTCTTGGGCACTTCAATTTATAGTAACATCTCGCGCGCGCGTGCGCGTAACGAGTAATTTCTCTTTTCTCACTGTCTGTAACTTTATTACTAATTAGGAAGCGCGAGGAGGCGGAGCGTTATAACGTTTTCCGTTAGTTGAGCTTACTGATTGTTAGTGAACTTATCCACGGGTATCAACAATGTTATTGCTTTAAAACGAGTGAAATTGTACTCGGTGCGTACCGAGTGCAGTCAGTATGTGTGTATGTGGAAAATACGCCATTAGATCTTCGCGCAGCAATATGCGGTTGAACGAGAACGAGAATTTTTCATTTTACCCAGAGATCCATGTGGAAAGCTGCTCAAAGAAGTTTTAACGGCCGAACTAATTTGCGGACCGGTGAAATAAAATAGATTTGAAGTGAATTTCGAGGACAAGTTAATTGGTATAAATATCCCCCTTTTTAAGTTTAACCGCCGAACGAGCGAAGGGGTAGGAAAAGCACACGACTACATAGGGTACCTACCGGGCACAAATGGGAATTTCGTGTGCACGCTAAAATGCCAAATGGGTATATATATAATTAATGTACATACAGAACCTACACCTACGCGCGTACTGACCCTTCTACTACGCGTACACTCGCGCAATGCGTAACGTTGTTAATTACTTCGAAAGAGGGCGAAATGAGCAACTTTTACGCGAGTCATGAATAATTATCCTTTAGCTGTGCTACGCGTGCTTCGAAGTACAAGGTGATACGCTTTATACTTCGCGGTAATTCGTTTCCGTGGTTGCCTTCCATATAAGGTGCGGCATTAGTGACTCCAGCTACGCCCGATGGAAGGCAACCACGAAGCTCATTACTACACTGCGAGGTATAAAACGTACATTTTACGTTCCTGCTTGCGAAGTAAACTACTTTTTCATCATTAGCTCAACGCTCTTAGAAGTAAATAAAATATTTCATCGGCATGTCAGGCTTCACAGTCCCTATTTATTTAATTTTAGAGAAAATAAGGGAAATTTGAGCAAAAAAGGGGGAACGATTTTGATTAAAAAAAGAGATCTACCAGGATTTATAAACGTACACAGTGGTTTTAAAAATAACAATTTTTAAGCGAATTCGCGTCCGCTGCACATTTCTTTGTGGGATAGACTCGCGTTTCTCGGCAAGAACGAATCGTCTCGACGGCGATCCTGCAGCTTTTCGATTTAAATGTTTGAACAGGTTCTTCGGTGGGAACATATATGATGTGAGTACCACGAGTCACTCCGCCTCGGAATATAAAACAGTAGCCGCGCACGTTGTGGGGTGGTTGCACACCCTTGTCCATGAATATCGGAGTTCGACCATTTGCTCGGCCCTACATAAATTTTCATCCGGCTGAGGCCTCGAACCCTGCTCCGCCTCTTGACACGACCGGAAATTCATAACGTCTCTTTAGCGTTTCTCCGTATCACGTTCCGCGATACGCGCTTATCATCTTTTGATGCGGGAAGCCACGCGCGATATATGGAGATCCGCGTACCTATATCCTGTTCATCGCGAGGATCATATGTAAATCGAGTGACTGCGTGTATCCTTCGAATCAATATACCGGGGTATCCCACATTTTGAGTAAGGGGCGCCCCTCAAGGCGGTCCCCGCTGCGGGGTGAGGGGGAGGAGAGAGTTCACAAAATATCACTAATTGTGCCGAGGGTTGGAAAGGGTTCGAAGAATTATAATGGTCATTATTGTAGAGAATGTCAAATAGATAGACCACTAAATTTAATTACAAACGACAAACGACGCTCATACATGATATTCCGAAAACACAATTCTATTGAAAATTTGAAAAATTCATTGCTATTCCATTTTTTCATTAGATCGAAGTCTTTTATGAGAGAAATAAATGCAAATTTCCCTTATCGTAACATCCATATGTGTGTTATCGGTCGTCCGGTTCAGCGAGTTGTAAAGACGACCGACGTTCCACTGTATTCCGATTATTATTCATGATTTCTAATTGTCTGTAATACTCCTCTAATTCGGCTCGATCTGTACACTAAAAAAACTGTTTATTTATAGTTAACAAACGTATATTTGATTATTAACTGTTTATTTATAGTTAACAAACGTATATTTGATTATGACGAGAGAAATATTTCTTTGGGCCAAGTACCTAAACATTCATTAGCTATTACTCTAATTTTTTTTTAATAAAAGAGATATTCTAAAAATTAATACATATTTATTTGGCTCAATAAAATATTTCCTTCGCCAGAATCAAGTATACATTAATTAACAACAAATAAACTCTTATCTGAGTGTATAATTGAGGTTTTACCGGATATATGATAGTTAAAAGGCATTGTGTTCAATAAAAAAAAGCATATAAACTAGCGAGACCTTAATACGCTGAGAAAAAAAAATGGTATATTCAATTAAATCGGCGTTTACGGGTGGGGGAATGCAGAATTATTTGCTTCGATTAATAAATTTGGTTACAGCGATTAACGGTTATTTGAAGGAAACAGGCTGTAATCCATTCAAGTCAATTATTAGTTCAAGTAACTAAATCTACATTCCCCCACCCGTAACGATCGATTTAGTTTAATCTACTGCATCTTGTTCTCAGTGTATAATGTATTGTAATTGTCATGTAGTTTAATGTAATGTAATTGTAATGTAATGTAGTGTAATGTATTGTAATATAGTGTAATTTGTATATCGTAAAATCTCTCGCCGGAACTTTAATTATATCATTCTCGACGAAGGGCAACGCTATGTATTTTTTTTATCGCCAAGTATGAGACATCCCTTACAGAAGATTCTCGTTGGGTGGGTGTTAGTCGTCAGGAGCAGCTGCGGCTACAGCTTTGCGCGACGTACGTTATTGCACCTGAGATGAGGCGATGCTGGAGGAAGAGGAGGGGGAGGAGAAGGCAGAGGCGAAGGGCGACGAGAAGGAAATCGTGTTCCGGCTCTTCTTTCCTTCCTTTTCTGTCGCACCGAGGCTCTTCCGAACGAAACTCCCCGGGAGCGCAAGCTTCATTACGCTTCCATATATCACACCGCGCACCTTATACCGTATCCGGTGAACCTCGGCGTTATTAATTACAGGCACTCTTCGCGTGCCAATAAAAACACCGACCTGTGTCCCTCGCGAGCGACTATCGAACCAACAACTATACGGTCCACCTCGAAAGTTACGCGGAACTTGACGTTAATGCTTCCGGGGGAAAAAATTCTTTCACGCGAAAAGGAAATTAATAATTGTTGCCGGATTTATTAAAATCGGAGTGCGTCACGGATCAAAGGTTACCCATAAACTACGTAATATTTTTTGTCTCCTCTCTCCTACTAAATAGATATTCAGCCTTCTCCCTCCTCCTCCGTGCATTGCATAACTTAATTTTATTGGTGAATCTTGCCAATTGCAATAAAGAATGCATTATAGCATAGAATAACAATGGCGTGGATTAAATATTTAGTCGTAATGTGTTAAATAAATTTTAACCAAACAGCGGATTAAACGAATTAAATCATATAAGAAACATCAAATTACATTTTAATGTTTTGTTACATAACAATTTGATCGCACTCTCCTCTTTCCTTACTCGGAAAAAAATGAATCGTAACATTTATAAAGTTTGTGGTACTTTTCGGAACAAGGCCAATTTATTGTTACGATAACTACACGGGGGAAAAAATTGTGGTAAATTTCGGGACAAGGCCAATTTCTTGTTACGATAACTACAATTTTAGTATATTAGAAATTATAGTAAAACTTGTAGAAGTTGCAAGCGTTTGCTGTAATTGTTACTAAAATTGTAGTTATCGTAACAATATATTGGCATTTGTCCCGCTTTCTACCACAAACCTTGTAAATATTAGAATTTGTTTTTTCCGTGTACAATTTTAGTAAAAATTACAGCAACGCTTGCGACTTCTACAAGTCTGGCTATAATTTTTACTAAAACTATAGTTATCGTAACGATAAATCGACTTTGTCCCGAAGTTTATCACACATTTTATAAATATTACGATTTATTTTTTTCCGTGTATGTGTAACGCAATATAACCGCATTCAGCTGGGTTCCGCTCCTCCAGTCGCGTCGTTACGTGGTTTACGGACAATTCAATATTGAAATCCTAATCAAACTTTCTAGATATGAAATTCCCTTTCCGCACCAGCCTACAGCGGTATACAGTCGACCGCATTATAAACCCTCGACTGATGTACCACGATTCAATCGCGAAGACGCGTCAAACCATCACACACGAACCAAAATCGGAATTCTCTCATCCAGTTTTCGCCGCAGTTAACCGCGGTATGATGCGATCCGGCGATTCAACGCAATTTCATTCCCGTCACCGCGTCGAGTGTGCCCCGACGTTCCCCCCGCGTCAAAACGTCATCACTCGAACGTATACCATTCCTCGAACCGATAATGACTTCCGTTGATAGATTCGACTCAATTAACGGTCACCGCCGCGCCGCAAAGCCCATCGTCGTACCGAATATCGAACGGATTAAACACAGATTCGCGACTGTGTTTAATTATTTTAATATGAACGCGGGGCGATCCCATCGACGTGTGGAATTATTATTTAATTAATGGAGAAAATTCAGCGAAATGAAATTGGTTCGTAGGTCCCCTCTAAATGTGTATATGGAGTCGTCCGATGGAAAAACCTATCTATTATTCGAAACGATCGATCATATTGTTATTGTTTTATCTACGGAGCCCCTTGATTCGTATAGCAAGCTTGATAGCCCCTATTTATTTCATTTTAGAGGAAATAGGACAAATTTGAGGAAAAAGGGGGGACAATTTTGATTAAAAAAAAAAGAAATTTAACAGAAATTATAGAAACACGCAGTGGCTTTAAAAAATAACAATTTTTAAGATATACAATGAAAAGTCAATATTTATTAAGCGAATGAAGGATATTTTTGTAACTTAAAAATTTGTATCTCATATATGCTAGGTAACTTAAATCTGAGTATCGCAATCTGATTTAAGAAAATGGGATCTAATTTTCGGTAAGAAACATTTATTCAACTAGGCTTTTTCATTTTAAACGAAATATTGATGCAGGTAGATAAAGCAGGGATTATAGTAGCAGTTTATAAAAAAAAAGAAGGGAAAAGGGGAAAAAAATGGATCATTTCGACCCTTTCCACGTAATCCGAAATGATGAAAAGATAAACTCAACTGAGACACCGAAAAGTAGATTATTTTAGAGGAAAAATATAGAATTATAAAGGAAAAGGAGGAAAATCGCTAGTTCTAGGGTGATAGAGGGCAAACTTAAAAAATTTGGGGAATAAAGGGGAATAGGGGACGGACTCCCCGACTTGCGACCGCGATCGATTTTGGCACGAAACGATACGACGATTCGCTCCGACACGAGTCTAGCATATTGCGAGGAATTTCCACTTAGAGCGCGGTATCCGTGTCCCGCGGCTTTTCCGAGGACACGGACGCTACTTTCCGCCAAGCGTGGCGGCAAACGACGCCCGCGCCGAGTGCCGGGAAGTGTAACACACCTCGCAATGGACCCCTTTTTTTCCGCTCCATTCCCCGACGCCGGGTTTTGTAACGAGCGCGCGTTGCGCACTGCATCTCAAAGCCTCGCGCGGTCTCGAGCTACTTTACCGGGTCTCGTAAACGCGCGCGCACGAGCCCCTGTTCCCGTACAATTCTCGATCCCAGCAACACCATCTCGCTCGCCGCGCGAATATCTTTGCGCGGACCCTGAATTCGCTCGTTTCACACTTAGCGCGCGTATGTGCCGAGCGAGATGAACTAGACCTAGTTGGTCGATGTCTCTAATCTCGCGAGTCAAAAGGCAAAGAGTCGGAAATATAAAAGAAACTAGGCCACCGCGGTGCGCTCGAGCGTTGCATTTTTAAATGCGCGCAACCCCTTACGAGGGAAAATGTCCTTCCGCGCGATACGGCGACGCAGAGAGAGAGAGAGAGAGAGAGAGAGAGAGAGAGAGAGAGGGGGGTAGTTTTTTTTCATTGGGAGTATCGCGTTAGAGCGGATTATAATTCGGTTTTGCCACAAATTTTTTTTATTGCAGATTTGAAATACTGAAAAATTATTTACCCTGTTTTTTCACTTTTCATTTTCGGCCCTAAAACAACATTTAAAAAATGTAACTACGTTATCGTGCTGTAAGCTTACCTCTCTCGCACTAGTTGCTTAGCATAAGTGCGTCTCTCTTGTGTTTCGATGACGTCACAATGTCGTAAAGAGAAACGCGTTCACAACTTTGCGAATAATAACTTTTTCGGAGATATTCTTTTTCGTGTGATATTAAATATGTATACAGATTACAAATTGAATTTAAAAATATGAATAGTTTTTTGAGAAGACCGAATTCGGGCTTATTGTGAAATTACTCGCTCTCAACGCGACGAATGTGACGCAAGGGCTATAATTATTTTCTCTTCGCCACATTCTCTCCTGTAATTACGTTCCGGCAATCACCTTACAATTGCAATTACACGGTAATCTGAATCGAGACTCCCCCGTCGGTGGGACGTCACGTAATTTTGTTCGTCTAAAAACGTCCCTCACGTCACGACGCCATACTTCGTCGGGGTTCATAATCGAGTCGCTTCGCTCCAAAATCCATTCGACGCAGAGAAAAAAAAATAGTTAGATCTACTGCAAATTATAATACTTGCAAGGTCGCAAGCAATTATTTATTTATATCAATGAAATCTTTTAATACATTAATTTGATATCTCTTCCTTACAATCATGTGGAATAGTACGCGATTGCAAGGAAGAAATATCAAATTAATATGAAAATAAAATTAATTGATGTAAATAATAAATTACTTGCAACCCCGTAAATAATTATTAGCAGATCCAACTAATTCTTTTTCTCCGTGGATAAATAAAATATTCGCTTTTTTGTCAGGAATACATGAACTAAAAGGATCCACGATAATTTGGCAGCGTGAAATTATTTGATGTCGAATAAATTAAGTACTATTAATCGAATGCAAATTAAAAAAGCGGATCGATTTTCTCAAATTCAAATAAACGCGGCGAACGGATGCAATTAAATTCGACAGGAGTCGAATCTCAGATTCAATGCGTACTCCACTTTCACCTTGCGCGAGCGAATTTACTCCTATAGTTTCGCGGCGGGGCGAAACATTTCTCTGGAAGTAGGTACGACATCACTTTCACCCCCGAGGGATGAACTTCACCGAGTGCCCTCCTGTAATTACGTTCCGGCAATCACCTACAATCGCAATTACAAGGCAATCTCCACCGAGGACCCCGGCGGTGCGTATAAGACATCGCATAATTTCGCCCGCCGGAAAAGGCTCCTATTGTTTCATAGCGCCCTGACGCGTCCCGCGTTGTATAATTAACAAACGTCACCGACACATACCAGATTTCGCGGTGTTACCGAGGTAGCTGGAGCACGAATATAATCAATCACAATGAGAAGAGTAATTTACTCCCGCGGAATAACAACGGGACTTAATGCAAAACTCGTGTACCCGTCTATTGTTTTCAATTTTCATTAATATCGATCATAACCGCGACTCCGTGGGTCCTTGCTTGCATTCGCTCCCCTGTTCGGTTCAATTGTTCGGCGTTCGAGGCGGTCTGGCGACGTTGCCCGGAGGGAAACAGGCTTTTCTTCCTTGGTACGGCGTGATCGTCCGAGGGGTAAATCCATCGTTTAACGTAAGAGGCGACATTTAGAAAAATTCCAATAAGGTAAATGTCCCAATTCCTAATCGTGTCCCAATTAGTAACCAAATCATCAAATATCTCTTTATTAACTCATCGTAGACTGTTTACATGAATATCCTTATTATCCTTTATTAGTTAAATCAATATTTCTGTTAATTGAACGCACATCGACGCTATACTTTTATTAATACAGTAGAACTAAATATAATATATAAGTGATTAGGAATTGGGCTTAACTGCACTGAGAAAAATAACCTGGTCAATCTAATCAAAATCCTGGAGACCATAAGCAAACCGTTTGGTGAAATATGGATCCTCCGTCTGTGTTTGATTAAATCGACCAATTTTTTGTTAGAATAACTAAGCATATGGTTAGAATAATCAAACAGTTGGTTAGAATAACTAAATATTTGGTTCAACTGACCAGTATTTCAGTTAGAATAACTAAACTCGTTTAACCAGATGCGTTTTATCATTTTAACCAAATTAGTTTTCTCACTGTAGTTAGGTTAGCTTACCTCACGTGAAATTAAAAAATGTGCACGCCCCTCTTAAGAATATTTCATTTTCACTCTTACATCCGAATAAGGGACTGTTCACATATTACGTCATACCTTGAAGGGAGAGAGGGGATCACGAAAGCGTGACAAAATATGGCATGGGTGAGGGGAGAGGGGCTTATATTTATGACATCACAAGTTTTAGATAAAACGGAATAATGTTGCTAAAAAAATTAAACTTTTCGGGCGAAACACTCTTTTATAAACTTTAGTAGTTCATTATTTCTCAAGTTTCTAATATTTTAATCGCTACAAAGCTATTTTGAAATAAATACAGATTAATAAATTAGTATATTATTGATATTTAATATCTCGTTTTACTTTCCTATATAATTACAGGATAATGGAAATAGATCAGGTAGAATAATTCAAGCAAATACGAAACATTAAACACTTTTTTAAAAATATAGATGGTTACATACCTACATATGCTTGTAACGTCACAGAATGGGGTGGGTGGTTTAAATTTATGATAAAGGGAGAGGGGGACGTGGCGTCGAAAAAGGCCAAAAATTGTGTGACGTAATATGTGAACGGCCCCTGACAGCAGCAAGGATTCACGAGAAGATCCTCTCCCGGGAAGGTTCCATTTTTTTTGCATAGAGAGAACCGGTATATATATACGCAAGTAAGATCGAAAAAAAAACAGACTCAAGATCGGTTTGCGAACGTCAAGGCGCAAAGGCGAGCGTTTACGGAAAGAAATTACGAGCCCCGAGGATCCGGACGTCGATCTAATTGTAACGGAGGAACGTCAAAGCCGAGGCTGAATGTGTAACGAAGCGCGGAAGCTCCTGCTGCGAGTGCAAAAAGGCGAGAGGGCGAGTAGGAAAGGGCGGTAATATCGGCGGAGGAGGTGCTGGTGAAAGGGAAGGTGGAGGCAGGAGAGCCGAGGGAGGAGAGAAGGGTCGAGGGTACCAGAGAGAGGGTCCAGGTTTTCACCTCTGGTTATTTTGTGGCTAATTAGTTTGGCCCCAGTTGCGAGGTGAACTCTACCATCCCCTCTACTCTCCCTTCTCATCTCTCTTTCCCTCTATTTCACTCACTCTTGGCAGAGGTTCGCTCGATTCGCTTCGAAGGGGTGAAAGAGCTCGAATATTATGATGGATGGCCCTGTCCGTTACATCCCCTCGCCTCCCCGCACCGCACAGGGAGGCGTAATTAGAATTTTGTTATTTTCAGAGGAACCGAACCTTCGAGGATGCGCGAGTGCGGGGTGTGGCGGTTCGCCAGGTGTCGAGTCACCGCGGCACCGAAAGCTTTGGAATCATGATTTTAGGGGTATCAAATTGTAAGCTTTCATCGCGTTATTGCGGAGATTATCTTGAGGAAGAAGACGCGGTGTCGGATGACGGCATTCTAGGGGTATTTTGTTTCGAAGGGACCAACTAAATATCTCGAAAGCTGTGGAGAATATCGGGAAAGGTTTCGGTTAGAAGCTGCGTTCCGAAGGAAGTTTAAATTCGCGATAAGTATCCCTGAGTTCTCAGGCCGATATTCATAATCGGATCTTAAATATAAAATGATCTCAAGGCAACTTTTTGGTCAACGAAAGACTTCCTAAATCGTCTCGAGAGCATTATTTATTCCTTGGCACCTGTTTATGAATACCAGTCTAAGATTGGTGAGAATTTCAGCAGCTGTTAAACTATATCGCAGTGGTCGGTTCATATTTCGTTACCTCTGTAGTTCCCCCTAGACGTTAAGAATTATTTGAGACAACATTTCATTTATCATATAAAATTCCATTAGCGGAATCATTTCGGGATAAAGTTTGCATTTCTATCGCATTCTTTTTGGGTTTTAATGCGATATCGTTTCAAATATAGGTCAATGCTTAATGTTAACGACAAATATTACTCGGAAGAGGTACAACACATTCGAAAAAATGAATAAGCTGTGACAAAGAAATTCTATTTGTCTAACAATGGATTGTCTATTTGCATATAAATCATTTTCTTAATAAACGTTCTTTCGGCTAAACATATTTCATTCGATTGAAACAATTTCATTAGGACCAACAGATTACGAAATATCGATGTTCAATATCTTTGATATAAATAATCTGCGTGGTATTCTCATCTAAGAAACAAATCTTTTAATCGAATTAAACTTGTATCTATGAAACGAACGTTTCGACCAAATAATTGTACAGTTTCACTTACAAAATGAAAATTTCAATCGAATAACTTTCTACTTTCACTTAAAAAACAAGTATTTTAGTCAATTAAGTTGCATATTTCTCAGAATACTGGAATTTATCCTTCCACATGGGGGGGATCGTTGTCGTCAAAATAGAAGACATAACCTGACATTTAAAAGGCACTCACGTGTGTATATTTCAATGCATTTCAGGTGCCGGTAAGTTGTAAATAACACAAATCACGAGCTATGCACCTGCTATTCGTAAACTACACGAACGAAACTGATTTTACCGGTGATTTTACAGCTCCTGTAAAGAAAATACCGTTAACCAGGTGCGAGCAGGTGTAAACACGGCGATACAATGGAGGTAGGTACTGTGATTGGAAGGGAGATGGGTGGTAGGGAGCATGAGGGGGTTCCGACCACGCGATAAAATTGAAATACATAAATGAATATCCATTCGCGCCAGGTAAGTTACATCGATCGATTAATTCTCGATAAATAAATCGTGTACTTTATTAACGAGATTCTGTATCGTTATATGAAATAAACTAACTTCTTTAACTGGAATATTCATTTATTTAAAATAGGATGTTTCTCTAATCGAAATAATTTCTGGTTGGGTTTGTTTACAACGAATGAATAGATTTTTAAATAACTGTTTAGATTAAACAAATATATAATATCGCAACGTTTAAGGATGGAATAGTCCTATTCCGATTAACTTCAACTACGATTATTTCGTAGACTGTGAATTTTAGCGTCAAGTTTGCATAATACCTTTTCGAAGATCATACTTTGATTTATAAAAAAGGTTTATACTAACATCGCTTAAAATTGCACAGGTAACGAGATAATAGTCTTTGAAGCTGAGCGGAACAGTACCACTGCATCCCATTCGTTTCCTTATCTGAATTGAGAGTTTATAATATGATTCAGTTTTCTATTTCTCATAGGGCATATTTAAACTTAATCAGTTTCGGTTGGCACACAATTCTTCTTCGTATAAAAATATCGTAGCACCGTTTAGTCGTGTAAAATTATTCTCACGCGGATCTTTCTTACTACCACGAACAGTAAAACTTACACACAGTCCGGATTTCACCATTGTACACCGGTGAGCAGCTAAACTAATAGCGCTGGATCATCAATACTTATCAGACGAAACATCCCGTAACATACATACCTATATCGCCCACGAGCGCATATGCATGCAACGTCCGTCCGATGTACATACCTCTACACCCACCGCGATCGACACTGAAATTCTAAAGAAACCGATCGCTCTTCTCGCGCGTCGTAGGCGTGCGGAGGAGTCCAATGTACCCGTACGACAGCGGAAATGACGTCTCGTGCGGAGGATGAGGCGGGACGAGCGAAATGAGGAGAAGGCGCCGATGAAATTGAATAGTAAATTGTTTATTAGTACGAAGGTGTGATAGTGTTCTCTAGTCGGAGGAGATTCTCCTTTTTTTCGGTTTCTTTTCTTCAAGGTGATATCGCGTGTGAATTATACGTGAAATCTGCGTGAGATGCCGAGGGCAATGTGAGGGCTGTATGTGATCGAATGATTTAGAGTTAGAGGTGTAAATCTACAGAATAGATGTTAGAACTAGTTACCCTGTTCTGCGAGCTCTGGCGTTCCTCCCTTCCGTCATTCGAGGAGTCGCCGTCTCTTTTCGGGCGGTTCGCGCCCTCTGAGAAACGCCACACTCCTTCCCCCTCCACCCTTGTCCGAGGGCGCCGAAACTTTCCGTCGCGCGTCTTTCACGCGACGGCGTCGACGGCTGCGGCGAGGGAGGATTCCCGTGCAAGCTAACTTTCAAGAGTGCTACTGTTATCGAGGTACTCTAGTCTCCTATGCTATTGTGTCGTTCCCTAGCTAAAACTGGCGCTACACGCGCGGGAATCGCGGAACTGAGGTCGGGGGATGAGAACGACGACGCGGCGCTTCAGGGGAGACTTTGTCTTCCGCGCGTCGCTGTCGCGGAGTCCTTCTCCCTGCGAGCCAATAAATAATAATATTAATAATAATAATAATAATATAATAGCAATAATAATATACATAATAATCATTTCGCAATATATATATATATATGTATATATATTAAAAAAATTCACTCTCTTGTATTTTTTCCCTTCGTTATAACGAAGAACAAACAGTGAACGAAAAGAGAAATAAGAAGGGAACGATTTTACAAATCAACTATTATTTCTTATCCGACAATATTGGCGCCCGGCGATGCTCGGTTATTAAACTGCTACGCTTGGAAAATCGTGGGATTGGCAAGAAAGCACTTGACCGCGAAGATACGTTGAAGATTAGACGAGCTTAGAAATTATTCCACAAGAGAATGAATGATCCGATCGATCGTACCCGTTCTTACGTGGTTTCCGGACAATCCCACCTCTTTTTATTCGCATATAGCAGGGCAATCGCCGGGACGCGCTTCGGTGCAACTCACAGCGATATCCTTCGTCGTATAACAATTTGAAATTGCGAAACTATAATAATGTACGTATATAGGAATCGACCGTTCGTTCGCGGCCTCTCTCGCTTCGAATACGAATAATACAATATAACTCAAGTCTCTCTCTCACGCGTTTACGATACGTCATCGATAAACGAAAAAGAACTGAAAACGACCCTTCGAAAAGTTTGACTAACATGGACGCAAAAAGGTACAAAAGCGTTTTTCCCTTAAATCGATAATCGCGACGACGACGTCTGCACTCCCTATTATCGTTGGGACGACCCAATCGTATGTACTCTCTTCTTCTTTCCCTTTGATTGTATGCATTTTGATCGTATACGCATGCACGCACACGCGATACACGTGCAGTCTCGTTGCGTATCGCGCGCGATAAGTACATTCTACCTCTTCTTGGTTTGCCTTCCGGTGTACGCGATACGTGAGCGGTCCCTCGAGGTTCGATTCCCCTCGCTCGTCGCGTCGTCGATTTATTTGTCGCATTTATTTTTACACGCGCGATGCGTCCTCGGAGGATTCTCCGCGGGCTCGAGGAGAGTATTGGCAGTTTTACGTAAATTTTTGCGATCGGACGAGACTCTCTCTTTCTCTCTCTCTTTCTCGGCGGTGAACACGATGGAGCGTAAAAAAAGTTCGAGACGCGTAGCGAGATGCAATTCGTGCACTCTGCGGGAGGGGCGAACGAAGAGGGGCCTCTCACGAATTTCTCGTACGGTTTACATTTTTACATTCTACGTACCCCTACGCGTTCCCAATCAGACGGGCGAGTATAAAATTATATGTACAACAGAACCTTTCGTCTCCGAGGTATTCGATCTACTATTCTTGCGGCTAGAAAGTGTACAATACTGAACAGCGGGAGGTGAAGGGAGTCGGTGAAAGGAGCGGAGGATAAGCGGAACACTTCCCCTTGCTCGTGCAACGGATATCCGTTCGATGTATCCGGGGACCAGGTCGTTGTTAGTCACTGATCAATTCAGGTTTAACGATTTCAGTAGCGAACTGATCGATTGTTCTTCGTAGATCGACAACTAAATTTTAATATGAAACGTTTCATTTTATCCCATTTCTTTTTCATTTTGCTCGTGTCGATTGCGACAATTATTTATCGAATTCATTTATAAAAGCCGATGAAAAAGTCATTGATTAAGAAATTGAGATGCGAGGGAAATATATTTCTTCGTAATTTTTCTAGAAAATTCCTGGGGATATCTTATAAAATCTGAGTTTTTTTTGAAGGTTTTCTGGTTTTGTATCGAAAATGATATTTGGTTAGGGGGATTTTCAGATCTCCAAGTCGCGCAGTGGTATTATTAGAAAGTTTCCGGAAATGCTTTAGGATTTATTGGCGACTATTTCTCGCGAGAATTTCAGTAAAACATTTTTCCATCGTAGAAAATTGAAAGATTAAAATGAAACGCGATTGTCACATTAAAATTCAGTTCTCCATTTCGCGGAGGACAATTGATTACACAACAGCGCTGAAATAGTACTCCCTAGGCTTCGTAAGAGTGACTGGATGCTGATTGTGCCGTATACCACCCTTTTCTCTGACTCCCTCCGGGAACGTTACTTTTTATACGTTATCATCACTAGTAATACGACGCGCGTGTACGTGTTCGTGTGTATTGTGTATTTATCGCATTAGAAATAATTTAAAAATAATAATATATTAAATATTCAATGTTTTCCATTATTCTCTCAATAACGATATGGTACAGAGCTATGCTACACGGGAGAAACATTTTATATACACAGGCGTGCGCTGGCGTGTCTGTACAGTCTGTTACGAAGTATTCGTCTCGATATAATAATACTCTCTCTTCCCTATTGAAAAAATATCATAGATTCTCACAGAAAACTTGTAAAAGTCCTATAGAATCCCTATTTGATGTGTTTTTAACACGACAAATCCAGATACCCAATAATAAAAATCTGAGAGGGATAAATAGGAATATATTAGATTCTCTGTGTATCGGTATATAAAAATAAATACAATTTTTTAAAATTCTATTAATAATTAACTACAAATAGAACGGCGTCTACGGGTCTTTATCATCTTTATGAAATTTTACTCGTTTTTACAGACACACAAAATTCGGCACAAATCCCTATTTATCTTCTCAGATATACATAGAATCTAATGAAATCCTATTCGTCCTCAAATTTTACTGCTGTGTCCGAAGCACATCAGATTCCCATAGAAATTGTCTATGGGAATCTATGGGATCTTTTCAATAGGATTTTTCGCTTATCCCTTAGCTGCCTCGCTATAGCAGGGAGCGAGCGGAAATGCAAACGCGTGTAAAGAATTTCCTAAACCAAAACTATATCAGCGATTGCGGTGGTGGCAATAACGACGGCGGGTTAACCGCGAGAAACATATCGAATAATCAGATCTTCTATTATTAATGGAAATCATTGCGTCGATACATTAGTAATCGAAAATACCATTTCGATAGGAAATTATCGTTACCGCTACTGCCATTGTGAAACCGCTGATCGAATTGATTCGAGGAGACCCCATAGGACCCCCATGAAGCAACGCGATCAGCGGTGGGGACTTCAGTTGCGATACTAGCAGCGGTAATCACGATAAACATAATTAATAATTGAGTTTTCAGTCATTCAAAGGGAAAAAATAATACTGTTAGTGGAGAAAATCAGGAAGTAAACTCATCAATGGTTGTCGTAATAACGGTGGTCCATTAATCATCAGAAACAGACTGGATAATCCAGCTTTCAGTTCATCGGAATGTAGCAATAATCCCGTTACCGGATAAAAATAATAATGGAGAATATTGCGTCGATAGGAAATTGTTATTACCGTCACTGCGACTGCAACCGCCGATCGAGTTGATTTGAAGGGAGGTCTCCCGGAAGCAACGCGATCGATGGTGGGAATTTGGCTCGCGGTATTAGCAGTGGCTTATTAATTAACCATAATAAACATAACGGATAATTGAGTTTCCAATTATTCAGAAAGAAAATATAAATCCGTTGTGGTGAAGGAAATCAATTAGTAAAACGAACAATAATAGCGGTAATAGAAATGCTGATCATCATAAATGCAATAAATAATCGAGTTTTCAGTCATCCGGAAAATAGTGGTATAATAGTGGAAAATATTGGTTCAATGAGAAGTAGTTATTACCGTCAACCGCTGCCGCAACCATCGACTTTATTGGTTGGGAAAGTCTTTAACTCTGTCGGGCGCGTTTTGCGAGGAGGAAGTGTGCGGGAATCGCGCGCGTCGTAACGCTACGAATTGAGTGCGTCGTTCCCGGAGAAAAGCTCCATTCGTGGAATCGACTCTGCTCTATATACGCGCGATAGCGTTTCCGCGTTTCGCTAGTCTTTGCATCCGACACGAAGAAAAATATCGGAGGCATTACGTCGCGTAAGATAACTGCTTTCGCGGGGGACTGCATCGCTTTTGCTCTATTCGGAGTGAATACATGTACAGAGAAGAAGACGTCTCATCTTCAACCATGATTATCTCCTTATATACAAACTTTCAGAGCAACTTGATATAATACTTTTTTGAAAACGATATCTCGATCTACAAAAAAGTTCTATACCAAAAAGTCCAATAATTCAAAAGTGAGGAAATAATCGTTGTTCAAGGTCACGCTATTGATCAAGCGGTAGCGTTCTTGAGAAAAATCACCCCGTTTTGCAATATAAAACTTACCGTAATTATTTCACCGAAAGGAGCAAAACCCCTGGAAAGCACATAGCATCGAAAAACGACGCGCTAGTATCACACTCCCGCCCAACATTCGGCATCCCGACAGAGGCGCTTCCGCTTCCGCCCTTCGAGATGAACGCCCTACAGATAAATTACAAATTATTATTACTACATCGTGTTAGGCTAAATAGAAATATTTAGCATCCTTTGGTGTGAGCCTGAGTCTCATTGGATTACAATTTGTTAAATAGTCTTATTCCCTATATCACTAAGAGATCACTTCCCTGATCACTACTTAGTCTTCGTTCGCTATTGACCGACGCTGCGGAGCTCCTCTGGCGAGGTCTCCCGCACGCGGTCATCGTTCCGCGCCTTCGCGCGATACGCATTATATCTCTAAGTAGTAAAAAAATGTCTCGATCGAGCGGTACCGCGCCGAGGAGAGCCGGAAGGAAGCTTCCACCTAAGTCCTAGCCTCCCCGCCGAGTCCCTCGGGGCTGGAGTCCAGTGGCGAACGCGAATTCGAAGAGTCGGCCCCCTCCTCTCCCTAGGAAATGATGAAATCGGCCGAATTGTGCGAATGGTGGGAGTTGCGGTGCTTGTCCTTCCTGTGATTCGTCCTGGACGAGCTGCCGCGAGTGCCGCTGGTCCCCGTGGTCCCGGAAGTGTGGTGGCTGTACCCGCTGTCGCTGCCGAAGCTGCTGTCCGGCTGACCCTGGTACAGTCTACCGGACGATATCTGATCGGGCTCTCTGGCGGTGTAGTAGACCGGTTGCGAGTACTTGTCATCGCTGTAGAGCTTGTCGGTCGGCTGGGAGTAAGTGTCGGAGTATTCCCCGCCTACCTGGGTGTAGAGCGGCGCGCAGTTGTCCTGGTTTTGGAGGCTGTGGTAGTACTCCGCTTCGTAGTGGCCGTACTTGTACTTGTTGGACTTGCGGGACTTGTCCTTGTTGCCGCGGCCCTGCGTGGAGTAGTGGTGCAGAGGGCCAAGGACGGGAACGCTCTCGTAGGGGTTCTCCTCGACTCGCAGGGCCTGGGTCGCCGGCATCGGCGGGACGAAATAGGGTAGCCTGTGCGCTACGGATGGTACCGACTGCTGTCGCTGACCGTTCGCCATCGTTCTTGCCCCTGCCACGCCTGCAACGAAAGGGGGGATCGAGGATTCGATCGGTGGACTTCGCGTCGAGGTGTACGTGGTATCGGGGGTCTCGTGGAAGGTGATATGAAAGCTAATAATCGGTGGTGAATGGTGCAGGAGATGTGCGAGGTGTTTCTGGCGGATCACGGGTAGAAAAGATCTGTATGGATGAAGATCTATATACCACACATGAGGCTAAACTTACACGCCAGGAAAGAAGCTTCAATTACTATTATCTCATTATTTATGAACTTTTATCCTACATTGATCTAAGACTTTGTTGTAGATAAAATTATAATCCTCAAAAAAGTATTATACAAACATGAGCCAAAAGCACATTGGTAATGAGATAACAGTGATTTAAGTTTTTTCCCCGACGAGTTAATTTAGCCTCGTATGATACAGTCTGTATATGGATTTGGTCCTACATGGATTTTATATGTATATGATTTCTATATAAACCATGTATAATCTATGGATTCTTTAAATCTTTTCAATTTTCGTAAAATCCATATATAGTTTATTAATTGTTTAGGTATATAAAAATCATATATAATCCATATAGGTTCAAATACATATATAGATTATACAGAGTGTAATGGCTAAGAAGGCTGAAACTAGAGGAGCCTAATTCTGTTCAGAGTTAGTACACACTGACCAATGACAGAATTTCCTACGAGTGCTCCTGCTCCGGCTAAAGGGATAGTCCAGGGAGAGGAAGAGGGAGAGGGAGAGGGAGAGGGAGAAGGAGAGAGGGAGGGAGGAGCGTCTATCGAGTGTCAGCGCACAGAGAAAATAGTGGGGGAGAGCGATTCCCTGGTCGAACCTTCAAGGGAAGCGAAAGTTACAGAGTGATAAAGTTAGGGAGACAGCACTGTAGAATTTTTTCGCCTGGGATGCTAATTTCGTTCTATTAAAATCTTGCATCATTTGAGAACGCCGATCATATTTTCACTGCAATTCCTCGTCTCCTTGCTATCCGTATAAAGAAAGAGAGGGAGGAAAAATGGGGTCGTATCGCGCACAGGGTGTTACTGACCGGCAACGCTGGGATAAAGTTGAAGCAACGCGTCCAGCAGCATCCCCTCGTGAAACTCCCCGACGTCGTGATTGTTCTTATCCTTCCTGCGTCGGTCCAGACTCCTGGGACTCCTGCCCCTCCGTTCCCTGGGTGGTCTCGGGGCTGCCGGACACGTCCCCCAAGCCGGCCCCGTCGAAGTCAGCATTCGAGCCTCGACGGACGGTTCGCCGAGCGATAATTCGTCCTCCGCAAACTCGTCCTCACTAGCCGCCTTCGACGGGGACAGCCGACGACGATGATGGTGCAGCCGATTTCGGGCGTTCATCTCGTTTTCGTCGTCCGTCTCCGGATGGTCGCCTGACGGACAAGGGCAGACAGAGACCAGGGTTTCTGGTTATACTCTTGGTCACGATTTAGCGAGCTTCCCGAGTGAAAAATTAGCTCGGCTATCAGATTATTATTTTAGCCCATGACAGGCGTTATCTGAACTGCCACAATAAGTATTTCCGCGTTAATTCCAAACGAGGACCAGGTTAGAATGTATTATAGTTAGGCATCCAAATTAATTTTATCCTGACTTTTTTCATTAATCCCAAGCTAGGACCCAGTTTGGATTCAACTGGATATCCATGACAATTTTATCTCGGCCTTTCCCGTTAATTTCAAATCAGGACAATCTATATTGGCCTAAGTTAGGAGAACCTGTAATGATCTTGGTTGAAAAAGTAGGGCATTTCTATCTAGGGCTAAGATAATATTCTGGAAAATTAACTTGGCCTAATTTTGCGCCTAGAAAGAATTTCCACTCGGGTTTTTGCGGAATGAACGCGTGGAGTGAACGTCATATCGATTCGCGCAGATATCAATCGTCATGGAAGGTTCGTGCGCGGCGTTCGTTTCAATTTACAGAAATCCCGGGATATACGCGGCAGCATCCACGTATCAATCACGCCACTTGCACTCTGTCGAAGCTGGTTAATCGGTTTAATGCAGTGTGCTCGCGCGCGACGTCCACTCTTCGGAGGAAAAGGCCCTTGCGGTCGGGATCGATCGAACCGATTCCACCGAATCGATCGAAGAGATCCGTCGCCCCTCGTAAATCATAGAAACCGCGCCGCGCACGCCGATTAAACCAACCGATGCGCGGCGCGGCGAACAGACTGACGGAGGGAGCGCATCGCCCGCGTTCGATTTATGTTTGATCAAACGCCCCAGTTCCCGCCGCGATGCTAATTAGTCGGGTGGCTAATGGGAAATGTAAATCAGAGCTCTCGCGTCATCGTTATCTTGCCCGATGCTCTTGACGCGCGAGCGGGTGAAGGGAACTGGGAAGCTCGCGCGTAAGTGTGGACGTCGGAGGGCGAGGTCTACAATCGAAAGCGGTACAAAAAAGGACTCAACGTCGTCGTGGTTTTGGAACAGGTGGCGATATTATCAGAGACGAAAGGGATTAAATGCATATGAAGGGTCTGGTGGAAAAACGATGAGATTCCATTTTTTCCGAAATCGATATTTTAGCGGCATCTGTTAGCTTGTAACATGAAGTATCAACATACCAAACCTTACAGGGGACAAACAATGAGAATCCACTAAAAACTGTGGTTGAAAATAGGCGGCACAGTGGACTCCCGTGTGTTGTGAAACTTTAAATGTCGTGTTTCTCAACTTTTAGAAATATGGAACCTCATCGTTTTTTCCACTGGACTCTTCATATAATTCGGCCTTCTCATAAAAAATATTCATATCTTTAAATTTAATTTGCAATCTGTATACACTCAGTGAAAAAGTCTAGTTGAATATGAACCTAATAGACAAATTTATTTGAGATAAATAGGAATTTATTTACACGAAACCAAAGTCTATTAGAATTAAAGAAGTATTTTGTATACCTTTTTAATTAAGTACGAACCTAGTAGAACGTTTATTTAATTTAAATACACTTTTGTCCGATATGAATAAATTCCTATTCATCTCAAATAAATTTTTCTATCAGGTTCGTATTCGACTAGAACTTTTCTCTGGGTGTACTTATTTAATACCACATGAAAAATAAAATCTCCGGAAAAATAATTATTCGCAAAGTTATAAATGCATTTCTCTCTATAATGTTGTGACGTCTTCGAAACACAAGAGAGATGCACTTATGCCAAGCAAGGAGTGCAAGAGAAATAGGTTTACTACACAATGACGTAGTTGCATTTCAAAATGTCTTTTTCAAGTTGAAATAACGCCTAAAATGAAAAATGAAAAAATACGTGGTAAATAATTTTGTCCAAATTTTTCGAATCTACGATAAAAAAGAATTATGAGGAAACCGAATTGAAGTTGCACGCGAGAAAATAAATTTAACTTATGGCCTGAGGCTTTTTTTAAATTTCGATTAGATAAGTAGAAAAAGAGCGAAACGATTACTGTGTGCGATAAGATATATTACACGTGTTTCAAAAGTCGTATTTCCGCTCGTGTCATCGTTATACGAACTTTTCGACTTCGTGAAAGACTTTATTTACAGAGTCTTTTGATAGATGTATTCTTTGATGTTATCGACGCGCGAGAAGGCGCACGACTTCTATTGTCGATGCAAAAATAAAGCCGTCAATTCGCTTCACGAGAACGATTAATCATTCAATGTTAGTGAAAAACCAATAACAAAAATCTCATTCTACGAATGCTGTTCACGACGAGTCAAAGTAGAAAAGGCGATGCAAATACGACTTATACTATTATTTTGTATTCGATGTCTAAATGTAGTAAGATTAAAAGTAGTCTTTTTGAGACGATCTTTGGCTTTTCTGATTTAGAATTCAAACGAAGCATTTCCGCTGAATTTACTTTCACTGGGACAAAAATTGGTCAAATCGATTTAGTTGATTTGAATTATTTCGGGCAATTAAATATTTTCTTAATTCACATAATGATGTGTTCAATTTAATATCTCTTTATTTAGAACTAATATATGTTTAATTAATATAAGTATTATAAATATACAGGGTGTTCACGCTCAGGTTCCGAGAGTGTATGCAGCCTATTTCAAATTTGTTTGATACACAAATACAAGCGGCTCGGTTAATTTTCCCTGTTGGTTTGCCGCAATCTATTAATGAAGACTAAAGTGCATAGATCGCACTATTGGTTCGCGAGTTCGGCAAACTCGAAAAAGGCTCTACCCACTCTCGGAACCTGGGCGTGAACACTGTATAGTTACTACAACCTTATATATTTAGTTCGCCATATATGACTTTCTTTATGCAATTTGACCGATTAAGTATTTTTTAGTACGACTAATATTTATTCATTGATCGTGCTTATGAATAAGCGAGCATCGAGTTAAACACTGTTCCCTAAATTCAAATGAACGTGTTATTGTTTCGACTAAATTAAACCAACTAAATCGTTCAACCAATTTTTTTTCTCGGTATAAAAAACAAAGAAACGACATGCCATACTCGCATCACCCCCGATTCATCACGAATAAAACTCTTGCAAAAGCTGTGGCTCGTCGTGCGCTAACCTTCACTCTGCTCAATCATCAAAATTACCGACTGATCGGTTTACACCGAGCCGTCGCCCGATTCTTTCGAACTCCAGCATGGAATGCCCTCCTTCCCCGTATAAACCGAATCACATCGTCAAGAGGAAGGCAACTCGGGGCTGGTTAGTCAACGCCATGTGATCGCGACCGTACCTACTCGTTATGTCACCTCTCCTCACCACCTTCTCCTTTATTCGATCGACCTCGTTAAGTCCCACGCGACGATCGAGTTCTACCGCCACCGCTCGACTAGCTACGTAACTCAGACGTAACTCTCATCTAGAACGAGCAGGAGGATTGCACCTTACAGGATATACCATCCGATCCTTTTCCACTTCGCGCGCGCGCGCGCGCGCCGAGTGGTACTCTCGGCGTCGTAAGAAAGCAACGATACGACGGACGCGCTATATGCACCCATGTGCACCCAGTCGCGGGCTCTTACCGTTGCTCAGTTCCTCGTAGACGGGATTGTACAGATCCTGAGAGGTGTACGGATCCGGACCCGGGCTGCTGCAGACGAAGACACCGCGGCCGCCCTCCTTCACGTCGAGCATCTGCGGGAGAGGAAAGGCGTCGTTAGAAGGGCCGCGAGCAAGCATCCCCATATGCCGCGCGGGTTTTAGCGCGCGGAAGGTTGCGGGCGACGAGAGCGGGACGTAGGGGTGGAGAGGTGCGCGGCGCGGGTATACGTTACGGTCGCGATGGTATCTGCGGCGAACGCTTTCCGTGGCCATCGTGGAAGGAATAAGGAAAAGCTTCTTAGCGCTGTAAACTGCTGGCTTACCGCTGTATCGTCTGGCCGTGGGGGTTGAGCGAAAAATACAACCGCTTCTCGCGAGAGTATAGCAGGAGGGAGCGTGGGTAGGGTACCAGGGGGAGGAAACGCGGGGATGGCATTCCGTATAGGAGCGTTGCATTAGCGCGAGGCGAATTGCACATATCCCGAGTTGAAATTCGGAACCTGCTTTAAACTTTTTGATTTCGAATAGAACCTCTTTAGGTCCTCTTCATTTCCGTTACCCCATCGAAGACCTGAATGATACTGTATATAACTTTTATGGACTTTGAGGTCCCATGTTTCTCGACTTTTGTGTCTTAATTATGAGCCACACAAGTCGAAATTTTACCTCTACTTTGATACTTTTAATATTCCATTCAGCCTATCATTGGCCTATTCAGCCTATAAGCTCCTATCTTGAACCTAAGGTTGGTGAAATATTCACTAGCGGACCATTTTAGGCTAAACATAGAGTTTCAATACAATACAAAATTGACCTACTATAAGCCTAAACGAGTAGGTTTAAAGAATACAAAATTGACCTACTATAAGCCTAAACGAGTAGGTTTAAAGTTTTGACCCGGAAAACCTCTACAATCTACGAATTTTGGTTATCATGTATATGATCTATATTGAACCTTTAAGGCCTCTCGCTATATAGCTGGGAAATGCATTGTGGACACGAAGATCTATCTTCACTTGGCTTCAATAGGGGACTTGCACATATTTTTTTAACATCATAAATGGATTGAACATGTAAAAAAATGTGGGACGTGTTTTTTTATTTTTTTTTCTGACGCGAAATAAGGCCGTAAGAAATTAATAACGCGGAGTTTCACTGGGGAGACGTGGCCATGCTACTTTTAAAGTAATGTTTTTGGGGTAGAAGTTTTTTTTATCAAGTTTTTACTATTGGTACTGTGTTTTGAATAACTTTAACTATTATGTTTGCTGTGTTTCATACAAAATAAAATTTTATGCAAGTTCCCTATTATCTGGTGACGACATAACAGGACATCGCTCTGTCATTAACGTCAGAAGTGTATTCAATGAAATTTGTACTTTTTACATGTCTAGCAAAATGTGTTACACACCGTATAATTACGAGGAAGTTGATCATAGAACGATAGTCTATGATCGATTTTCTCATAATTGCATGGTATATGTCTTTTGTCTCCGGGTAGGTCGAGGAGGGTTATATTGTAGGTTTTGAGTATATCCTATTTTGAACCTCTAAGTGAAAACATTGGAACTATTTGCCACTTTGGGGATACTAAACAGAGCATAAATTCAACAGAAAGCAGTCTTCTTCAGATCTCCATATGAGGAGCAGACTTCCAAAACGCGTTTTGTCCATTCGCAGTTTGTCCTATAATCGCTAAACTATTAGCGATTATAGGACAAACCGTGAATGGACAAAACGCGTTTTGGAAGTCTGCTCCTCATATATCCTACTGAACGATAGAATCTCGAGGTTTAAAAAAAGATCCGAATTCCTTCTGTCCATTTCCTCTGGCGTATCCAAGAGTCGTCGTGATCGCATCATGTGACGTCACTGGTACACCAATTCGAAAGCCCGTGTAAGTATCGACGCGAAAAAGGCCGGGGCGCGAGTGCGACCTACCTCGAAAGCTGCGAGCGAGATCGTAGAGACTTTGAGGGGTAGAAAGAGCCCTTAAGACATCCCAAGGACGTGTCTCCGGAAAGTTCGAGCCGTATCGTTACTTCGAGCTTTCGAAGATATTCCGTGGACGTCGCGCGTGTCATCGATATACAGCGACATACACACGCCCCCGGCACACCGAAAAGTTCCCGGGGAAGACGAGAACGACGTGACCCACGGTCGGGTGGCCGTTCGCCCGGCGCTGTTCCCGCGGGTGATCGAACGGAACGGCGGGAAGGAGGAGGATTGATTCGACGTAATCGGGGTGCGAACGGTGTAATCCCCTCGGCCAGTTAGCCCAGTTAGCCCAGTTAACCGTGGATCTCCGTTATACGTATACAGCGAGATGCTCTTGTGTTCTCTCTCGCCTCTCTCGCGTTCCATCCCCTGCTGTCGTCGGAGGTACGACTAGGGGAGAGGGAGAGGGGAAAGGAGAGGGAGACCCGCTTAGCTCAGGCCTAGGACATGTCGCGTGAACGGGTAAATGGCGCGTCGCAATCGCCGATCTGTCTCGCTATCGTTGCGTCTCCTCCCTCCTCCTCCCGTCCCATCCTCCGATTCTCGACGAAGCGCATGCACGCGTGATACGGCGTCTCGAAATTATCGAACCGCGCGCTTCGCCGACCGCGATTAACCCCTTCGGGATCCGCCGAGTGCGCGACGCTCCGCGCGGTGTACAATTAGCGACGCGGCTGGGAAATTCGAAGGGGTTAAATACGCGCGAGTGAACCGCGGAATGTTATTAAGGGGGAGTGGTTTGGCGTTGTTGATATTAGCAGTTCCGATGGCGATCGACGGAAATAAGTCGTACACGGAAAAAATTAATCGTAGCATTTACAAAGTTTGTGGTAAATTTTTGGGAGAGGGCCAATCTATTGTTGAGATAACTAGAATTTTAGTAAAAATTACAGCAACGCTTGCAACTTCTACAAGTTATACTAGAATTTTTACTAAAATTGTACACGGAAAGGCTGATACCAGTAAATTTTACTGTATTTGCAATAAAAAAAAAGGTACACATGAGGGTTTTCAGAAATTATTACTGTGCAGCACAGTAATTTGTCTTTTGAAAGCATTAATTTGTAATAGTTTACATATAAATTTACTAATTTCTAAAGAAAAACTGTTCTTCAGCATAGTAGGAATATCCAAAAACGTATACATGTACCTCTTTTATTGTAAATATCGTAAAATTTATTGGTATCAGTCTTCCCGTGTAGTTATCGTAACAATAAATTGACCTTGTCCCGAAATTTACTACAAACTTTGTAAATGCTATGATCTATTTTTTCTGTATATACTGAGAAAATAATTGGGTTAGAATGATAAAATACATCTAGTTAAATGCGTTTAGTTATTCTAATTAAAATACTAGTTGATTGAGCCAAATACTTAGTTATTCTAATCAAATGTTTAGTTACTCTAACCAAAAAGTGGTCAGTTTAACCGAACGAATGGAGAGGATCCATATTTCGCTAAATAGCATCGTCTCCAAAATGTTGGTTAAATTGACCAAATTATTTTTCTCGATGTACGCGCTCGAAAAATATCGACTTAAATCCGAAAATTAAGAGTTTGTCGCTCGGTATAATTGAATAAGACGACGAAGGGGCGTATTACTGATTTCTCTCCGTGCACTTGAGTAATGAGCACGTAACGTGGCGTCTCGGAATGCTCAAACCGCGTTGTCGATCGTCATTAACGCTCCCAATATTCGCGTGCAGCGACGCCCCACGATTCAATTAGTGGAAATTTAACGGTCTTAATTAAACAGACGATAGAACCGCGGAGTATTAATTCGCATATAGAATTGAAACTGCATAATATAGTATAGGTAATTGCAGACGCGAAGCGAACATTTCTCGAGGCTCCGACATGGAAGCGTAGCTCTTCCAGTTATTCCGTAAAGATTATTCTTTGAATCCACGATGAAACGAGGGAAAGTGGGGTAAAATGCAAGACTCGAATTAGTTCTCGACTGTTGTGGTACGTAACGGTTGCCGTGGGCAAATGAAATAAGCGTTTCATTTCACTTCAGCTTTTCGCTTCCGGAAAACGATCCGAAGTTTTAGATTGCAGCTAAAATGGATTGCGGATTCCCGGCAATGGCAAATCTACTTTCTGCGAGTGGGTCGTCTTCTTTCTCGCAGGAGAGGCGCATCGATTATTGAATCCAAAGGACTATTAGAATCGAAGGAAACTTTATTCTTCTACGACAATCAGATATTTGGAAGAAAATGGACCTTTTTCTTGAAGCAGAGACTTTAATTTACTTCTAATTTAGGTTTTTTTTTTATCGGGGAAGGAATCTCTAATCCACCATGCTGAAGTTTTCCAGAAAAATGTTTATTTCTCTATTCCAAGCTTCACAGTGTCCCCTATATTCCCCTATTTTTTAAGTTTCCTCTTTTTCACACAAAAACTTGCAATTTTGTCCATTTTCTCTTATAACTCGATATTTTTTCTTTAACTTACTCTATTATTCGGCTTTTGAGTTGAGTGTGTCTTTTCATCGTTTCGGATTACGTAATGGTACATTTTTTTTCTAAGATGGTATAACCCCTACTTTATCTATTTGCATCAATATTTCGTTAAGAATATAATAACCTAGCTAAATTAATATTTCTCACCTGAAGCCAGATTTGACAAATGGTCCTTTTCCCTTAAATCAGATTATGATACCCAGATTTAAGTTACATAAAATAAGATACACATTTTTAAATGAGAGAAACATCCTTCATCCACTTAATAAATATCGATATTTCATTGTATATCCTCAAAATAGTTATTTTTGTTTAAATTGTGCGTTTTTAATTTCTGCAGGATCTTTTCTTTAAATCAAAATTGTTCCTTTTTTTGCTAATATTTCCCCTAAAATGAAATAAATAAGGGCTTTTTGAAGCCTGCTATTATCACGACAGAAAATTTACCGCAGTCGATGCAGTTCCGATAAATAGTGAAATTCCCTGATTCTGCGCTAGGAAATCAGCCCTTCAGGTATCGCGGACCCTTCGCAAGTGCAGGAGTGAGTCGACCAACACTGCCTCTATTGTCCACGTATACTCGGCTCTTGGAGCACTTTGGGGATGCCTCCTAATAAGACACTCGAGAGAAGCGACCCCCCTTCCCCTGATTCCTCTCCGCGAGACCTCACCTCACCCCTTCCTCTCGCCCCCATGGCGTCCCAACTATAAATCTCCGACTTTAAAAGTTCCCCGTTAGTTTACGTCCCAAAGTTACGGACGGAATCGACTGCTCTCGTTAACTACCCTACGTAGGACGCTCCGGCGAGAGAGAGAGGAGGCTCTTCCTGACTTAACGATGACGCGGGCGGGAGAGAGGCGCCGAAAAGAGACGGAGCGAGGAGGCGGGGAAACCTTCGTTATCGATTTGCATAAAATTTCTGGGGTAGAGGAGCGTCCGGCTGTTTCGAGACGATCACGGCGGCTCGAGGCTCTCGCAACGCGGCGCGGCGAGCAACATGCCCGTTTGGTGCCTAATAGCGAGGAGCACGGAGGCTAATGGCTTGTCTCTAACACGCGCACCTAACCCGTCTCGCGTTCTCCACCCTGTCCGACGTTCGTGTCGATGTCGGGCGCAAATACGACGACGACGTCGCGCCGTGCACGCATCACGTGTTGCGGGACGCACGCGCGTGTATCGGTGCGGCGCCCTGTTCCGGAATGCTCGCAGGTACTGTACGCGGTCTTGGTGTAGTTGCGAGTACGTACGACGAGGCGCGCGCGTTTGTGGTTTGCTAATTATTATTGTTATCACCGCGATTCCATCAGGCCTCGGTTCGGTAACGCCGTGGCTCGGCTGGTGCTCGGTAGCTACCGTTGTTCGGTCTCGATTGGACGACTCGGAGAAATTACTCCGTTATACGACGCGAACCGGAGGGCGGTGCGCTTTAAAGCAGTCTTCATAAATCCAATTAGATCGTTATAAGGGATCCGTATTTTTTACAGCGGCTTAATTTCGATGGATCGACGTCTCTCCGTAAGTTCGACGCCCTCGAAGTAAACGGATTCGATTACTAAAAGTTTAAATACCGAAAGTTTTTTAGTCTCCCTTTTCGCGTACAATTTCGCATACTTAAACTTTCATTGCTCCTTCGCTTTCTGGATATACAGTGATGTCTCCCTAACTTTTCATGCTCAGAGCTTACAGAATGCTACTAGGTACTCCGGCTGAAGGGGCGATCGAAAGAGAGAGAGAGAGAAAGAGCGTCTATCGCGTATCAGCGCGCAGAGAAAATAGTGGGGGAGCGATTCTTCGACGCTCATTAGTCGAACGTTCAGGGGAAGCGAAAGTTACAGGGTGGTAAAGTTAGGGAGACAGCACTGTAGTTTATCAGTGATAAACTCTAGGGGGTTGCTTCGCACACCTTTGCATAAATTCCTCGCCGACGTAAACCGAGCTTTAGCTATTATACGGGGAGGACATCAAATTTTACCGGTTGTCCCCCTGCGTAGATTTTACCGGAGCGTTAAGGAGAGACGTTTCGCGCATTGTAGCGAACCTGACGTGCTATTCGACCGGTCACGGAGTTCGTAATCAGTGTCCGCGCCGAGAAAGCTCGGGCGGAGCTGCGACCGGAGGTGAGGAGATTCCAAAGTGCCATTTGGAAGCGTTTTATACGTTACAAATGATCTCTTTAGAAATCCGGCTTCACAATGGCAGTTCGCATCGATGGAGAGGAACCTCCTTCCGCTTAGCTCTTTCAGAGAATTTACTGTATAACGACACCTATACTACGGCATTACGGGGGAGCGCGCACAAATTATGTAAAATATTTTTGCCGTATTCCCACGACTTTCCTTACCTCCCCTACCATTTCCATGACTTGAGTATGCTCATGCGAGTCTAGACGATATAAAGCTCCGTCGAATAAGAATTACATTTAAGCGAGCGTGCAGAAATTAGGTAAGGTGTTTTGGACGAATTTTTATTCTCTCCTCCCTCCCTCTTGCTACACGAAAAGACTGGTATTATTAAATTTTAATGTATTTACAATAAAAAAGATACACATAAGAGTTTCCGGATATTTCTGCTACGCTGAAGAACAATTTTTTTCTGAGAAACTAATAAATTGTAATGTAAATTATCACGATTTATTGTTTTCAAAGGAAAAATTACTTTACCGCAGTGTAAAAACATCCGAAAACCTTCATGTATACCTCTTTTACTGTAAACAAGCTTTCCGTCTGCGACTTCGTCCGCGTGGATCTTGAAATAAATAGAAATATAAATTTTCATGGTTTTTACTGCAAAAATAACGGAATTCTCATACAAATTGTCATCTCTTATTTTACCACCTTAGGAGAAGAATTTTGTAAAATTCTTTCTTATTAGGTGCCTACGTCACAAAAGAAATCTACTGTCCAAATTTCAAATAATTAGCTTCAGCGGTTTCAGTTCGGCGTTGATGAATCAGTCATTCAATCAGGAAATGTTCTTTTGTATGTATAGACGATACAGTAAAATTTATTAGTACCGGTTTTTCCAGGTATTTAAGAAAACACAAGATTTTTAAACGCTCCTCTTTTATCCCTTCTTTTTTAAATAAGATTTAATTGTCATAGGACTTAAGCGTCGAACGATTAGCACGATTTATTAAATAAGGAAATAAATAGGTATTTGAAGTGAATTAAACTTGTCAATTTACATAAAGATTGAATATTACTATCTCACGTAAAATTTGAATTATACCTCTCTCCCTCTCCGTAAGACTTCATAAGAAATTGTTTGACTCCACCCCCTAAAACTCTTACGTAATTTATGCACATTCCTTAATTACGACGTTCCTTGTTCAATTTTATGTACGTAACTTTAGTTATGCGAATGATTCTACGAGAATACACATCTCGAGTGTAACGAAGCTTCAGGTAATCCAGGATTTTTAAAGACTATAGCCTTTCTAAACGCGCCGGACAACAGGTGGATTTGTACAGCCAACGAAGCCGAAAATTGTTAGAAAGTTTCTTCCCAGTCCTTTAATCGGATCCTCATGTAACCCTAAGATTCGATCATCGAGTTTTACGCCATAGGGTAAAAGAGGGATAGACCTAATCTCTCTCTTTGTTTAACTTTGAACGCGATTGTCTCGAAACGCAGTAGAAATATATGAAAAATGTAGGATATCTTTTTTATAGTAAAGATATAGATAAACATTTATTATTTAAACTTTTTTTCGATATCCGCAATTGATTTCAAGGTAATCGATCTTGAACTTGCTCTTCAACCGGAGCGTCTATCCCACTTTTACCCTATGCACTCACGTAGCACCCATCGCGAAAATAGTCACCCGTAACCTCCGTCCCGCCGGGGGAGGGTGAGATCTCGAAAAAGCGGGAGCGAGAGACGAGCGGCTCTCGTCTCCGAGAAAAAAGTCATCGTCGGCTCCTCCGCGAGCTCGTCGTCCTCTCGCGCGCCATTTGGGAAATTAGAGATCTTTCGCGCCCCGCCGCGGAGGGTTGGCAATCGCTCGGAAAGCAGCGGAGGTGACGGAGTACAATGGCGGAGGATAGCCCGGCGCGTCGGGCACTCGCTCTCCTTCGTCCCTTCGCGCGCGCCTCGCCGTTAGCGTTTCGACCTCTGTATCTCGCCCGCGAAAGAGAGCCTCCCCCGCGCACCCCTCCATCCCTTTGTCGAGCGGCGTCCGCTTTGTCCCGGAGAGAGAAAAGTTTGAACACAGAAGTGGTTATTCCGTGTCCACGAGGGAGGGCCGGAGAGAGTGATTACCGTGGTCTTTCGCGCACACATATATACGTTTCTCTCGTGTTCTTTCTTATGTTTCGTTTCGTCTTTTTTGCGTTCCATTTTCCGCCCGGGCTCGACGTTAATTCGTCACCGCGTATACGGTCGCGATCGCCCGATCCGGACCGACTCCTCGCGCGGGAGGGATGCTGCAGCGCGCGCGCTTGGGGATGGGATTGCGGACCGGGATAATAACCACTCCTCGTCAAATTTTTCAGCAGTCATTTTTATTTTTTCCATCTTCCTCGCCTGGCTTCGACTCTCCCTCGCACTCAGCTCGCACTCGCGCGTGTACAGTCGGATCTCCCGTGATGTCACCTGTCTCCCGCGAGGACCCTTCCAGAAAAGAGAAGGTGAACTTTCAAGGCGATCTCTTTACTTACAATATATTAGATATTCCCGTCTTTGTGTGGCGTCGAGAGCGATTTTGAGATAAATAATAGCAACGCCACCGGAGATCCGACTGTATAACACGATTTCCTTCGCATCAGGCTATCTTCTCGTACTCTTTGCCTCTCGCTGTAATTTGCACATTCATTCTTCCTTTCTCTCACTCTCACTGTCGATCGAATATTTACAACAAGTACTATTCGTTCTTGTCACTGGGTTGACGATAATAAATAATAATAATAATAACTATTTTATAACTTAGGAACGAACCTCCTAGTACCCCTCTGGTAACCGTACATGTACATCTATGTATAATTGTGTGATTCCGTATATACGCAAACACCCACGCCCACATATACGCAATGACGATGAAATTAGTAGAAATTCATGATATCGAATGTGATTCGATTATTTGCCACATTCCTTCAAACAGCGCCCAAACGACGAAATCTCGAAGATGCGAAAGGAAATAAAATATTTCCTCGAAAAAATACTTCTACATTGAATAAAGAGCTTCGCTATTATCACTGTTGTTAAAACATCGTCATTTTATTTAAGGGCCGTCTGTTAATATTATTGTGATTGGCAGTATTAAAAGAAAGTTCGCAAAAAGTTTTCAGCTCATTTCTAATGTCATTTTTTGCAGCGAAATAATTTGGAAATCAATGAGCATAATCTTTTTCAGGTCGAGAAAAGGTTTTCATAGAGTATTGTGGTTAAAAATTTATTAAAATGATTATTAAAATTGGGACCGATAATTATTATGTCCGAGAATGTTTGAAATTGATTTATCAGACATATTGCGCACTTACGGAAAATGCGAGAAAATTTCCGACCGGTAGTTTATTACACGCCATCGATTTCCATGTATTTGTCAAAAAATGCGATGTCTTACAAATACACGAAGTTATTACTCAGGGCATAAATGATTCAGTGGCGGATCATTTTTTTTTGATATCTAGTGAACGTTTTGTTTTAGACCTGCGCGAGTGCTACATGTCACTTAAAGACATAATGATCAATTATTTCTCTGATTTGAATAATTATAATAATCAGGAATGATATACTTTTCAGTGTTACTATGCTAACGAATTACCTATCTTATCGACAACGAGATTATTCTCAAATTTCGCACGAAAAGTTTCTACTATGGATTTTCAAAGTCCCTAAAACTGACAGACGCCCTTTAAAGACAAGTGTAAGTGCTTCAAGTCTCTCCGAATAAAAATAATGTATTCCCCACGGCGGTTGATTAGGGAAATATTTATAAGCCACTAAAGAAAAATATGAAATATACACAAATCTTATTTTTGTATCTACTAGCTTCAACGTCACGGACAGACATGTTGCGTCCATATGAGCAGGTATGTAGATATTAAGTGCTACCTGCTGCAGAGTGTTCGTACCGTGTGCTTTCTCTTGCGCGTGTTAATATATACATACACGAAAGTGTCTATCCTATTTACAACCGTGGAGTTCTCTCTTCGCCGTGCCTCCGTCTCCCGTTCGCCCTTCGATAGGAGAGGCGCGACGCGAATAACAAAATAAATACTGACTAGTCCGACTGCGATGATCGCGTACGTCTTATCTCTAGGTAATTCTGTATACGGGAAAGGAATAATCGACCGGTCGATCGACATCGCGTGGACTCATGAAATGGCGAGCGAGAAGCGTGACGCGTGACTAACATACATGTACGTACTATGTGTCATGGGGGTATGTACCGCGCGTTGCGATCCATTTGCTACGGCTATGACGCGTGCGTGTTACGTATATGAGACTTTACCGGATATGTGTGCATCATCATCACCTTCTCGTCTCGTCTCGTCATGTCGCCTCCTCCTCCTCTTTCTCTTCTTTAGTGGATAAAAAGACAGTGGTTGGAATAGGTTTCTTTTTAGGAAACAGGAGAACGGAGGAGTTATTGCATTGTCTCGTCTACTTGCATTGAGAGAAGTAATCGCTAGTGTTAAAAAATGTTTCTTGAATCAAGAACATGACCTTAACAATTTTTAAGAACACAGATTCTTGATCGAAGGATATATACATAATTTTGATTCAAGAATACCGTCATGAAGCGAGACATTTTTTCTGCGCAAAAAATCAATTACTCAAGTCTAGTAGGTAAGCTATAAGAGTTCTGCGCCACCTACGTGGCCACAAATTTCAAGATCAATGACCAAAGCTCGAGTTCAACGCCAGATGTCGCCATTCTGAATTTTGCCCCGACGGGGATCCGCCATTGGTCGAACCCCCACTCCCCACCCCCCGATCTTCACCATTGGTCGAGCCCCCACTCCCCGACCTCCCCTGGAATCGCGGTGACGTCACGCGTGCAGGTTCCGACTTGCACTTTTTTCCAAGAATAGTTTACCACGATGATGTTCCTGGAATCGCGGTGACGTCACGCGTGCAGGTTCGGATGTAATCGTCTCTGTCTCTCCACACCCGATGATGTCTGTGACATCGACGAGAATCGGTCGAACCCCCACTCCCCGACCTCGCTCGCGGTGCAACGGGAAATTTCGAAGAAGGAAAAAAAAACAAGAATAAGTTACCAGTAAGTCTTTATTAAAAAAAAACACACCCACACATTCGTTCCATGTCACATACACACATACACACACATACACTTATGCATTCAATCAATTTTTATTTATAACATCACACTTCCTCCTGCTCTTCTTCCCTCTCTTCCTCCTCCTCTTCCTCTTCATCCACGTGGTGAGCTGCCTCCCGTTGAGCAGTTCTCTTTGCAGCTCACCTCCTTAATTTCTGTAAAAATGCAAAATATTATGCTTTGATTCCAAGAAAAATTAGAAGAAAAGTTCATTAATATTCTCACCGGAATGAGGAAGCTACCGCATGATATAGATGTACCTATCTCTTGAAGCGCCAATGATGCTTTGGATTTGTTTCTTAATTGCCTTCGCTTATTGGCATTAAACACTTTCCAAGTGGGGCAAATGATTAGGCGACTATTGAACGTAAATTCCGAATACGCAATGGGCTCGAATTCGCGTACACTTGAACCCAGAGACGAAAGTGCGTTCGGCATTTCACATCGTTACTTCCGCGACAGTTGTATTAAGTAGGCTAATGAGATGCATCTCGAGAGACTGAGTTGAACCCAGAGACGAAGGTGCGTTCGACATTTTACATTGTTACTTCCGCGACGGTTGTATTAGTCAGGCTAATGAATTGCATCTCGAGAAACTGAGCTGGACCTAGCCGAAACATCTTACCAGAATAATAGAGTATCAGGTTGCATCAGGCAAATACTGATACTTTTCCCGTTCTTCTTTGGTAGATGGCATCTGAAAAAAAAATAAAAATGATTTATCTGTCACTTTGTTTCAGGCTACTGAAGACACGCAAAGAGAGGGCACCGTTGATATACTAACAATCCAAACATATTAAGATCTACAGAAAAACAGGAAAAGTACGATCAGAAACAACTATCATCCCTGGCATGTCAAAAGAAGAATACCCGATTGCAACAGTTTGGGGAAAAAAGCTAACGGAATTTTTCAATATGCGAGTAATGGTTTTTTTATTAAAATAACTTGTAAGGTTAATGTATTAAAAATAAACTTTAACAAATATATATTTTTAGTGTACTTACTTTAATGTAGTTTGCTAACAATTTAATTATTGCGTTGCAAGTCTCCATGACAATTCCACTAATCGTTGTAGGAGAAATAATACTGGAGAATTTCAGATCTTCAAATGATCATCTAGTGGCTAAAAAGCGAAGCGTTTCCGCTAGACTTTCGTTTGCTGATATTGCCTGCCTGATGTTTGTGTTTTGTTTGGTGATATACGGCCTTAACATGTTAAGAAGCTCACTGTATACATCAATGTTCATTCGAAAATAGTTTTGGTAATCCTGTGGATCTGTAACCTCAATGTAATGTAACAAATTTAAATGGATAAATGTTTTGCGTTTAGCTATCCATTTTTTGACTTAGTCTTTTTTTCTTTTTGCCATCCTTTAAACTCGTACAATATAATATAATTGCAATTGTTGAGAGCAATTCGTGAGAGAAATTATTTCTTCCGACGGAGGCATTAACATTACAAATGAGTAAAATACAAATTTCTTTTTTATTCTTTATTCAATCATACATTCAGTGTGTGTCACATTTTACTTCTTCAAAAACTCAAACAAATTGTATTTTCCATCGAATTTCTTCAGGTACAGCTTGCTGTCCCTGCATGCCTTCGCCAGCTTATCGAACTCCTCGTTGTCACTATTACCGTCCTTGAAGATCTTGCTGATTCTCGATGGAAGGAATATCGTAAAGCTCTTTTCCAGGTCTACCACGATCTTGAGTCCGTATTTCGTGGTGACCTTTTTCACTTTGGTGACTAGGAACTCCTTCCCGATTTCCAGCTTGGCTAGCTTTTTCACATAGAGAAATCCAGCTGATCTGCCCAGTTCGTTCAGTTTTGAGAAGTCCATTTTCTTAGCTGCTTCTAGCTGTGATTGATAGTGGTACCCCAAAAGACGTGGGGTTTTTATACTCTCGATCAGTTTGGTTGCACGTTGCCTAGCAACAGCCAATTATATTTCACATTGCGCAAGATGACGCAATGTCTTCTTTTTTTTTCCGAGAACTATTTACCACGATGATATTCCTGGAATCGCGGTGACATCATCGCGATTCCAGGGGAGGTCGGGAAGTAGGGGCTCGACCAATGGCGGAGGTCGAGGGGGTGGTGGTTCGGCCAATGGCGGAACTCTTCGACGCGAATTCAAGTCCCCCGCCACGACGCATTCGCGCTTCGACAAAATTCAAATTTCCCGCCAAATTGGGTCGGGGAGTGGGGGTTTGACCAATAGTGGAGGTCGGGGAGTGGGGGATCAATCAATGGCGGAGCCCCGTCGGGGCAAGATTCAAAATGGCTGCCAATTCAAAACGGCCGCCGACGACACGACGGTGGCGAAATCTCACGTGGAACTTAACCTTCGGGCGTTGACCTTGAGATTTTTGGTCACGTGGGTGGCGCAGAACTCTTATAGCTTACCTATTAAGCCTATCAAATATTTTCTTGCACAGAAAACCATGGTTTTATCCTGAAATTATTTCGTATTTTCGATTGAAGAAATCATTTTTTTGGCATCAGCAATTATTTTTTTCAATATGGTGAGTGAGAAGAAGGTGGTGGATGGGGTATCCTTATGAAAAAGAAAAATTAGAAGGAACGAGACGGGAGAGAAGATTTACCTACTATGGTTTTTAAAGATTCTGGGAAGTGTTCTTCTGGGATGAAGTGGCCAACCTGGGAAAGAGAAGGATTCGACGGAAGAGAAGTTGATAGGATTTGTTATCTGGCCCTCTGAAGATTTCAGTGAACGTCCGCTTCCTCATTTTTTTTTTGATGGGCAGGAATAAAATAATCGGAAGTAATCCTGAGAATGTTGGAAAAACATTCGTCTCTCGTTTCTCTCCATCGATCAGGATAAAGCGACTATAAGTAGTATTTTTACGAAAAAGGATCTGAAAAGGGGGAGGAGACCGAGAATCTTAAAGCTTTTCCTCCTCGTTCTGCTTAACGGATCACGACAAAGTGACGATAAACAGTTCATTTAGAGGCGAAAAAAAAACAAGAGTTGCCACGTTCCGTCCCGATTACACGTTCCAAAAATTCCAGTAAACGAGGATCGACACCACCGCGATCCTCTACCATAAAGAAAAATCCGGAGGAAGCGGCGGAGGGAAAGCGTGAGGCGAGAGTACTCGCCGCGTTCGTCTCTGTCACGTGTCCTGAACATTCAAGTAAACCTCCTCGGGCCTGGCGAGGAGGTGGTGTATCTGCTGAATGGTACAAAGCGGGCACACCTCCTCCTCGGTCCTCGCGTCTTTGAGTACCCTCCTGGCGCCTCCCGGCGCTCTCCTGTAACCAGGATCTATGTACGAGTAGCCGTCCGAGTCCAACGAGTTCGACCTACCGGCGGCGGGGAAAGAGGCGGACGAGGTGAGCTGGTGCAGCCTGTCGGAGACCCTCGACGGTCTCGGCTGGAGAGGAGCGTCGCGCTCCCTCGCGTCCTGGAAGTCGATGTACGAGTAGCCCTCGGAGTCGACCGAGGGCCTCCTCGACGCCGGCGGACCAGGCGAGGCCCGGCCCGGCATCCTCGCGGGCAACGTCGGCGTTCGAAGACGCGGTCTGTGGGTGGGCGTGATCGAGACGCCGCCGGAGATTTGAGACGGGGCGGGGGAGCGGATCGGCGTGGCGGACGGCGGCGATTTCTCGTCCACGAGGCAGGCGGAAGCGTTGCGAGGGATCGAAGGGGAGATCGGTGCCGCGGCGGCGGCGCTGCGGCTGCGCGGCATGTACGGCGACGGCACGGCCGGAAGCGGCGGCAGGAGGGAGGTGGACGGGAGGGAAATGGACGAGTGGGTGGCGATCGTGAGGGGTACGCCTTGGGACTTGGCGAGGAGGGCGCGCGGGGTGCGATAGCCACCCAGCACCGCCCTGGACGGCTTGTCGGCGACGCGCAGGATCGCCCTGGGGTCCCGGTAGTCGAGATAGTCGAGGTGGTGCGGAGCCGGGACGCGCTGTTGTCGGTCAGGGTTTGTCGCTCGTACCTCGATCGTAGGCTGGCCGGGGTGCAGTGGCGCGGCCGAGTGATGGTTGCTGTGGAGCTGCGAGTGGCCCACCGCGTCGGGCAGGTCCTCGTAGAGCACGGAGCCGCCGGCTCCGGGTCCCGGATGGGGCTGACCCTCCTGCAGGACCCTGGTGCGACCGGCGGCGGTCGCCGCTCCCGCGGCACTCTTGCACGGCAGCAAGTTCTGAACTTTCCGCTTGTGCCTGGAACACGGAAGGGTAACGAGACTCGTTAGACGTTGGTTGCGCGTTAACTCGTCGGGCGACCGACTTGTAGTTTCGGAATTTGCGAGCGGGGGAGGGAACCGCTGGTTGTCTCTCTCTCTCTCTATCGCTCTTGGTTCGTGGGAAGCAATTTGCTGGTTGGCAATTAGAAGTTGTTTATTTCGCGGGTGAGAAGTCGGCGAGAGAGGGACAACGCCTGGTGGAGCTTCGCTCGCCCGACGCGCGAATGAATTTTTACCTCCGCCGAGAATGGAGGTGCGAGTGGACCGGTTCGGAATGCGAAGGAGGAGCGAACGGGAGCTGAGAGCGTGGCTCTCGAGACACCTGACACAGTTTTCACAGTCAGTTATCTCGAATTTTCCGGAGGGCGAGTAAAGCCGGTAGATACCGTGTTACGCCGTGCCTTTCGCGTGGGTAGTATACGTGCGACTCACGGGAAAGGACGAGGAGGCGACGATATAGCGCTTATCCATGTATGTAAAGAGAATGTGCCAGTAGTAATGTCGATTTGTCATACGGCGCGTTCCGTAATTCACTTTTCGTGGGAGAAACGACGAAAGCAAAATCTTTTCGAACTTTAAGTACCTAACGACATTGTTCGACGTGTTCGTAATAAATAACCTTGCAAAAAAAATGGAATAACAAAATTTGCAATTATTTACGTCTTAAGGTTGCGTTAGACCAATCTCACTGAATAATTGCATCTGTCGAATGTAATCAATTTCGCTCTCTCTCTTTTCACGTTCTAAGAAGAAAATTATTTATTCACCGGTCACCAATGAAATGATAGGCTGTAGAGAATAAGTTAAATACTTTTTCCAACAGCAAAATAATTGCGAATTAAACGACGCTCTATAGTTAGCATAGAGTATTCTCTCTACGCAGCATTCGCGCTGGATATACAAATAAAAATAAATGTGCCCCTCTTTTTTTATGAATTATTATAACTCATTATGGCTTTCCAGTTCCCACCTGTTCCATCGCGGATTACTCCATAGTACGAATCGACCAGTCGCACAGCTTAGGCGTAAAACTAGCTACAGCATCCCGCGTAACCATCATCTCGCCGCTCATTGTGGAATCGTTTGCACAGGCGAACGCTTTGAGCGGAGTTTCCCGAGTGTAAACTTCAACAAATCGCACCCCGCCTCGCTACTCGCGGTATCAACGTGTTTCATATGCCGTTTCCGTTGGTCCATCCCGCTAATCACCCGGCAAACTAAACATTTAAACTCCGCGTTTCTCTCCAAGGGATTTACCTGCATCCCTTCCCCGCCAGACCCCGGCGACGGCCACCCACCCTTTGCGTCGGACGCGGATACGCGAGGGGATTGGCCCTTCGCCCATAGGACGGAGCTGACAGGCGCGAGGTCTGCTTTCGCGAGATAATAACGGTTGCGATTATTTTTTATTACGACGGCATTAAGTTATATCCCGCACGCGCGCGCGCGCGCGCGCGGAAACTCCGCTCGTACATTTGGCTAGGCAAGATGAACCTGGTAATCCGCCGATTATACGCGGAGACTCGCGCCCGTGCATTAGGGATAGGGGGGGGGGGGTCAGGTATATACGTCACAATTTTGGCGATTGTTAATCCGGGAAATCTGGAGTGCTTTGCGTCTTGTCGGCTAGACGAATGCGCGTAATCTCCCGTCGTGTGCTCGTTTGGGTCCGGGTTAGGGGTGTCGTTTGTATCAGTAATCGTTGCGTAATAGCACGTAGATTATGCTGCTTCGATTTTTTTTATGTATTTGATTCACTTTTCGCGAATTTTATGTGAACAAAATTTTTGTAATCGATCGATTATGCGTGGAAATTTGATCCCCTACGTTCACATATCACACGAGGCTAAACTTACACGCCAGGAAAGAAATTTCAATTATTATTATCTCATTGTTTATGAACTTTCGGTCTACATCGATATAAAACTTTGTTAGAGATATAAATGTAGTCTTTAAAAAAGTATGATATAAATATGAGCTAAAAACCCATAGATAATGAGATAATAATGACTGAAGTTTCTTTCCTGGCGAGTAAGTTTAACCTCATATGATATACGTACACTGAGCAAAAAATATAGTTGGTCTAGTCAAATGCTTTGGGTTGAAGGTTAAGTTTCATCAAATTAACTATTGTGTGTTTGGTTTGACGGTACCTATATGCATTTTGTCGTTTCATTCAGTAAAATTCGTTTTGTTGGTAGACGTAAATCAATTCAACTACATTGCTTTGTCAAATCAATCCGAGTTGATTTGTTCAAATAAAAGTTTTCACGACGCTAACGATGGAAGTATATAATTTGGAAGTATGTATATAAACAGACTAAACTGAGAAAAAAAATCGTTCGCTTCAACTAAATTTTATGGTTACGGGCGGTCAACTAAATACATACTTATTTAAACAAATATTTAGTTGAAGTAGCTAAGTATTTGGTTACCTCAATTAAATTTTAGTTACTCTAACTACATATTTGTTGAAAGAACTGTATAATTGATTGGCTGCCAGAGAGATTGTGGTTTGGACATTTTCTTGCTCAAAATCAGTACATACTTGTCCCTATAAAGTCGAACTTTTTCATCCCCTGAAATTAATTGATCCAATTTATCTTCCCAGTACTAAACCTCTCATTTCCTTGCGTAACTAAACCGACGCTCGAAGTTCGTTACAATCGATCGCAAGTTTATTGCATTTACACGCGTTACCTACACGCTCCCTCGCTCCGTATACCAGATCGTCGCCACAAAGCGCTATAATCAATTCGCAGCGCACCGTCGACCTCTCCCCAAGGAACGCAGTTTAATCCCACGGGTCTTAATCGTCTCATTAACTTCTTCGCTTCGATAATATTTATCCCGGCAAATTGAATCAGCGCGTAATTGTAAGGTTAACCGGCGTCCCGCGAGTTCGCCGATTCTCCGTCTACACCGAGCGGAGGGAACGAGAGGGAGAGAGAGAGAGAGAGGGAGTGCGGAAGTGATTGCGAAGCGGGTGCGATACGGGGAGGAGGAGGAGGGAGAACAAACGCCGTAGCATTTTACGGTCTGCATCGAGAAACGGTTGGAGTCGCCTTATACGCGATACATGGAGGTGAACGTGACGCCGAAGTACTTTCTCGTGTGGCTAGAGGTAACACGTGAGCGTGGAACTGGTTAGGTGAGGTTGGTTTAGACAACTTGTACGATTTCAATTAGTTTAATGCCGTCGCGATGCATTTTTCCACCTCGTATGCGGGGGAAGTCTCGGCGAGTTGCGCTCGCACTCCCCACATAAGACTGCACTCATGTAAGCACACTGAGAAAAGAATTTTAGTTGTAGTTAATAAATGTATACTTGATTATGGCAAAATAAATATTTCGTTGGGCCAGGTAAATATACGTATGTGAATTATTAGAACGTCTCCTTTATTTAAACAGAAATAGAGAAATAGTTAACGAATATTTCCTTGGCCCAAAGAAATATTTATTTCGCCATAATCGAGTATACGTATATTAACTATAAAAAACTGTCTTCTCAGTGCAGTCACTGCTATATTATTTTGTAAGTAATTCTATTGTAAATTGCGTATATCGTATCAATATTCCTCAGATGTAAGTACTTGTGCGGTCTTTACGACGTTCAAACAAAAAAAAACTATTCTTAAATGAATTGTTGAATTGATATTGTGATGTGATTCGAATTATAATCGCTGAATTTATCGTAGCAAAATACACATATTTACGGAAAATTACGCTTACATTGAATACAGGTTTAGTATTTTATTGATATTATTTTAAAATCATAAATATGCTCACTTAATGATGGCTTATCAAGTGTACAACCGTGATGCATTTGATGAGCCGATACTATACCGAGGAAAAAATTTACTTGATCGAAACAAACGTGTTTCTGGGCAGTTTTGAGAGCACATTTATTCGATTCGAATAAATACCGATTTGATCCAAATAATATTCAACTAAATCTACACGTCCAATCGATATTCATTCTAATGCCGATTTGATCCGAATAATATGCAATTAAATCGATAACATTTCTATACATCCAATCGACATTTATGGACTATCTGAAAACACGTTTATTTCGATCAAATACATTTTTTCTCAGTGCACCTAAGGTCGTTGTACAATTTACATACATTTGTCTATCCGTGTCCCCTCATTAGTCTTTAACGTAAAAGATGAACGTTCAAGCCTCGTGCTACCCCCGACAAGACACGTTTCGCGTCGCTCTTTCCTCCCAGAACAAAATTCCCGTCGGTATATCGCTTACAAAGTCCGCGCGAAACGAGGAGGGCGCGGGGAGACGTTCCGAACGCGCCGACCCGAATCTTTCGGCAAACTTCTCCTTCCGGCAACTTCGAAGAAGCGAGCAATTTGTATTACACAATTTAGAAGCTCCCCTCCTCCCAACGCCGAGCCGAAGTAGCCCGCGCACGTGTACGCACAGCTGCGTAGTACGCACGCACACGCCCTCCGCGCCCGGGAAGAAAAGTAGGACGCGCGAGCGACGTTGATGCGGCTTATGTTTTCGCAACTTTGCCTCCTGTTTTCTTCGACTCGCGAGGGCGGTGGCAGGGCCCGACGGGTCCCTGACAGATCCCAGGCTCCTCTCTCGGAGTCTGCGAAACTCCGCGCGCGCGGCGGAAGCGAGCGAAACTTCGTCCGCCCCGTAATCAAACACATTCCAACAGCGGCATCCGCCGACGTCGTATACACCGCCCCATTCGGTCCAGCGCGGTCGTTTTCGTCGTCGTCGCCGTCGACGACGCTCTTACAGATATCGTAATGATTTTTCATTAGGGGCAACCGCCCCCGTTTCGCCTCCTAATGGATTTCATTTAGTTCCCGGGACTCGCGTCTCGTTGCGGAACGCGAAGGGGGTCGAGGAGTGGTGCGAGGGAGACAGGAGGAGAAAAAACATCCCCGCGCGGAAAGATGCCGCACTCGAGACACACCGCCTGACGTGCGACGAGATGGAAGAGGTTCGAACCTCTCGTCGTACCGGCTCGAAGGGTTGAATCGTGAGCTTGGCAAGGGTAGACACACGCTCGATTGTCGAGCGTTGAACGGATTATTTAACCTTAGCTTTTAACTCGCGAGGTAATTAACCGCTCCCTTTTATGCGTTAAATCGTTGTACACGTTCTGCCGGTACGGCATAATGAAAGGATAATTTCATAAAGAAATAGGTATTTTCGTTATAAGGGCGTGAAGCGCCGTTTTTAAAGAGTGTGAAGTTTTCCGCACGAGCGAAGCGTTTTCACACTCGTTAAAAACGGTGCTTCACGCCCTTATAACGAAAATATCTATTAATTTTCATAATAACGGAATATATTAATTTTCATACTCACGTATTGGAAGACAGCTTTATATAAAAATATATTAAGAATACAATTTTTTTGGTGTATCGCAGGCAAGGCTACTCGAAATACATTTGGCACTTTTCCCCCCTTCAGGAATATTTAAAGGAGAATTAACGATAACTCTTCCGGATGCGCGAATACGGTCTAAGCGTGCTACTAGCGCGCGGGATAGTTACCCTAATTATAATACCTGCACCAGCACATATCCATTCCCCCAACTATACGCGTATGATTATGTTCAAACGTATATTTCGAGCGGATTGAAGTTTGCTCGCGCGGAGTTTCGTATAAGCTCCTCGGAACTATGAATTTCGCATATCAATTACATGTAAGGATGAAGGACCCCACCCCTTCTTGTCGAGGGAACTCTACACTGAGAGCAAAGTTGATGGTTGCATTAATTATAATTCAACCGGTAATGATGATATATTCTGATGGATTCAACGCTAATGTTATACGATCACTTCTAAAAGTAGGATTCCCTAGTTGCGGTAACGCTAACACGTAAATGAATAAATAAATGCATATTTGAGCGAGGACATTATTTTTGTTAGAATAATTTATCGGGGTTCGAATTAAACCTACATTTGCAATGACTTTTTGATTCGATTTGGACCTTCTCCCTCTGCAGGACGTACTATAGTTTCTAGAATATTTAGATAACCATTAACCGGGACCTTTATACAAGCAATCTGAGTAAGACACGTGATTACCGCGAGGGTTAGTCACTCTCTGACTGTCCCACCTACACCCATGCATATCCACATACATATCCGAGTTAGACGTATATCGAAGGGATTGAAGTTTGCTCGTACGCTGTTCCGCGTAAGCTTCTCGAAACTACAAGTTTTGCATATCAATGCGACCTGGGCGCAATCACCACGTTCGATAAACGACCATTACTTGTCTCCTCGTCGAGGAAAATCTATCTCTGCGATGCAATCGACTCTCTCTTTTTCTCTCATTCTGTTAGTTTTATCTTATCCTTATCTTAGGTTTAATTTTACTTGGTTTCGTTGGTGCTGCTGCGTGAGGTTATCTATTTGTCAAGACTTTATCTTACACTATAAATAATTCTACGGTGTGGATCTATATAGAGCACTTTTGGTGTTAGATAACAATGGTATAAGACAGGATGACACCAGTGATGTGATACATATAGGTCCACATCGGTGAAGTGGTGTTAAAAATTAACACCACTTTTTTTACTGTGTAGGCTTCCCTTTGCTTGCTTAATTTCTATTTTTTATTTCTGTTCTTTTACTTTTTTATAATTACAATTTCCTTCGGTTTTCTCTGTTCATTTCACTGTGTATGTGCTCTTAAGAAATTTTTTCTTAGAGCATGAATAAACAAACGCATCCTCTGCTTCTTTACTCCCGTAGCATCCTCCGCAAGAGTGAAATTTGTATAGGAATGGTTTACTTTAATAATAAGTTCATGTAGTTGAAGTAGAATATTAACTATTTGCGCACTCGACGCTGCAGCCGGTATTCATAGCTCGAATTCAAGGAATACCTGAGTCAATTTCAATTCGAATTTGGAGCTTACTCGCTGGTCAGAATACGGTGACTAATTGAGTCGTAATTACTTCTGAGTTCCGACTACTAATACCGCGCTACGTGCGAATACGACCGAGGCACGCGACTATCGCGAGGGGTAGTCACCCTCTAATCGTTCTACCTGTATCCCACGCATATCCGCTTCATACTATGACTCGTCTGAATTAAGCAAACAGTTGAATTTCCGCTAACCAAACCACTCGTGAAAATTTGTGTTCACTGATTTCACTTCCCCTCGATCCACCACGTGTGTTGACACTCCCACGTAATGCTTAGCTCGCGATTGTCGTGCAATTTGGATGAAAATTGCTTCATGCAGTCTCATTAGAATGACAAGATGATTGAAAAAACTTATACCGTAATTTCACTGTTTAATTTCCCGTAGAGGAATTATATTGATACTGTGTAAAACTAGACTTTTTTTTCCAAACTCGATAGAATAATTTATATACAGGGATTTAAATTAAGCCCACATAAAAATTAATAGAACGAAAGAAGCTCGAGGGAGAAGCAATCGAATTAATCGAGACGATTCGTCTTGATCACCGAAAATCGCACGATCAAGAGAGGTTGAATCGGAGGAGATTCGACTATATTTTGAACGCGTATCGAAGTTTGCTCACAGCGAGTTCAACAACGCGATTCTGGGAACTACAAATTTTACATATCAATGCACGAGGGATGCAATCACCTCGTATAATAAATGACTACCCTTCCGTCTCCATCTCTACATGCATATATGTATAATATATCAAGGCTGCCTTCGCACCAAGGGAAAAGGTTTCGTTGAATACGAACCTATTACAAACATTTATTTGAGATGAATATAAATTTATTCACATTGAACAAAAGTCTATTCGAATTTGATAAATGTTCTAGGTTCGTACTCGCGATTAAAAAGATATGCAAAATATTTATCTAATTCAAACATACTTTGGGGTTCGATGTAAATAAATTTCTATTTATCTCAAATACATTTTTCCATCAGGTTTGTATTTAACTACACAGAGAGAAAGAATTAGTTGGATCTACTGAAAATTACTTGCGGGGTCGCAAGTAATTATTTATTCATATCACTGAAATTTTTAAATACTTATATTAATTTGATATCTCTTCCTTACAATCATGTGGAGTAGTATGTCACATTGCAAGGAAGAAATATTTAATTAATATGAGAAGATTTAATTGACGTAGGTACATGAATAATTACTTGCGACCCCACAAGTTATTTTTAGTAGATTCAACTAATTATTTTTCTCTGCGTATACCTTTCCTCTCAGTGCGGTCCTCTCTTTCCCTTTCCGGCGAAGCTCTCGTATCGTCGTGGCCTCGATTCGGGGTCCACCTTCGATGCGGTTGGCGTTGCGAGCTAAATCGAATCCGCACCGAGGCGCGGCCATTGTTTTCGGACAATCCAAGAAATTTATATACGGCTTATCGGGGTTGGCGGTAGAGGCAGCGGCGGCGGTGGTGATTCGACTTTCGAGAGGTGACTTTCACGACCCGGGTCCGATCCTCGGCGAGTTAACGACGCGCGATCCTGGTCACCCCTCCTGCCCTCTCAGCCCCGCATCGAGATATATAACTACGTTCTCTCTCTCTCGTAGATAGGGTGAATTTTTATATGCATTTTCCAGCACCGAGAGGCGGAATGCAAGAGGGTTCTTTAATTTCGTGTTGCGATATTTTTGCTCGTGGTGTGATTTTCCGTTTCCAACGGGAAAACTCGAGCGCTGGTTTTCTCTTCTGGCTACACTTTTCTCGATGTATACCACGAGCTATTTCCGTGTTTTCAGTTGAGAGCAATCGGCTGCGCGTATCTGCAGTGACGTTTTTATTGGGGAAAACTTGGTAGCACGGCAGATAATGACGATGAGGGGTCATTTGTTTGTTTTATATATTTTCCTCTTCAGCTACTGTTGATCACGAGACGTAGCAATTTTTTTACTCTCAATAAATATGCATTTGTACCTTGTGCATCGACCGTTTCGCGCCTTTAACGTCAGAACGTCCCCCATTCATTCCCTTCGGCAACTTGGATTCCTTTCATTCGACGTTTAAACGACAATCGAGCCACGTCAGAAGGCGTACCGCGTACCAATAAATGCAAAGTGCGGCTGCGAAAATAAAATCTATTCGAGGGGATGGATTTATCCCGTTGATTCGCTCCACTTGACATTCGTTCATTCGTTCGCCGGCAAGAATTGAGTTTTCGTATATTTTCATGAATATATCTACACTTTCCAACGAGGGGGTGCGATGAGAAAGGTCGTGGGGGTTGCGCGATATATTTTCACGGTGGCGGTACTTTATCCCCGATGAAAAATCAAGGGAAAATCATTTCGTGTTATATTTTCTTCGCGTGAAGCTTCACGCTTTTATCTTTCATCCCCGAAGTCGTTCTTCGAGGTGTCTTTAATAGGATCATCGCTCGCGCCGATACGTTTAAGGGTGTCGTTTTTACGCGGGCGTCGCGAAATGTTCAAAGCGGTCGAAAAGCAGCATCGGAATATGCGGGGCAAGGGAGGGTGGGGGAGAGCTCCGTGTTACGCGCCTGCACCCCTTGATTGAAACACCGCAGATATTTAAATTGCGAAAGTTTCCGAATAAATTTGTATGCTAAAGCACTTTTCACTTGGAAATCTACTTTTTGGATTTGCCTAATGAAGGGCCTCCCGCGCCCCTAATCTCGATTCCCGGTTTTCGTCGAGCCAAAGGGACCGAGAAGATTCGCGGGGCTCTCGAGGCTCTCTTTACCGCCTATTATACAGATATAATCCTTTCGCTATCGTTCACCGGCAATGAGGACGATTATGTTAATTTGCCGCCTCCGCACTTGCCGCGTCTTCTCCGTTTCCTGGCATTTCGCTCTTGGGAAATGCTCGATCTCGACGAGAATCACTGCAGTGCGCCTGTAATAGGGGATGAAGAGGGTTTGCAGGGATGAGGGTGAAGACGAGTGCGGTTCTTCAGAATTCGAAACGCACCTCGAGGACCCTTTGCGACGCATTAGCGAATCTCTACGACGTTTCGGGCGCCGGCAAAGATGAACGTGAAAGGGACGAATCAATTTTGGTTACGATTATCTCATTACCTATCAACTTTTCACTGGTATTGGTATTTAACTTTTTTGTAGATCAAAACGTAATCTTCAAAAAAGTATTTAATCGATTTAACGTGAAAGTTCACAGGTAATGAGATAATCGTCATCAAAGCTTCCAGATTGCTTTGACACAGCCTTCCACCTTCCTAAGCCAGAGATATAATCCTTCTACTGACTTCCACCTTCGATAGCGACGATGACACCAATTCCCCACTTCGCACCACTCCCACTACTGCATTCTCGCCGCATATCGACTACACCGCATCGCTTTCCCGCCCGGCAAACGCGTCCACTGCTATCCGGGCGCGAGAAAAGAACGAAGAAAGAATTCGAAGAGTTCTCTACCGGCGTTGGGAGTGGAAACGGAGGTAGCCAGGCGGCGAAGGTGTCGAGGGAATGCCCTCCGAGGTACGAGGTGTTTCCTCGAGACGGCCTTGTTCGCGGCTCGAGAGGTTCCCACCGTCACAATGAGCGCATTGTGGCTAGAAGCGCATTAAGCCGCTCTTTGACTGACGGCACCAACGATGGTTCAAGAGCCACTGGTCCTCGGAATACTTCATATGTACCCACCCCACCCACTGACTCAACTAGGCGTTAGTCTCATTGTTCCTGGATCGAGACTGATCGCTTAACGATGTAAAACCCCAGCAGCTATAGCTGAAGAAGGATGGAGCGAGGGAGAGGGGTCGAGAGCGCGCGTTGTTTGTCGCGGATGAAAGCATCGCCAATATTATGGCATCGAATGTCCTCTCCGGGGCTCGTTCGGTGTCAGGTTGCGTCTCCCGGTGTTTCCCCTCTCAAAATTCGAGGATAATGCCCCTCGTCAGTCAGGAAGAGCCTGCCGGAGGATGACTGTGGATCGATGGAGATATGCGTTCGTTCCGGGTTGGGAGAAGACGAGGAAGAAGAAGCAGAGGGGGAGATATATGCCGCGGTTCCCCGTCAAGAGTCAGCCTCCCCCTTTCGAAAGAATTCCTCTTTCGAGGGACAATGCCGTTAATGACAGTCGTGACGGACAAAGGTAGCACCCATGGTGCCGGATGATAAGGATTACTTGCAGATGTGTCTGATACCTCTCGAGTATCGTATAATGGTCATTGTGCGCGCGGCATAATCTCACCGCGTGCGAGTGTTCCTCTCGAGTGAGTCTGCAGATTGGAACGCGGCGTGGAGGTGCCTCGGAGGTGGTACGATGGGATCTCACGGGTCGATATTGTGTAGTTTTGCAAGTTACGTTGCGTGGTGCATACGCGGAGAAAAAGGATTAGTAACTTTTAGAGTGAATCCCAGTAACGGGGCTCCTCACGATGAAACATTGCATTTTTTAATAGACGCAGCGTACTTTTTACAGTTCGTAGCAGTATAAACCCGTAAACACCCAACACATAGTGATGGGAGATTGGTCAATTTTACCATACAAAAACTAATGTTTATACTATTACGAATTGTAAAAAGTACGCTGAAGTCTATTAAAAACTTTAATATTTCACGTCGAGGAGTCCTGTTACTGGGATAACTGTAAAAATGCATTGGGATTTCCCATGATTCTTTACCAATCCCTTTTCTCCATGTATACAAATATTTTCGATGTAAAACGAACGATTTGTCTGAAATAAATGAAGAGTACGTTTTCTTTTGAACGAGCGAAGAAGATTCGAATGACTCGAATTTAAACCAGACAAAGAACACACATTCTGTTAAATTTACCTAAAAATTCCAAATCCGAGCACAGGTACGCCCACATCCGCCTTCCTCTGCGCGCAGAGAGCGAGAAAGTAGAAACCTCTCGATATTGGTCAGCCGTGGGATGCGGAGCCGACGAGCGAGGCTGGAACCCGATCTAATCGTATCCGCATGTCGGCCGTCACTCGCGTCAAACTCAAATTTGGAACTCGACCGGGATCAGGACGCGGGGTGTCCGTTACACGCTGCACCCTCTCGCTCTTTCAGCCCTCCTGCCGCACCCTGCTCACTTCCCGCCCTCTGAATATTCAGCAGGGCGTTCGTTCGGTCGGGAATGTATCCTAGGGTGTTGCAAGAAAAAAAAAAGAGGCCTCGGACGCCCCAAGAGACGCGGAAATTAGCTCTTGCCAGTTTTAATATCCGGTTTATTTTACGCCTGACGCAGCTTCGTCGGACGTGAAGATGGCCGCGTCTCACGGTCCGTCGACAAACGTCGTCTACGGGACTTCTCGTCGAACGTAGGGGTGGTGAAGTGATTTCGAAGGAGGGAGAATGGAGAGGAAACGACGAGAGGTGGTTCGTTGACGATACACAAAGGCATCGCGACGGAGCCAATTTCCTACGCAGGGATTATGTCGGGGAAATTAAATTTTCGTATTTTCACTCGATATTCATATTCCAGTCGCGAAGCGATATCCGGCGACGGAGGGTCGAGTGATATCAGGCGATATGGGCCTCGTCTTTGGAATGATCCTGGTTTTCAAAGAGATTTTCAGTCCTTTCGATTTTACTGCCGCGATATTTGATGCGGTCTGTCGTGCAAAGCTTTAAGCTTCCTTTCGAGATATCTACACTAATATGTGGTAAAAGGGACTGCAAATACAGACTGCTGTTTTGTTTTAGGCTTAGGATAAAGCACCCTTGTTATCCTCCCTTTATCCCGAAACTTAAACAAAATAATAGTCCATATTTGTCCATCACCACCACTACCCTAATTGTAAGTAGTATTTCAAATAGTTTGTTAGCCTTTCGCAATGACACTAAACAAAAGTTCTCATGATATTTCGAGCGCACCGAGAAAATAGTTTATTTGTAGTTAATAAATATTTGTTTAATTATGGCGAAATAAACATTTTATTGGACCAAATAAATATTTGTTAACTATTATAATATTTACTTGGCACAATTAGATTCTTCGAGGCAACCGTTTGAGTGAAATAAACATTTTAATATAATAAACGTATAAGTATTTTCTCGTCCTAACGAAATATTTATTCCGCCGTATTTGAAATTACATTTACCAACCTGTTTTCTCGATACAGAACACATTCAGCTGTCAAGTAATCAAGTAACTCCGTTAATATCACTTGACATTGTCTAAGAAATGGCTATAAACATGTATTACTTTGTCATAAAGCATTGCATAAAAAAATGAAGCAACAACCTCGACTTTAGCTCATATTCTAGTCTCACGTTTTTACGGGTTCATTATTTTCGGAATATTAAATAGACATACAAATCATTTGAGTTAATAGTAGCGTCTCCAATTCAGTTAAACCCAGTTATATACCTAATTAGGTACGAGAAAGCTGATTGTTCAAAGACTACCGCAATGCCTCAAGATCCTGAGAAAACCGACGACGAGGTTCGCTGGGAGGAAGCTCCGAAACAATAGCTCTCGTACTGTACCGTGGAGGGAATCCTTTCTGGGTGCAGAGGTCGTCCCTGCGGATGAAGAGTACCGGGTCACGGGGAACAGCGAAGAGCAAACAATCGTGTTAGCTTGTCGCGTTTTAAGCTCGCGCGCGAGCTAGAGAGGGTTGCAGATGGAGCGAGCGAGGGGGGTGGTAGAGGAGAGGGTGTTAACGAGATCCAACCAGTCGAGAGCCGAGTAGAGCAGAGCCTGAACTCGAATTTCCTTCCTTCCCACCTACCGTAGTTAGCATAATTCTGTTTATGAAACTCCCTAGCGCTCGCACCTCGTCGTTTTCACTCCCCCACCTCCACTCCTCGCCCTTAGCCGCGCAGCATCACCTCCTCGCCATTCACCAGTTCTCCTTCTCTTCCAGCCCGTCTTCCGGAGCAAACTAAACGTATTGCTCGTGCACTTTGACTCCGATTTAATCTCGACGTCATGGTATTTTGTCTCTCGAGACGAGCCCTCAGCTCATCGATGTGATTTCCGAACGAGGGAAATCGTATTCGAAGGGAGTGCGCGACTCGATATCGTACCGGTGGGACGGATGGTCGACTGCATCCTTGAAGGTCGTAAGGATTCGAGGAAGCGAGTGATTGTGGTTCGCATCTGGTACCAGCAATAACATGCTCGAGGGATCAAGAGTAGTTTCTCTCTCCCTGACAAGTTTCGCGTTTCGTCTTTGAGTTCGCTCTGGTATTTGCGGCGTTCGCGTCAGTGTTTTTCTCATTTTCCAGATGACACTAAAGAAAACTTTCTACCCTCTTTTATTTGGATTTAATTTCGGGGATATTGAATTTCTCTTCTGAATTTTGTGACGTATATATTTTATTTTTCGAATATGGATGCTCCTGGTTGCGGAGGGAGTTTTATAGTTGAAGGGAGGGCTCATGTGTTTGATACCGTCCTTAAGGAGCAGGTGGTGGATCGCATCCTTGGCGGTCGCAAAGATTGGAGAGAGCGGGTCATTGCGGTTCGCATCTGGTACAGCCAATAACGGGCTTAAGGGATGCGAGCGACCAGTTTCTGCCACCCCGTCGCTCTTAACCTCGTAGTCTATCACCTTCGTAACATCTACTCGTCTCCATTTGGCAAAACGATCTTAAATCTGTGAGATTTCGACTGGTGTCCGAGTGGCATTGACGTCCACAGGAAAGACGAGCTTTCCCCCCGTTACCGAGGAAACTGCACGACACGATCGTAACCATAAGCGTAGCCATAAGAATAAGCACTCAACCAATCGGATATTGCCCCGAGAAACCGAGAGAGGATTCTATTGACCAACCACTTATTCCCATCTCACTATCGCTTTCCTTATGATCGCATCGAACAGCAGTCTTCCACGTTCCTATCTAATCAGGAAAGTTTGTAGACGCTCTCTTTCGCTTTCGACAACTGCTCGATAACACCCGATAATTCACGACAAATCCAATAAACAAGCGTTGGAGAAAAATATATGAGGTGAAATATCATCGGTTGAATCAATAATAACTGAAGCTCGATAATGTTTCCGAAACTAAACGAAGGGATACATATTTTTCGTTAGTTCAGATCTCAAAGTTAAAATTTGTTTAAAGTAGAGTCATCAGCGCTTTCCCCCCACGAAAAGAATGATATTAGTAAATTTTACTGTATCTATACATATTGTATAAAACAAAATGTCCTGATTGATTCATCAACGCCGAGCCAAAATCGTTGAAGCTAATTACATGAAATTTGTAAAGCAGGTTTCTTTTATGACGTAAGCTCCCACTAAGAAAGGATTTTACGAAATTCTTTAAGGTGGTAAAATAGGGGATATAAGTTTGTATGCAAATCCGTCATTTTTGAAGTTAAACCCCATACCCATAAAAATTACTATTTGCCCTTTAGGTTAGAAATTAATAAAGAAGTGTTTCAGGATTTTTGGAAATTTATCCCTTAAGGGGAGTAAAATAAGGGATGACAATTTGTACGCGAATTTCTATTTATTTCGAGATACACGTGAACGAAAACGCAGCCTGAAAGCTAGTTTACAATAAAAGAGGTAAACACACGAGGGTTTTCGGGTATTTTTACAGTGTTTTATAGCAATTTTTCTTTTGAAAACATTAAATCGTGATAGTTTACACTACAATGTACTAGTTTCGAAGAAAACATTGTTCTTCAGCAGAGTAGGACCATCAGAATACCCTTATACTTACCTCTTTTACTGTAAATACAGTAAAATTGACTCATATTAGTCTTTCCATGCCTAACGACGAGAAGTTCGCCACGGGCATCCCCCCGCTACAGGCGCGCAGTCTCTCTCGACCCCATCTGGTGCCACGGCAATAACGCGCTTAAGGGATGACGCGCCGCTGTTCCGCTCGCCTTGTTAAGGTGAGAGCGCCGCGGCCAATTGCACCCGATACGCCGATAATTTGCGAAATGCAGCGGAAGTGCGGAGACGAGGAGGCATCGGCGGGGTGGACGCCGGGGGTGGATCGCTAATATGCAGGATAGACGGACCAGGTGGTCCAGGCTTTAGCGCGGAGTCCGTTCGCCCTTCCCCAGAGTGCGGTAGTCGGCATGCTCGACATAGCATAACTCGGCGTAACATCGCATTACCTGCATACGCGAAAGCTCGCGAGGACGTGTATATGCGTCGAGGGAGGAGGAGGAGGAAGAGATACGAGGCGGGGGACGAATCTGGCCAAGGGTTGTCCGGCGTACGGCCCGCTCCCTCCGCCAGAGATACGCGCAGACAATGATGATGACGTAATTATGGCCGGTTAGGGTAATATCTCGACTGGCGAACAATGGGGAATGCAGCCACGGTGCGACGGGGTTACGTTGGCATCCGTGGCCACTCGCGCGTGCATAGGTAGCCCCCGAAATAGAATTAGAGCGAGCCGCGTCATAGGCCGAGGACGAGGAAAGGGGGAGGAAATGTTGCACGACACTTTGTCAATTGAATCGAATTGGCAGCGAGAGCGAGAGGGTGGGGGAGGAGGGAGGCCTGAGCCGAAAGGGGGTGATTTGCTACAGAGAAGGCACAGGCCCGCGCGACGAAATCGGTATGTTCTCGATTGAATTGAAGGTGTCGAATTGGAGGACGGAGAGAAAGAAAGGATTTCGATAAGAATCCTTGTTTGTCGAGATATGGAAATATAGATACCCGTGACTCTTCGTCCGCGTGGAATTTGAATTCTTATATTTCTTTTAATTAACGGATATCTCAATATTGGATATCGATATGGGATTGGCACTCCCTCGCCCTCCCTTAATCGTGCGCTGCTGATATCGTCTGCTAGGTTTCATTGAAAAAATGTCGCTATTTTAGGGCATTCGCTATATTGAGTTTCTGATAATGTCGCATACCCTGTGTCCTTTTCCGGGTTTAAAGCTATCTTTGACGAAATTCATCAAAATCGGTTCGGTAGTTTAGTCGTGCAGATTTAACGAACATACAAATAAACTCACTTTCGCAATTATGATATTTGTAGAAGTAGTAGTGAAAGCCCTATCGAGTCTGTTTGTATATCTATAGAGGAATGCAAAGATAAATAGAGAGATATGGACGTTACACTGAGACAGCACAGATAGCTCATCCATTAGTTATCAATAATTGACATTTTGAAAATCGATGCATTATTTGTAAGAAACTCATCGGATGAAAATATAAGAAGTAAAATGTAACTACTGAAAAAATTTACGAACGAGAAACTCTTGAATCCTTTTCAGATATTCTACTTTGAAAAATAGATAGTAGAATTTATTGGATTGTATTCTTTGCCTGCGACAGTTTGCCTACTTTATCATTATACAGAGAAAAAAATTAGTTAGATCTACTGAAAATGACTTGCAGAGTTGCAAGTAATTATTTATTTATATCAATGAAACCTTTTAACACATATCAATTAGATATCTTTTCCTTACAATTATATGGAATAGTATGTGATTGCGAGGAAGAAATATTTAATGAACATGAAAACAAATGTAATTTATGTAAATAAATAATTACTTGCGGCCCCGCGAGTATTTATTAGTAGATCCAATTAATTCTTTTTCTCTGTTTACCATCAACGTTACTGTGAAGAGAAAATTTTCACTTTACAAGCACGTCGGGTGCAAAGTATCATGCTACTGTATTTTGATATTTTGGACCTGTGAAGTACTTTGTAACCTCGTTTCTATTGACACATCAGTAAGACGAACGTAGAAGTGTAATCGTTCGCTTGCAGTGCTATTTGGGGCACGAATCATTAAATATATAAAAATTAATACACAAAATAAGAGACGAAAAATGGAAGAGAGAACTCGTTTAAATAGTTTCCCCTTTCACACATCCATCCTGCAATAGATATACGTTGAGCTCTAACAAGAATTTCTCCCGTCAGTGTGTCTGAACTCTCTCTCTCTCCCCTCTTCCGAGTTTCGTCGTATACTCCGTGAATACTACGGTTCGTGACAGGCTGTCATCGCCAATTATAACCCATTCAAGCAGCCGCGGGTTAAATTATCCATAGACCGGGAACCACCTACCCCCCTCTAGATACCCGCCTAGAAACAACAGACGTGACTCACCGCGTACCAGCGACTCCGTCACCCTGTCCCGAACGATAATTTGATGCAGCGCGCCACCCCCGCGCACGGTCAGAGATCGGCGTTCAGGTTCATATAGGGCCGAGCGGAATCGCTCGACCCCGATGAAAAGCGCCTTGGTATGCATATACGGTACGCGGCCGTACACAATGGGTCTTGATTGCCGTTGTCGGGGTGCGGGGGAGCGTTCCAAAATAAATAAATCGCCCACTTAGGACGAAGGACCACCCCGAAAATAATGTCTCGCGGGTGCATAAAACATCCGGGCTGCGAGTTTTTCTCTCATCCCGATTTTTCCCCGTTCGAAAAGATCGGCGAACACATTCGCGTGTATACACTGCGAAAAGTTTCAGTTGTTCCAACAAAATTGTTTGCGTTGAAGGTTAAATTTCGTCAGATTAATTATTGTCAGGGTTGCCATCAATTTTGAATCAAAAAATTCTCTGACTTCCCAATTTTCCAGCTTTCAAGGTCTTTGGCAACCCTGGTTGTATGTTTGGTTGGATTGCGTGTAGTTGGAATAATTACATTTTTGTTTCATATAATAACATTTCTTTTGTTGGTGTAAATCTGCAAATTCAACTCTACTGCTTTATTAAATTAATTTGAGTTGGTTTGTTTCAACAAAAGTTTTTGTCAGACGAACAGTGTAAGTATAGTTTCAACTATATCGAGGAAAAAAATTGTTTGATTCAACTAAATTTTAAAGTTACGGGCGACCAACTACATACATAATTATTTGAACAAATATTTAGTTGAAGCAACTAAGTATTTAGTTACCTGATCTAAATTTTAGTTACTTTGTTATTAAATGTAGTTAGTGACTACATATTTGTTAAGATAACTATATATCTAGTTGGCCGCTTCAAGGGGTTGTGGTTTGCAAATTTTTTCTAAATGTAAAAGGAGGAAAATATATGCCAGGGAAATAACTTCTCGATTACACGCGTATGAGGAGTTCGTGCAGTTAGGAGAGGTTTATTCGACATCCGAGTTCATCCCTGGTTGCCAGGGGAAACTCGAGAGCTTTTTCGAATGCTGCTATCATTTTACGATCGCAAGAAATAATTCAATGCTCCCTAGAAGTACTATACGAGTAATTCCTTCGAATGTAAATTATACTACGAAGAAAGACTTTTTCTAAATGCACCTCTTATTTCTGAAACTAATTTACCAGAGCCTTTCGCAGCAAAAATCAGAGAGTAATCGATCTAATTGAACCCACGACCAAATAAATCAAGTCCATAAAACAAGAAACACGTAGAAAAGAAGTTAAATCGAATTTTTACAGTCGCCTCTTCGTAATTGCACGCTCTCCCCCAGAAACCGCTTCCCATGAAGATTATATTTCTCAGATTATCGCGCTAAACGCAGAATTACCTCAACTTCCCAATGAATACAAGAGAGACAGCGAGATGTGAGTCCGTAAATCCATAACTCCCGAATCCTCTGTCCATTGATACTCATGTATGAACGCTCTCCAACCTCACATCCAATAATTTCGCGCTGCCGAAGCCCGAAAGAAACGAAACTGAATATACAGTCGACTCTACGTATTTTCGCCACAACAACAGCAGTCGCGAGCCCTTCTTCTGATATCACTCGTAATATCCGTAAGTGCGTCGCGCGAGTCTTTTTGCTCGTTACACCCGCCGTCTCCGGGCACGTCGGCCGTGATCTTTCGCGGCCGGGGAAGTAAACGTTCGCCGCTCTCGTATTTTCGGGGACAAACGGAGAGCGAGTCACCGGCGAGGCGTTCCGGGAGGTATACGCGCGCGTTAACAAGCGATGACGACGGCGGCGGTGCCATCCGTACCGACCTAGACGGCGGCCACTCTATGTAATTGCCAGCCATTGTAGTTGCACCGATGCGAATATATAGGTGCGGTGCATATCTCTGCGCTCTTGCATAAAGTCGACCGTATAAACGCGCGCGCATATAGGAACGCGCGCGTGGCTGTCGACGAGATGCGTATTGGCTAGAGGGGGTCGCGCAGTCTTTCGTAAACATATTTTTCTAAAGCGAGCGTTCGAGTCCCAAGGGGACGAAGCGAGCGCTCGTCGTCAGCGTCAGTCGGTTCGATCGAATGATCGTTCGAGCCGCGAAGGCGGGTTGCATGCTGCGACTGAGATGCAGGGGGGTGGGATTGACGTTCATGTGGATGGATCTGCACGTTGGAGGAAAGTAGGATAAAGTGGGAATTACGTTAGTCGGCCATCGGTCATCATTTGACGCGGTCCACCGCGAGATGGACTCGACTGGTTCGTTTCGATCTATTCCTTCCCGTGTTTAGATATGCTCGAGCGTAAGCTGATAAAAACAAATTTAGTCGCAACGTTATGTGGATAGACTGATATCAGTAAATTTTCTTGTATTTACAGTAAACGAGGTGCACACGGGGGTTTTCGGGTGTTTTTACAGTTTAGTACAGTAATATTACTTTTGAAAACTTTGAATCGTGATAGTTTACATTACAATTTACCAGTTTCTAAGGAAAAATTGTTCTTTAGCATGCTTATACTGAGAAAAATAATTGGTACTCTAAAAAAAACGTGTTCTTTTACCAAAAACATGATATAATTCCGAGAACCATGGTTTTATTTGTGCATGAAAATATTTAATAGGCTCGAGTAATTGCTTTTTTCACGCGGGAAGAATTTCTTGTCCCAACGAAGGTATACTTGAATGAAGAATGCATATTCTTTGACCAAGAGAATCTAGTAATTATATTTCTTTCAGTGTAGAAACCTCTGAAAACACTGACGCGTACCGCCTTTGTTGCAAATACTCTAAACTTTACTGGTATCAGTCTTTCCGTGTACGCGGATCACGAAACGCGAGATACGGAATAATACACCAAGGAAAAAATATTGATCAATTTAACCAAAATCTTGGAGACGAAGACCAAACTGTTTGGTGAAATATGGATCCTCCATCTGTTTAACCTTTCCCGCGAAAAGTGCTATGTGGTCCTTTTTCACTGTTTCAACACGGTACAATTTACCGTCCAAGTCTCTCCGTGTACTTACTACTACTTTGATTAGAATAACTAAACTTGTTTAACCAGACGCATTTTTTCATTTTAACCCGGTTATCTTCCGCGGCGTAATCTCGCGAATGTTACGCGGGGCGGATAAAATGAACGTCGAAAGTCGCGGAAACGCTGAATGAAATCAGCGGGGGAGGACTGGCGAGGCACCGAGCGCGGGGTTCGTCGAAAAGGGGATGGAGAACGTGACGTCGGCTTTGAATTAGCGACGGATGCCAGGGGGACGGTGGCTGGTTGATTTGGTAATTGCTTGTTTGCCAGTCGAAATAACCACACACGTACGACTCGCGGACGCCTGTTTGCCGGCCGCCCGTCCGTGTCGCGTGAACGTCGCGGCGCGTTGTTCGCCCGATCGCATTGCACCGCGGGAAGCAGCGACGGCAGGTGCCTCCCCGCCTGTTATTTGCTCGAGCGGAACGCCGCGCGAGGGCGTCCCTTGCGAATGCGGATCATTAAAACCGACCTGGTATACCGTTGACCTGGAAACGGAGCGCTCGTGGAGACAAAGGGCGATACGAGAGGAGAGGAGAGTGGGTGCTGCTCTTTCGTTTCGCAATTTGTACCACCCTCGCACTCGCCGTCGGGTCGCAGAAAGGAGCCGAGGCGGAGGGAGGCGAGGCGCCATCGAGGCCTACAGAGTGCAGCGTTTCACGTATACTCGCGTGCGCGGTGTAAGTAGTCAGGAGAGCGGGGTCAATTGTAACGTGGGAAATTACGTAAAAACTTGCGCCCCCTCTCGAAAAGTCTTTTCCACCTCGCTTTCCACACGTGGCACCTGCGTGCGTGGCTTTCTTCCCGCGCGCCTCTCAATTTACCAAGTACTCTGCATGGGTCCCCCGCCCCCACGCATATCCGGTTTCATTTCTTCAAGTGCCTGACACGCACTTTCTCGAGAGCCTTCGACTCCGGTGTGGTCCGCACTCCGGTGCGGAGTTTGTCAGCGCGCTAGACGTCGTCCGCCTCGCGGAGTGCTGACAGAGTGCACCTTGGCCACTAACGGTGGCTGCCGGTGTTGCCGACGTCGTGTAGCAAAGTGCCACCTCACTCGGGCCGCGTGGTTCCTCTAAAAATATGCGTCGCGTCTCTATACCCCCCTCCGGGCTTCTCGAGATCCGATGCAACGGAGCGTCGGCACCGTCTCATCTTCCTGGAAGTGTCGCGAGATAATGGGTTGGATAAAACGCAACATTTTATCCCCCGGCGAAAATTCAATTTGGCCGCGCAAAGTGCCGCGGATCGGGTTTTAATGCCTCTTATATTACATCCTTTTACGCGGCATGGAAATAACCTCGCGGTGCCGGCGCACTCGCTCGCTCCTCGACTTCGGTAATGGGGATGGAGCGCATAGACACGTCTCTTCGGAGTGTATAACTATAACGCGTGGCATCGGTGCAAGGGATGACGCGGAATTGTTATTCTTTATCCTGTGGTGGGAATATTTCTCGCGAGAGATTGGAAGTACCTATCACTTGCTTTCATATCTTTTATAATTATCTTCATCGTGAATCACTTCAATGACGCTGGTCGTTACGTAAAACTAATATATTGTATTTTTATGTAAGATGGAGAGGCTTAGAATCTCTAAGAGAGGTTTCCACGATGTTTACAGAATGTATTATATATGGAGCGGTGCTTTATGTGGAGTAAATGAATTTCATGGTTAATTTTCAACACATGCGCGATATTAATCATCTTCAACTGCGTATAATGTAATTTTGTATTATATATAAAAATATACGCGTGTACCTACCTAGTGAAGAAATTAAATGTTTCCAGTATATCTTGAGAAATATATTGTATTTGATGAAGAGAATATAATCATTGTTAAGATAATGTTAGCTCTTTCAACTTACATACGTACATTGAGGAAAATAACTTGGTCGATTTAACCAAAATCCTGGAGATGATGACCAAACCGTTTGGGGAAATACGAATCCTTCACACACACATCTGTTTCATTAAATTAACCATTTTTCAGATAGAATAACTAAACGTTTGGATAGATTAACTAAATATTTGATTCACCTGACCAGTATTTTGGGATTGTTATTTTGTTATTTTAACCTAATTATTTTTCTCAGTGTAGAAATATATCGCGTGAACCTTAGCACACGTCTATATATCAATGCTTGCATGATTGAAGGGGTAAGTAAATAATAAGTACGCTTTTAGTCCTCTATTCGTTTTTGCTTTGCAAAACTGCTGTAAAAGTATATCGCCCCTTCGATCATGCAACTATTAATACATATGCTAAAATGCACTTTTTACAAAGAAAACAAAATGAAACACTTCCGTTGTGCTATAAGAAATTTATCCACGAGGGGAAATACAATTCCGAATCACCCGATACGCCAGAAATGTATACGGGATAATACGGCGGTGCAAACGCGGCACGTATCTACTTACCGACGCGGCGTACCGAACGAAAAACGAACCGAAAGAACGTCCTGAGCGATATAGCTCGCTTCGAGGCGAAATGGAGGAAATATAGGACAGATTACGCGGAGACGCATGGTCCTCGCCCGTCTCGGATTCGTGGGACGGTTAAATAAAGCTCGGATAAGGATTCGATGCGATCCCCCGCGCGTCTGCTGCAACGGAGAGCGTCCCCTTTATCCGTACGAGTGGGGATTCGACGGAGGGAAGAAAAAGGGGTATAGGGTGAGCACACAGCGTAAGAGAGGAGGATTTTTTCTCCACGATTCTTGTCGAAGAGAGACACACGCGCGTAGATGGGATGAAAGGGTTGGGTTTGAAAGATGGAAAATCAACGTCGCCGCGGGGAGGAGGGATGAAGGAGTGCACGGCAAATCCGTTCGGGCGAAAAAACGCGTCGACTGGTGCATCGCGCGCCGTCGCCGTTGAATCGATTTACCAATTTCGTGGAGTGATGTGCATTCGAAAAAAAATGTGCACTCGCGGTTCTATCGCACGAGACGGGAAGAAGAGCGAAATTCCGACTGCTGAATTTTATTTCGCTCAGCCGCGCGCCGGAGCTCGGTTCGAATGTAGTGATTTAGTCGAGGGAACTCCTGTATACTCGCGTGTAGCTTTCGTTGCTTTAAGTGAACTTTGCCCCGTGCGAGAGGAGCGCGCGCGGGGGCGGTGAATCTATACCGCGGAATGAACGAGACAGGTGCTTATCACGTTCACCGCTGTACACAAATTTACCGCTCGGAGATTTCCGCGGAGAGAAAAAACCAGCTGCTGCAATAATTTTAGACGATTCACGCGAGCGCGATACAGGGGCGCGAGAACGACGTCGAATAATTTGTCGAGAAGTCACTTCGGCCGGTCGGTGAATCCTGACGCGGCGCGACAGGTGTTATAAGGCCACGAGCGATAAGATCGGCATCGCGGGGACGAAAATACGTCGGACCGAAATAAGTCCCGGCGAGGTATTCCGACTACGCGCTTCCGAGAGTTCCTGCGTAATTCCAGGATCGCGCCACGATATTCGCCTGACTGCGGTTTTTGTCAGCCGGTCTCGGGTCTTTCGCGAGGACCCTCTGTCTTTCCTCGGAAGATTCTCCCTCTCGGCAGTTCGCCACTGACATTTTTATGCGATCCAATGCAATTCCTATTCGACTATCGCACGGAAAAAAATAAATCGTAGTATTTACAAAGTTTGTGATTAATTTCAGGACAAGGCCAATTTATTGTTACGATAATTATAATTTTAGTAAAAATTTTACTATGATTTTGACTAATTTTAGTAAAAATTTTACTATGATTTTGACTAATTTTAGTAAAAATTTTACTACGATTTTTACTAAAATTGTAGTTATCGTAACAATAAATTGACCTTGTCCCGTTTATCACAAACTTCGCGCGCGTAAATGGTAAGATTTATTTTCTTTCGTGTGAATAGGGGAGTTGCATGATTTTTTGATTGCAGATTTGAAAAATTTAGACAAATTTATTTACCCCGTATTTTTTGATTTTTCATTTTCGGCCTCATCTAAACCGAAAAGCGATATTTAAAAATTCAGCATCGTCATCGCGCTGTAAGTCTATCTCTCTCGCATTCGTTGTGCTTGGCATAAGTTTCTCTCTCATAGTTCTTCGATGACGTCATAATTCAATAGAGAGAAACGCGTTTAAAATTTTGCGAATAATTATTTTTCCAGATATTTTCTATTTCGTGTGATATGGAATATGTATACAGATTAAAAATTGAATTCAAACATACGAATATTTTGTTATGCAAATACCATATTATGAATCGCAAGAGTCATCGTTTCACGGACGTCAAACGCTCGTATTCATTCGATTACTGGAGATAACGATCGTATCGTCCATCAACGCGATTGTCCGACGAGAAATTTATTAATAAATTCTATTCTATACTCTTTGCCGCACTCAAGCAAAGAAAACTAACCTGGTTAATTTAACAAAAATCTTAGAAACCATAACCAAATAATTTAGTAAAATATGGATCTCTTATCTATATAGACGTGTAGTTATAATAACTAAATATTCAAATGTAGTTAAAATAACTAAATATTTGATTCAACGCACGGAGAAAAAGGATTAGTAAGTTTTACAGTAAATCACAGTAACCGTAGGACTCCTCGAGGTGAACATTTAATTGTTTAATAGACGACAACGTAGTTTTTACAGTTCGTGACAGTATAAACTCGTAAACACCCGACACATTTTAACGGACAATTGGTAAATTGTACCATATAAGCTGATGTTTACACTATTACGAACTGTAAAAAGTACGCTGTCGTCTATTAAAAGCTTTAATGTTTCACCCCAAGAAGCCCTGTTAGCGGGATAACTGTAAAAATTCACGAGTTTAACCATAATTTTTTACTAATTCTTTTTCTCCCTGTAGTATTTTCATTGGAACAACTAAACTCGTTGAACCAGATGCGTTTTGTCATTTTACCCAAGTTATTTTTCTCAGTGCAAGTATCCGACCCGTGTACCTCCCGCGTGAGTCGTCGTTTCACGCACCGGAGGTGGTAGAGGTGTATCGTACGCGACACTTCCGCGCGTCGACGCTCTTCTCTCCCGGCGCGCCACATACGCGCCTTTACCGCCTCGCCGCGTCGATTCTGTTACGCCGAGTCATTCGACGTTTTAGTACCTCGCCACCGACACCACGGCGATGTTCCTTCGCCCCCCCCCCCTCCCCCGCGACCCTCGCGCCGTCTCAAGCTCGCGGGGCGTTAAAAACAACGGGCGAATTATCATATCTCGCGGCGTCGAAACCGGGTGAAGCGAAGAGCGCGGGGAGAGAGAACACGGCACTGATTAGCATACAAACTACGGCACGCCATGTTGCGTCGCGCGTACCAGCCCCGCGCGCGTGTGTGCGAAGCGTCCCGCCCCAATATGCGCGCGTGTACGCGCAACGGCAACAACAACAACAACAACAACAGCGACGACGGCACAACGGCCAACGCGGCGCAGCGAGTGATGAGCGCGAGATAGAGAGTTAAACGAAGCGATCGGGAGGGAACGGCACCCCCCCCCCCCCCCCCTTTTGATGCCACCCACCGCGCGCAAACCAGATACTCTCGCGCGCGAGCTCGTAACACTTGAGATATCACTGGCCGCTCTGATAATGCAGCGCATTATGATAAATACAAACAGGAGCCGCATTGTCGGTGGGGGTTGGCGGTGGGGGGGAGTAGGGTGCATCGGTGCGCCGCTTTCAGAGCCGGGGCGATAAATAAAAGCCTGAATGGCCGCATTGTGGACGGGATGCTCTCGCTGCATCGCGACTATCGATATCGCGCGGGAGAAAGAGGGGGAAGAGGGGGAGGGTGAAGCCGATGATACCATATCGATCGCCGGGAAATTGCATCGAGCCTGACCCGCGCCCCGCTCCGTTCGCGCGCGAGTGAAATATCCGTCATAATTATGGCAAACGGGGGTGGTCTTTGAAAAAACAGAGATAGGGGTTACTCGCCGTCGCATGGTTCTCTTCTGTTTGCGGTGCAATCGAAGCTTCCGAGCGAAGCGCGGGCTGTCTGTACGCCTCCCTCATTTTCATCCCTCGTCGCACGCGCGTGGATGAGTACAGTTGCGAGCTCCGTGAAAGCGAGAAGTATCGAGGAACCGGGGATTCCATAGGCGATCGTATTTCCGGGAGTGGTTCGTTCCGTTCGAAAAAGCGAAAAAGTCGCGGCACATTCCTCGGAATTCTCCGCTACGGAGCGAGCCGTTCGCCCGGGAGCGAGCAACCGCCATTGGGAAATCGTAAAAGTGGCAAACGGTCCTCGCGGCGACGAAGCAAGTGCGAGATTGCATCTACACTTTCCTCAACCCCGTCCGATCCGTTGCACGATGTAAGCGCGCACGTACATCCGGTTGCGAAGAACCGAGGAGGTGGGAATCTGACTGGAGGGGTTGTTCGACACCTTGCGAACGGTTCTCGCACGTTTTTGAAGGATCGCTCTTTAGGTGAATTTGCAAAAGGGATAGTCTGATGAGTAAGCTTGATAAGTGAGTACCTACTGTAGAGTCCCGTTTATAAGAGTGTCTGTTTTGTGCAAGACGGTCAAATGATCTAAGTACCTTGCGTCAATCGAGGTTTAAGCTCGATAAACCATATCAGTAGTGCGAGATTGCAATAAATATGTAGATACATATACGTTTGATATAATTATATTTTGTTTATACATTTCGGGTAAACAGTAATATGCATAATTATGTATACAAAACTGGTACACGTAATAATTAAAAATTTTCTCATTGCGTACGTTGCTTCGTATTATCCAAGATTTCGATTAACCAAGGAACGCCCTCTCCCCTCCCCCCAAACGACCACGGATAAATGGGACTCTACTGTATTTCGTATTCGTATTCTATAGTAGCTATCTACACGTAAATTCTCTCGCGTAGATCAGAATAACAGAATTTCATTTTCATCCCTTCCGCTGCTTCGAGAAGTTGACGATCTTGAACTGAGAAACAAATCTCCCACCGGGTACAGAGCTTTTTCTGTTTGAAGGGAAATGAAATCCGCTTGAGAGAAAACGTAATCCTCTTCGCTCAAGCGGATCGCGGCCACTGATGAAGGCGGAACCAAGAAAAACGATATGCGCTGTTCGAGGAACAATGAGGGAGAGCCTTTTCGGAGGCATTCGTACGAAGAGCTCTTTCTAGGAGCTGATAATTTTGAATGTCCCTTTAAAGGATTTTATTAAAAACTGTACGGTTGAAAAAACATTGAATCCACTAAGAAAATACTGGAGTAATACATTTTTCAGCTCGCGACGACTGCTCATCTCGCGCGTGAAATACGTCAAGGATCAAAGGAAATTCTTTCTAAATTACTTTCTAGGACTAATTGCGAGTAGGAAAAAAAGTCGCGTCTTCAATAAAGATGAAGGCAATCTGTCGTAGACAGAAAAAAACAACCGAATAAAAAAATATGCTGCCCCTCGTGACCAAATTGCCTTCATTCTCTCTTGACCGAAAATCGAGAGGAATACCGCGACCTGGTCAAACGGATCCTTCCCGGAGTGTATTCGTTTTCCCGAGCTTTCATCCAATTCGAAAGCACACACATCGGCCTCCCTCAGAATTCTCCTCAGACGCGTTTCGCTCCCAGGAGCGAGTGCCGCCTACGGAGGATCGTAAAGGTCGCGCGGGTTCCCGCCACATATATCGACACACGCTCGCCCACCGGAGCGTCGTCGGCGAAGAGCCGCGGACGGCCGTGGCGCTCCGACGACGAAGTGCGAGGCGTACGTATATACCGGCGAACGCGAGAGACCGAGCATAAATCTTCGTATATCTATTCCCACCTCGGCGATACTCGCAGTCACGTATGGACAGTTAGGGGCCGCCTCTAAAGAGAAAAACATTACTGTCAGCAGCACGCGAGAGCACTAAAGCACACCCCCGTCTCGGAATAGCCTATTTTTGGCTAATTTAGGGGCCACTAGAATGCCAATGATTCCCTCGTTCCCATGTAAACTGCCTCGGGCTGCGTTCCTCCCTTCGTCCTCGATCTTTCCTTCCGCGCTAGAGACTGCGCGCGAGACGCGGGCCCTGGCTATATTCGTATATTATACGTGTAGGAGGCGCGTTTCGACGAACGAGGTACGTATTGCCTTCTGGCGTGCGTTATTATGGGCTTTAAACGAACACGAGGCGCGAAGAAACGGTAGTTCGTCTTCCTTTCTTACGAAGATGTGTGAGCGATTATATGTACGAGTAGGTGGGGTGAAACTGTGGACGGTGGAAACTTGCGTACGCTATTTACTGCGCGGAAAGAAATGATTTTGCAGTCTTAGCAAAATCAGGTTTCGCTGGGAAATTTTTGCTATCATGATGGCAATATTATCCGTGGCAGCAAAATATATGTTCAATAATAGCAAATTAAATTACAATAACGGTGAAATTTTATTCGGTAAAAATATTTGTTATATCAACAAATATTTTTACTCTATTATTGGACATATCTTTTGCTGCCACAGATAGTATTTTTGTCACGATGGCGAGAATTCTCAGCAACACCTAGTTTTGTTAAAACTGTAAAATCATTTTTTTTCGCATGTGATATTAAAATTACTGGTGCATCATTGCTAATATAGGCGGGGTGAAAATATAACAAAGTTAATATTTAGGTAGCAAACAATCTCTTTGTTTTGTAGAATATGAGTATACATTTTATGTATTTATTTCGATGGTAGACATTCTGATTCGAGCTCCAGCATCTATGTTATTAAATCTGATTTATCTAGTCCTTCAGGAATCCATTGATAATATCGTGTATATCGAGATCAAATACGAAATTTCGAACTTTATAAATTATAGAACCACATTTTTGAAAATAAGTACTTTGTTAAATAAATGACGTCACGTTTAAATGTTAAGTAAATTAAATTTCAACGTCTGTCCTATAAGTTCTACAGTCTGCTTAATGACCGATTTCGAGTTGACCCGTGTAGAAATTGTCTTAGGGCTGTAATAAGGACCTGATTATTTGGCCCTATTTATAATCGGACTCTGATGAGGAATCGTAGCATTTGGTGCACAAGGCCCGGCAATTGATCGAGCCCCGAATGAAATGCCTTAATAAGGCCATCCCTAACTAATTTCTACACGCGAACTTTGAAGCCGGATGACCCTCCGACTTTACCACTGTTGATCCTACTATAGCGATCGAGAAACTCTGCGAGAATAACGTTACTCTTTTTAATATAGAGCGAGAAGGGATCGCGTGACGGGTCGTTTTTCGTGTCGAAGCAGACTCTCCAAATGAACTCTGAACTGTAGCTACGAGGAAAAGACCCGCGAGGACTTATTTAATTAAACTCTTCTATTTGAATCGAGCTCTTTAAGCTCGTTTTTCATCAAAATGCACTTTACTTAAGAGGACTGTATCAATTTCAATGAGGTTCCATTTACCAATATTTGCTGATATAGATGCTGGAGATCGTATTAAGATGTCTACAATGATATGCATAAAAAGTATGATTAGAAATTGTACGAAACGGATACATCTTTTGCTGCTCAATTTTCTTTTAGTATATTTCTTACTTCTTTTTCTTTTAACAAACCTGTACCTACTTTTAATTATTATACCATACTAAATGGCATTCCTTTACACACACAATTCGATATACCATTTGGTATAGTAATATGTATAGAAACATTTTAGGGTGGGCATTTACGAAGATAACTTATAAGCGCAGAAACAAATATTGATCTTTGTAACTAGCAAAATTCACGATCCCAACCAGGGCTTAAACTTTCCTCCGACCCTCTCTTCATATAAAAAAAAACCATAAACGTGATTCGTAGAGACGAGAAAAATTAATAAACGTCAAAATACGATGGCTCGTGTACTCACTTCCAAAATACAACGGAGATGATGGCAGCCATGAGGAGGAGGACCACCGCGCAGGTGACGATGAGAGCCGTGCTCTGAAGAGACGGGTTCGTGTGGTAGGAGGCGTCTATCATCTGAAACGTGAAAGGGAATACGTCTGTAACGATCGTTTCGCGTAGAATCGTCCCTTTACAGCGTGCGTGCCACTAAACCTTAAACGTTTGCAACCGAACGTTATTCGTCATCGGTCGTTAAAAAAACCTGTTGCTCCGCCGAGAGCTCGCGCCGCGGGGAGAGAGAGAGAGAGAGCTTGAACATTTATTAAAACGAGGATCGTCGTTCCGCGCGTGTAACCGCTGCGGAAAGTCTCGATAGTGGGACACGTACCGACACTGTGTCTACCCCCGTTTCTACGTGAGCTTCCAGCGGCGAACGCGGTGCTCCGCCGCCGCCAGGATAAATAAAAGTCCGTAGGTACATTCGTTTTTCCGCTACGTACATACGCGGACGCGGGTGGAAAGGAAAAACGTTCCGAGCACCGACGCGAAAGGTTTTTCACGGCTGGAGAGAACTGTTTCCATTTCGAGGATTTCCGGTGAAAGTCAAAGTAAATAACGTCAATGTGTGTGGATCAGAATATAAAAGAGCGTTGAATTAAACCCCTGCAAAAATATTAAATTGCAAATCTCGTATCGGTCACTAGTTAATTCGGTTTTCTCACTCATTTTTTTATCGGAGATTCAACAAATTTAGACAAAATTATTTGCCATGTATTTGTTCATTTCTCATTTTCGGCCTTATTTGAGCTGGAAAACGACGTTTTGAAACGCAGCTACGTCATCCTGTTGTAAACCTATCTCTCACACTCGTTGCTCGACATAAATGCGTCTCTCTTGCGTTTCGATGGTGTTACAATGTTGTAGAGAGAAATGCGCTTATAACTCAGCAAATAATTATTTTTTTCCGGCATTTTCTTTTCCATATATGATATTAAATATGTTTGCAGATTACAAATTTAGCTAAAAATATTATTTTTGTATGAGAAGATCGAATTTATGCTCGATATCTATCTTTACCAATAATCCTTCCCCCTCGCTGCACAGACCCTTCGATCTTCCAAACACTGCAGATGGATAATTATCGAAAAAACAAACCATATAAACGCGAGTCTATCAGAACACCGTATAATATTTCCAGGGAAAATATCATATAATCGGGGCTACCAATTTAATCAAAGGGAGAGTTTACACGCGGAGAATTACACAGGGCGCGCGATCACGCATAGCACGCACGCGTGCACCAACCGTCAGTCGGTGAACGAGGACGATGCACGGGGGGTCCGTGTTTGCGTTCACCCCGCAATGAGTCACTCGAGAGGGCGCGTTATTTACCGTATATATTCGCGAACTGCGATTGGAGCACACTTTCCGTGCCTCCCTTTCCTTCACCGCGCTTTCGAGGCCGGCTCCCAATTTCGCTCCTGTTTCTAATTACCTTCCCTTCGAAGGAAGCAAAGCGGCTTTGATCAATAATCTTAGGCCACAGCGCGCGAAGCAGCGAGAGATGCCGCCGCCGCCGCCGTCGCCTCTCTCGCTCTTCGGGCAACGAATTATGTGGGCGTCGAGAGAAGAACGCCGCGGAGTAGAGTGAGGGTGGATTGTGTCGGGTGGGCTTGGTCGGTTGATTCCGGTCGACCGATTTCTGGAGAAGAAGCAGTCGGCGAGGAACGAAGACCGCGTCTGGAGCAAAAACCGTCGGACGCCGCCCATTCACTTCGGGGCTTCGTTTCGTTCGGAAACTCGCGGTTTTATGTGGGTATATATTCCAGCGTTTATACTCGGCCGACCTCTCTTCCGCGCGCGCGAGGTGGTATTTTAATATCGGCGGGACGACGCGGGTTCGCGTTTGTTCGGCCTTTTACGGTTTACGATCGCTTTGAGGTCGAGGCTTCGGGTTTATTCGAGATTTCGGCAATTTTTTCTCGGCATTTCGGGACCGACTTCATTTTCATCTTCTTGTTCAGCTTCGTCTTCGTCTCTTCATCTTCTTCTTCAAGTACATCTTCGTCTTTGTTTTCGACTATACGTCTTCGTTTTCGTTCGATTTTTTGTTTATTTTGCTCCCATCCTTTCTATTCGCCTTCATCTGTAGATCGGCGGGACGGCGCGGGTTCGCGTTTGTTCGGCGTTTAGACGGTTTACGATCGCTTTGAGGTCGAGTCTTTGGGTTTATTCGAGATTTCGGCAATTTTTTCTCGGCATTTCGAAACCGTCTTCGCTTTCATCTTCATCTTCATCTTCAGCTTCGTCTTCGACTCTTCGTCTTCTTCTTCAAGTACGTCTTCGTCTTTCTTCTCGTCTATATGTCTTCGTTTTCGTTCGATTTTTTGTTTATTTTGCTTCCATCTCTTCCGTTCGCCTTCATTCACATCGTCCCGTTTATTTTAAATTTCCGTATATTTGGCCTTCGTCTCGATCTTCGTCTCTATCTTTCCCGCAGTCGCCTTCGCCGTCGCCGAGTCACCTTCGCCTTCGTGGAATAGGGTGTAGACTGCCGACGGAGGGTCGTCTCGCCGGGAGTATAGTGGTAGGTACACGAGCAGTGGATATTGTGCATCGGGTTGTTTGGCGGAAGGCCAAGGAAAGCAACATTTATCAAACACTGCCGCGAGATGAGGCGGCGAGGTCTCTCCCGCTCTCCTGTGCTCGTCTTTCCCCTCTAGCATCCCCTCAGTCTCTCTCTCTCTCTCTCTCTCTTCTTCTTCTCTTCTTCCTCGGGGGACTCATCACTCATCATTACGAGGATATTAATGGCGTCCGCTAATGGATTCAGCCGAGACTACCGCTAGCAAGAGAATTTCTCTTTCTCGCGAGAATTTGGAAAATAATGCCGCGCGAGAGAGCGACGGAGGAAGTAGAATATTCTTCCGCGCACTGGCGAAAGATGCGGGACCTTGAAAGCGGAAGATTTAAGCTTTTCGCGCACGTAGCTATTGAAAAGAAACTAGTTACTAACTGTAGTTACCAACTAGTCGCTCTGGAATCACCGCTTGCGTATTTCAATAGAGATCCGTACACGACGTGATTACTCAGTAATTGGTCTATAATGCGTTGGTGATCAGTCATTTGCGACGCGGCGTGCTATTTGCTAGGCTATCAGTCTCCCAGCAACCGGAGTGATTTTGAAGATGGCGGAGCAAACGCTAAACATAAAGTTCATCGAAGAAGTTAAAAATATCTATGTTTGCATAATTATAAACTACCGGAATAATCTGCAATTCATGTTCCTTTTAATACAGGGATGAACCCAATATCTCCTTTTTTGACGTCTCCTATATCGATAGTAGGTAATAATATTGGATAAAGTCTTCCTCATCACTTGATTCACTAGACATCATTTTATCGTTATGCTGTAGGAATCATTAAATACGATTGGCGCTTCTCAAGAAATTATACGAGGAATATATATAAGTTTTTGAGCAACCATCGGACCTCGTTTCTCAGACTTGTACCTGATGGGGCTGAATCACATTTGTTATCGCTGCTACCGATGATTTCTCAAAAATTTACATCCCTCCTCTAATTTTTTGAAAAGGTTCAACCGTATCTAATGATTTCTTCATATTCTTATTTCAATCTACTTTTAGGAAAGCATTTCTAGTCCAGCCTGTACGATACGTGTGACTTTTTAAGGTTCGGTCAGAGAACTCACTAAAATTTTCTAAGCTGTAGTAGTGCCGTGCGACTCCAGTCACAAACCAGTTTCGTCACTTTTGAGTAACCTCGTGTGCGAAAGGCCAGAGTAAAAAAAAATCATTCCCTCACGTTCAGTTAAGAAAAAGCGACGCGATCTGGAGAGGGGATCGAAAAGACGGGGGCAGAACCGGTCGCGTCTCCCTGTCCGGTCGATCGGAAATCGCGGGTCGCGTTTGATGCGCGCGGAGCACCGTGGGAGCGGGTTCCCCAGACGTCGATGGGGCGGAGAAGATCAGTGCATCCACGACGCGACATCCGCGCGAGCGGTTGCGCTCAAAGCGCCCAGACGGGGCAAAGCCGAAAGCTGCTTTCGAGAGGCGATCGTCGGCGATGCTGTATGTACCGTTTCTCATGTAACGGAAGGAACGGTAGCTAATAATTCGAGACTGCTCGAGAGAGTCCGTCTTCGGATTATTCGAGCGTGCTCGGTAAACGTTCGTCGTTCGAGAGTAATTTTTCCCTCGAAATAAAAAATAGGATGCCGACTATCGATCCACTGCTTAGCCGTCGGAGAAGCGCGTAGACGCGTGACGATAAATATATGAACTAACAGTTTTTCCTTGCAATCTAACAGTTGCAGAAATTACAGTCGAGAGGTAACATTTTGAAATATAACGGTTTTAATTGGCCTACTACGTTATCACACAGTAATTACGGCAATTTCAATTTACAATGCAAAGCTCTCTCTCTCTCTCTCTCTCTCTCTCTCTCTCTTTCTCTTTGTTTCGTCATGCAAGCTGAAGTGCAGCGGTTCGTGCTTCTTCGCACGAGTGAAGTAGAATTGCAATTGTAGATCAAAGGAAATTTAAAATTGTAATAAACATTTACAGTATTTGTACCTAGGTGTATCCGTCAAACGAGGAAGGATCCAGAGCTTTCGCCTTTCATACGAGTACAGAGCGCGGAACGAGCTCCGAACTCGGTGTAACTTTATTCGCATCGTCAGGTTCGGCGGAGGATGAGAAAGGAATGGTATCGGCCGTTAACAGGTAACACGAAGCTACATCCAAATAACGGGAGATCCATGAAAATACACGCGAATGGAAATAATTGCGGGCCGCGAGCAGAGTGGGCGAGAAAAGAGGGGTGGATTGTGTGCTTTGATTGTATGTGCGAGAAGTTCGGCGCACGAGAGAGGTCTCGACTTTCCCTCGAAAACTGCGCGCGCTCAGAGACGAAATGTAAAAGTTTACTGGTTCTATACTGGCTATATATCGCAGAACATTTGAACTACCTTACAGAGGTAGTAATTAGAATTATACTATCTGCAACGAACAATTATTCTCTATATATGTACGTATTTACATATACCCACATAACATCTTGGCGGCGATCAGTCTTGAATCGATCGAGACGATCGATTGCAGAGGACGACGCGTCTCTTCGAAAAAAGAAACGAGACGAGAGCGAGATAGAAAGAGGGAGAAAAAGAGCTATTCCGTAACGCGATCCCTCTATACGCAAGATCGTCTTTCAGTTTTAAGAAACGAAAGTAGAATAAGACGAGTTCCTTCCACCCCTTTGTTCCCGCAGCCTGCACTACACAGACTGGACCAGAAGTTCTGTTCTAAAAGTATTGTAGATTGAAATAAACATAGGAAAGATTCATTAGATACTATTGGCACTTTTCAGAAAATTAGAGGAGGGATGTAAGTTTTAGAGCAAATGTCGTCAGCAGCGATAAAAAGTGGGATTCAACCCCTTCACGTGGTACGTCTGAGAAACGAGGATGGCCTTAACGGAACTCCTATGTTAAATTTCGAATCGATCAAAATTATTCGTATCGAAGTGGCTCCAGGAGTTTCAGAATGTTTGTTCATTTTTTCGCATCAGGGGTTAGGGTTACCCCTGCTGAGAAGATCAAGTTGGAGATGTTTAATTATTTTTTTTATTAAATCAGCGTTATCGATTTACCTTAAAGACGAGCTTTCGGAGTTCTCGTTCATTTTTTATGCATTTGTAATGATTATCAATGGTATCAGTATGATCGAATACCCTTGAAGCGTCTTTGATACGAGTAGTATCCGATAATTTGCAACCACTCGGAATCAAACATTGGAGCTCCATTTAAGACCCGACCTCGTTTCTCAAACTTACCACCTAAAACCGATGCTTGCTCAAAAACCAACATCACTTTAACACTAGAACTACCGCAACTGGTCAATTTGACCGGTGTCTTATTCAGAGTTCCATTCAACCTCAATTATTTCGTAACCCGTGAGGTTTTTGCCAAAATTGGTACAATACTTTTTTGTAGAGCACATTTCGGTCTACAAAAAAGTTCTACAGCAGTGTGAACGAAAACTCCACGGATAACGAGATAATCACCCGCCAAAACGACCGTCTTATAAAGCGCGACCATTCGGTAGTTCTAGTGTTAATTATCTCACAATCACAGAAGTGCCGAATCGTATCTAACGATTCCTTCTCACTTTTATTTCAATCTACTCTTTTAAGACAACATTTTCTGCTCCAGTCTGTACTTCCCGTGCAGCCGCGACGCGCGCACGGTATACCATCTCGATTCTTCCGGATGCTTCGATTAATCAGCTGCCCCGCCGTTAATGAAGCTCGCGGGTAAACAAAGGGAGATATCTCCCGCGTTCGACGTGCCGTCCAATCGATATCACGCGCAACGTCGCGCGTATACCTCCGGAGACGCGGGCCGTAAAACATTTCGCCCGCGATTCGTTAGCATCAATTCCGCGTACAACGCGTGGCTGCGTCGGGTCGAATTCGAAAATCGTCTCGTTGATTTAACAATCCGCGCGTGTCCCACCGCGCGTTCTTTCCCCCGTCCCTCCAGCGCCCTCGTCCCGCGCCACTCGTTCGCCGCCACACGCTAATTACGCATTTGTTCGGGAATTTGCATGCGTTACGCGCCGAGCCGCGTTTACGTGCTACGTCGTAACGAACGGACGACCGGGCGGTGTGATGTATAGTATACGCGTACGCGCTTGATCGCCGCGATCGCTCGGACTACAACGGTGTGGGACACGCGCAAGTGGAGAGAAAGAGGCGGGGGCGCTACGCGCACACGCGGCGAGGCCGAAGGGCGGAGAAAAATTGCCGAATCCGCCGAACGCTTATGCGCTTCGCGCGCTCTACGCGCTGAATAGGGCTCGTTCGCCGCGCGCGACGTGTTTGGCATCGGCCGTCAATAGACGCGGTTCGCTCGACGAACGCGCGCGCGCGTGCTGGAATTTTCGAATATATTGCACGTCCGCGGAAGGCCGGTCGACGTCGGAGGGATGGCGCGGTTGGACACTTGAATGCGACTGGGGGAAGTGACGCTAGAAGCGGGGTGCGATGTAGGATGCACTCGCTGAGTCTGCTTTGCAGATAGGGGATGTATGGAGCGGTACCAGAAAAAAAGCACGTATCTCTTTTCACTACTATTATAGACCATCGCAACTCGTTGTTATGCAAAGAAAAGTTTTAAGTCACACTGATGACGATAAAGACTTACGATGTTTCCTCGCATAGCAACGAGTTACGAGGCTTCTCAATGACAGTGAAAAGACACGTGCTTTTCTCTGGTAGCGGTCGGTATATTTGTGTACTCCTACGTATGTATTACGATGTGTTCTAAAAGACATCACGTAGTCCGGCGTTGCAGTTGGAAAACACGTGTCTCGGTGTGAGTAATGTATTTTTCAACTGTTATAAATGAGATAAGGTGAAAATGTTCCAATTTTTAACCATGCCCTAATTCCTAACCAAATCCTCAAATATCTCTTCATTAATTTATCGACGGCACATCAACGTTACACTTTTATTAATAGAACTAAATATATAAGTGGTTAAGATTTGGACTTATATATATAACTGATCAGGAATTGGGACACTTACCTTACGTGTTTTTTTTTAATGCAACACATAGTTACGTGATTTCTTTCAGAGCTCGTCGATTTGGGGATAATTGTCGTTTGCTTGCGTCTTTCGATTTCTAAAGCGCTACGGGCGATGCATTTGCTTTCGGCTGCAACGAGAGTTGGATTTATCAAATAAAATAAATTATTTACTGACGTACTTCTATCATAATATAAAATCCATTTGAACGAATGAGCTTTTAATGCTTGACAAAATTATCATCTGAATCCGCCAAAGAAAGATAAAGACATTTAAGAGAATTATAGAAAGAATGAAAATAAGTTCGTCGATTAACCTGTTATTTCTTAATTATTACGCAGTTGAACATTTTGTGTTGGAATCTGTCCACCTACTTTTGTATATTAATATCCACTGATTCTTCTTATCAACCCAATATTCTTTGCATTAATTTTAAGATCTCGCTTAAAAAAAAGAGTATAGCTAAAGTATGGTGGAGATTTCGGAAGAGTTGACTCAAAAAATTATGGCTATGAATCGTATCCCAGATTTTCAGTCAGACAATTTTTCACAAAGAATATTCTTTATGATAATATTTACGCAAAAAATATTCGATTATATACCACAAAGAATTTGTTAATTTTAACGTACAAAAGTGAGTAGACTGCTTCTAACTCAAACATTTTCAACTGTGCAAATACTAATGGATTGCCGGAGGGTCGTCGTGGCGATATCCTCAGCTTGTACTCGAAACTGCATCTTTGATGGCGTCGCTTTAACTGAAGAAAAAAGCGAGCATCTCGCCGAGGACAGCTTTTCCCAACTGAGCCACGGAGAGCAAACTCTAACTCGGTAAACCGACCGGAAATAAATACACAGTTCAACACGTATCTGATATCCCACGGTCAAAACAATATCACCAGTGGTCGTATCGCGGTAGAAAACAACAGTTAAGCCCGTAATTTCTCATCGAGATGACTTAAATCGAATTGCCTTCCCCTCCCTTTCTCTGTATTCCTTTCCTCTTTCTTTCTCTCTTCTCTTCAGCACCAAAGAGAAATACCGAGTCGTATAAATTGCAACTCGCCGCCTGCGGCGCACACAACGACCACCCATATACTCGCGATCCGCCAATCCGCAAGTCGTCGCGACTACTCCCACCCCCCTCCCTCTCACTCCCTCGAGAAATGAGAATTTACCCTTAAAACACAGTCCACTACTACCCGGCAATACACGTATAAGCCATTACACCGGCAGGACTACTTGACGGCTTATTTATTATTGATAATCTCGGAATTGGATTTCGAGGAAAGTCGAAGGAAGGGCAGGAGGAGGAAACGAAGAAGGGTCCGATCCTTTGGCCCGGGCGCGAGTCGTTATCCTTTCTCACTCCGTGGATTAACGCCGCGCTCGCTGTCAATGATCGTACGAAACCCTTTTTATCTCGCGAGTTAGGATTCTCGCGGGAGGGGCGAAGCGGGAGGAAGGAGATTCGGGGTGGTAGAGCGAGATAGAAGGTCGATCCTCGAGAACCCGGCTCCTTTGTTTATTCCGTCAGGCCCTCGTCCTCCCACGCGCCACTCTTTCTTATAGCCGTTACCCCCGCCCCAAATTTTCTTTATTTTCTGCCGAGGAGAAGGAGAGAGGAGAGCGAGCGTGAGAGAGACAGCGTTATCGCTGGTACAACCCACCCCCGACGGCCAGCGTCGAACGCAACACCGGCAACCCCCCAGCATCCCTCCACTCTCGAAGCGCCCTTCTCTTAACCCTATCTCGTTGCTCTCGACTTTTTGCGTGGAGCCGCGCCAAGGAAATTAAACGCGACAAACAAAAGTCTGGCCGAGCGTAGCGAGGAGGGTGCGTTCGCGCGTAAAATGCTTTTAATTTTTGCCCGGCTGCCTCGATTTTGTCGGGAAGGTTGCGCCGCGCTCGAGAAGAGGCGGACGTAGGAGGAGAGCGAGCGACGAGAGCGTAACACCGGGGGCGGGAGGGTGGATGAGAGGGCGAACGCAGAACTGGCGGCTCGTGAAGGTAGACTCTGAATGAGAGGGAGATGTGTTTAGCACCCGAGTAACATTCCGGGCGGGCTTTAATATCGCCTGTCATTTCATCCCCCTGCAGTAACATCGCCCGTTGGATCCTAAAACTCGCCCGGCCCTCGTCCCCCGGCCGCCGTTACGCCGTCCCTCCGGATACATCAACCCTTTCCTGGCCACAGGCGCTGCGGGGGAATTGTTTTTGATATTCGAAACGGAACGAATTCCCTACCCTCTCTCCGCTTCTCGCTTCGTCCCTCTATCTCGTTGTCTCTCCCGCCCCTTTCTCTTCTCCCAGTTCACTCGGTTGGGCATTTCACCCTCTCTACGAGCGGACCAACGAGCGATTCGACGAACGCCGCGCGCTGTAAGATGATTTTTAAAATGGGCCTCGTGTGATGTTACGCGTTGGACCTCTGTTTCTTTTATCTTCTTTGTTGTTATTCGTTTGTACTTTTATTTTGCTCGGTTGTATAGTTATTATTGTATTCCTGACAGGGGTACTTTGTACATGGAGAGAAATAATTGCTAGTGTCAAAAAATGTGTCTTGAACAAAGAACAGACGATCTTACAAATTTTTAGAAATAGGTACAAATTCTTGGTCGAAGAATATATATTCTTGATCGAAGAAAACTTTCGTTAGAACAAATGTTGGTATATTGTATGAGGATTACAAAAATCAATCTCTGTAAGAGTTTATATCAACATAATAAATAATTTGAAGATGTTAGGTTTTGAGTATTTTTCCCTAATGGCCTTGGTCTGAATATCTGAATAGCGAGGAGTCTGGTCACTGTCACTGTTCCTAACAAAGATCGTGGGAATAAGCGTAAGTCTCAGGTGGTCCAGAAGACCAAGACTTTTTTACTTTTCTCCTTTGTGCATCAGTTCGGAAAAGGCCGAGACTGATTAGGTACATCTTCTAGAACGCGGTCAATAAAACAAAAAATAAAGTTATTTTCTGTGTATTTTTTAATGAAACAAGCATCCCATATCCCAACAACAAGAAATTCTTCCTGCGCGAAAAAAAAAACGATTACTCGAGGCTATCATATATTTTTTTACACGAAGAAAACCATGCCTTGATCCTGGAATTATATCATGCTTGTGATTGAAGAACAAATTTTTTCGGCACCAGCAATTATTTCTCTCAGTGTAGCCGCACATTCATAGATGTATCTAAGAATGACAATTTTTATGTACATAATTTTTTTTGCGATGGGCATAAATGGTACTATACCAATTACGTATTACATAAAACATATGTCAGCGATCAAAACAGCAATTACACTCGTATTCATTTTCACGAGATAATAATTATAGGTATCCCGGCGTACCTATACACATAAACGAACACGTAAAACTTCGGAGTTAAAGCCTTTCGCCTAGACGATTCTACCAGCAGCCCTGCAGGTGTCTTTAATATTCCTGAGAAGGTTTCTTCTTCGCTGCGAAATCCTTCTTATGTAACAATGTACAGATAGTAAGTAGCACGGACAAGGGAAAGAAGAGAAGAGGGGTGGAGCTTTTTCAGATGGTCGTAAAGCTCCTCGAAGACAACGTTTTGCGTCAAGGATGTAAGTAGAGACGAGAAGACGGGAAAGGAGTTATCAATCGATTTTTTATTTTAAAACGAAGGGACTAGAGTCCCTTGAGGATGAAGCAAGCGGGTGGGGAGGAATAATTATCGCGGAAATTGCCTATATTTTTGAAGTGTACAACGAACGAGGGATCCTGAAGAAGGCGCAGTAAAGTTCAACCTTTTCCTTTTTCACTTCCCCCGTTATTGTCTGCTATACATCGTCGTGAATATACATAAACGCGCGCGTAAAACCCCTTAGTTAAAGCCTCCCGTATAAACGTTCCATTAGCAGTCCTGCAGCATTCATAGTCGGGTGCTTTTAATATTCGTGAGACGGTTTCTTCCTCTCTGCAATCCTACCCGGAAGAAGTAATAGAAACTGCGAGAGCAGAGGCAGAGGGAAGCGGTACAGTTTTAGAGGTTGTAGAATCCCTCCCCGAGATAGCGCTTCGCACGAGAGAGGGAGATGTTGAAAAAGAGCAGAAACGGAGAGAGGGAGATTTTTCGATCGGTTTTTCGTGCGGACAGTTGTTTTTCGAGAGACGAAAAGGAAGGAGGGAAGGGGTGACTTTCCTGGAATTTCTTTCATTTCAAGCGGCTTGGAACAACGCATCGTGTAACCGAATTTTTGAAGGAACTTTTCGATGTTACGTCCAACCCCGTTCATCGACCCCATCCATAACGTTTTCCTCTATATTGTCTGAGCAGAGTATATAGGGAGTCTTTATGAGGGTGGTTAACGTAGGACAATTTCCTGCCGTAGATTTTAATTATGTTAATCAACATCGTGAAGATCTTGTATATATGAGATTTTTTCTTAAATGACTTTACTCGGATGATGTAAATAGCTTTAATACTCGCGAGAAGATTACTTCTCATGGGGGTTTTTAACGTACACCCTTATGCAGATTAATCGAATTGTGTGTGTGTGTGTGTGTGAAACATTTCTGTCTCATACAGTCCTAATTTATATGAAATTTACTTTACTATTTATTATTAGTTTGTCCACCTTTCACTTTAGTTATAATAATATTTAAATTCTTTCTGACGTAGAGTCGACAATATCTTGCAATTATCTTTCAGTGTTTTATCGTGAAATCAAATTAAACAAATGTTTTCATTCTATTAATTTTTCCAAAGACATAAGTATTTAGAAGGATTCGTTAGTCTCAATAAAGGCTTTCATTGAAATTTATACACCCTTGTATTAATTAATAGAATTAGAACATTTAAAAAAAAATGTGATGTCATCGTGCAAAACTGCAAGACAATTAGGAAAGAACTTGTAGGCTCTATGCCTGAAAGAACTGAAATATTAATTAAAGTACGAGATAGTCATATTAACAAGAAGCGATAAATTTCATTTCATGTAAGTTTTGAATGTATGAAATAAAAATATATTTTTTCCCATTAGTTTGTACAAAAGTGTAGAAGAATTTCCTGGGCTAGACTTTAATTATGTTAATCAACATGGGAAAGATCCCGTTTACATGAGATTTTTCTAGAAATGACTATTGAGATAATGTACGAGTAGCTTCAATATCCGCAAGAAGATTGCTTCTTCCGTAACTTTCCGGAAGAACAACCAGATAGAGAAGTAAGAGAAACGAAAACTCGAACCGGTGATGTTCAATTAGAGGAAAAAGGGGGAATCTCGTCGTCGGATTTTCGAGATTCTTCAACGCTGGAAGAAGAAGAAGAACGAATAGAAGGAGGAATTCTTGCTAGCGCTTCTTCAGCACGCGCGTAACAACAGAGGCGACGGTGGCTCAGGTTCGGCCGACCACGGAGAAACAAATGAATCGCTGTAATAGTTAGCGCCGTAAGAGAATTACGTGTTACGTAATGAACGCTAAAGCCGGGAACATTGTTCACGGGGGATTATGCTAAAACCGCGGAATCCCTCCCTTATACGGCTCGGCTCGGTCCCTCCTCTCGCCCCTCTCGCTCTATCTCTATCTCACCCTCTGTCCCTCCGGCCACCCCTTCGACGTCGAGTTAGGCCTCTCATTTCCTTCTCGAATTAGTAGCTCCGCTTCGAGGCCCTCAAACTGCCTAAGTAGTCTAGCGACTGCTTCATTGGCGCGCGCGCACGCGCGTGGGAGAGCGCGAAGAAGGGTATAATATACCGAGACAAATAATTGTTAATGTCAAAAAATTTTTTGAATCAAGAACATATTAGGAATCGACATGGACGCGTGCCTTACTCAATATAGCATGGCATAACACCTAAATTAGTTATATACAAAAATACAGATGCCACATTAGAAAATATAAATGTGTTATTGAAAATTGAACATATCTATCATTGGGCAGACAGAAATCCTTCTCACACAGGAATATTATAGAAGAAAGTAGTGTCCTCGCGGTGAACCATTTAATAAAAATCGGAAAAAATATGAGAAAAGTGCCCGGTGATCGTGAAAGCTTCAAAGCTCTCGGCTTACAAACATCAGATTTAGAGCAGTTTCAACACGAAATCACCGTGCTAACAATAGTGCCCTTTTCTGCCATCAGATAGCGAGGCGCCAACGTCGATTCTCAATAATCTTAAAAGTTTGTAGGAACACAGTTTCTCGATCGAAGAATATACAGGGCGTAATGGCTAAGAGGGCTAAAACAGGAGGAGCATAATTCCTTTCAGAGTTAGTACACTGACCAATGCCATGATTTCCTACGATCTTCGTTCATCGGAACTCATTCGGCTGTCAACTCTTTCTTAAAGTGAAGCGGTCGTAAGATGTCACACCTTTGGACAGTATATCTGTACCTTGGAATAGAAAGGGCGGTTGTCCAAAACCCTGCATTCACGTAAACAGTTGATTCTATGAGTGCGGTCAAATAGGTCAATGTAAATTCATTTCTTTTGCTAATTTGTTAGGGAAACTGTGATCTTTGTGGTACATATTATATCATAATTAACCCCGTGCTCAATGAAAAGATCGGGCTTTTTTATTCTAGAATATACATTTATCCCAAAACTTGAATTTTAGGACATCCGCCCTTTCTATTCCAGGGTACAGATATAAAAAACTCTGAACAGAATTAGGCTCCTCCTAATTCTGTCCTTTCTTTCTTTCAGTCCTTTTGGTCAATATACCCTGCATACTCTTGATGCAAGAATACCTTTGGTGGGACGAGAAATTCTTCCTGCACCAAAAAATAATGACTCGAGCTTTCGAAATATTTTCTTGCCCAAAGAAAACCTTGGCTTGATCCTGAAATGACATCATGTTTTTGATCAAAGAAAAAATCTTTATGGCACCGGCAATTATTTCTCTTGGTACAAGAGGCAATAAGGACCGAAGAGATGTCTTCCTCCCTTTTTCTTCCTTCTCCTCATTCTCTCACTCATCGCTCTGTCCCTTTATACCTACCCTACAAATTCTTCGTACGAACTCAAACAACCTCGTCATTTCAAGGCAAGAAAACGAGAAATGAAGAAACAACTAGCGCGAAAGAGAAAGGGCGAGTAATGGAAGAGAAAAAGATCCCATAAATCATATCGAGACAATCCGACGTATCGTTTGATCCGAGCGGAGAGAATCCCTTGCGGAAGACGGAGCACGGCACCACTTCCTTTAATCTTCGGGAGCTCCAACCGCCCGCTCCCTGCTCTTCCGAGGTACGCGGTCGATGTGCCACACGGAGGAAGGCCTGTCCCTCCTCGTTTCCTCCTTCGTCTCTTTCCCCCGCTTCACTTCCCCCTGATTATCCGCGGTTCCGACGAGAGAATCCGAGGAAGGGACCGAGAGACGAGGAAGGGAAACCAATGTGCGCGCGAGCGCCGCGACAACGTGCGGGTTCGGAGATTGAAACCCTGCGCGGATATTGACGTAACACGTGTGACCCATTCCTACGATTATTACCTGACCGGGGAAAGGAGGAGTCGCGGTGCTCGACCGCGCTGGACCAATAACGGTATAGCGACACGTAGTCGGATTCCGCGTGATTCCCGCTATTACTCGAGGCTATCTCGGGGTGCCGTCGATATGTTATTCCCGCGCGGAGGACGAGAGAGGAGTGGGAGGGACGACAGGATCGGCGATTCTCCGTCTGGCGGAGCATCGCGTTCGCGGTCGTCCTCTCGCGGGTCTCATTCGTCTTCCGAGAAGGCAGGAAGGAAGTCGGGTCCGCGCGCCGGCCCTAGCGAATGGGTATGTAGATGTAGATTGGCGAACGCGGTGGGGAAAGAGGAGGAAGAAGAGCCGATCCCCTGTGCGTTTAATCCTGCCGACGGCCGAAGAGAAATGGCAGGGAGAGAAAGGGTCTTATATCCGGTTGCAAATTGATTTCTGATAAGCGAATGCATTTGTGCATCGCCGAGAAAGCTTGCTTCGGAGAGGTGCGACGGTTGCGTCGCGAGGGCGTTGCGTTATGGCGGGGGTTGATGTTACGCGGTATGGAGGGGGTTGGAGAGCTCGAAATGGAAACGCGGGGAAGATCGCTTCTCCTGCGGGGAGTACACACTTCGCGTCCTTCCATATAGGGTAAATGCACCGTAGGTAGTCAGCCACTTAAGCAGATGATATTTCGAGAGTAGTCGGTAACATTTCTTTCTTTCTCGCGGAAAAAATTGAATGGTAATGATTACCAAGCAGAATAGTAAATATGTGACAGCTTTGATAATATCGTGTTGAATAATCTGCAGCATAGTAATGATTACCATTCGAATAGTGATGATTACTATTTTGCAGATTATTCAACACGATATTGTCGAATTTGTCACCTACTTGCTGTTCTGACTGGTAATTGTTAATACTCAATTTCCTCCGTGCTCTGTTTAAGGATACTTTCGCATGTCTGTCACATTAAATGGCCGATAAAATATGTAAATAGAGTAAGTCTGGCCGGCTTCCGATGCATTTATCCTATATTTTGATGATAGCAAGATTGGAGATTGTGCATATTGTGGCCTTAGTATTCGTATTATGTTAGCCAATTCTCTTAAAATTTTTTTAGTAATCGATATCTTCAGAATTTATTACTTAGTTGATCATCCTATTCGGTATACATTTTATTTATTATTTTTTGCACTGATTTCGGAAATCATAGATTATTGATGAAATTTTAAAGAAACCCCGACATATCGATGATTTTCGGTGAAAAAATAATTTTCTTCTAAACATAATCATCGTTATCTAGTAATTCCTCTAAGATATCATTAATAAATCTATGATTTTTAAAATCAAAATAAAAACAAATAAAACAAAGTGGTCCTGAAATTTTGACCTTCGGTAAAATCTTAGGGAGAGCTTCTTACATACGAAAATGCATTTGTACATCCAGAAAATTTGCCTTCCAGAGACTAGAGTATCCTGCGCACCGTGATATTATGTCTCTTCACACTGAGTTTAATATGACAAGTATATATCCATAATATTACACACACATATACGATCCTACGCGATTACTTCATCTTCATATTCTTTCTTACTGAGATGGAAGAGGATGGATGGACACGTATGTAACTCAAGGATCATCCTCGGAAGAGGTTGAGATTCGGAAAACTGTGCGGGTGATTGATCCCAACGGAAAGTGCTTCGCCTCTCCTTGCACGCGGTTCACTGGTGGGAAAGTGGCAAATTGCAGAGGTCCTTCGTCTTTTCACTGCTTTCGTCATCCGTCTTCCGACCTCTCCGCTTCGAAGGAGGAGGAAGAAGGAAGATTCTTACGATCTTTGGGGGAGGGGGTGTTCCTCGAGTGGCAAACGCGTTATGGTAAAAGTGGAGGAAGAAAAGAGGACGAAGAAATAATCTCCCGTGCATTTAATCTTGTCTACTGATTAGAGAAATTGAAAGGACTGTTTGTAATCCAGTTGTAAATTGATATCTGATACGCGAGTGCATGTCGAGTGCTGATATATTCTTCGGAAGAGGATTCTCTTGCGTACATTCTGCTGATTTATGCACAATGAAATGCGTCCATAATTGATATTTTTCGGAGACGATTCATCTTTCGCGCATTTCGTTGATTTATGTATAAACTGCTTTACACGATGATCTCAAGACTGATAACGTGATAACAATTGCTCTGCTTTCAATACTACGATTTTCCTCAATTTCTAATACAGCCCTGAGACCAACTTCAAAAAGAAAATATAAGAAACTGATTCGTAAAATTTGTGAATAATTGCGGGAAGTTATTAGTTATCATATCAATTTATCACTTATCAGATTATCATTGCACTTAGAAAAATAACTTGGCTCAAGTGATCTGGTTAAACGAATTTAGTTATTCTAACCAGAAATTTAGTTATTCAATTCATAGAATTATTCACAAATTATGTGAATCAGTACACCGGGAAAACAGTTTATTTGTGTTTAATAAATGTTTGTTTAAATATGGCGTAGTAAACATTTTATTGACTCGAGTAAATATTCGTTACCTAACTATTATGATATTTATTTGGCTAATGAGAAACACTTATTTCGCTCTCATTAAATTACATTTATTAACTATTAATAAACCGTCTTCTTGGTGTATTAGAGACAGAATAATGTAACTAAGTAAAGTTCCTGGCCCGAGATCTAATCAGCCCCGAGCTGTGTGTGTTCGGCGTCCCTCCATTTTTCTCCCGCGTCAGAAAGGAGAGAAAGAAAGTCGGGCGTGCTTCGAAAGTGACGAAGAAAAAAAAACAGAAGAAACAACCGAGACGCATATCGGCTTACAAATTGATTCCCGACATGCGAGTACCTACGTTGGCGCAAACGAGAGGAACTCTCTATTGACGGAGAGAGGAGAGGAGGCAACCCGCGTCTCGTTACGATGTGGAATCCGAACCCCTCCCCGAAGGAGTTCAAACTCGCGAGCGGGCGAACGTGCGATTCGCTCGATCCTCCCGCATTTTCCTTCCCTTCCCCGCGAGAACCCGAGGGCGCAAACGACGAGAGGACGGGTCGCGCGCGCTCAGCATTTTCGGTATATCGTCAGAGGGAAATGGATGACGCGGTTGCAAGTTTAGCCCGAAACGCGGTTAAGTTTTGGACTAGCCGCATCTTCGGAGTTAGGAGTGGCATTAATTTGTAGGGAACGAGGACCGCGGGCAAGGGAGTCGAGAAGGGCGAAGGAAGCGGGGGAGAGAGAAGGGACGGTTGGATCTCGCTCTAAGAGGGTATTCAACTTGTATAACCTCGCCTGGTCTTGCGAACTCTGATACGCGAATTACCTTCGTGGAAGGGCGCAGGCTGCGCGGGGTGTGACGGAGGAAGTCGAAACGGAAGAGGGAGAGGAATACAAGCGCGTGAGAGGGTGCGAAGTGAGGACAGGGTTCGCCGGACGGTGTGTATACGAGTATAAGCGTGGGAGGGCTCTGAATCATTCGGTGAAAGAGTAGGAGATGAGGGGTGGGGAAGGGGGGTGTCGGAGGACTGTCACCCATTGTAAAGTTTGCCGAAAGTGTATACAAGACTTGACGCGAGGGTTGGGTACATGATCTCTCTCGAATCGGCTAAAGTTTCTCGAATGCGGGACGGTTCAAACCTGTGAGGATCAAAGCTCCCCCCACCCCTTCCCCGGCGCCACTCTTCTTTCCTTTCGGTCGACATTTTCAACGACTCCCCGGAATTAGGTATCAGGCATTAGTCGCACGGGAGAAAGGATCGCCGGGAAGGGTGGAAAGCCAAGGTGAGCGCGACGGGGAGGACGTCAGGCGCGTGGGGTGTGTGTGTGGGGATCACTCCTCAAGCCGGAAAATTAAAACGAACTTCCCCCGGCTCCGCGCGAAACGGGCGACCCTCGCGTCGATATTATTTTACGTCGTTTCTGCGGACCCTCTTCAAGCAACCAATCACGCAATGTCATACCCATCTTTCCCGGGAGGACACGTCGATACTCGCCCCAATTTCAACGATCCACCCCGCGCGGCTCGCTTTCTTCCGTTTTCTCCTCTTTCCCTCGTGTAACCCCTTCGGCGTTTCACTCTCGGATTCGCGTCGTCCTTTTAATTCCGTTTCCCTCGCTATAGTTATATATATACCTACGTATACGCCTCGTCGAATGACGCAAGACGCGCGTGGGTGTGGTACGAGCGCTCCTCGTCCCTCAGGCCCTCCTCTAGGGCCCCCCTTCGTCGTTCGAGCGTGCTTGTACGTTATGTGGATACGAGGTTCGGTGTTTGTCTTATATCAGGCTAGATTGCTAGCTTCGCTGATTGAAAGCGGAGCGAGTACCCTTATCTTCGGGGTATAGGGACTGGCTATCATCCTTGAATCGGAGAATTTCGAGTGAGCGATGCGCGCCTTGACGTGGGCGTCTCGTTAATGGAGCCCTCTTAACGTAATTAGAGAACGGATAGCTGGGAATGATGCAAGATGAGTACTCGCGATTGCGGTGTTTTTTTTGTACACTCTGGACCAATTTCATTAAATGATTGTAAATGGATTTAATTGTACATTGATACTCGGAGCTCACATCCGTAAGTACACTGAGAAGAAAAATTTCCAAATCATCACCTCTCGAGCGGTCAACTAAATATACAATTATCTCAATAAATATCATGTCGATATAATAACTAAAATTTAGTTGGGGTAACTAGATACTTAGCTGCTTCAACAAAATATTCATTCAAGTAATTACAAATTTAGTTGGGCGTCCGTCACTTCAAAATTGAGTAGAATCGAGTGATTTTCTTTCCGAGTGCAGTTAACGCAATACTTCCACCGTTCGACGGACATAAACTTTTGTCGAAACAAATCAACTCGGATTGATTTACACCGAGAACAGTAACTTGGTTAAGTGACAAAATGTATTTGACTTAACGAGTTTAGTTATTCCCAGTAAAATGAACCAGTAAGTTGAACCAAATATCAAGTCATTCTAACTACGTGTTTAGTTATTCTAATAACGTCTAGTTATTCCAACCAAAAAATGGTTAGTTTAACCTAACATATGGAGGATCCACATTCCATCAAATGGTTTGGTTATGGTCTACTTTTCTCAGTGTACCAACAAAACGAATTTTATTGAATGAATCGATAAAAATTTAGTTATTCCAACTATATACAGTCCAACAAATGGTTAATTTGACGAAATTTAGCCTTCAACCGAAACAATTTGATTGGAACAACTACATTTTTTTCTCAATGTAAAATATCGTTAACGGTTCAACGGAATTCGAGATTTGTTGAGTTAAAATTTCCGAAGCCTCATCCCTCCCCTCTCACGTCACGAATGAAACGGACGAGCGATGATCGATGTTCTCGGTTTTCTGGAATGGGCCGCCGTGAATGAGGAAGAAGAGGAAGGTGTATCCGAATAAACAACGCCTTTTTTGTATTCCCGAATCGCTGCAAGTCACGTACCCATCCCCCACGGGCAATCAACCACGGGTTCCATTTGTAAAAGCCCACAACCACGTGCTCCAATGCCGAGAGAGGGAGAGAGACCTCCTCCAATTTCCTCCGTCAGCGAGAGAAGGATGAAAAGGGCGCGACTCGTTTCTTCTCTCTAGTATTGAAAGCACGAACCCAGCTTGCGGATATGGAGCAGCGGCGAGGGCTTGATTTTGAGTGATCGCAAAATTCCTTACTATAGTTTAAACCGTAGCTGTGGCGAGGAGACGTAGTTAAGGAATTGTTTACGTTATTTTTATGCGGGAGACGAATAACATTGCGACCATCTCTTGATTGGCTTCTAGTTATCATAATTGATAAAGTTACTGGGGGGTTGATAAAAAAATAGTTGCCTTACCCTCAGAAAAATAACTTTGTCAATTTAATCAAAATCCTGGAGATGATGACCAAACCGTTAAGTGAAATATGGATCCTTCATCTATTTGGTTAAACTGATCAATTTTTTGTTAAAATAACTAAATATTTGGTACAACTGACAAATATTTTGGCTAGAATAACTGAACACGTTTAACCAGATGCGTTTTGTCATTTTAACCTAATTATTTTTCACGGTGTACTTTCAATAAATGAACAGCACTAATTGCAAATATGTAGTGCATTTTTATTAAGTACCTATTAAATGTAAGCTTCGTTACGTAATCTTACCAATTACGACGGATTAATTGGATCGAGAATTCATTCCGCAGAATCGTACCGAAAGAAAACCTGCTTATCCGCTCGTTGCTCCTTTTTCCCACGTTAACTTGCTCCAGAATTCGAATACGAGGTCACACGGCCGCGCATATGGGTCCTTCTCGTCACTTCCACTCCTTCCGCTAATTAATTATTCCCCGATAATGTCGCGAAACGAATATTTCGACTAATTACATACATCGCGGTTGAGGGGTTGCTAATTGGAGGGGTTCGATATTTGCCAGAAATTCATTGCGATTTACCCCTACGCTATATACGCGCGGGTGGATCCCCGCCATTTGCTCGTCATTCTTCCGTTTTTACCCCGCATAAAAATTCTCTCACTCGCACATATCCTCCCACCCCCCGTAAAATCGAAGCGCGTGGCTCCACGCTCGACACCCGAAACACCCTTATGCTGATGATATCTCTCCCTCGGTGAATCGTTTAATCGGTAAAGGATTATTAATTTAATTATCCATATTCAAAATTGCCCATCTTTATATTCAAAGCCGGAAACAGAAATACATAAATTTTAATCGCTCGGCACGACTTTTCCTCTCAATTTCCATAGCAATCTACTCGGACGAGCGGAGGCAGAAACGTTTCTCATATATCGTAATCCCGGCGTCGCGTCGGTTTATACGAGTGGCGATCGATATACCCTCGCCTCCTCCGAGGATTCGGAGATGGTTGCCTTACGCGATAAAGCGGGGTCGAACTGGGCGAATTACGTGCGGTTTCACGACACACCCTCGCAACGATCCAGGACTTAGCGCACGTGATTATTCCAGATAGGTACGGATACACCTGCGTAAACGAAATGACGGAGAACGGGCCGTCCCGCTCGGTGCCTACCGCGACCCCTATATCCGACCTCCGGTCGACGCGGGGGTAGGTATAGCTCTCCGGCGCGGCTCTCTCTCTCGCGCCGCTCGAGCACACCGAAATGCCTGGGTGGAGGAGCTTAGCGAGAGAGCTTGCGGTCGCTTTGATATAACGCCCCGCGCGTAACGCGCGCGCGGTAACACGGTGTTCTCTGCAGAGGGATCGGAAGTGTGGATAACGGGGATGAGATTGCGGAAGGATTGCGGTGTTTATCTTAGAGGCGCTATACGCGGTGCGAGGATATCTCGGTCGAAAAATGATTTTACTTCGGATGCTGGAGCTAGATATGTGAATAGAGCGGATTAACAATGGTTGAAAACTAAGAGGAATTATCTTGAAGAAACTACGGAGAAAAGAGTATATTAATCACTGTTATACACTAGATAATAGATTTAACATTTTGGGGAAAGTAAAGCGATGAACGTAATACTTTCCTCAAAATATCAAATCTCTTATTTATTGTAACGGTGATTAATATACTCTCCTTTTCGTGTGCCAAGTATAGAAGAATAATCGGAGTGCAATTAGTAAAACATTGTAATAATACTATTATAAAAAGACGTTTTTCTTCCCCCCAATTTTCCCACTAAAAAAATAATATCATGACGGATAATAAAAATATGTACATTAATAATATACCTAAGATCTATACATTAATAATTAATATATTGAAGTAACAGTTAAGATAGATTCATTAGCAAGTAAGAAATAAATCCTACGGCGAATTCACCAATGTGTAATAATAAGGTATTTGTTACTTGATGTATAGTATATTAATCATTTTGTCGATTTCAAGCGACATCATTTCTAACCACTGATGCATTGACAATTAAGAAATATATGTCCTTCTCTCAGTGTCCTGGACCAAATCTCCAGTTCTCGTTTAGATGCCTCTGAGCATTATTTCAACTCCTCCCCTCTGCCTACACTATCACCCTCTCAAATTCCTGCCCCTTCCGCGTTTACGCGGAAACGTAAATCGTCAAATGTCGTCTGCAATTTCCGGGACTTCGCGCAGGACAAAGCCGAAGGAAATTAGTACTCCCCAATCGCGTTTGTCCACTTCTATCAATTTCTTATTCTTCGTAAAGATCGTAGATTGGTCTTTGATTAAAAGCCCAAAATTCTTCAAACAAATGAAAAAAATACATTAAATTGAGCTCTGTGAAGTCTCAGAACTTCCAGACGACGTTCGAGGATTTACGTTTCCGCGTAAAGGCCAGGCGAGGGCGTGTGGGAGGGCGGCAATGGGGACAAACGGGGGCGGGATTGGAGTAACCCATACGCGAGAATTAGAGATCTGGTCCAGGAAAGGTCTTGAGGAGAAAGGTTCCACGTGGTCGTTGCCGAGCCGCCGTTAGATAAACAAGCCACGCGGGCTGCGGCGGTGGTCCTGGCGTTTTCTGATGCCGCCCCGGAGTAAAAAGGCTGCAGGGTGGGGTCTAATTATAATCTCGCATCGCCGCTGCAACTGCAGTGCGCCACGCAACGCGGCTTATTTGAAGAATGGCGGGAAAGGAAGGAAAACGAGGGAGCCGGGGAGGGAGGACTGCAGCGCCGATTCGCGCCACCTGTACCGAGATAAATAACTTCGTCAATTTAACCGAAATCCTGGAGACGATGACCAAATCATTTGGTGAAATATGGATCCTCCATCTGTGTTTAGTTAAACTAACTGCTTTTTGATTAGAACGACTAAACGTTTGGATGGAATAACTAAACATTTGATTAAAATAACTAGACGTTTGGTTGAATTGATCAGTATTTCAGTCAAAATAATTTAACGTTTTTAACTAGACGCATTTTATTACTTTAACCTAATTATTTTTCTCAGTGTACGGTCACACAAGCATCCACACTAAGAAAAAAATAAGTTACGATTCCAGATAAATGGTTTCCTTGGCACCATTCATGTCGACTTTTTATTTGAGTCAACACTGAGAAAAATAATTAAGTTCAAAACACAGAACGCATCTAATTAGACGCGTTTAGTTATTTCAACCAAAATACTGGTCAGTTGCACCAAATATTTCGTTATTCCACCCAATTCCAAATATTTAGTTATTCCAATCAAACATTTAGTTATTCTAACCAAAAATGAATCAATTTAACCAAACAGAGGGAGGATCCGTATTTCACTAAATGTTTTAGTCATCTCCAGGATTTTTGTTAAATCGACCAGGATATTTTTCTCAGTGAGGTGATATTTGTTTGGATTAAAGAAAATTGACTAAATCCAAGCAAACCTTACTTGGCTCAAGTAAACTATTGACATGAATAGTGCCAAGAAAACTATTTACCAAGTTTCGCCATTTATTTTTCTCAGTGCAGCATCCCGTTCGGTCCGCGTCTCTGCCTACGCGCTATAGTGCGGAGGCGCCCAGGTAAAAGAGGAGGAAAGGGCCGCGCGAACCGACCGGATTAGTCGCTAATTTATGAAAAGCGATAAGCGCTGGCAGCAGCGTGAAACCCATAACCATCGACGTGGCCGCGGCGTTGCCCTATGATTTATATCTTTTAGCAAAAGCGATAGAGCGCGAACTCTGCGCGCGGCGCGAATCACGTGTTTCATTATATTCGCGCGATATAGGAGCTATATATTCGCGGTGATTACGGCGCGCGCTTGATTGGCTCGAGGTACGATAGACGAAATTAAAAAAAAAAGGGTCGTTTTAAACTTCCGCGATTAATCCACATGCGCGCGCGCCGCAGCGGACTTTCGCGTTAATATTCGTGCGACTAATTGTAACGATGCGATTCCCTACCCCGAACCTGCTCCCTCTCGAATTGCGTATCGGCTCATCGGCCCATCGACTATCTATCACGTATTTAACAACCGCCCGAGTTGAAATTTTTCCCCACAACTGAAAATTTTGTGTTCAAATCGATTCATCCATTTTTATGTACTGAAATTAACCGATTCTTCATGTTAATCCAACATTTCTTGTGCTAAAATAAGCATAATAAATGTTACAATTAACACAAAGAATGTTAAAAAAATTACAACGCATAGAATCAGTTGATTTTATCATACAACATAGGTGGACTGATTCCAACATATACGGAGAAAAATGAAGTTGAAATGTCGAACATCGGATGCCTTTTGTATGGCACTACATGCGCGCTTCGTGTGGCACTGTAGTGACAATTCAAAACTATGAAAAATATTGCCACACACAGAATAGCATTTCCTTCGCTGCGTATAAACAAGCTTTAATATTGTACAATATCGTATATTTTCAGACAATTTAGAAGGTTGTATTGCAACAAACATTAATGGCTATATTGTAAAAACTGTCATATAACGGTATTATAAAAAATGCCAATTAGCTATATTACAAAGAATGTCAATGGCTGTATTTAAAGATGCCACAAATTATTTAAAAATATACCACATTAGATTAATATTTGCTATATGCAGAGAATGAAATGCTATTCTATATGGCAATATTTTTCATATTTTTGAGTTATCACTACAGTGCCACACAAAGGGCATACAGTGCCAGAATTCCAGCATCCAATACTCGTCATGTTAACTTCTTTTTTTCTCCGTGAAGGAATCAGTTAATTTGAAAATACTAAATCGGTAAACCGATTCCAACATACAATACCATTTCTAACTGCGTACCTTTTGTCTTACGAAAGAATTCCACGTCGATGTCGGTCAAAAGTTCACGAGAGAAGCTAGTAAGCGGCCAAAGTGGGCCACTGTGTTCCGCGGAGAAATCTAGATCGCAATATATGCAGTGAATGAGGGAAGAGTCGATTTCACGTGTCGTAGACGAGAAAGCTCGTCATCTCGCGCACACTTTTGAGGGCGGAGATAAATCTCCGGTCGTAACCTGCGTGCGAAACGATTTCACCGCCCTCCGCCGCCCCGTAAAGCCGTTACGGTCGCACGTGACTGCTTCTTGCGGGATCGACGGAGAGAAGTTGCGCGCGGGGATGAAGAGGTCACGAAGTGGGAGGACAGGGGTGAAGAGTTCTTCGATTCTCTAGTGAATATATCAGGAACATATATCCGACCTTTGGGTTTCTACGGGGAAGGTATTACCCGAGTAGAAATGTCATCAGAAACGGATGAAATGCACACTGAGAAAAATTTACAGGTCGCAAAGCAATAAATATAGCTATGACAGCTATATTTTAAGGCTAAATGAGGTTAACTAGATATTATAGTATAGATAATATAGCAATGCTATAAATAGTAACAAGAGCAATGCATATTGTTGAAAGAATTATACGTATAGCTGAAATAACTATATGTATAGCTGAAATTCTGATTCAAAGCTGATCGGATTCGAATCAAATGTAGTCTAAATTGTGGAATATCTCACTTGTCACGTCTGTATTAGATCAGGATTTTCCGATCTGGTTGCAAATCGCGTTACATATCAAATACGATTCTGATCAGACATCCGGATCACAGATTCTGATTTATAGTCCGCAGAGTCTGTTCAGAATTTGATCCGAATTTAACGAAAAATTCTACTCGGGCTCCTCGCGATTTATTCGGTAACTATTTATCATTCTACGAGTTCTGATTCTCCGAAACGTTAATAAAGTTCTTCGGCAACGTGCGCCGCGAACGTTACATTATGTTTTATGAAGAGCCCGAGTAATAATCATCCCTTGTTTGCCTGGCGCGACATTACTTTATACAAAAAGCCGACCTGGGGATGAAAGGGCCCTCCGCCCCCAGCACGGAGTAACTGGTGTGAGTATCAATGTACAGTAATTTGCAGGGACTAAATGAGTCGTTGTGTCGCACGATGCGGTGGAGGTAAAGATTTGTTTACTTCGATCAATGGTTCTGTACAAAAAACACATGCACAGTCTATATTTTCCATTAACAAAAATATATCGATCGAACTTGTCGATATGCAGAGTTGTAATCTTGATCATTTAAAAAGCTCTTTCAGTAAAATCACTCACTAAAGATCGGCCGATAAACTTTCGTTCGACGAGGATAAACTTAAATAATTGAAAATAAAATAATATTTCCTTAAACATTAGCAGTTTAGAAGCTTCTCGACATCATGACTCTGATAACATTTTCCCTGTTCCTTATTTCGTCGCAACTATCGACGTAAAGATTGCGCGAAGTTGGATTACGAATACATGCGGTAGATAACCAACCGCCTGTATGTCAGTGTTCCGCTCTGAAGTCCGACCTGTGTATGTGTAGCGCGGCGCTAATTATAATTACGAGCTTCCTGCAACGCGATAGTAATCCTCGAATCACAAGTAGGATATATCATCGAATTAAATGAATTATTTGTTAGTTTACTCGACCGATATTATTTTCCCGCGTACAACTTAAAAATAATTTTCAATGAAAGCGTCAAACACGCACCGATACAAAATTCATACGAGACCATTTCTAAAAATGTCAACGTATCCTCCCGTTCCCCGTCGCAACGCAGCGCGCGCCGGACCGCGAAGGAAACGTAACAATCGAGGGTGTCGACCCGCGCGCGATTAATCTCGACGTTTCTCTCCCTATCGTCCACTTCCGGCGGTAGTGGCGCATCGATTTGCCATCGCGGCGAACGAAGCAACGATGCGTTTTGCTGCAGCGTCGGTGCCAGGCCAGCAACCCCGCTGTAATTAACTGAATTTCATCTCGCCCCCACGCTTCACCCCCCGCGTCTCTCACTTTCTCCCCCTTATTCCCGCGAGTATCTCTCGCCTGTATTCCCGCGGCTCGCTCCTTTTCTCGTGGAAACTACGCGAGAGGTTTCTTTTCTCGTTATTCCTTTTGCCCCCCTCCGCTCGCGCAGCGCGGAAACCCTCCCCCCATGCCCCACCATCTCTCGCGGGGCGTCGGCAGAAACAAAGCGGATTCCCAGGCGTAATAAAGAGTCTCTCCCGGTGCAAAAACGTATCACTACCCGCGCTTCCCACCTTCGCGCACGTCCGTGCAGCCGCGTAGCCTTTGTCGCACGGTTAGTCACCCACCGCGTATAATGACCACCCTCCCGGCCAGGCCGTGCGCGCGCGGCGGTGCATAACTCAAATTTAAACTTGTCCAATTGCTCGGGACTCGGCTCCACCGTCCGTTCGTTCGGCGTATTATGCGCCGCCGAGTAATCTAAAGTTTTATAAAGTTCCTCCCACGACTGGCAAGGAGCAGAGCGGCGCAGTTTCCAGTAGTCTCTTCCCGCACGCCGCAAGGTAGTGGGGAATAAAGGAAGGAAGTAACTAGGAAAGGGGTGGAAACGTCCTGCGCGTATGATAAGAGGCCACTCGGAGGGATGAACTCGGAAGGGAGGCGCGGTTCGCGCGAGGAAGAGTGCGCGCGGTGACTGGATACGTATAGAGGGATGAAAGTCCAAAGGACGACGTTGCGGAAAGAACGTAATATAAGGAGAAGTTTCAATTTGGATAGAGAGAAGAATAAGGCGGCGCCACGAGACTGGAATATCCTGATGTATTTCGCTGCGGTAACTTTCTCTGTGCTAAAGAAGGAGGAGGAGGAGGAGGAGGGGATAGAGACGAAAGGCCGGAGGGAGGTTTAATAAACAGTGCATAAGCCGAGCTCGTGCCTATAATAAACTTGAGATAACTTGTATACGTATACACTCTATATTAACCCGTGCTTTTTAATTACTTGTACCACCCTCCGCCTTTCCCTCCCGCTCCCTCCTCCGTGCAGGCCGCAAGCTCCGGTCGTAAACCTTCTTTCTAGCCTCGTGTAAATATTGCGCGTACCTGTGTACGCCTCGGCACATGCGATGCCGAGTATATCAGCGTTTATAATCCGGAAGATCGCGCGCGGGGTCCTCCCACGCTCCCGCGACGAAGTTTACTTTTAAACGATTCTCGCTCTCGCGGGAGAGACGCCTAGGAGGCAGCGACGCGTTGCTTGCTGGGATCTTTAAAATTTTAATGCATCTCCTGCTTTTTTCCTCTTCCTCTCTGGCACACTGGCTGCGTAGCACACTCTCGCGGAGAAACTGTACGTCTTTTTCGTGACTGGTCGTCGGGGAGGGGAAGTTTTTTTGAAATTCGTATACTGGCGGGAAATCGGCTGCGTCGTACTCGCGTTAAAAAATGTTAGGGTAATTTTTCGAGAGCAACGAATTCGCAATTAACCCTTACACGGAAAAAAATTAATCGTAGCATATTTACAAAGTTTGTCGTCAATTTCAGGGCAAGGCCGATTTATTGTTACGATACCATCTAGAATTTTAGTAAAAATTATAGTAAAATTTGTAGAAGCTACAAGCATTGCTGTAATTTTTACTAAAATTGTAGTTGTCGTAACAATAAGTTAGCCTTGTTTCAAAATTTTCAACAAACTTTGTAAATACTACGGTTTATTTTTTGCCTCGTAGATGCATGCGTGAAAAATTTCACTCCTTTGCATAAGTCAAGTCTCCCAGACCCGAATTCAAATTATAATATAAATGATATTTTGTTTTTAAAATGTAATGTTTTTAAGCGAAGAAAATAATGAAAAATTACATAATATACATGTTTTTTCATATTGCACTAAACATATTTACCATCGGGAAATTGAAATAAACTTAAATCAGTTGACCATTAATTACGAATTATAGTATTTCTTTTTACTGTTGGGTCCCACAAATCCGACCTATACGTTAAAATGTACTTATCGTGACTTACTGAGAATGGAACGAGAGATTTTTATTCGTGATAATGGCACCAAGAATTATTTAGATAAACGAAAAGTGAGAGTGTATACTCATACATACAGGAACGGGAGTTTGAAGTAATTTTATTAATGCAATTCATAATATTGACGCCGGTATAAAGCCGCGCCCTCCGCTTCCCTCTTGTCGCCTAGGGTAAACAGTGAGGAGTGGGGGTAAACTATGTGAACCTTTTTTATAGAGAATTTTAAGCTCTACAATTTTGGATTTACATTTTTTTCGATATCTCGCTTAGTTTTCGAGTTATTTTCGAATAACCCATTTTTAGGGTATTTGTTATTATTTGTCAACCATATGCCGTGGGGGAAAAACCGCGATACTTCACCCAGAGCTTCGTTTACTGGACATATACCCGGCGTTAGAGCTGCGACAGTTTCCACCGGCGTTTATCGCCCTCCCACGGCTCCGCGCGACGCGATACCCTCAGAGTCAACACTCATATTCGAGACGAGCCATGACACCTTTTATACGGATTTATACAAAGGGGCAGAGAAACTACCACCGTCTGGAGTTGAATGGGTCCCCCAATTACGCGTAATGATGTAAAATCGTTAGGCAATAATGGGTCTCGGGTACTCGCTCCTCTCATTTTTCTTCGCGTCTCTCTCTCTCTCTCTCCCTCTCTCTCTCTCTTTCCCTTCCTCCCTCTCCCATATCTCTTTTTCTGTCTCTCGGTACGAGGCCAACACGTGTTCCCTATTAATAGGCACGCATCGTTTTTACTCCGGCCTGCGACAAGAAGCCGAAGAAGGAGGTGGAGTGGGCGCTGCGGCGCTTGTCAGGGTAAATACGTTTTTTTCGGCCGAGCTGTTAAAAGCAAAAGGGAAACGGCATCGCGTGTGTCGTCGTATACCGAGAGGCAATGTCTTCATGGAGCGAAATGCCAGGAGGGGCGAATATCGTTTCTTCTCATTGGTCCGGGGTGGCTATTATTGTAGAGACTGCACCGGAAATGACTAAAATTGAAATATGATCCTTCGCATTCAAATTTTTATTTATTCAAGAGACAATATTTCTGGCCCAGTCTGTATTCGTCTCTAAATCTACACTGATTAGAATATTTAAGAGATGTAACAATATTTCCGATTGTAATTACGACAAAAGCATTGCAGCAATAGTTTTATGATCCTCCTTATTCAAATTTTAATTTACTTGCGAGATGGAATTTCTGATTCAGTCGGTATTTATGTTCTAAATCTACAGCGAACAGAATGTTTAAGGGATGCAACAATAGTTCCTATTGTAATTTTACAATTAAAAGAATTGCAGCAATAGCTATAATTAGATTTCAACAAAAATTGATCGTATAATTGCGTCATACATTAAATCTCTCTTTCAGTGTGGAATTATTAAACTTCCCGGCTTTAAAACTCAAACTCCTTTCGACACCCTGATAATACTCCGTCAAACCCTCGCAACCAAAACTAATAAGGAACATATGTACCCAATGAAACGCGCAGTATTGAAACCCGAGAAGATCGTCGACAGCCCCGAAATTTATTTACCTCCCGCAGCAATGCTTTCACGCACTAGATTCCCTTTTTTCCTTTTTCTCATAGTTTATACAACCGGGAGAAAGTATCAACCCCCCAGCCACGTCATTCTCGACCCAGCGGAGAAGAATACAACGAAATTCCGCGGAGTACACTACGAGAGAATAAAATGAAAGACAGCAAAAGGAGAGAAGCGAAATAATTTTGTCTCGGGTGACCGCGCTGCGATGCGCTGTGGGGGATAGGGATGAAATAATAACGCTCACCCCCCCCCCCCTCTCTCACTCTGTTGTGAGGAAGCTTCTCGACTTCGCACACATTCGAAAGATTTATCGTTTTCATCGGGAATGCTATTCGATGATCTCCTCCCTCCCCCCTCTGTTACCGCGTAATTCGAAGGGGGTGGCAAAGTCCCGTCGTCGGAACTTATTCGAAAGTTATCGTACGTGAAAACCGGAGTCGTCGCGGTGGTCGTGGTGCATTTTTCGCGCGAGGTAAAGATCACACGCTACGGCTTCGCCGCAGTTTAATTGGAATTCTTTCGCCCCCCCCCCCCTACCCCTCATAACCCCTAGCCCTTGACCACGACGTTGACGGAAGGAAATACAATCCACAGATGCGCTCTCTAGATAGATATATATATAATATATATATACGCGGGAAACCATAGTGGGGGGAGAGGGATGCTACCCTTTTCTTGGGTACTTTCCCCGCCCCCCTCACCCATTCACTCCCACCCTATGATATTAAAGTTCCTGACTCTTGCTTCCGCGGCTGATCCTTTTATGTCCACCCCCCCCCCCCAACGCCCCTCATGTACGTTATTATTAAGGCCGCTTTGATCTGTCCCGGCCACGGCTGGTGCCATCATCGTCATCGGCGTCCCGTGTAACTGCCTCCCTTACTACTGGGGACCCCGTCTTATATTACGTCGTTTAGCGGAAAAAAATTGGAAATATGTCGAGTCGCACACTCGAGGCTGAGGGAGAAACACGTTTTCTATCGTAGTTATGCACCGACCGAACTGTGATTATGTACGAATTATTCCGAGCATGTATCCTTTGTGGCGGGGAATTGAGAGGTAAAGGCTCGGAAGGGCGCCATGGGTGGGCTTTCTCCCTCGTCTTAACTACTTCACGGATAATCCGATAGGAACCTTCACGCGGCGCGTGTTTTATAAGCGCTTTCTCACCTTGTGCAGTCGTGGTGATATAGAGAGTGAACCCCTTATCGTACATCCGGGCTCATGGATTCTGATCCTGGTGACTTTAGCGAAATGTCATTTTTAAAGATACTATCCAATGAACGCGCGCGAGTAATTCTCATGCTTTCATTACTACAGCGACATTTATCCTGGCTAATGAAAGCATTAGAATTGATTGATCAAGGTTAGTACGTTTAAAACTGACATTTTGCAAAAGTTACCAGGATCAGAATCCGTGAGCCCGGGTGTACATCTACGTATTAATGGTTGCATGATACAAGCGGCAATTAAAATTAATAACGGACCAAAAACGTACTTTTTTACTTGCCTCTTCAATCATGTAACCATTGATACATAAATATATGCTAAGGTTCACTCGATTGAAATACATATGTAGCGTGTATATGTAAGTGATACATATGGGCTATCCACACTGCTTCAACTATTTAAAAAATTAATGTATCACAAAGAGTATTTAAAAATCTAGTTATACGAGTACAACAATTCTAAATAATTGCAGACCAATACTCACATAAATCACGGAGTAATCGTATCTTTCTATTCTTATTTTTGAAATCGAGGGTCAAGCTCTATCGACGGTACTTTTTTTTCTTCATAATCGCCAACTAGAAAGAAAATTTTCTGTAGTTGCATCATGGAACTCCCAGTCGTTTGAGGGATACAGCGCCTTTATGAAAGAGAAAATCGAAAATTTGCTGTATTTCTCAAACGATTGGGAGTTCCATGATGTAGCTTTGTACAAAATTTTCTTTTTATTTTGTTGAATATAAAGAATAAAAGTTACCGCGGATAGAACTTAGCTCTTGATTTCTAAAATATGAAAAAATTAAAAATATACGATTACTCCGCGATTCGTAGCAGGATTGGTTTGTAATTTAGCAGAATTGTTGCATTCGTATAAGTTGATTTTTATACATTTTTTGAGATATATTTCTTTTTTAGTGGCTGAAGCGGTATGTGCAATGCCTCATAGTCGTATATGTATTACGTCAATGGCAGGTCGATCATACGCGATAGGTATTCAAGGTACGGAGGGGATGTTTTGTTCATCACGACAGGCTTCGAGTCGATAAAAGGACGGAAGCGCCTTTACAGCAGTGTGTATACGCGCCGGGAAGAGTCGACTCGTATGTATATATATGTATATATATAGGAAATTGTATCGAGAATTACGACGAGTCGTTATCCATACAACGGGCGTATCGACGAATCGCGAAACTCATCCTCCTTGGTTGACATAACTCTAGGGCGATATAATATTGTACTACTGTTGTTCGTCTACGTCTATATCCGCTTTTGGTATTTCGTTTCGAGTTGTAATACAAGTTTTATTTACACTTCTCTATCTCTCTCCGATCGGAATTACGGCTCGGTTAAATCCCTAACATTCAAATTATGTACGAAAGAATATTCCAAAAAACGGGGATTTTCTGCGTTCTTTCATTCCTTTTGGCTGAAGGAGGAAAAAAATGTTCGAAAATGTTTCAAAAATTAATTTCAAGATATCAAGGAGTAAATACGACCGACAGAACATACTATACTTACCGAGAATACAGTTTATTAATAGTTAATAAATGTATTGTCAAATACGGCGAAATAAATACTTTGTTAAGACGAGAAGATATAAGTATGTTAATTATTACAACGTTTATTTCATTCAAATGATTGTTTCAAGAGACTTAATTGTGCCAAATAAATATCGCAATAGTTAACGAATATTTACTTAATCAAATAAACTGTTTATTCCGCCATGTTTAAATCAACATTTATTAACAATAAATAAACTCATTTTTCGGTGTATGCATATCTCCAGGAAGTCTTCTTGGACGTTCGAAATAGGATGAGCAAGAAAATATACCGGGGCGCGTAAATAAGTAAAGTTGAATGCAATATACTATTTTATAAAAAATGATACACCGAGAAAACAGTTGATTTATAGTTAACAAATGTTTATTTGAATATGACGAAATAAACACTTCATTGGACCAAGTAAATATTCGTTAACTATTACAATATTTATTTGGCATAATTACATTCTTTGAAGCGACCATTCGAATGAAATAAACATTTTAATGATTAACATAAAACATATACTTTCTCGTCCTAGCGAAATGTTTATTTCGCCGTATTTGAAATTACATTTGTCAACTATTAATAAACTGTCTTCCACAGTAGGAACGCGTCGTACATTAGACGTCGAAGATATTAAACCATGCAGAGAGATGTGCACTTACGGGGATGGCGACGCAGTCTTCGAGTTCGGCGAGAGGCGCCTCGGAGCAGAAGGTGCCCTCCGTGAGAAAGGGTGGCCGGGGAGGTGGGGGCAGCCGGAACTCGGGGGGTGGCCCGGGGCACTCCGGACACTCCGAGTTCTCCAGCGTCTCCAGCTCCTCCATCCTCCTCCTCAGCGTGCTGAAAACCACACGGAAAATCACCCCCGATTAATCTTATTGGCAGAACTATTAATCGAGGCGAAAGCGTTACCACCTTACGGTGTGGTCGCTTTTTTGTAGCGCCAGTGTAGCGGCCAATCGCTCTCTCGCGCGTTCCCCGCTTTCCCCTCCGCCAACGCTACCCTACTTCCATCGCCTTCCCGCGAACTTTCCCTCCACGGAAAAGGAAGACCTCCGTGAAAAGGAGCGAGCATTACCCTGGCAATCTATACTTGTACGTGTATCGTCGCGTGGGAACGGCTTGTACCCGACAACCTCGGAATTATCGGACTGTTTCGAGTACCTTTATTCGTTTTCGAGGACGGTTACGTACGGCAAAAATGTCGCGCGCTTGTCACTGAAGAATGGGCGTTGAGATTTTTGCGTGTTTCTAGTCGGCGTAGTTTTCTCTTTTCGGCTTTGCGGTGTCCGGTGAAGTTTGGAAGTAAAATTTTACGACTGTGTGTGTGTGTGTTCCGAGTTTTATAGAATTTCCTGACCGGTATATAGACACCGTGTCTATAATTTGCAGTGGGAAATGTAGATAGATTTGACTAGAACTATCTTTATTAAAGTTATTATTATATAAAACAAAGTGGCACTGTTCTTCGATGAGCTTCGAGTGATACTATCTCTTTACCTATAGATTTTTCGACTATGTTGGTATAATACTTTTTTGTAGATCGAAATGTAAGCTTTAAAAAGTGTTATACCAAATAAGTCCTAAACTTCATGGGTTACGAGATAATAGTAGCCGAAGTTGATCGAAAGAGAACCACTCTCTTCAAAGTTAAAATGAAGTACTTCACTGCATTAAAAATGTGTAATTTCATAGAAAGACTTCGAACGAGATATTGGATTAGCGTCGCACCTCAGAACGTAGCGCTCATGTGACTTACATTATTTCCCGGCGTCCTATAACGTTAGAGACTTCTTGCTACGTAAACAGTTTCTTGCTCCTGATAGCTGGTGAATGCAATGCGAATAATACGATAGGAGTATTATAAGGAATTCGATTACTTTTCCATACAACTAAGATTATATAAGTTTGCGAAGCACAGGTTTATTTAAACACATTCACTAACAGAATCACAATTTCAATGGAACACGAGAATGCATATTAAAATGTATTCAGGAGGCTCTACATTACAAATATAATGATCGCCTGTATTTAGTCAATGGATCCGCAATTAAATATTCATTTATTACAATACATTAATCATTAATTCGACTCTTCGTCGAAAGCAGAATTTTTTTTACAATTTCTACGAAAAGCAGTTTTCGTCTAGTTGCAAATAAAAGAAATGCTTTCAGTTAAAATGAATGCTCTCAGTTGATAACATTTTTTAAGCACACATCAGCATGCAATATGCGTATAAATCCAGACGAGGTGGTCGTACGAGAGAATAAGGTCGAAGAGGTAGATCGATAGCGTTGATTCTACCGTTCCATGAACGGCGGAGTGGATTTCGTCGGCTAATTAAGAGATACGCGTCTGGTCCACGGACTTAACCGGCGGCGATATAATCGCCCGTTCGTCGTCGTCCTTCTCCTCGTAACGGGGCGTACCTAAATGTGCGGTTTTTCTGGCCGGCACACAGGGCCCCGATCTCGTTAGCATAGGAAGCACCTTGCTCCGGGGGTCAAGTCGTTCCAGTCGGTGCCACGCGGCCCGGTATGCTAATGTCAGGGCTTAATTACAGTCTTATAACGAATCAGTCACGCCCGCCTCTCTCTATACTATGCGCCGTTCGATCGAACGTACGCGAAGTTAATTAATTGAATCCAGCGACCGAGTGGCGGAAATGGACGGAGGCCCTCGACGTATGGGATCGGAGAACGGTCGCGCGTTTTCAAACGTCGTGACAGGTGAGAGATTGACCGCTTCGGGGGTTTTTGCCAGAGCGATCTGAAACGACGATTTGGACCGACGAGATTCTGATATAATAATATCGTAGCGCGAGTATTTCTATACGGATTTTGACACGCATTTGCGATTTTTTCGACAGAGTAATATAGTAGTGATATATTCACTACGCGACAAAAAAATTAATTAAGATTAATCTACATGAAATGTTTCCTATACGCAGTTTATACCGACGAGAGATTCTGATATAATAATATCGTAACGCGAGTGTGTATGAATTGAAACATCCCAGGTGTGAAAAAGTTTTATATATTTTGTATATAGTTCATATATGGATTATATAAAATTTTTATATTAACCGTATAAGGACTATATATGGATTTTTAAATATTTGTATAATCTATAATATAGTCTGTATACAGTTAATACAGAAATCATACGTAATCTATATATGACCAAATCCACATACGGATTAATAGAATATTTTACATATGCAATTCATATTGACAAGGTTGATATAATACTTGTAATATCGTAGCACGAGTGTGTTTATATGAATTGAAATGCATTTGCGATTTCTTTCGACAAAGATACAGTAATGATACATTCACTACGCTAAAAAGAGAAGATTAATTAAAATTAATCTAAATGGAATGTTCTACATACGCGGTTCATACCGACGGTATTTTGATACAATAATATCGTAGCACGAGTGTCTATATAAATCGAAATACATTTGCAATTTTTTTCGACAAAAAAATGCAGTAATGATACATTTACAACGCGAAAGAGAGAAGTTTAATTGAGATTAATTTAAATGGAATGTTTTATACGCAGGTCATATCGACTTTAAAGCTTCGCAATACGAGATAAGTAGTATTACCCTCGAAATACTCTGATTCGTATACATTATGTAACAAGCCGTTGTAGAGCAGTCCACTTCCGGTCTTTCAACTTTTCCCACATACGGATACTAAAATGTTAACGCGCCCCGCCCCAGTTATAATCCAACTATACGACGTCGCCAGTATTTTCCGATCCTAATAGCTGGATACGACTGTCGCCGTTGCTGCTTCGACGAAGCACAACGTAATCGCACGGTACTTATGTACACAGTACGGTACATACGCATCCGTATGTTCGTGTATATATGTCGGGCGGTGCGGCGCGCACCAGACGATCGACGGGAAGCTGCACCGACGTTCGGAATCGATACATCGACGTTTCTACGTCTCCAACGTTTGCTCGAGTAAACTTCGAGCTCGAGGCGCGCGGTGAAAATTTATAGGCAGGAATCGCACGCGTGCATACATCCGGGATAACGTTGTACGGTACGCGGACTCTCAGGAGTTCCCAGCAGTCTCGAGAGTTCATTCGTTAGCGATTTTATTACGGTTTTATTATTCGGCCGGTCCAGTTTGGTGCGCTGGATCGTAATAGGAGACTAGGAGGGGAGATTGCCTCGGGCTCCCACGAGTTCTCTCTTTCGAGAGGCTGGGAGAGTTCGTGGGAAACTGTACACGGAGAGAATTTTCGAGTAAAAATTACCGTGAAGTAACCGTTGGACATTGCGATATTTTCTACTATATTACAGCACTAGAAAAATTACTATATCCTTACGGTAAAAATATATGTTAATTATTACAATGTTTATTTCTTTCAAATTATGGCCTCAAAGGATCAAATCGTGCCAAATCAATATCGTAATAGTTAAAAAATACTTACTTGATCTAATAAAATGTTTATTTCGTCATATTTAAAGAAACGTTTATTAACTACAAATGAACTGTTTTCTCGGTGTATGCGTTGGTACCACACGATGCACCCGAGCGCTGCATTAGTATCTCGGATGTGGATCGGCTTGATTCTTAATTCGAGCAAGAGAGAGATCCCGATAAAAACTATATATTGCGATACAAGTTAAAGTTAAAAGGAGTAGTGGATTCGCCTTTTCTTGCACGCCAACCACCATTAACAAGGAGGTAGAAAGAGGTTGAGAAAAGAAGATAGAAAGCTAGGAGAGGAGAAGATATCTATGCTAGGTTTAATAAATGCAGCCTTCCTTCCGTTCCGTTTCTTGGCTCGAATCAGCGTTTCGGTGCTACCTTCCTCTCTTCCCACTCACGAATCCGTCGTTCCCTTCCGCCGGTTCCTTCCCCTCCTCCCTCTGCTTCTCATTCACATGCAGAGCAGAGAAAGGACCATCCGATCTCTCCCCCCACCCCTTTCTCTCTCTTCCAGCCGACCGGCGTGTACTCTCGTCCCAAATCTCCAATTCGTGTGATTTTTATTTAATTCGCTCCGAGAAATTCCACTAGGTTACTCCGAATCTCTAATGGGGACTCCAATCTCTCCCTCTCTCTTTCTCTTTCATTCTCTCTCAGCCGTTCATTTCCTCCTCGATTGGATGGTCATACTCCGAGTATACGAGGCACGTGGGATACGTGCACCGGAGCCAGTGTCGCACGGAAGAGATTCGTATAAATTTGGTATTCGGAAGAGGGTCACGCCAATGATCTTCGGGGTCCGTATCAAAGATTCGTTGCTCGCTAAATTCCCTTCGCTACTGTATAATTAACGACGAGAAAATTGTTCTTTAAAGATTAGCAAGGCTTATATCTCTCGAACTCGTTCGTATACGAAAAAAGAGCAATTTATACTGCTTCATCCAGTAGAGTGCTGAGACTTTAACTCATTTTCAAGAATTTGTACAAAGGAGACATTTTTATTTACTGTTGTAAGCAATTCATAGAACAGCTTGAAAATGAGCTCGAGGCTCAGCGCTACTGAATGAAGCAATAAAAATTGCTGGATCTTTTTCCGTGTAGATTTGATTCTGCATAGGCTTCATTGAAAGCAAATTACGTATGACAATAGTTTTGTAATTAAAAACATCTTAGTTACTGAGAAATAGAGACCTTATTACAGATATAAACTATACGCGAAGTATACAAAGTGAATCTTGGCATACGTTTATGTATTAATGGTTGCATGATTGAAGGGGCAGTACTTTTACAATAGCTTTACAAAACAAAAACGAATGCCGGACCAAAAACGTACTTATTCACTCACCCCTTCAATCATGCAACCATTGATACACAGACGTATGCTAAGGTTCACGCGATGTAGGAGAGTGTGGGGCACATTCGGATAGTTTTTTTTAATTGTAAATTTTTTAGTAATTTTAACAAAAAGAACAAACAAAAAACTTATAGGTAACATACCAATATCTATTAGATATTAATTTGCACATAATACAGTACTGGTTAATATCTCGAAATTGCTATTGTTCATATGTAAGACCAAACATGTTAGAGGCTTGCAAATACATTGTGATATGTGCCAAAATACTTTTCTGCGATGAAATTCTTCTATCAAAAAAAAAGGAACCACACAGCGAATATCCGGGAAATTTTTGAAAATCATTTTCTACGGTGTTTGCAAAATACGCATGAGTTGATACTACTAGATATAAGTACACTTCCTATAACATGGATTTAACCATGGTATCCGAAAGTGCCCCATTCTCCCCTATGGCCTCTGTAAACCTCACGCCGAGAGCGCTACGATTTTAGTCCTTGGCGCGAGACTCTACGGAGGCTATTGATATTTCAATTATGCGAATCACGCTAACGAAACAAACAAAGTTCGATCGCAATACCTACCAGCGATAAATCCTTGTCAAACAAAATCAAACGCAATTATCACTAAAAAGAAAAACACCTCCCAATCCAACTCACGTCGGTACGACCCACGCGCGACGAAAAGTAACGCGCATCACGCGCTCCCGGCGCGCTCACCCACAACTCGTTGCACCCCCGTCGCTACTGCCAACACCACAGCCTCCCAAATCTCATCTGCCCTCCCCCCCCCCCCCTTCACGCCGCGTAACTTCTCGCTCACGCTCGCGCCATTACGCCCGACGTCTCGGCCTAATTTTCGTCCAAGCAAACCGTAAATCTCCCCGTGAACAACGGATGCGCACGCAGCGGCGTCCAATGTATTCATCGTCAATCAGTCTCTGCCAAGATACCGTCACGAGAATAGACTCCGGTCTCGCGCGCGAGCGTGAATTCAATAAAGTCGCTGTCACAATAGGCGTCGCTTCGCTCGGTGCGCGTATATGTATGTATGTATGTATGTATGTACATATGTATATGCACGCGGTTGCGCGCGGCTGACGCGAGCAAGTTACCGCGCCGTGATTTTCTCGTGCGGTTGCATCGGTGTCGCGCGTCTTACCACGTGCGTATATACTCGTATGCGCTTCCGTGCCGCAATCTACTCGCTGACAATAGCGCGGGCACGGAGAAAAACAGCCTTGAACTTCCAGCAAACGTAAGATTTGTTGACAAATTTCTGTTGTGATTGCAAACATAAGCGTTATGATATAGCAAGTATTTTTGTAATTGTAGCAAATATAACTGTAACTTTAGCAAAATGTATTGCGATAAAAATACTTGCTATATCAGTAAATAAATTTGCAGAAGTAATACAAAAATGTAGCTGTTTCAACGAGAATAAAACAGTAATATAGAATTGCGATTGCTGGTAAGAGTTATTACAGCCGAGAGTAAAATTGGTGCTATTTTAACAAATTATATAACTGTTAAAAAATCTTCCTACCACAATTATAATAATTACAACAACGACAAATATGATTTACAGGTTCAGTAAAATTCCTCCACGCGAGCCGTGTTACTAAGTTTAATTTAGTAAACAATATTTGCTAGATTAGCGAGTTCGTTTGCGGAAACTGCAAACAAGATGTAACTGTTACAACAAAAGTAATAGTAGCATGGAATTGTTGTCACTAGTAAAACTTACTGCAGTTAGGAATAAAGTTTTTGCTATTTCCATAATATTATATTATATTATATAATTGCTCGTATATCTGAATGCAGCAAATACATGTCGCTGTCTGTCCAAAAAAGTTTGGTTACGTCATTTCAAAGCACTTCAGATTTGCTACCACTGGTACAATTTTTCACTACTGCAATGAACATTGTTTGCAACAAATATTTGTTGCAACACGAAAGAAAACTTATCAGTTAGTACAGCAAAACAATTCTTTGCTGTAACAAATAATTCAGCAAATGTACTTTGCCGTGTTAGCGATAAAGTTTCGGCAAAGATGCTTTGTTACGTCATTTCAAAGTAATTCAGTTTTGCAGTAGCTAGTAACAAATTTGCTAGTACTGCGAATTTTTTTTCTCCGTGCGCGATGCACTCGACGAGGATGGCATTCTCGCGTGACGGGGAAGGGATAGACGAGATGCGAAGAGGAGACGAAGCTAAGGGAAGGGGGAGGAGATCCCACGGTGTTGGTACAGGTGCATTTTCGTGCGGAAGAACGCTTCGCGGCGCGATGCACCGCGCCGGTGCATCGCAGGCTACGTCGCACCGCGGAGAAGCGGCGCGAAATGTGATACGGCGCGCGGATAGAGGACTTCCCTCTTTCGGAGGGGCGCGTGTATGTATGTATATACGTGCGCGCACACGGCGAGAGGGTCGTGAGGAAAATACAAGGGGATTCTGTCGATATACGAACACGCACCACCGACCTCCCGCCAATTCCCGAAAGTTCGAAGCTCTAGCGAGGGATGAAAGGGGTCGAATGCTCTTTTTCTCTTTTTTTCTCCTAACCTCCCTCTCTCTCTCTCTCTCTCTCTCTCTTTCCTCTATCTCTGGCAACTGGGTAAAGTGGATACCTCGGATGGGAATTGGTTGACAAAAAGTTGCTCGTTTTCGGAGGGGTTATATGCGTGCACGCGTGCCGGGCTTCGGGATTGGACTGCCGATTTTTGCGGAGAGATTTCGTCGACCTTCCCGGAATGGCCGTGCGGCGAAATCGGATGGCACTTTGGCAGGTACCTCTTTTCGCCTCCCGGCGTCATCGATTGCGGAAATGAAAGTGCAAGGATTGGGGGGGGGGGGGGTTTGCTTCGATTATCCGCGTGTGGATACGTGCGGTCGAGATTTTCTTTTTCTATATTGAATCTCTCGCGTCGTATCGAGGAATGTTTGAAGGGGGTTTTGTATTACATGCCCAGAAAGACGTAGGTACTTTTCCCAGACAGAAAAATGTAAATAAATTGTACAGCCACTTTTTAATGTCTTACAGATTTTTTAATGCATCAAACGCTTTATGAGTACCTACTCGAAAGAATAGCATGTTTGTGACATTAAATGATATCGAAATAATAAAATAAAATGCTAACCACGATGAGAAAACAGTTTATTAATAGTTAATAAATGTATTTTCAAATACCGCGAAATAAATATTTCGTTGGGACAGGAAAATATATGTACGTTAATTATTAAAATGTTTATTTTATTCAAATGGTTACCTCAAGGGATTTATTGTGCCAAGTAAATATTGTAATAATTAGCAGATATTTATTTTATATTATTATTAGAAGTAACTTTTTTTATGTGGTTATAGTAACAATAAGATTGTGTAGTTTATAATAGCCATGCAATATGATTAAAAACCAGAAAGTATATCGTTAGTATTACTGCATGGTAATATCAACTATATAAAAAAGATCGGGTGCTTCTATCGACTATGCAGGTTGATCTGGTTGCAGTAATCGTAATCTCTTCTTACTATAACCAAAACTTCACTGTTTAGAAGATTTGTGGAATCATGGCTGGCGTCAAAATTGACCATGACTTTTAATTAAATTATGGTGCTTTTATTAGATTTTTCTCTAAGTGTACACGGATGTGCGTCGGTGCGTAAAATCACTCAGGGACAGTACAACGCGCGTGCGGTAACAAAAGTCGCCCAGGCCACGCGCGACATTTCTATAAAGTTTATCGTGACAAATAGGCGCGGGCGGAATTTGCCTAATACCGCATAATGAGAACGGGAGAGTCGGAGCGGCGTTATTTCAGAACGAATACAAATCCCGGCCCGTGGCTTCCCCCCCCCCCCCCCCTTCCGTGGCATTGCATGCGTGCGCGGCTCGGGTGACACCTGCTATAATTTCATTACGAAAATGCCGTGAGCTTCGCTACGTCGCGGAAGCACCCGCGGTGCATCGCGCGTCGGACGGAGCCGCAGCCGCGCGAGGCGGGTTTCGGTGAGCTGCGTGTACATGCGCGCGAGGCGGACGGAAATTTCATAACGCGTTATAGTAGCGCGCGTCCGTAAAAATCCTCGGAGAGGCGCGAAAAGAGCGGCGAGAGGAGCGCGGCGCGTCGAGAAAAAGAAATATGGAGCAGAGGTATTTTTCATATTTAGTATTCTCGGTTGTAGTTCAGATGCAGGTATGAATATAGAAATGCGGGAATGTTGTTGTTTTTGCTCGACGTCCTATGACGAATGCCCCGCGGTATTTGCTGCGCTTATGTGAAAGGATTATACATACGTGGAGGACCGGTGAATCGCGGTTTAGCGAGTGAAATATACAGGAAATTCGATGACATTTTTTTACAACCGGTTGAAAGTATTTATGCCAAGATCGATGTAGTAAATTTTACCACATTCGGAATAAAGTAGATACGCGTAAGGGTTTTCAAATGTTGCTGCTGTACTGAAGAATAAATTTTGTTTATAATATATATTGAGACAATTTCTTTATAGCTAATAAATGTATACTTGATTATGACGAAAGAAATATTTTATTGGGTCAAACAAATATTCATTAACTATCACCTTTTATAGGTTCAATTAAAAAAAGCCTTCTTATAATTAACATATCGACCTGTACTAGAAAAAAGCACGTATCTTTTCACTGTCATTGAGAAACATCGTAACTCGTTGCTATGCAAGGAAAAGTCAATCAAATCGATGACAGCAAGGACTTATGATGTTTCTTTGCGTAGCAACGAGTTGCGATGTTTCTCAATGACAGTGAAGAGACACCTACGTGCTTTTCTTTGACATCGGTCGATATATTTGTTTGGCCCAACGAAATATCTCTTTCGCCATAATCAAGTATACGTTTATTAACGACAAATAAACTGTTTTCTTAGTGTAGTAGATTGTAACATAAATTATCACGATTTAATATATTTGAAAGAAAAATTATAATACTTTACCGCACTGTAAAAATATTTGATAAATATTATGCGCATCTCTTTTGCTCTAAATATAGTAAGATTTACTGTATCAGTATTTCCGTATTGCTGGAGCGCGGCTCCAAATTTTTTTTCCAACTATATGTAGTTAATCGTATGGCTCTATCACGTTAGTCAAAAAATACTATTACGAGTCGACGACTTAATAAGTCGATTTGTAAAATCGCGGGAGTCTATAAGATATATATATTTGCACTAAGAGCCACACTCGAACCGAAGATCCATCAAGAATCTATACCCAAGTTCGCGTTAAGGGAAAATGTTGCGTAATCGCTACGCGGAAGAAGAGGTGCTAATCACGAGGCAACTTCCTTAACGAGCACCTTTTCATTACCCGAGACGTTCGAGCAGTCGAGATGGAAGCGAAAGGAGCGAGACGAAAAAAAAAAAGCTGCAAAGTTTCACGCATTCCCTTTCGCGCCCAGATCATATTTTCGGAAAGGGATGCGGTTGGAAAAGAGCAAAAGGTGCACTGGTGCGCTCGAGATGCATCGAATGCAGTCACGCCAAATATTTGGCTATTCTAATGAAATGTTTAGTTATTCTAACCTAACCTAATTAAAAAGTGGTCAGTCTAACCAACCAGATGCACTGAGAAGAATAATTGCTAGCATGAATACAATATTTTCTATATTCAAAAACACGACATAATCCCAGGATCGATCCATTGTTTTCTTCATGCAAGAAAATATTCGACACTCTCGAGTAATTGTTTCTTTCACACAAGAAGAGTTTCTTGCCCCGATAAAGGTATTCTTGAATCAAGAATAAATACTCTTCGACTAAGAATCTGTATTTTTACAAATTTTTAAGATCATATGTTTTTGATTCAAGAAATATTTTGTTGACATTAGCAAATTATTTCCTTCAATATGGCAGATCCATATTTCACCAAACGGTTTGATCATCGCCTCCAGGATTTTGATTAAATTGACCAAGTTATTTTTCTCAGCGCAGAGACGACGGAACGAGGCGCGTCGCCCCGCTTCGACATTAGCTCTGGCGGTTGGTCCATTCTCGTATCTCCTGGTTAACTGATATCAGCGTGCACCATGCTCTCGCGGTACGTAGCGGCCGTCACGGCGTACGGTATAATGTGGCTAATATGCCACCGCGGAGGTTATTACCGCAGTTTGCAAACAGCCGACCGAACGGAGCTGTAATGCAATCAGCAGTGACGCAGTCGCGAAGCGCGTGCGTGATAGACGAACGAGAGGGGGCAGGAGGCGATAAAACGGCAGGTTATCTCGTCCAATAAACATGCATTCGGTATCTATACGACGCCGCGGTTGGTCAGCGTCCAGATTGGGGTTTTCCTTTTTTTTTCGAAAAGGACCTACGAACTACCGCAAATGACCACATTCTCCCCTACGATGCAATTTTGGTATATGTCAAACCTACAGAGAAACTTTTACATCGTGCGACCCGTGACACCCTTACGCCACACGGTCGACTCGCCGGAAAGAGGGTTGTCGCCGAAGAAAAGCGCTCCCGCATTTTACGGTATCGCGCGCGTCCGACCGCGGTCATCGGGGCTCGCAAATTTCACGGTGTAAAATCGCGCAACGTCATGGGATCCCGTCTAAACGAGCAGATATCCACCCTTCCGCCTCCTCCCCTTCTCGCGATGAACGACACCTCCCCTGCGCCTTCTCTCTTTCACTTCCCCTTCCGAGGAGGAGCCTCGGAATCGACCCTACCCGCGCGCGCGGTCCCACGGCGAATTCGCTATTCGCTGTGTGCGTTACACGTCGCGACATCTGTTGTTATAAATGTGGCGAACTTCTTAGCTAGATAATACGTCTATACTGTATGGCAAAGGAGTGAAAATTGAAGAATAATTATTGATTTTAATGCAATACAATTAGTTTTTGAAGGCAATACACTTTGTGATATAAGAATATTTATCGATTCTGCTGCATAAAGGTAAATTCGATATTCAATTCTTTGTGTATTTAGCATAATACTACAAATTTAGAGGTTAAGAAAACGTAAACATTGGATTGCGAAATTGATACAATTAAAAATTCTAATCATGAAGTTTTATTAAAATTCATTTGAGAAGGAATGAAGACGATTTAGAATAATTTATTTTATAAGTTTGGAAAAAGGAAGTGAAATTTAGCTAAGTAAAGTTCAGCAATTCTCCAATTCGCGCGCACTATCGTTCTTCATTTCCCCCACTAGTCTGTCGCACACAGTCCGAATAGCGCTGCAGTTAGAATGCGCGCGACGACGTCGGGCGGTATCAGAGGGAGGAAGCAGAGGAGAAGACGTATGTGCGAGTTTCTCGCGCAAGACTAGCCGCGAGATGGGCGCAAACTATTCATGCACAGGTGCAACCGTATGTACATCGAAGGGATGACGGCTCCCAAGCGAGAAAGGCGAGGAGACGGAGGAGGGCGGCTAGCAGTCGGCCGGCAGGTAAGGGGCGCGCGCGAGGCTGTGTGCTCACGTGAGAACACAACTCACGTTGAAACACTCGCGGCGACCTCATCTCTATGTTAATCCTCCTCCTTCCAGAGCGCCGCCGCCGCGCCGTCCGACAGACAGAGTCCTCTCTTCCTTCCATCTTTTCGTTCCTCCGGTCCGTTTAGTCGGCGCACGACTCCCTCAGCGACGGGGCCGCCGCATCGCGCGGGCCACACGGAATGAGAAGTCAACCTGTTAGGTACCTGGAATGGGCTTGGAGCGCAGCCGTCCTACCATTTCCTCCGCCCCCACCCGCTCCTTTTTCTTCCGCCGCGTTTCACCCTCGGGTGTGGCGGGATCGACTTACGTGCGTGGATATAGGGCGTGTGTGCGCGCGCGCGCGCGCATTTATTCGTCGAAGTTTGAGCGTGAGGGAAGCAGCGCACCCGCGTGAATAATACGGGTGGGTATTTAAGGAGATTTCTGAAGTTGGTCCTTTTCACCCCCCCCCCCCCCCCCCTTTGCAGGTATCAGTGAGAGAGGGCACGAATTTTCTTGAAATATGGCATTTACTGTACACGTATCGTGGCTACCACTTTGATCTACTTTGTGAGAGGGTCGAGAGGGAAATATGTGTAGGTATTTGGTAATGTAAGAGGGAGAGGATGAATGGAGAAAGCCTCACGGGAAGATTCGATCTTTTCGTAATTTTTTCCGGTCTCGTTTATCGACTGTTTTTTTTTACGAAAATGTTTCGAATCAGACCAAATCATATAGCCAGATAGACAGTCGACTGTGGTAAAATACGTGAGATTCGACTCCACGCGTGTATATTTGACGAGACTCCCGGACGTGGCCGCTACCTCTCCCTCCCCTCCAAAAGTCTATTACTGACGGAGGCACAAATTTGCTCGTTATACGATCTCGCCATATCCACCCTTTCGACCTACCTCGTACGAGGAATGTGAGGGGAATGCGGGCATATACGACGGCGGAGGAGAATGAATAGAGGAACCCTCTTGAAATTTAAATTTGACGAGCTCCGAAATTCGAAATGTCGAAGTTGGAATATAACCCCGCGATGACTTTCGCGTTGGATGTGAACTCTCGCGTGGGAATCGTTCTACTATCCTCGCGGATAATATATTACGCGCGCGCGTCTCGCGTGTGGTTTTTCGTTACGCTTTCTTGCGTTTCGCAGGGGGGCTCGAATGGGGGGGATGACCGAGTTGGGTAATATTATACTGCGGGCTTAATGCAACCAAAGCGTCGCTCGAGACTTTATTGCAGACATATAATATGTACGAAATAAAGTTACACTTGAAGATTCTTAATAATATTATCCATATCTTATATCACAGAAAAAAATACACCAAGAAAAGAGTTTATTTATAGTTAATAAATATGTTTTTGAGCATAGCGAAAGAAACATTTTATTGGACCTAATAAATATTCGTTAACTATTGCAATATTTATTAGGCACAATTAAATAATTTAAGGCAACTGTTTGAGTGAAATGAACATTTTTATAATTAACATATATCGAGTGCTACACGGCAAGACCTCGTAAGTGCAAGACACTGAAATCTGAGTTACGAGGTCCTGCCGTGTTGCACTCGATATTTTCTTGTCCTAACGAAATATTTATTTCGCCGTATTTGAAATTACATTTATTAACTATTAATAAATTGTTCTCTTGGTGTGCTGATGTTGGATTTACATAGTCAAAGTTTTAAATATATTCTTGGAAATGCAGCCGAACTTTCGGTAGGTATTCAACTCTGCTGTTAATTTTACGTTTGCCTGGTAAATTTTGCAATTTTCTGCTGTGCATTTAACATTGCCCTATATACGTCACATAGTAAGCGGAAGCTGCGTTAAGATTTGCAGCAATTGGTGAACTGTTTACATTAAATTGTTCCCTTGTGTGTCACGAATTTAAAATGAACGTCACATTTATTTCTTTAATTTTTCTCGAGCGATTTTTATTTCGCGCGGAAAATTTGTCAAAATATAAAAATCGTATTACTCAGAGATCACCGCAGCCAGCCAATTGGTGCAGCGCCAAACTTCAAAGCGATTTCCTCACAAATCACTTTTCCAGCGCAACGCGTATTCGTAACTCAAAATCCTCCACTTCGTATATTGCCTTTGAACGTTTACCGCACGCTCCGAATACTTTTTTTTTCCCCACGCTAAGCAGAGCTCCGGCAAATAAGAGGAGCATCGAGCCAATTTGTTTTAATTAAATAACTTATCATTAAGAAGAACCGACTGCGGTTCTCCGTTATTTAACTTCCGATTAAACTTCGATTTAATTACACTTTGAGCTCGAAACTCTCCAGGCTTCAGTCTGCGCTGTGATAATATAAGCAGCAGCGCCGAGCCTCCGCGATATTATTACTCGGCAAACCGTGGATATTGAAGAATTTTTATTTGGGATATCCGTTAGGCAATATTGTACGCTACACTGAGAAAAAATTTAGCTGTTCCAACCAAACTGTTTGAGATGAAGGTTAAATTTTGTCAAATTAACAATTGTGTATGTTGGTTGGACTGTATATAAATACCTAATAATTGAAATAACTAAATTTTTGTCGCTTCATTCAATAAAATTCGTTTTGTTGGTAGATGAAAATCAATTAAACTTCATTGCTTTGTGAAATCAATTCGAGTTGACTTGTTTCAATAAAGCTTTTTATAAGACGAACAGTGGAACTACCCCGAGAAAAAAAAATGGTTTGATTCAACTAAATTTTGAATTACGGGCGTCTAATTAAATATATAATTACTTGAACAAATATTTAGTTAAAGCAGCTAAGTATCAAGTTACCTCGACTAAATGTTAGTTACTCGAACTACATATTTCTTATTCCCAGTATAGCAAAGAAAAAATCAAATGAAAAAATGAACTTCGTTATGTTGCGACATCGATTCCAGTACACAAAAGCTTGTATATGTAGAATTCAACGTTTTCTGCGACTTTGAAAATATTTTTCCTACAAATAAAAATCTCGCGTGACTCAAAAATCACCCCGGGGGATCCGCGCGAGTTTCGTCAACAAGAGCAATTAGAACGAAACGCGCCATTTTCCACAAGCGTCGCGTGACAAACCCCCCTTTTTTTTCCATTCACGAATATATGAATACATATCTTTGGGGAAACGGTTTCGTTTCGTTTCGTCTCATGTCGTGTAGCGTCGTGTCCTTTGGCGGCGCGTGTCGTCGTTTCACGGAACCTTTCCCTTTTTCGACAGCTGCGCTGACAGGGCTGTCAGCCAAGTAGAGCGAGGCGAATGTCGGCAGCCGCGGAGTGGATACGGAAGCGCGTACGCAGACCCCGGTGCACACGGGCGCACCTTTGATTCGCAATGCAAGGGAGGGGTCGTATAACAGAGGGATTAAAAGTTGCGTGACGTGAAGAGAAAAGGACACTTCGCGGGGACGGGGATCCGTTTGGAATATTTATAATGATACGAAGCGAGAAAATGAGGATAATATATCGATTCGCCGATACGTGGAGAGTTTTCGCGAGCGAAGAGGAAATGGAAAATTTAAATAGCTGAAACTTTGATCAATTCATCGACGAGATGTCTATCGAAAGTAGAGTAGTCCCAGTCTTCCGTACCTTTTACACACCCCCATTAAAATTTCAAAGCAAGTTCAATCGCCAGACCCGCCGCGGCCTTAAACTCGGTTTAACTTTGAACTCTGCAGAGTTCACCGTTCATAACACCATCGCGAGAGAGGCTGTATCGAGCCCGGCGGAAGGCAAAGAGAGCGCCTATAGGGATGACGATTTACCTCTCAGGAAATACCGCGAGCGTCGCCCCATCGTCGGATTCCTGGAGGGACGAAACGGAGCGACCGAGGTATTTTCGCCGAAAATAAAAAAAGGAAGAGAATGGAAAGATGAGTGATCCGCGCTCTTTCGCCGGCGGCGATGTGAAATTATTCATAAGCCCGACCAATAAGCTATCAGAAAGCTATTAAAAGTTTTCGCACTCCAGAAATAACCTCGGAGTCTGTTCCCGCTTCCTGAGACCGCGTTGCAGCACTCCCACGGGGGTGATCTCCGCCTCGTAACACCCCTCCGTAGGCCACTACGTCGTCCTGTACGGCCGACTTCTTCCCCTCGTTTCTTTTTCCCCGTACACCTTCGCGGGCCACCGGGGCGCATATTTCTACACTTCGGTGACTCGGCTAAGGATAACCCGTATCGTCTGCGCCCGCCCTACACGTATGGGGGATGAGCTCGGGAGTATAGTTCACGGCAAGTGAAGTCAGCTGCGCTCGCTGATGTCTGGTGGAGTCGCGGGTAGTTATCGATAATCCGGGGAATAGTTTTAACGAGAATATTCTAGTTATTTCGAGGAGAAAAAAATGTATACTGAAAGAAAAGTGGGTGGTAAAATCAACCATAATCGCGAGGTTTAATTTTTCTGATTGTTGATATCATATTTACGATTGAACAGACCACACCGAGAGAACAGTTGATTAACAATTAATAAATTTGATTTTAAATACGGCCAAATAAATATTTCGGTAGGACAAGACGATATATGTTACCCTAATTATTAAAATGTTTATTTTATTCAAATGGTTCAAATTCAAAGGATCAAATTGTGTCAAATAAATATCGTAAAAGTTAACAAATATTTACTTCATTTAATAAAATGTTTATTTCGCTATATTAAAAAAACCTTTATTAACTCCAAATAAATTGTTTTCTAGGTGCATGGATGCAGTCGAAATAACTCTTGGTACGTTGTTATAGTAACAATAAAATTGTAGTTCGTGATAGTCATATATTATGGCTAAATTAACCAGAATAGTAGATTGATAGTAATACTTCATGGTAATTTCAATTATATAAAAAGAGTTGGGGACATCAATCAACTATACCGCAGATTGATCTGGTTGCAGTAATCGTAATCTCTTGTTACCATAACCAGAACTTCACTGTTTAGAAGAATTGTGGAATCATGGCTGGCGCCAAAATCGACCATAATTTCTAGTTAAATTATATCTAGTCGTTTCAACCAGATTTTTCTCTCGGTGTAGAGTTCTTTACTAAAATAGCACCATTTTCGGCAGTTCTCGATGAAGGAAAAGTGTGTTGACCGTCGAGCCAAACAAAATCGGTTTAAAATGGGAATTCTTTCGATAGTGCACGCGCCGACCGCGACTCGTCTTTACGCGAGAACGAGAGGCTCATCTTCCCACGTCCAGTTGATCTTTATTGTGCGTGGGAGGTCTTATATCGAGGCGAATAAGGTCCGAGGATTGAGAGTCTGGATGAGAAGAGAGAGTCGCTATTGAAAGAAGAGGAAAATGAGAAAAGGAAGGAGAAAAGTAATAAAAGGATGAGCGAGAAAAAGAGAAGAATGTTTAAATTCATAGGTGGGGCACGCCAAAGGGGCCTGTAAATTCACGGGAGATTATAGGATGCGCGCAACTGCTATAATCTCGATATTTAACGATCTCGTTAAACGCGACGGTCGCGTATAGTTAAATGTGCGACCGCGTTGCAGGCGTAGGTAGGTTTGATACGAGGAATATCGGGCAGAAATATCACGTTCGTGTCGCGGTTATGTGCCACCCGGCCATCGTAAGTGAGGCAAACAAAATATTACAGGTTTAACGGCGGGCAGATTCGCATAATGGCGCTGTTAAAATGATTTACAGCAATCTTCGATCATAATTTCTTCTAGCAGTTTCCCAAGTCGCGAGAATAATCGTTTAGCTTCTCTATTTGTCTCCCCCTATGACGCGATATGTGTAATAAAATGATCCATCCCGACATTGACGTGATCCCACACTGTAAAGAAGATTTGTATTAAATTTAACATAATTTTATATGAAGCTTTTATCTGATACCTACTTGATTATAAAAATTAATATACCCCGTTATGAAATTTGAAAGGAAAATTGTAGGTATAAGGAAATATATTCATTTTATAATAATTACGGAGTATATTAATTTTGATAATCACGTATTTCGGAAAAGAACTTTATATAAAAATGTATTAAAAATGCACACCTTTTTTACAGTGTAATATAATTATGCTATTGGTAAGGACGTTCTATCCTTATCTTCAGATTTGCCCTATAGTATTTTGGAAGGAAAATTCATTGAGGTATAATAACATTATATCAAGTCAGATACATATATGATTAAAATTAGAAGCAATAAATAACTTTTATCCTCCATGTGATTGTTGCACGTTACGTTCGGTATGGAACGGTATTACATAGGGCTGCGCATTTAAAAACTCCACCTTCGGCGGTTATTTTTATTTACAACGGTCCCCCCCCCCCCCGCACCTATATTATATGTTTCGCATCGTGTTCTCGATTCGCTGCAGCTGGGGCTTCCATCGTACGACTCGCATAGTAAACTTTACGGTACAGAAAGCGGTGCGTCCTATGCACTCTGCGTTTCGTGCCATTTGATTCGATATTTATATTGATTCCGTATAGGAGCTCGCTTTCTCCGCAGAGAATTCTTTCCTACTCCATCAAGTAAAGCAAGTATAGGATAAGATGGAATATTGGATATATCGCTTTTATTGCATATCTCGAATATCGAGATCGATATTTCTGGGAGCACGCTTATCCATAACAGTGCAAGCGAGCAATGGATATGTGCACGGAGAAAAATATTTGTTAAAAATTACTGCGAAAATCACGTAACCGTGGGACATGATGTCAGCAACTAAATTTTTACTGTAAGAGACCATGGTAAAATTCATTTATCCCTCGCTCTATTTCAATAATTTGTTTTCCTGAAAAAGCAGTCAATTCTACCCTGAGCATATGTAAAAAATTTGGTCGTTTACATCATTTCCCATGGTTATGTGAATTTCACGGTAATTTTTAATGAAAATTTCTCTCCGTGTGGTTCAAAGATTAAATATTCGACAATATATTATACCAATTCCACATTAGAGTCCATGGTGAAATATATTTCCACCGTAGGGGACAGAGTGGAGCTAAAAGTGTATAAAAAGTACCATTCTCTCTCGATAGAGTTTTATAAATAAACCATTTCGTTTATTCGTAATCAGGGTTCTCTAGAGGCTGTTACACATACACTGCGAAAAAAAGTAGTAGTGACAAACTATTTTGGACTCTATAAAAACTGGTGCCAGTTACCAATTTTGGGCAGTTGAGTCCAAAATAGCTGTCACAGTCATATTTATTTCTTTCGGTGTGCGGAGACTATTTCCACGTAAGGCAATTATCAAATAGTCAATTATTTTTTAAGACGAGCCGAATAGTAAACTTTGTATCCAGCGGCACTTTTAGCCCCACTCTATCCTACGTATATTAAATGATAAATTAAATACTAGAATTGCATCGTATCGAAAAAAATATAAGAAGAAAAGTTCCGCGCAATGAATTCGAAATCATACTTCGACTAAAATCTCGTCTATCAAAAGAAAATTAATCAGAGCGAAGCTGTATCATCGCTATCAACATTTTACCTCTACAAGCCGCAATATAGATATAATCTCAAATATAGTGTACAGCCATATAAGAAACATCTTCCTCGACGCCCGGAGAAAAAGTTTACATCCTTTACGACGCGCGCGCGCTCGAAACTTCTCGGCTTTCCCGATTGCGACGGAGCCGTTTCGCGCACCCCGCGTCACCCCTGCAGCTGCAGGGGAAGATCGACCAAGTTTTTTCGAGAGGTCGTTTAATTCGCGGTCGACCGCGTCGCGGACCAGTAGGAGACGCATCCCGTCGGTCGGGCCGATCAAAGTAGCGAGCGAGAGCGAGAGCCCCGAACGGAATGGGCTCGAGAGAGAGAGAGAGAGAGAGAGAGAGGCGACACAGAGGGAACGAGCAAAGAGACGTTCAAACTACCCCTGACAACTTTCCTCGGCCGCGGATTCGTCGTCCCCCGGGGAAAACTTTCGCACGCACGTGTCTCCCGTTTCCCTCTCGTCGGCTCTTCCTTCGCGTTTTATGAACCGGTTCGTCGTCCTTAAAGCCCGCTGCAGAGCCCTCAGGACGAATTTACGACCGGGATTACCCATACTCGACCTGATTTCGAAATCTCGCTGACAGTTTTTTTTTTCTTCGGATTTTACGACGACACATCCCCCCCGAGTTAATATATAAATTTCGGCGTTTAAATTGATTCGCGCGGGAAACTTCGCGTCGTGTAAAATTGGAAAATTTCGATTTCGTACTTTTGACTTCGTGCTTTTTCTGCGATATCGATGGTTATTCATACACCGTCGCTGTTAACACGCGCAGGCAATTATCGCGGTGCATTCAACATGCTCGCGTTGTACAGCAGGTACACTCCATATATTTTTGATATCAGTTATTACACCGAGAAAAATTACTTGATCAATTTAACCAAAATCCTGGAGATGATGACCAAAAAGTTTGATGAAATATGGATTCTCTCTCCACCTGTTCGGTTAAATTGACCAATTTGTGGTTAGAATAACTAAACGTTTGGTTGGAATAACTAGACACATTTGGTTAGAATAACTTGATATTCGGTTCAATTGACCAATACTTTGGCTAGAATAACTAAACGCGTTTAACTAGATGCGTTTTGTCATTTTAGCCTAATTATTTTTCTCAGTGTAACAAACAGTGGACGCTCTACTTGTGCTATCTAGAGGATAGAAACAAAATATCTCAAGACATCGATCCTTCTCTATTTCCGTTGGCTAATAAACCCCCGCGAATTGGACCGAAAACGCACCCTGGAACTTAGTCTCGCGAAAGTTTCGAGAAAGAATAGAAAGGATGTCCTCGCACTGGAGGGAACAAGCGCGAGAGGGAAAGAAACTCTCGCGCGGAGGTTCGGCTTACGGCGAAGTACACGTCCCTCTCGTCGTCCTCTACTACTTTCACCCCTTTCGTATCGTCTCGTGTACGACTTGTTCCGACAAATCCGCCGACCTCGGCACACACTTCCTCTCCCCTCCCTTCTCATACGTGGACGACGAACGACACCACCCGCTTCTCGCTGCGTCACCCTCTTCTCTCGGCCTCGTCTCCTTTCCCACCCGCGTGACGCAAGACCGAAATAAAGTCGAGTTACGTCGCCGCCGCAGGCCCGCAACCCCGCACGCACGTACACACCTACGACTTTTCCACACCCTCACTTTCGCCCCCCCCCCCCCCCCCCCCCATAACCTCCTAATAACTGTCAGTGCCAAGCCATCCGACCCCGAGATTAATTCGAATTTCATCCCTTTGCGGATTCTCGTAAGTGACCCCCGAGGGTCTTCTTTTTACGTCTCGCGCGCGCCGGCATACCCCCCTCACCGCGCTCCGTCCCGACCTTTTATTTTCGAAGGTCCTCGCGGATGAAGCGATCCGCCGCCACCGCGGTCGGGTGCATAAATTTCGCGGAGAAAATTCGAGGAACCCCGGCGGCTTCGCGCGCTTGATTCGGGGCTGTTTAAAAAAATAAACACGCCGCGGAATAAATTGGGACGTCATCCCCCGGCGTCGGGTCGCGGATCGATTTTTGGAAATTGAATTACCCCCGCCGCGTGGAACCCCGGGAATGCCTCGAATTAACGTCTACCTTTTATCCCTCCGATTAAATGGGGCGAGTATAAAAGCTACGCGTTGGTACGCACGGCGCGCGCTACACGCCGCGGCTATTTGCGCGCGCGCGCGCGCGCGAGAGGTAATCCTGGGTCCTTCCACTTTCGCTCCGCGTCTCCGAGCCGGCTCGCTCACTTCGAAGTGCCGAATTTCGCGAGAAAAGGGACGACATTGAAATTCTCTTTAACACGTTCGTCGTCCAGCGCGATTTGGTTGAGTTTCTCGCGGAGCCCAAATCTGACTGTTGGCGCGCTAGAATGTAAATATAAGCGGGAATAGCAACGACGCAACTCGGGTAGGCCCTTGCGTTGTCGACTGTCCGCGCGCTACAATGTAAACAGAAAGTATAAGCAGGAATAACAAAGACGCAACTCGAGTAGGCCCGTGCATTGTCAGTGATCTAAGGTTAAGAGCCTTTACGACTTGAGAAGCGAACGACATAAAGTAGGAAAATATGGAAAAGATTCGTATTTGAAAAAATCCACCGACAGCTCGCCGATTTGTCAGCGGCGTTTCCGTTTGATCGCTTTCGCCGCCGTGCGCTCTCGCAGGAACAAATCCCCTGGTTTTCCGGGGCACTGTTGTATTGACGGAAAACTGGAGGAACCACCGACGGGAAACGCTGGATTGACGGGAAGCGGCGTGTGAACCGTTTTACGCCGTGGGAGAGCGCGTTTTCGAGTACGTAGTAGCCTATCGGACGACGCGTTGTTGCGTTCGACGCGATGCGCGTTATTTTTTCGGCGCGGGAATTGCGGTACTTCGCGAGAATAAGGGAGGAGAACGGTGGAAAAGTGCTGTTTTACTGTACCTAGCTTCCCGCGCGTGTTACAATTTTATATACCTGAAGTTTCGAACGTTCATTTGAATGAAAAATTTCGGCTTTAAAAGATCATGGCCAATATTGAGTTTATTGATCACTAGACCTATAGAGAAATTTTTACGAACTTGGACGACTATTGGAAATAAAGTAATCAATAACGTCGACAGTGGCCATGGTCTTTTAAAGTCGAAACTTTTCCTTCAAGTGAACCTTCGGAACTTCAGACACATACTTTTGACGACCGATTGCTGCACTGAGAGAAATAACCGCTAATGTACAAAAAATATTTCTTGAGCCAAGAACATGTGATCCTAGAAATTTTTAAGGATACAGATTCTTGGTCGAGGATTATATATTCTGGATGTAAGTATACCTTCTTTGGGACAAGAAATTCGTTCTGCGCGAAAAAAAAAGCAATTACTCAAGCCTGCCAATTATTTTCCTGAACGAAGAAATCCATATCTTGATTTTAGAATTAGATTATGTTTTTGGTTATAGAACCAATTTGTTGGCACTAGCAATTATTTCTCTGAGTATGTATTGGATTTATTTTTTTCTGTAATTTTTTTCACGGTAAATTTCTGGGTGCACGGATCGTAGTGATGCATTATCACTGCTTTTCCAGCACGGAAAAAATGCTGATGTTTGATTTATCAAGTCAAAATTGTAAATATATCCGTGTACACTGTAAATATTATGTAAACTGTATCCCGCTCTGCTGTTAATTTTACGTTTCCCTGGTAAATTTTACATTTTTCTACTGCAAATTTAATATTGCCCTGCGCTTGTTCCATAGAAAGCGCAGATTGTGTTTCAATTTGCAGCAATTTTGTATAATGTTTATATTAAAATTCTTTCCGTGAGTGAATGCACCGGGTATTAGTCTTTCATTGTGTGATTAATGGTAAAATTCTAGTCGATTATATTTGCTAATGCATAATGGAGTTTATCAACCCGTTCGCCCCAGCGGGATTTAATATTTCCTCGTAATTTGCAATAATCTCGAACAGCATCAATCGAACCGTCATTCACGCTATTTTCATTTCGATTGCAATTGCCGTGCACTTCGCGGGAAAGGACGACGAGAAAATTATCTTCCACAATTACCTCCCATAATAGCGCGTACCTAATCCACTGATTATCCCAGTAGATCATTGCAGTTTTTTTAAAGAAGAGATCCACGAGGAATGAAACTTAATCGCTGGGTGCTCCAGAATTTTACCCTTCCTCAACTGGCGAGACTTTCGAGAAATACCGTTCGGAACGACGGGTCATCGACTTCAACGCACGCACGTTATTCAGTCACCGTGGAAACTGCGTTTCGCGGCGAAGGGGAAGACCGTCAAATTCTTTTCAATTGCATCCACGCGCGCGCGGAGCATAATAGGTACGGAGCTAATTTAATTGCCGATCGTCGCGGAATTCATTTTCCTTCGCAAAAATTTCTGCACACAATCTACTTTATTCCTTCACTGGAAAAATTAAATTTCACGCAAATTCGCGTTATTTTTCTGTTCCAAGAATTGCTTTCATTCGCCTTCGATATTATTATGTGCCCTGAAGTTTCAAACGTTTATTCGAATGAAAAATTTCGATTTTTAATGATCATGGCAATATTGAGTTTATTGATTATTTTATTTCCAATAGTCGTCTTGCACGCAAGACATTTTTCTATAGGTAATAGGTAAGTGATCAATAAACTCAACATTTTGGCCATGGTCTTTCAAAAAGTCAACATTTTTCGTTCAAATGAACGTTTGAAATTTTAGGCACATAATATATTATTAACGCGTTTTGGGAAATTTTAAATATCGATAGCCACGTATTACTTCACCGGACAAATTAAATTTCACGCAAATGCTCGTTTATACACGGAGAAAGATGGATTTGGAATTAAGAGTACTAAGAGTGCCCACATTCTGGCATTAAGTACCCAGATTTCGACGTTATTTGATCGACTGCGTGGCATTGGAGTGACAACTCGAATTTTCATTCCCCTCGTATAGCAAAAATTAGTACAATATCACATATTTCAAAATAATTTGTTATTTTTTACATTACAGCCAAAGGACGGTATGGAGAAAAATAAGAAATAGGAACTGAAAAATAAGAAAAACAGTATATAACTTTCCTCCATATGCACGTTAGATGTATTGCAAAAAAAGCCATGTTGTACCAATTTTTACCATACGAGGGGAACGAAATGCTATTTTGTGCGGCAATATTTTGCAAAGATTCGAATTGTCACTCCAGTGCCACACAGTCGATCACATAAAAAATGCCAGAATCTGGGTACTCAGTGCCAGAATCTGGGCAATCAGTGTCCTTCGTTTCCAATCCATCTTTCTCCATGTACCCTTCTGTTCCAAGAATTGTTCCAATTCGCCTCCGACATTGCTAACACGTTCTGAGAAAATTTTAAATATCGATCCTCACAAATACTCCATCACGAATTATCACAGCCGGAACACACGTCACATGAAGAGTTTCGCCTTCCGCAAGACCAGCAATGCACAGAAAATAAACATCGGATCGAAGAAATTGAATTAGAAGCCGTACCTCAAAAATTCGGGTGACAGCTTGCTGATTCGCTACGTGAGCATTTCCGTAGAATACCGATCCGCGCGGTGCGCCGACGTGTTCACGCCGTCTCGACGCACACGTTACTCTCAATCACCGCGGAAAACTGCACACGCGCGACGCACTTCGAACAGCTCCTCTCTCGCACGAAGCACTTTAACGGCAGATCTTATATATCCCTTGTGGATGGATCACCACCTTCGTGCTGCAACGCGAGGCCGCATCTCCGACGATCGCCGATGCGTAGGCATCGGTTTCGCGAGAGACGTATCGCGCACCGGCTCCCGGGGTCGTCGTCCCGCGAGTTTCCAGCACTTCGAACCACGAGGCACGATAACTTCTCCACTCGTCGATCAGAAATGCATATCCGCGCAGCGTCGCTCGCTTCGTCGATCTGCCGGAAGAAGAATCACTCCGAAAAACGATCGAACGAAAGATACGACGATGAGACACTCTCGATGTAAGCCGCTGGCACTGTTTGGAGATTCAACTTCACCGAAAAAACTTTCACCGACTGAAACTTCACACAGATCTTCTTTTCTCTCCTTTGATCGCTAGCGCGATATAATTCGGAGCGATCTATGCGGCCGTCCGGAGAACACCCGTAGTCCGAAGTCTGTCGACGGGGAAACTTCGAGTGATTTTCTAACGTGAAAAGGACGAGAAAACCGCACGGACCAACTGAGATTTCAGCCGCAGCGAGAGTCACCGACGTGAATCTCTCGTGATAGACGCGCGGGGGTACAACTGGACGCAGTTTCGATCGTCCACCGGCTGAGCGACATTCACATTTCGGCGGCGCGCGGCACACTGTTGCTCGGAGCTTCCGACCGATGCCTCAGAGTCCCCGTCCTTCCTGCGGTTCGATTCCCCCACCACGCCGCACGACGGTGGGGAGCTTCACCCCCTCTCTTCGACCACGCGAGAGAGCCGTCGGTTGAAGCTCTCTCGTTCTGTGCGAGGAAACGTGCGGTGGAGGGGATGCGTCGTCCTTTGGTGCGTGAGTCCACCGACTGGACGGAAAAGTGCGAACGAGGGGCGCGGAGAGGGGCGGAAGGAGCGCGCAGAGGTGGGGCGTCGCGTGCATTCGGAAGCCACGCTCTATCGCATCGTGGGTGCACCCTCCTGGCCACGGTCGGGCGCGTTTTCCTGCTCCGAAATATCTGGAGCTTATGCGTGCGCGCGCTGTTATTGGTGCGGCTTGATTATGGAGGGAATTATGACGACGATGACGGTCATAAATAAGGAATGGGGCGCTGTGAAATGTAGTTTTTAAATAGCTATTACTTCGATATAGCAGCACCTTTCGCTTTCACCGCGATTATCTCGCTTCTCGTGCACTTTTGGACAAAGTGCATAAGACGTATTTTGTAGATCGTCTTCTGATCTACAAAAAAGTTCGATAGCAACATCACTGAAAAGTACGCAGATCTCGAGATAATCGCGTTTGAATTAAATAAATGCTGTCGTTCGATATTCTCCGTTCGAAAACTCCGTCTCACTGACCATATCCTCGAATTATTTTCATTGCTCCGAATAAAGACGAATAAAATTCGAACCAAGCACGAACGACTACTCGACTCTACCCGCGCGAGCAACCACTCTTGCCAAGATCCTCGTATCATAACAAAAACGAGGAATAAAAAAGAATGACGCGGCTTACCTCGCGAGATCCTCGATTCCATACGAATCCTTATCGAGTACCTCTTATCGTCGATGCGAACGAGACCGACGCTCTCTCTTTAAAGGTTGATTCTCACTATACGTTCCGTTTCCGTTCCATATCGGTTCCGTTCCGTTTACATAAAATATTATGACATGAAAATAAGTGTAGGTATACACACTTTCCGTTCCGTTTAGATACCGTTTCCGAACACTTCCGTTCAGTTTAAACGCAAACGTATTTTTGACGGACAGACTGAAGCGTGTCGGAAGCGGTAAGGATAGTGGGAACAGTCTTTGCGGGTCAGTTACATATTGTTTGGCGGACAGCGCGTTTGCTTTTAGTTTTGAAATATGAATGACGAGAAACTGATTGAACTGGTGAGGCAAAATCCTATCCCTCTCTCTCTGAAGGAGTGCTAACGATACATTACTCGCAGGATCGACTTTCCTCAACAGCTACCGTTTCTTCGTCATTATAGGGGAGCGAGAGGTCACAATGATCTCGCGCGTTCTAGATCTCCCTCGACTTCTATTCATCCATATAATGTAACATATTCTCTATCAATATTTCTTTTTTTTTAATATTTCATGCACCCAAAATCTTCGTTTTTTTCTTTTTAAGCAAGCTTTTTCATCTAATGTAATAGCAGCTATGATTAGGTTTTCATCGGACTATATTTTAACACTATTGCATACAACACCCACTATTTTGATGGAAAGGAAACTGAACATTGACGGAAAAATGTGAACAGACTAGAATTTTACTGAACGTATATGGAACGGTTATGGAACGGAAATGGAACGTATAGTGAGAATCAACCTTAAAGCGGAGCATGCCATCGATTAGAGGCGCTCATGCGTCGACGATCAAGAGCTCGTTGTCCCGACAAAGCGCGGCACAGCAATGGAATCGCCTCGAAATAAGTTACGTATGGGACATATCTTCTTACATATTTACCCCGCACCGTCCCCCTCATTTCCATGCATCCTTCTACATCTTCCGATAACTCGGACACTTAAAAAAGACACGCACACACGCACGGCATCCTCGACGCGAGTGGATCACTCGAGCGCGCGCGCGCGCGCACTCGACGACGTGTCCCGCATAAAAGCTCCCGAATCCAAAGAGCCGAGGACGTGAGCTCCGGGGTCCCGAAGGTTTCTCGATAGGATCAGGGTCTTTAAGAGTCTTTAGGGCCGCGCGTTAACTTTATTTGATAGCGCGATACCATATACCGGGCTTTATTCCGCGAACGTCACGTACCGTCGGGCGATATCGCCCATCGATCCAGGGCGAAATAAATGCGAGCGGCTCCCGAAGAAACACGGATTCCAATTAAGCGGGTTTAATTAAATTTCGGCGCCCGCCGATTTTCGCCTGGCCCGCGCGTATAATCCCGCACCCGTGTATACGATTGACGACTTTTAGGGAGGATCGGATGCTGGAACTTTTGAGGTTCGACGTCGATGTACGGGGGAAATGAACTAGTAACGATTATCGTGCAAGAATAATAAATGGGTAATAATTTCGACAATATTATCTCGTATAAGGAATAATCCGCATTATATACGCTGAGAAAGCAGTTTGTTTGTAGTTAATAAATGTTTGTTTTAATATGGCGAAATAAACATTTTGTTGGTCCAAATAAATATTCATTAACCATTATGATATTTGTTTGGCACAATTAGATTCTCCGAGGTAATCGTTTGTGAATGAAATAAATATCTTGATAATTAAGACATACATATTTTCTTACCCTAACGAAATATTTATTTCGTCGTATTTGAAATTGCATTTATTAACCATTAATAAACTGTTTTCTCGTTGTAGTAATAATTACTACTCGAACAGTGATGATTACTATTCTCCAGATTATTCAACACAATATTGCCGAAGCTCTCGCTAGGTACTCTGGCATAGTAATCGTTACTATTCAATTTTCTTCTTGTAGGTACTTACCGCACTGAGAAAAATTATTAGTAATGTCAACCGTTTGATCGATATGCGAGCAACAAAATATTTGTATCGCGACAACAAACATTTGATTACGTCAAGTAAATGTTAGTTATGGTGAAACATTTTGCTTCAAAAATGTTGGACCATGAAGACCAAATACTTTGTCGTCGCAAAATGCAAATATTTTCTTGTTCACATATCCATCAAACGTTTGGTTAACATTATTAATTATTTCTTAGGGTAGTCAAGTGTGGCGTATTAAAACCGGAAGTTGGTTTAGCGCGTATGATATACCTACAGGAAAGTGTTGATTATATTATACCACCGCCTGAGTTATAAGTTATATTATATGCCACCACTGATATTTTATGAAGTACCCCTAGAAATAGCAGAGCACTCCGTTTCGTAAATATCAGTGATGGAACCTATACGATTTAAGCAGCGCTACGATATAGCGAACTCTCTCCTGATAAAAATAAACCTGAACGGGAGGAAATATGCAGTCCTCGACGGAATGCGAGTAATTTGCGAACATAATTAACAAAGCCTCATCAGTCGTACTTATCGAGAGTCGAAATAACGTCGACACTCTGTTCCAACTGCAGATACCATCACGGAGACCTCCTTAACGGTCGCACCTTGCCGTTATTCCTTTTACCCCGCAGTGATGTCTGCAAATACATTAGAGATTTTAAAAGCTTTGCTATCGCCGATTGCACTCTAAACATCTACCGCGCAATCTCCCGTTCCGAGACTCAATTTCGTCTGCAGATAACATCGTGGAAACCGGTGTTCGCAACGATATTTTTTATAATAGTACCCCCCAAATGCTTTCAAAGTATTTAGTCTCCGGGGGCTGTAAGACAATCGACGAACAAGTAGGTAAGCTGTATTGACGTTGGAAAGTTTGTCGATTGAGGGAGAAAAGACCGCGAGGGATGGGAGCGCGGGGGGAGGGTCCTCGACTGCAAATATTGCCTCGCTGTCGCGCCGGTTGGTCGCCTGTCAGCGGTCCCCGAGGTATGTCCCGTGTTGGCATACCTGAAAACCCCTAAACGAGGGTTCCGAGGTGGACGCGATCGCGGCTCGGCCGCGCCTGGGGGGAGAAAGGAGGGCTCGGTCCGAAAGAGAGCCCGTATAGCGCGAAATGTTCCAGAGGTGGCTCCACCGCCGCGCTTTTTGGAAGCACTCCAAGCGAGTTTGTTTGCCGAAACGCTCTCGAAAGGTGATGCAGCAAATTTTCCGAGTGTTTGTTAAACATCCTCCTCTCTCGGAACGTATTGTACCTTTTTTTTCTCCGCCTCGTCGAAAATCCCATCTACCTCGCGGAGGAGAAGGAGGAGGAGAGGCGAGGCGATCCGTTAATGCGTTCGGGGAGGATTTGTTTAACCGTTTAAGTGTACAGGTTCCGTGTACCTCCTCGGATGCTGCACTGAAATCTAGGAACTCGGGGGTGGTCCAGGAAAGTTCCATTTTCGTCTCTTGAGATATCTTTACACCGAGAATACATTTATTAATGGTTACAAAATGTAATTTTAAATACGCCGAAATGAATATTTCGTTAGGACAAGGAAAAATATGTAATATATTAATTATTAAAATATTTATTTCATTCAAATGATTGCCCCAAAGGATCTAATTGTGCTAAATAAATATCGTAATAGTTAATGAATATTTTCTTCATCCAATAAAATGTTTATTTAATCGTATTCAAATAAATATTTCTTCACTAAAAATAAACTGTTTTCTCGGTGTTTGTAGTCTCCAATTCTGTATCTTTTTGTTATGGAAACTGCACAGAGAAAAGTATCTTGGTCAATTTAACCAAAATTCTGGAGACGATGACTAAACCGTTTGGACAAATATTGAACCTCCATCTATTTGATTAAACTGACCACTTTTTAGTTAGAACAACTAATCGTTTAGTTGAAATAAATAAACATTTTGTTGGAGTAACTAAATATTTGGGTAAACTGGCCAGTATTTTGATTAGAATAACTAAACCTGTTTAAGCGTTTTGTCATTTTAACTTAATGTTATCTTTCGACGTGCGAAACATAAACGGTAATTTCTCCTGGTGTCTTTATAATGATAACGGAAAGTCGACGGCAAAGAGAAACGGTATCAGATACGACGCTTCTAATTTGCTCCGATTCATTTAATGTACAATAAAGGACCCGCGATCCACCGCGACCACAGGTGGCCGGTCTCGATTCTTTCCCAAATATATTCTCCTCCCCTCGAAGCTCGAACGTAGAGGCGCCCATACGTCGTATACCAACGTGTAATTGCGCCCGGTGATTAACGACCGCCGTTGTTTTCGTGGCATGTTTGGACGGAGTAACGAAGATATTCGGTCAGAAACCGTGTCGGCGTTATCGAACGACACGCGCACTTATTAAGCAGATAGATAAGGCGCGCTCTCGGACAACGCCGAGGATTCGGTGACTCGGTAAACCTGCGCCCGGGATGTACGTATAACGCGAAGTAGACGGATGTCGTCGAAGCTCGAGAGTCCGTGCACCTCGTGGCGCGTCGATTTAATAAACATGAGATGCATCGGGACGATCGCCCGAACTCCCAAGGCTAAGTTTGACGGAGATCCGTGTGAACGGAGAACAAGGTTCGGAGATAATCCGGAGATAAGATAAGCGGCGCGATGAGGTGCTGAGACCGCTCGAGAGTCGAGTCACACCGTAAACTCTGATGCAACCGGCGCGCACGCGGCGGGGTTACGCTGCCACTCTCACCCACGAAGCTGTTTGGTTTCGGACGCGGGGACCCGATGGGATTAAGTCGGAGCTCGCGCTCGTCGATTCGAGACGCGAATGCATCTTCGATTTTTTATTAGTTTTTGTATACGGTTTGAGAACCATGGTATTGTGTACATTAAGACACACTGGAGAAACAAATTTCTATAAAACTTTATATAATTGTATTGCATAAAGCTTTTATCCGATAAGTCATTATATGAAAATTAATATACCTACTCCGCTATGAAACTCATATTCATTTTAATATGTGTAATTCTATATAAAGTTTGACAAATATTAAATATGTATTAGGGGATTGCATCGAAAGCCGCTTACTCATAAATGAGAGATCGCTTATACATTATGCTTACACTATTACTTTGTTGTAATACTCACCCTATCACTTTGTTATTATACTTAAACTTCTATTTTGTTATTACCTATGCTTACAGTTACACTATTGCTTTTGTTATTATGCCCATAACTTTTATGCACCCGCTTAAAATGTTATCATATGCTTACACTATTCTACATACCCTCTTATACGATTATTATGTATGCTTTACACCTTGCGCTGCTGCTTTTTGATTTTTTTTTACCTGCTTGCTCACCACAATTGTACGCTATATGCTTGCTCTGATTAGAGGTTTATTATTTTGTTCTATTTGAATAATAAACACCAATCCAATCAAATCCCAATCCTCCAATTCCATCAATAAATAAATAAATAAATCAATCAATCATTCTCTCTCTCTCTCTTTCTCGCTCTCTAGGCTCCTTTTAATTCCGATCCACACTGATCCCAGAGCATCGGTCGTAAACAGTGATAAAAGCGAACGATCGCGATCATTACGAGACTACAAATTGCACGGAGGTACCCAATAACCCTCGGGACACGCTTCTCTTCCGAAGCGCTTGCCCATCGGGGTTGACTCTCGTAAGAGCCGTCGATTGCACAACGACCGGCGAGATATAGCGCGGCAATAACAATAACGATGCCGCGTAAGGTTACGTTATGCGCGCGCGTATACCCTCGCGAAGATCGGACCTGCTGGCTCGCTTCACGCTGTTAGCAATTAGCCCCCCGAGGTCTGGGTGCCCATAAATCCATAAATCCATCCCGTGGATCCGAGAAGTTGAAACTTACGGGGTGCGATGAGTACCTTCACGGGGGGTCACTACACCGGGCGCGGAGCGTGTCGAAGTCAGATTTTATCCGGCTCCCTTTCACGGGCTTCCCGCGGCACTTGTCTCGTTGTTTCGCGTTCTATGGCGATTTCCTGGAAGGATCGAGTTCCATAACGGCAGGCGGAGAGTCGGATACCTTCGGAAGTTCGCGGCGAGTCGACAGTATAGGTTTCTCTCCAGAGAATTCGGATGGACACCTGTAATTTTCTTGCTTGGGCTGATTTTAATTTGACGCGGTGCCTCCGAAAGCGAATTTTCTTTGGCGCCTCTGCGACGGGGTTACTCGATTTTTCTCGCTTTCCTCGCTACGCTGGGATTTCTCGGAAGGTTTCGGTTTTGGCTGTAAACAGAGGCGGACATTTCCGGTAGTTCAGAGTCAACAGCGGGTCTCTGTTGGGCACTTTGCGCGGACACCTGTAATATTCTCAGTTACGCTGGTTTTAATTTGACGGGGTCCGTTTTCTCCTCACTCCTTACTCATAAAACGGACCTCTGTCACTGTGATAAGAAACGTTAGCAGTTGAGGATATTTCTTACGCCGTGTATACACTTGGCGAATGTGTGTTTGGCCGAACTGCAGCCAATGCGTTCGGCCGAATGCAAATATCCTTTGACGTTCGCTGATTTACCGCCAGATCGGCGAACATTGGCGAGCACGAACGAATGCATTCGCGAACGTTTGGCGAACGTTCGCTGAAACGTACACACTTGGCGAATGCATGCGTTCGCTGGTGTTCGGCCGAACACATTCGCCAAGTGTGTACGCGGCTTTAACTGTCAATATATCAAAGATTAGAAATTGTGTCAGTTTAAATCGTCGAAACGATTAATATTATGTCAAGCGATAATTACCGTATTACCTTAAAAATTAGTGAACTCACACCGTAGGGCTTATCACTTCCATTGCATAGAGAAAAATAAATCGTAGCACTCTCTCTCTCTCTCTCTCTCTCTCTCTCTCTCTCTCTCTCTCTCTCTCT